>CM057151.1:5326916-5443205 GCA_029962745.1 Echinometra lucunter
GCAAGCTTTTGAAAGGATCTCAAATGACATTATCGAAAATCTGCAAATGTTCCATATTTGTATTTGTCTCGAGGGAAATCATTGGCATACCTTTTGTCTCCATGCAAATCATTTGCACACCTTCGGCTTTGCTTCGAAGCAAGTCACTTGTATTCCCCTCGTCTAAAAATTGCTATCTGTTTTGATAATCGTATGGATGAAATATATGAATTATGTCAACGCTTTGTATACTTCCCTTATCTGGTAATGTAAATGTTTTATCCAAGGAATACAATTTTAAAAAGACAGACCAACTAATATATATATATATATATATATATATATATATATATATATATATATATATATATATATATATAATAACTCTTACCACTTTAAAAGCTTGGACTAATTTTATTTAATGATTTGGACAAGGTTAGCTTTCGGATTTTCAAAAATTTGGAAAGGGTATATTTATTTCAATAGTGGGCAATCTTGATATGAGTTTGTATATTCATCTGGATACAGATTAATTTTTTAAAGATACACTGTATGTGCCAATCTCTTCGTGCCATTCATCTAATATAAATGATTAAATTTGAATAAAGCTGTATACATGTGTACATACTGAACATCCAGCTGCATGCATCATGTGCATGGGCAGGAGGGAGATCGCGTGGTCTGAATAAGTTTGTCAGTCTGAACAGGGGACTCAAAGGGTGAGTGACTGAGTGTCATCGGATGTCGGAGGGTTAAAGGCGGTTTAGGAATGACTGTATTATGGAAGAAGGTCGTGTTATTTGTCTCGCATTTATAAGGAGGGAGGTTGATGATCAACACGTTCTTAGAGGGGTGTCATCCCGACACCAGTGAGGCAGTTGGAGCGATGCGATCCGCGTGAGAGGGCAAGTCGACAGATGCCTGCAATACAGGACCATGATGACAGCCTCTACCGCTGCATGGGCCAAACAGAAGTTAGTGTTTTTTCTCAGGGAAAGTAGACCTATGACGTGATAGACATCACAAAATATGTGAGGATAAATCAAAAAAAAATTAAAGAATGTTAAAAAAGAAACAAGAGCGTCAGACAAGTCCGGCAAGAAAGAGGATTACAAACATCCAGTATTGACTTGGTGTGACAATAAAAACCTATAAATGAACTTTCGTGATCACTGCTCTTTATTCGTCGTAAAGATAATTTCGTCTACATCATTTAACATTATCGCCACACTGTGATTATTAAACCATTTTAAAATGTTGTGTTTTTAGCTTATGATAAAGCAAATCATATTTTTAACACCCCATAAAGAAGCAGTAAAAAGGCACCATCCAGGTTGATGCTTCCAATGATTTACACGAGTAACTTAGAGTCCACAATAAACTATTAACTTAAAGTTATCACCAATAAATGAATATCAAATGAGGTCATCTTTCCTCATAATTGGTTTGGTTTACACAGAAGCAGGTGTGTGGTATTTGGACGAACGAAGGTGTAAAAGGTAGGTATTAGACATTTGGTGTCTCGCAAAATATTTGCAAAATGACGATTTTATTGCAGCAACTGTGTTTAATAGTCCGCTTAATGAATGAATTAAAGGAGAATGAAACCTGGGGAAAAATCAATCTTAATTAAAAATTAAAAGAGAGGATAGAGAGAAACAATTTTAAAGAAAGTTCCATCAAAATGTGTTATGAAATGAGAAAGATATAATAGTTTGAAAAGTCTAAATTTTCTTTCTATGGTGATCTTCAAATTGGCAATGTTGCTTCAAAATGGCAGGTTTAGAAGGACAACTCTCCATATTGTACACGAAATTTCATATTTTTCCCCCCATCTCTCAAGGTGCAGCTTGTCTCATTCTTAGCTCAAGATATACCATGGGAAAATATATTTGACACAATATATGTTGACTTCACAAAGAGACAAGCAGCATCTTTAGAGATAATGGAGAAAATATGAAATGTTGTGTACAAAACATATTGAGAATTGTCCTTCTAAATCTGCCATTTTGAAGCAACATTGCCAATTTGAGGATCGCCATAGGAAGTAAATTGAGACTTTTTAACTTCATAACTTTCTCAATTCATAACCGATTTTGATGGAACTTTTTAAAAATTGCTTCTCTCTCTCCTCTTTGTCAATAAACTTTATTTTTTCCCAGGGTTTCATTCTCCTTCAAGATGATTATTTGCATTTCATTGTCGTGGTGAATATCAAAACTACGCGCAAATTGCTGAGAAATGTCTATTAAAATCATTAGATTGTCAAATGTAATTATCATCATTTACACACTGTAATAAAATGTATGCCTGTATTCATGAAAATATAAGAGTGTTTATCAAATTCATATTGCACATGTCTGTCAGCTTCCAAAAAGGTGTTACATTGGTGCATATGATAACTTAAGCTGACCTAACAATAATTTGCATAAATTGGGTAATGTGTTTTTTTATAAACATTAAAATAGGTAAATAGGCCTCTTTATAAAGAGAGCTATCAGAGAAGAACAGCGTCATATGTCTGATTTGTTTTAGGTCCCATTTAACGTCAGATTATTTGCCAAATTTTGATACTTTATGTTTTGTTTCTGGGTCTTTCTTTTTTCCTTCTTCTTCCTCTTTCTGCCGAATGTGAATGAATCAGATAATACTTGGCATACCTGTTTTGTTTTGTTTTGTTTTGTTTTTCGTTATCTTTTTCTTTTCTTTTCTTTTTTGGTTTTTATGCTATAAGTGTAGAATTTTTATGGGATTCTCATCAATGTTTCTACGATGTTGCACTACAGACTAGAAAGTAAACAGAATATTATATAGGCCTACACAATTCCCCCCCCCTCTCTCTCTTTCTCTCTCTCTCTCTCTCGCACACACACTCTCTTTCTCTCTCTCTCTCTCTCTCTCGCACACACACTCTCTTTCTCTCTCTCTCTCTTTATCCTTACTTTGCAAGTTCCTGTTTGTTTGTTTGTTTGTTTATTGTTTTTGTTGTTGTTTTACTTCTCATAAACCAACGTCTACATCACATTTGCTCCCGGGTCACAAGAATATATTTAATTCCGTTCTCATCTCCTTAAATCTGATACTAGTCGTCTCAAGACTCCCATGATACCGTAGGCAACACTGTAACAGTGTCATGCTCGGGTCATTGAATATGAATGCGTTCGTTCTGGCTTTTTTCGATTCCCAGCATGCTGAGAGACATCTCTCTTACGTCTACGGGTTAGTTGTCAACCCTAGAAACAGGGAATTAGATTAACAGATATTTCAGGAAGAAAAAACTTAGGCAGACGTTTGTTTAAAATTGTGCTATTTCGACTATCAATAAAGGTGGTCTCTCTCCACTACATACCGGTAGTTGTTTTTTTTTTGTGATTTAAAAACAAGTTAGTTTCATTCCATGTATTCTCTTTTCCTGTAGTGATTTTAATTTTCAACGAAAATTTTCATCCTATATTTGATTCAGTAAGTACAAATATTTTTGGCTCCATTGCATAAAACTTACCATTAATGGTAACTCTGCCTTCAATGGTAACTACTATGGTACCACTACTCAACAGCCAATAAAATTCAAGGTTTCCATGGACAGGGGTGATGGAAGTTACCAATGATGGCAAAGATACCCTCACTGGTAAGTATTGTGCGACGGAGCCCAGAAGTTTCCCAAGATACCTAACTTCCACTGAAAGATATCTGCTGCCTTAGGTTTTTAAATGATCTTAGAAGTAGTGTCACAAAGAAGTGACACTGCTTCTAAGATCATTTAAAAGCAGTGTCACAAAGAAGTGACCTAAAATATACCTATAATTGAGTCCGTAAAGGTGTCACTAGTGTAACTACTATTTAAAAATTGATAACTGGCACCTCTTCTAGTAGTGTATATCAATTTTGCATTAGCAGGATAAGTTTAAATGTCTACATTTCTGTAATGTTTCTGTCTACTAATATACGCTACATGTGCATGTACCTTTTGGCACATGGGATGCAATTTTCACACTTCCGCCTCTTTTCACCGCCATCAATCCGTCTAATCTCAATTCCCTCTTTCACCGACTGGCCTTGTCGAATGGTTTCCCGTGTTCACCGCATCTGCAGTCATTTTAGGCCATGTCAAAACTTATTTCATTCAACGTGAACGAAATACATGTATGCCAACAGCAAACCCACAAAAAGAAAGCATCTTAATAATCTTCAGCATGTGTTGAGGAAATAAATTTCAGCGCGACAATTCATTTTTTTTTTGTTTCAACACTGTTGTTGTTTAAAGAATGGAGATTGAACATTTTGTTTCACCTCGCCAAAATAGACGAGTGTGGGCAGGACTTGATATCCTGTGGAAAGCATCTGAATGTTCAGTTCCTTTTTGTGTCAAAAGAATTAACTATGACATGGTTTTGCTCCTTGGAAGGTTATAACCAGGAATTGTAGACCAGGTTGTGACATGAAAGGATGTATGATGCCAGTTAGCTATAATGTTAGAATCAACATTAATGCAACGTGTGGTTATCATTACGTTCTCTGCGAACATTAATGCAGGATAAGAGTTTTGCCTTTTAAAGATTTTTCGTGGAATCTTTGCTCCAGAACATGAGATGAAAGGAAGCACGATCACAAATTTTGGCTTTTAGCATGAACCTGCTGAGCACTAAGCAAGAGATAACTCTAGCTAGGGTCCATGGCAAGTGTGTTTTATATAAAAATCAAATCAGGCTCAGTGGGTTAAAACAAAAGTGCGACTAGAAAATAATCAATTTCATGTAGTTATGAACAATTAACAACTAACATTAGAAATATAGTTCTTTAAGACCGAAGCAATTAAGTGCCAATAATATACTTTAGTATTTTGAATCAGATATAAGCCTAGGAAATGCATCATTTAATTCTTTTAGTTTTATCAAACAAAGTGTTTTGTACGTCAGATGCGAATGAATATTCACAGTACTCATCACAGTTTATCATTTAAAAGAAGGAATGGACTATTTAAATAATCGAACGACGAAATGAACAAGTAAGAAGCTTGTTATTTCCGATTATGACAAAAAGTAGGATATGATCAAGCTCTATATCATGCCACACAACCACTGATACTAAAACAATAATTAGACAAGAATCATCTTCAAAATCACGTACATGCATTAAAAACATGACGGGCATCAAGTCACGTCATCATTTCATTTTCTGTACCAAAAACCTCCCTGTTAATCCTCTGTCTGATATGAGTAAATAGTTTCAATTTGAAAGGGAAATCAAAGTTATTTCCCAATAGGAATAATCGCAAGGTTCGTAAGGTTTTCCTGAGCTGGCTGGGACAGAGGTCTTCTCTTCGACATTTTGTACAAATTGCAAAGTTTTGTCCTTCATAGAGTGTATATTAGCGAAAGATTTCGAGTTTGATGATTAAGAAAAGGGGAAAATTCTGTCTGAAGCTTGAGAGTGAAGCACTTTACTGTTTTAATATAGAATCATTACGAAAAGCGTCACTGAATTTGACAATTAAGATGTGAGTCTCTTCTCTGATCATTTGCAGTTATTTAAGGACCTATGATGAGTGCGTGAGTGCGTGCGTGTGTGTACATCATAGGTGTACATGCATATACACATATATTCAGCATTATTTTGTCTGTTTTGGTGAAATTTAGAATAATTTGCTGAGATGGTGTCAATTCAGTATCACGTAACCGTAAGACGTCGTATGGGACGCATGCATATTGTTTCCTGTGGATATTCTGTAAGGTCTTATCATAGGCTTGGTTTTTGTTAAATTGCTGTATTAGTGGGGCAAGTCTAAGAGGTTATGGATGCAAGTTATGACCAATTACAAGTTACAAGTTTGCACCCTCGCATACTAAATCAAAATCGTATTGATAAGTTGATAGCAACTATCGGCATTAACAAAGCGATGTTCACTCTGTTTGACAGTTGGAAAAAAGTAAAAGTTGGTTCCCATCTTCAATCAACATTGGTAATGATAGCTAGATATCACTGGTTTGGATTTCGTATATCATCTATTCAGATGTTTAACAGTTGTTAAAGGCCTGTAATCTTAGCTCGAATTTAATCAAAGTGTATCTTTTTTGTACTTATTTAGCCAACAAGTCAGTTTTTCACAGCCACTCGTGGAAAGAAAGATAAACGACATTTTTTTCACTCATTGCGAAGTGTCCATCAGTTCGGATCCAACACACTCGAATTATGACGATTGTACTAGATTTACCTAACCATTTAGGCTGGTCTGTAATCTGTTTATCCTGCGTGCTTCTCCTTATTATCTACTCAGGAAGTTATTGATTTACCCAGTGAATTAAGAACTCACTCGTCGCGTCTTGACCAAGCAAACACCCCCTCTTGAATTCAGCTACTCTCCCACTATGCCTACGTTTCCCAAAGTCAGTTAGACTTTAATCAAATGATCTTTCTTGCCGTTATTATCATGATTACGATAATGAGATGATACTACTACTACTACTACTACTACTACTACTACTACTACTACTACTACTACTAACTACTACTACTACTACTATACTAATACTACTACTACTAATACTAATAATACTACTACTACTACCACCACTTCATCATCGTCGTAAGTCATCATAGTCATCATCATCAATATATTATCATAATCCCTGTAATTATCATCATCATTCGTATCATTATTATCATTTATGTTGAGACAGATACCTGTCAGCATAATAGACTGACATTATCTCCATGCACCGTACTTCTGGAATCGGTTTATTCTTCTCTTTTTATTTTCTTTCTTTCCTTCTTCTTCTTTCTTACTCTTAAAAAACTTCATATTTACCTGCTACGCAGGAGAAAGTTTAAATAAACCCGACAAAACACTCCCATTAAACATTTTTGGATAAACGTTTGAACACAAGAATTTTATTCCAAGTCTATAAACAAACCACTTTATTTAAATCCAGTTTTAACTAACCAATACCAAGAGAAAGTTACATAGGAAAAAAAAAAAGATGTGACGACGTCATCTCTACATAATGAAACATCGTTTAATCTTATCCACGCTTGATGACATAACAAATATGCATAATGACGTCACATTACTGCCATCTTTAAACTATCATTTGGATAACGTCAAACATCCGTTTACTTAAATCCGATGATGCAACGTAACCGGCATGAAATAAAGTTTTTAGTTGCTGAGTTGTGGTTTTGTTTTGTTTTTTAGCTTATAGGGTGAAATAAGACTAACGATTCTAGTTAGAAATGCTTACATTAACAAATCCTTCCACTCAACTATCCTGAACTTCCTGACACGTACAGAAAGAGCCTGTATGAGTATCAGTAAAGCAAGATTTATTTTATAGCTCAAATATCAAACAGTTTTTTTTTTTTCCTTTTAAACAGAATATAACAACACCTTTGCCTGAGGGGGTTCGTTTTCTAGTGGATACGTCACCAGGACTGTGGATCATATAGTTCGCTGATCGAGTCCCTCCATGGCACTAATGTCTTTTGGCAAGACATTTACCTAAGTTTTACACTCTCCACCCAGGTGTGGTAAATAGGTACCTGGTATAGGAAGAAATTCATTAGAATGCTTGAGCACTGTAATGGCAGCTTGGCTAAAGCCGGGGTAATAATAATGGAGAGCCAGGACAAAATGTGCCAGACATGAACTCTATTCAAGAAACTCCCGTTATTGTTTTTTATTGCGATGCACCTCACGAACTCTGAAGACTATAATTCTGATCTAGAACATGGAAGGAATAATAACTTATCATTAGACAATGACTATTTATAACCAGACGCTATCTACCCATGAGAAAAACATGAGAAATTTATGTGACTTTCGTTTTCATATTTTTCTGTGGCGTCACTCATTCTCACCATTCAAAGGCCTCATTTTGAAACCACCTATACCATGTGTACCAAGTGCATGAAGTTTCTTATAGCAAAGCGAGGGTCCAGCTGTTTAAATCAAATTTGAGACGTATCATAGACCAAGCAAACATTGGAATATATCACAAGCAATGAAGCACTCCTTGACAAATTGGATGATTACTTTGACTCAAGAAATCTCAAAATATTTTTGTTCACTCGATACCGTGTCATTATTTTGACAGCAGTATTCGAATTGTAACCACGAAGGGTCAGACAGTAAACCTATTTAGACTGCATCATGATTGTATGCATGCATGGAGATATTTCGTCAGTACTGTTGGGAGTTGGGGCTCGGGTAAAATAGTCAGTTGACCAAAGCAGCTTTTACATTAAAAAAAGAATGGTTAGGATAAAGATTTCTCCTGGTGTGATCCTCTACTTGTATGGTCAGCACATGCTCCCTAGATTAAGTTGTCTAACTATATGGAACACTGTAAAGGATGCAAAGCTTCAGTATGCATTAGTTTACCATAATCAGCATATTTTGTCTCATTATGCAGAAAGTTCAGCGAGGTGGTAAAATGTGCCGCAAATCCACGTCACTCCTTATCATGCTGTTGAATCTAATTTTTGTTTTAGGTCCATTTTTTGACTAGTAAAAAGAAAGTGATTAGTTTTTATTTTGATCTAGTGGTACTACCCATGATGAACAGCAAACGAATTTATGATTATATGAGATGTCTCATACGATATTTGTAAATTTGATTCACTTTTAGGGTTAAATATGTGTATTTTTCTTAAATCAGATTACTACGTTTTACAAATAGTCTCTATTTCTTTTTGTATCAGACGCCTATATATCCCGATGATGAAGCATGGGTCAATGTTCTCAGAAACTATTTCATTTCTATATTGTTTTTGCTGGAAGCGTCTCCTTGATATGCAGAGAAGGGGTAGGGGCATTCATCATCCACATTATAGTTGATGGCCGGCCAAGCTCAAGGCAGCGCCAGCGTGCTAACCGCATTCCTTGCCCAGCGCCTTGGGCGGTAGACTGGTGGAGAAGAGCACTAAGCCCGCCTCACAGGATGGGGCTAATTCGGCCTCGAAAGGAGGTCGGAACCAAAGAACCTGGTTAGCATTCATATTTTTCATAAAAAGTCACAATTTTCTCCCCCATACATTTGACTTTGCAATGAGATATCTGTCACCTTCTTCACAGGTTGTCGATAGTGATCACTGAAGGTTAAAAAGAGTCAGAAGAACAAAAATAGTGCTCCTAATACCAGGTTTACTGAAACAATCCTAACAATGTTGAACCATCTTTATAATCGTTCTTGCTTTAGTATTTCCTTGCCTCCATCTCTCTCTCTCTCTCTCTCTCTCTCTCTTATGTGCTATACCCGAATGACCGTCCAATGCGGGCTGTGTTAATGGTCACATTAAAATTTTATTATTTGAAGTCCAAAGACAATTTAATAGTGCCTGAGTTTATCCACAATGGCACCAGATACTGAAATATACAACTGCATTGCTTAGTTATGAAACAGGGGTATTCACCTGTTCAAAGATGTCTTTTTTGCCCAGTTGATCCAGGTACTGCCTGGTGGAATAGGATTCAATATATCATGGGCCTAAATGATGTTCTTGTGCCGGGGGAGGGGAAGGGAAGGGGGGGTCAAATGAACATTTGACAAGGAAAACGTGTGTTGAGTTTTAAATATCAACTTCCAAAATAGAATGGTAGCAGTCTGCATGAAGATTAACTTGATTGCTCTGTCCAAGACATATTTAGGGAGCTTTATAAGTCGGGAGAATATATTTATATTTATGAGCTAATTTCTCAAATGGAATCACAGCGAGGTTACATTACATTCTTGCATTTAAGGACATCTGATAAATAAACCTATTTTTCGTGCTAACAAAAATGAAATCGTCTTATAGGATTTTGTTGGTTAGCACTGCACACATTGTAAAATACTTCCTTATTGACGGAACGTAAAATTCATTGATTTGCGTTTGTTTTGTATCTATTTGCTGTCTATTCAACATCTTTTCGCAGACCTCAGTCTAAGGATTTTTTTTTGCAATTGTAATTCCTGTTATACTCATGCACAGTTTCACTCTATGCTACAATAAGAGGAATAAGAATGGAAAGTGGAAATAATTACTTTTTCGTTTAGTTCAGAACGATCCTGAAAGGGCCTTACTTTCGAAGCTAAACGAGCTTCCATCCCACAAAGAGATGTATGCTAGGAGGGGAAAGCATTGGATAACAATACAAATATATCAGCGGTGGGTCCAGCTCTTACGAACCATGACACCATACCTGTTCACACCTAGCCAAAGAGACGCCATCACCTCCGGCAGGCTTAGCCCGCTTTATCCCGCTTAGCTTTCACCTCAAATACTCCTCAAGTGGGGGCCAGATAGAATTGCCTGGCAGCCCCTATGGCCTTATTTCTCCTTTGCCTTTGTGTACTCCCTTCTCTCTCTCTCTCTCTCTCTCTCTCTCTCTCTCTCTTATTCCCTTTACATTGATATATACTGACGGCCGGGCTTCTTACAGAAGAGACCCTATAGATTCAGAAAGACAGTTCACTAAACAATTAATCTTAATTGATGACAATATTAATTCATGTCACATGATCTTCATTAAGAACAAAAATTGTGAAAAGGGTTGTCAAAAATCAAGATATGTGATAGAGGCCTGTATATAATCAGTCCTTGAGGGTTTTGCTCCCTGTGAAATTCTCTGTTGTCTATAGATTTGGTCTTATGGGTGTTGTGTTGTCGTTACGGTCACGACTGTTTGGGATTTACTCTTCACAGCACGCTTAGGTTATCATCCATCGACTACCCACGTGCATCTAGACACACGCACACAAATACGCACACACGGTGAAGGGTTGAGATTGCTTTTCACTATCTTTTCAATTGCTATGGCGATTTCATGTATACTCCTGCCCCTTTCATGGAAATGAAGGAACTATAACTCTGAAAATTTGCTATATTCTGATGCAATACTGATTTTAATCTTAGACTCAAAATGTGGGTTGATTTTCTTTCTACAATGATCATCGTGCTACAAACATAGTGCCATTCATCAGAAATTAGTGACTTTATTTATCTTTTTACAACTTTAATATGTGATATGCGATACAGGTGCTATGCTGTGAAGAATAACTATTGAATATCAAAATGTAAACTACTGTATGTATGATAAAGAAATATTAATTACATGAGAAATATAAAACATCGTGGATAGCTTTGTGATCTGATTAGAATTATAAACATGATAAATAGAGTCAATAGAGTCAATAGAGTCAATATAAATAACATACAGCACACTGCAAATGGACATACATGGCTTATCAAAGCTGATATTTTGATTCGACCACAAATACATGGAAATAATAAAGAGATATAACAAACTTAGTTTCTCATTTACATGAGTCTGCAATCAAAGTGTGGGACATTGATCCTTTTCATTCTCTTTATACTTTTCATGTGCAGTTTGTGTCCAGGAAGTCAATTTAGCTTCTGAGGTTCGTGTTTAAGACTACAATACAATGCATGCTTTAGGTCTATAATTTCCGTAATTCATTTTGGAGAAATCAAAGTTTTGTCCTTAACATGAAGAGCAATGGTCTAAATCTTTGACATCTAAATCGTCCAATGATAGGGTACTTTGGAAGTGCTATGACAAACATACCACCAACAATGCGTGGGTGAAAACGGCGATTAGGAGGATATCCCACTAAAAAGAAATAGTTGGTCTAAACCTTCAAACCACTGCACCTGTTATTGTGGAAATGACATTGTAATATGGGCAGCAATTGGTCCTTTCTTTCTGGTACGAGAGAAGGGGAGAAAAGAAAAAAAAAAGAGGAGGAGAGCCGAAGTCGAGAATCGACCGGGCTGCATCGCTAGACAGGCAGCAGGGCGAGTCAAGACGGAGGCTTGAGATGGCGTTCCCGCTGGGAGAACCGCTGCGCCAGAAATTTGGACACGTAGCTACTGTCAATTGGGTTGCAATATTGTGTTATTGTTGTGAAAACAGGCTTGACAGATTGGAACAGGAGTAGGCCAACCCCTGGGTGTCTCAACAACCAATTTCCAGAACCAAATTGATGAGAAAAACTGTAGCGAGTATACGACGTGATGATGAGGAATCATGGATGCTCATGAGTGTACATTGTAAGACGACAGTCTACTGAAGATTGAAAACAACATTCCCTTGTTTTGCCGTAATCCTGTGATCACGAAGACAATGTTTACTTTATTTCCATTACTTGAAGTAACTTATGCAAACTTTAAATAAAAATATATGGATGAATAGAGATTGACAAACTGTCGAATGGACCAGAGTCAGAGAGTGGATGGGAGGGAGAGTGAATGAAATAAGATAGAAAACATGTTTTTAAAAATGCAAAAGAGATATGGAGAGGGATGGAGAGAAAGTCAGAATATCATGCGTGTTCGCTAGCGTGTGCATAGAGGTGAGTGTGAGAGAGTGAACAAGAAAAGAAAGAGATTCCCTGACTTTGCTTTTCAGGTGGCGACTTAAAACTTTGTAATATAGTTTGCAGTCTTCCAGATTAAAACAATTTAGAATCCGGTAATCCCTGAAGATGTCAAATTCGAGACGTATGAATAATTTAGAACGACAGATTTTGCATTCAATTACATTTGAAGATTACTGTCTCGAGGCGAAAATTGTCAGAAGGTGTTATGATTGAAGGGTATATTGTAACCATCCTTTTAACGTCATAGAAACTTTCGCAAACTTTGTGCATTTGAAATCAAAGATTGTTTTAACTACTTTCTGGCCTCGTAGACGTAAATATTATGCACAATGTACAGTTCTAGTGGTGTTAGCATGACATTCTACATAAGAATAAAGAAGTTGATAGACGGATGAATATTCAGAACTAAACTAGTAAATGTTCAGGATACATTTTCCAAAGACATAAATGCATTTATGTAAACCAAATATTCAGTGATATTTAATGTCTCTTACTTGCAAAATGTTCCATTTCAGTAAAGGCAATAAATCAGGCGAAACGGACAGTTGATGAAAAGCAAGAGCTTTTCATTCCTTTCGTGAAGGTGATGGTGACTTTTTGGAACAGGAACTTACATTATCACGTTTTCATTCACACATTTCATTCAAGAAATTCAAGAGCATTAAGCACCCTTTTTGTGAATTTGTTAATGAAATGGTTAAAACAAATAATTAAGTTTTTTAATTGTTTTTAAGGCTTCGTTAAACTGTTTATCATGTTTATGTTTACTGATTTAAAATCTGTGCAAATAGGCAGTGCCTCTTTAGTCTTTCTGCCTTTTAAAAATCATAAGTCTGGGTTTAATCAAACCTTGTCAATAAACCAACATTTGTCATTTGTGAGAACTTAAACGAGACCACACATTCCGACGAAAGTCATCTTGGGATATAAGATTACATTTTTATGACCAAATGTCTCCGAAGGACAACAATTTTCCAATTTTAAACATAATCAGAAATATGACAAATAAAGAAATATGCAAGCATTTCTAATTTAGAGAACGTCTTGCGACGCATCAGGTTTCTAACTAAAAACGAAAGAACTATGAATTTGATAACCCTGTAAGGTTTTGAGTTTGTTTCTTCAGCTAACGAAGCTCGTTACAATTGATTTAGAGAAATGATATGCACTTGATTTTTTGTTCTAAAAATTTCGAAGCCATTGCATCCCGTTGGGTTTATTGTGTTACTGTGTGCCGTCTGGCCCCAAGCATCAACTCAGCACAAAGTAGCTCGACTGAGGGCTTGTTTAATTTTCTACATGTGTGGCGGGCAAGTCGCTGGAATGTATACCCCGGAGTTATTCAAGAAAACATCCTGATTGATTTCTTTCTCTCCATCTTTCCCTCATTTTCTTCTCTCCAGAAATACAGAAACTGAGCTATAATATAAGCTCGCAATAATTTTAGAAGTTAAAGGAAAATTCAACCCAGACATCAGTGTGCGTCCAGTGAATGAAGAAAAACAACAAGAGTAAATAGTGAAAGTTTGAGCAAAATCGGACAATCTGGTCAAGACTTATGAACTTTGGAAGTTTAAGTAAATCCTTATTATGGGGATCCTTGAATTGGCAACTTTGCCAGCATCTGTGATGTCATGGTGGACAACTCTCCATTCATTTTGTACACAGAATTTAAGATTTTCTCCATTTTCAAGAAAAACAAAAATTCGTTTGATTTATTGCTTTGAGTATGTCATGGCTACATCAATTCTGCAAGCATTTGGGGAAGAATTATGTTGATTCCTGACTTGAAATTTCATATAAATCAATTTTTTTGAAAATTTATGTACAAAATGAATGGAGAGTTGTCCACCATGACATCACAGATGCTGGTAAAGTTGCCAACTCAAGGATCCCCAAAATAGTGATTTACCTAAACTTTCAAAATTCATAACTCTTGAGCAGATTGTCTGATTTTGCTCAAACTTTCACTATTTACTCTTCTTGTTCTTTTTCATTCACTGGTAGCACACTGATGTCTGGGTTGAATTTTCCTTTAATCATTTTGTACACACGGAAAAGTAGAGATACTTTTGTTGTAGGATGATGGATTCTTTATTAATTCAGAACATCTAGCTTTTATCTTTCATGTTTACAAAACATTTTACGGGGATTTTTCATAACAGATTCAGATTGATATGTCGCAAAGACTTCCCTCTTAAAGACTGAGGTTTCGGACTAAAATTCTTAAAAACAAGTTGACCGTCTTAATAGTGTTTCGATCATATATTTTTCAAAACTCATTTGAGTAATATGTATTACCTCCAAAATACAACTAAAATACCATGAATATTGACTATGAAGGTGCAATTAGACTTTCAAGAAAATTGAAGCATCAGATATACACCCATTTGAATTCGAAGCCTCAGTACAGCCGTTGGTTGAATGTGTGTTGGTTCCTCAAGACAGTTTCTTTTTCTAAGCACGAAAATAGGCTTTCGTGGTACATGTCATATACATGCCGACTAATTCGGATAAATTTATTTTCGTTGTGCGGCCCCATCCTCACCTTAAAGACGAGGAAAAATATGGCTTGATTTTATGCACGTGTGAGACGGGCAAAGAGAAAACATGTTTCAATATCATCAGGCGGAGCAAAGTGCACTAGGTGTCACGTGATAATTGGTAGGTTAATATGCACTGACAGATGACTTACTCGTCAGAATGAAAGAAAGAATCGTAAGAGAAGGCTCATTTGAAAGGGTGCTATGGAACATTATGGTCAGAGAGAAGACGAGAAAAAGGCGAAAGGAAAGAGAAACAGAAAGAGGAAAAAAGGATAGAGAGAAAATGTATGGAAGAGAGTGAAAGAAAGAGGAAAAAAAGAATAGAGAGAAAATGTATGGAAGAGAGTGAAAGAAAGAACTGGGGAAATGAAAAATAAAGGAAAATTAACTTCATCCACTTTCAAACCTGGTTTGGCATTATCTACCACATCTGCTTTTGATTTCAATTATTGACTTTATTCATTCACCGTTTGTGTTATTGAGAAATAAATTTACAACCGTTTGTATTTATCCTCTAAATGTCCTTTTTCTCATTACACATAATGTACATGCACGTGTACATCTTTTCCAGTTCGTAAGCTAATATATAAGTTATGGAAGCTTTCTAAATACATTAAGTGATCATTTTTATTTGAATCTGCATATTAAGTGTACCAGACACGATACCAGTTTTGCGGGGTGGTTACAATACACTTCTGCAACTGGTTTTCCCCTCTACTAAATTCAATCATTACAGCCAGCAACTTCTTTCAGTAATGCTTCTTCACCTCAGTCATTTTAACAAGGCTTCCTTATCATGCTTATTGTAATATTTACTAAAAAGCTTCACTCCTCTGTATTTTTAAAACATGTATGAGCTCACATAAAAAACCACATTTCTTTACGGATTTCATTAGTGTAAAAAATCTATTTTGAGAACCCAATTAGAAGAAGTCCTATATTTAATTACACCCTCGATGATGAACTGAAAGAGATAAAATGCCGTTTTAAGTGTACTCATTATTAAATCACCATATCAGCGACACGTTATTTTGAATGTCCTTAGTTTGCAATCATTTTTTTTTAATGAGCCGTCACGTAATTACAGTAATTTGTACTCAATTACTCTTTGTATCAAGAGGAATCCTCAGAAAGCGTGTTCGCAGACGAAATATCTCTAAATGCTTCCGATACCTTTTTCGATTGTCTGCTATCTGTTCATTGACCTTAGTGAGTAATGGTGTTCGCTCTAAGATTACAGATTCAACGGGAGAAGCCTTAACTGATGAATCCTTACATCTTTCTCACCTATTGTGATCATTATCACAAAATTGTCGATGGCAGATGATATGATGGCTCTGTTGTCTGGATACCAACTTTGTTCGTAAACAAAATTTCACTATATCGTAAAGGACTCCCCGTCGAACTTGGCGAGATTCAGCAATTTGGAAGATAACCTATATGGCCTTCCGATGAAATGGTATCATTTGTTGTTGATTCTTTGACGACAAGTGGATTAGGTGATGACAATTTAGTTGATAAAATCATATTCTATTATCTCTTCTTTCAGTTTTCACTTTATAAAAGAAAACATTAAAGCTGCTACTACTATATGTCTGAGAGCTATCTATTTTGTCGTCCGATGATGTATTTCTGAATAAACCATGCATTGCTTCTTCTTGGAATTGTGAAAAGAATAGATTAAGATGGATGAGTCATTATAGAGTCCTGCTATTTGATGAATTCGGTTGGTCCTCTCTTGTTTGATTATTTGGGTAGTTGTGTGCTTAAAAGAATTGATTCTCTTCTGATTCCTATTCTAATTTACTTATTTTATCCGATTATGCTTGCGGGGTGGCCTTTAAAATTTACTAGAAAATGGGTTTTCCATGTGAGAGACTATACATTTATCGTTAAGATACCTTTTTTCCCTCTCATTTCATTAGATCTGGACAAACAATCCCATTAACATCAGGTGTTGTGTTGACATTCGTTGATTAACAGCGGAACATATAGTCATCTCCAATTTTAACAGATCAGAATCGACCTACTTAAAAGCGAAAACAGTGTTATTGTTTTTCTGTTTTGTTTAGTTTAATTCATGTGTCTCTGATATCTTTTTTCTCGCCCTCTTCTCTTATTTTTTTCGAATAGTCAAAGATTAAAAAACAGAAGTGATAAAAATGGAGGGTTTTCTTTTTGTCCCAAAAAGATTTGTATATGCAGCATTTTACTAATTTGAAGTATGATTTGCAAGATTTGCTTATGATCATTAATAAGTAAAAGAGGAAAGTCTGTAGACTTAGTTCCTAGCTGAGCTCCCTCATCTTTCATATACGTCTGCGTTATTCATATTATCAATTTAGATGTTGAAGGCTGGCGACATAGAGTGAATTGATAGTATAAATTGTATGTCATCAGCCTAGATACTGATCTTTCCGAAAGTGTGCAAGATGGTTTTAAGTCGGCGTCTTTACAATACCCACAAAGGCATATTAATTAATCAGACAATAGCAGAACAGGTGGCAAAAGAAACCCAATACAACAATATTTAAGCGGCACCCTCCCGCTATTATCAGCTCTTTCTTTCTGTTTTCTCTCTCCTCTTTAGTCTCTGGTCTTTTAAGTAAATACGTCTGAGGCCTGTAAGTGTAAAGTCGGCCCTTTGGCAACCGTAATGCAGAAAAGATTTTCGGCCAAAGATTTGGGGAAAGAAAGATTGAGACAAAAACGAACCAGAGAGGGAGGGAGAGAGAAGGAAGGAAAGGAGGGAGGAGAATGTGGAAGAAAGGGAGAGAGTCTTAAACAAAGAGAGTGGGCGAGAGAGGGGGAGAGAAAGAAAAAAAGGGGAAGAAAGGGAGTGAAAAATGAAACAAGACATTGTGAGCAAAAGGTGGGAAACGATGAGGAGATGAGCTTTGTTTAGGTATCGGGGTTCGAGTTTGTAGTACAAAGAATGTGCGATCTTCGGCGGGCGGTGATTGAGTAGACGATATGAAGCGAAGAGAAAAGAAGGGAATTGAAACTGTGTACAGAGGGTAGGAAGGTATGGGTTTCCAGACTTAATTTTTTTTTCTTTAATATTCTGTAAGTCGGTACGGCACGATCACGTGTGTATTTACTCAACGACAGATTTCTCAGTGTGCCGATCCTCGGGGCTAGGTAGCTCAGCTTGCTTCGCTCGCCGGCTAGCGTGACGGATTCCAAGTTACGAAGCAGACGACCCGAGACATTGATACTTCTACATCTCCCGCGCCTTTTCTCCTCATTGCCCTTCCTCCTCACACATCACGTCATTTCTTATACCGATGTGAACATGTCCGTCCATCTTATGCAGGAATTAGGAGGTTAAGTCTCGCACGGACTGGTTGTTACCATGTGACGTCATCGACCTGATCTCTCTGGACAAACTTTGGACATTGTTTCTCTTTGCCCTCTTTTTCTCTTAGCTTGAAGATTTTTTGGATAAGCGAGACAAGTGGATTGCAAGGGAGTGTGGTGTTTGTGTGAAATGGATCGTTGACGAATCTGTATCGGGGCTTGATTGCTATTTTATCCATCGGGCATCGCTGAGCCATGCGGCCCAACTTGGTGTGGTTATTCCATATCATTCTGCTGGTTGAGTTCTCACACCAACCTAAGCTGTTGTAAGTACTCAATATTTTAAAAAGTATATAAAAGAGAACTCCCAATAATTAATGATAAATTTGTGAGACGCTCCAATTACTTCAGTTTTCTTTAGAATAGGACATGAGAGGATGAAAAGTTGGGAAGGGGGATCTAGGGTGAAAGCAACTCGGTACTAATATTCGCACATACATTACTGTTCCCCAATTTTCCGATAAGCCGTGCATAATCCTGATAATAGAGGTCTTAAATCACTGTCCTTTGAAAGAAAATACGTTTCATGTCCGAGACTAGTATTTGATGAGTACATAACTTGTATGGATACCCCATTATGGTTTAAAACAGGGTCGTAGTTTGGTATGATATTGAATCAATAAACAAGGAGACCATAAGAGAGAAACAGTTGACATGGAGTGTCTCTCCTTTGTAATTACATGTAGAACATAAACACGTCAAACGGAAGATTTTCATCATGTAGGATTGTTTTTATGGTATCATATTGTTATAATGATTTCAATTAATTTTTGATCAGTTCTGAATTGACATTGGCTGACAATGACTGTGATGACTGATGTTTAAGAATCCTGCTCATCTGCCATCATCCTGAAAAAAAAAATTGTCACTGCATAACATTTTGTTAAAATTCTGTCTCCACAAACAAAGACGTCTTCTGAAGTGTCGATTATTGATTCGGATTTTCTGTGTTTCTATCAAGTCATAACTCGGCGTCAAGGCTGTGCCAATGTTTATGCGGTTGATCCAATGCCCCAGGGAGGAAGTCCATGGTTGAGTCCCAGCTCCTCCCGGGACACTCCCAAAACTCGGCTTAGTTCCCCATGTCATCTAAACGCCCTGTGATGCACCCTGTAGCTTGGAGCTGACTCTGTGTGGCGTGTATGGTCAACCCCGATATGTACAACTCCGCATGTGATCACAAGAGGAAGGCGTTCCCGCGGGGTAGTTGGCGGAACTATGATATTTCCCCCTTAATAAACCAGGGGCATTTTCCAGCCTACCTCGATTGCCAAGTTCATAGTGCGTTAACCCCGACCATGGAACACACAAACTTAGCTTGTTTAATAGATTGAGACAACTTGATGACGAAATGTGTGACATTATAATGTGCAGAGGGTCAGTCTTCATTATTCCCCACGGCCTTAACTTTAATTTAAAAGTTTTGAAGGACGCAACAAGTTTTAAGCTTGTTACACAGATCCTACCTGCATTAAACGAGACATTTTGATGCATGCACCTAATTCACATAGACTGTATTGCACAAATATTATTCTTTCTTCTATAGTGTAACTGATGTATCGCAAAATTTTGTCTGTCTCTTGATTTTGATATATGGTGTGTATGTTTGCATATGTCTCATGCCTTGTCAGCCAAAGGCAACATATCAGCATATGAAAAATGTATAAAACTATCACTGCTGAAGATGAATTACCGTTTATGCTAGCCTTCACCATCAAACTAACTGTTCAATTTTTCCATGTGCGTCTTAAAGGAAGAGTAGAACTTCAAGATATATTATGCCTATGCTCTTTCTTTTATACCCCAAAGCCACTTCTAACTGTGATACCACCATTTTGTTGTTGTTGAGGTGTGTGAGCGTGTGTGTGTGTGTGTGTATGTGTTGCTGTTGTTGTTGTTCTTCTTCTTGTTTACTTTTAGAGGCATTCCTGAACTATGCCTACCCTCTTTACCATGTTTACGAAGGCCTGCATCCAGTCTTGATTTAACAACTTATAGCCTATTATGACTGATTTTTATCTTCTTCCTTTTCTTCGAAACGATAAGCATTTGCAATGATGTGTGTCCTTTTAATATCAAATCTTATCCTTATCCCTCTACAAGTATGCTATACTGTAAAAACTCAAATGAGGGTACATGGCAAAGCCCTATAAACCCTTCAGATCTGACCCTGTCAAATCCGGTCTGATAGTGTACCCTTGAATATAAGCTAATAATGTTGATGAACATGGATGTTTGTGATGTTTGAATTAATGTTGACTCACTGGTATGTTATACCCATTAACCGAGTAACACACACGCTCACACACACGCACACACCCGCGCACAATATAATTATACACACTCACTATCACAAACGCACATACACTCATTTTTTTCAGATTGGAAAGTAATCTATAAAGTCTATTGTAATTAAGGACAAGTACAAAATCTCCATCTCCAATCTCCAAATTTTATTGTCCGAAATGGAAATTCTTTTTGCCCAATTTATCGTGGGCCCGGCAGCCACTGAGCAGCGCCAGATCGACGTTGCTCTATCCCTTTCAATACTTGAACGCCAAAGAAGGTAGCAGCAACTCCCATCTTTTAACGTCTTTTGGTATGACGCGGCCGGGGTTCGAACCCACGACCTCCCGATTGTGAGGCGGACGCTCTACCTTATGAGCCAACACATCGGTATCATATATGAAATTATAATTCATAAGATTGATTTCTAAATCTTTTAGATTAAGATTTTTAATCGACTGTCGGAGTTGTCCCTGATTCAAGTCCTAAAAATGGAGAGTGTGTTCACTTTGGCGAGGGAATCGCACTTACCATTCCCACGAGAATTTACCTTACACAATGTTTCCTGACAAAGCATTAACCTTAACCAGCGAAAGACAGTTTTGAGAATGATTAGGGGTTAAGAAGACAGGGGCGCATTCCCTAATCATTTCTATCCAACAAGTGTCAAGCTTGATCGTATTTTGAGGTCTTTATAAGAAATCGAACGAAAACTAGGCCAAGCCACGCCTTCTATATATTCATGATGATGATAGGGATAGAACGTTTCAAACTTGACATGAGTACCTTTCTACGGTACTCCTGTTCGTACTGACTTTTCCTGATGTACGTGTTTTGATGATGTAACTTACCACTTCTATCACATTTAGATAATTGCCTATATCACGTCTATAAAAAATTTTGTCACACCGTTTTCCTTAATCATGTTTGTTGAAGAGACCTGATACTTCAATCAATTGAGAATTCTCATATGCATGATATGGATGTTCATTTAACTTGGCCACAGTGAGTTCTTTGAAAATTACCGTGGAATCATTTTAACATGCAAATCCAGGGTTAATCGCGTATTTCCAGATTAAAAGAATATTTTCTGAACTCTTCGACTGTTAGAAAATCCTACACACCTTGGCACAATAAGATACAGACGTCATAAAACATTTGGACTCCATTTATTCTTTTTCATGAGTTCTCATTCCATCAAATTGAGAAGCAGAATGTAAGTTAAATCCTACGTCATGTAATATCATGATATCCCAGAAGCCCCTTCGTGTGAAGCCGGTTATATTGTGAATGACTGGTGTTGTCGAAATTAAGATGACTTTTCTCTTTCGTGCTTCTCTGGCTGATCGTAATCCAGCACGTTCTAGGGGATGTCAATATGACTTTCATGGGAGCAGTTTGAAAGGGGCAACGAGTGAGCGTTACCATTCGCAGGGAGAGAAGAAGTAATGGCGGTCGGTGTTTCAACGAAATGGTTTGAAGGCCTCGTTCATTTACACGATGAAAGACGTGACAAAAGCGATACCCTCTCAAAGTTATTTCACTCATATTCCATACTTTCTCTCTTCGAAGTTTCATTCTACTTCTTTGCTTATTTTGCTTGCTATCTTTCAGTACCTTCCTCTTCTCACACCCACACTTTTATACTAGACCCTTTCATCACTCTCTACTTGAAAAGGTTATTCTCACTTACTGTCTTAGAAACCCGAAGAAAAATAATCGTATAAAAGTTTACTCGAAAACACGCGTCTTAAGTACATATTTAAGGGGGTTTTTCATGAAAGCTTTATACATTCATAAATCTTTTTGAAGTGATCTCGTGCTAAAAATATTTTATTTTCAGTCAAGTATTATTGGGATAGTTTGTTCTTGTTTGGATATTGTTCAGGGATTCTGTTACAAGTTTGTTATAATCGTTGTTTTTGTTGGCGATTTTTAGTTATCGAACCGTTTCCTTATTCGAATGACCAAACTTGATCGAATGAGCTATTTTTAAGAGCGGAGTCTATATACATGTTCAATATGTGTATTTTTCAATTTTGCAGTGAATATTACAGTTTTTAATCACGCTTTTCGGTGACATAATTATGATAGCAGTGGAAGTACAGCCGCCAAGCATTGTACTTTACTATACCTGATTCTGCTTTAAGTTTGGATCTAAACTTTGTTATCTTCCTTAGGAAGCAACTGCAATGTGTCTGTGTTTTCCTTTTGATTTCTCCCTTTAACAAATGACCACGTATACATTTATGATTGGATGTGATACCACATGGTGAGCATTTATTCCCAAACCCTTCAAACGATAGAAATCGAACTTTAACATGATGTGAAACACATTTACAACATAACATGAATAATAAAAAGAGAAATATGTAGTTCACCAGATTGGCGAGTAATACGATAGTCACGTGTGAGTTCTTATAAACGTGACTCCAGTCCATGTCAAATGTCTCTTTTGATATCATCTGATGTGATACCAACTATGTCCGTTTCTCATGTGGCATGCAGTGGTGTTTATACCAGTGATGCAGATGGGACGGGCTAGAACGTCGGTTGTCATAGTGATTATGATGGAAAGTATTTAAGGATGGAGATGGTAGCAATAATGAAGACAATGTCACTTGTCAAATATTACTCCGTTTCTCTTTTCTTTCCATTAATTTTTTGATGAAAAATTTATTCATCAGTTTGAATGTTAAAGTCATCCTTTGAAGATCCCAAAATTAAGACATGTTCATGTGCTTATGAACATACTTTTGAACTCACTGTGCTCAAGCGTGTAGTGTCAGTCGTTTTTTGAGTCGTTTCCATCTCTGATATTTACTCCAAAGGTTATAGTTAAAGAAGTAATTAAGGGTTTATTAACCGTTCAGCCAAGCATTAGAAGTCATAAAATGCCATTTCAGAGCTCATTAACGACAAGAAAATATGGACGACGTGGATATCGTAGCGTAACCTTTCACAGTGATAAGAGGGAAAAACGTGTCAAGGGGATATTATTAATCATATTGATATACTTTGTTTAATCAAGCCAAGGCATACATTTAAATGATTTTATGATGACACGCTGTTCTGGTAATTTCGGCTGAATTAAGTTCAAAGTTCGCCAATGTCACAAATGCCCTGTTGTAATCGTATACATAATTTTGTTATTGATCAGCCTTGCTACGATCATTTCAAGATTGATTCATTTTATGTCATTAAATTTTCAAGATGAATTGTAAAGCAATTTTCTAGTATTCCTATGGTTTTTCCCAAATGTTAACTAAGAATCCAAGTTTAGTCCCAGGTCGCAAAGGCCTAATACTAATGTTGAAAATCAAGTTGAGTTTAATATTATGAGTTGCATTTACAAGCAACTTATTATGCAAGAACATGAAGAAGGCTCAGAATTCTAGATCGTGTATACATGCAGACCCCCCCCCTAAAAGGGCCCTAAAAGGGCCATATGACTACAGTGCTTATGGTATAATATTTGCCGATGAGTGTTTACTATTCGATGAAGTCAACGAATTGCACCTTGAATTATTCTTTTCACCCCTCTCGGATTTTACCTTTTAGCCCCAAAGTTTGGCCATGTTTTAAGTATTTAATGATTATCCGCATTTTTGTTTTGTTTTCCCCCCTGCAACATACAGGGCCCTTTCTTCGGTGGTGGCACTCGGAGCTAACGTTATTTGCAACCGGATTCCCGGCTTGGCGACCCGGCAGAGGGCCATCTGCCAGAGGAGGCCAGATGCCATCGTGGCCATTGCGGAAGGTGCACAGAAGGCTGTGCAGGAGTGCCGTTTCCAGTTCCGCAACGGCAGATGGAACTGCACAATGCCAAGATATGACGAGACAATCTTTGCACAGGACATACCTGCTGGTAAGGCTATACAACGAGAAGGACCGAGCTAAGCGACATAAGAAGGGATATCTACGTACATGTTATATCTTGGAAACTAGTCTATGAACTAACTGCCTCGGGTGCAGAAAAATAATTCCTTGGTCATGTCAGTGACCAAAGGTGATCCGATTTTTATGTTCTGTGCGACAATTACTGAAAGAAACTTCCCTATGTTTTTATTTTATCTATATCTCAGTGTGTCCTTTCTCTTTCAGCATCCATTAATCTTGCTTTCTTCTTTTCCTTTTGTGCCCCCACCCTTTCCCACTCTAGCCCCTGTATCTAACACACTCACACTCTTCTAATGTCATAGGCCTACAAGTAACTAAAGGTTCTAAAGACATTTTCATCGCTAATGATATGTCATTTGTGTTGAAGGCGATATCCCCCGTGTTTCCTAGGCCATCATATTTTATGATCATTCCTCGTGACAGATATTGTTTCCTTCTAGACTTGACTCATCAGCACTTTCTGGAAATCGCGAGTTCGTGGAAAAAAGTGTAATATTGGGTTTTGCGGCTGTTTGTCTCCTTCCTTTGAATGTGGGTGATTAACACGCACTCTGTCTGGTCGAAGTATGGGGTATTTTTTGGTATTTATCTTTATCATTGAAATTATTCTTCTTTTTTTAAAAAACCTATCTGCTTTCTACATTTTGGGGATGTGCGTGATATATGCATGCCATCATGCAAAACAAATAACACGCACTTTCGGTGTGGACACTGCTTTCCTTCGTCTATGATGTTTTGTTTTGTTTTGTTTTGTTTTGTTTTTTCCTGACGATAGATAAAAGTGAAATTTGTCTAGAAGAAGGTGAAGAAGAACCCAGATGAAAAAAAAACAAATTACATACGTGGTGATAGAGAAAAGATTTTGCAACCGAGGTGCATAATATGAACTTCTTTGTCTTTCTTTTCTTTGTTCTGTATTGCATTTTTCCGCCTTTTTTGTTATCATAATTTTTGCATATTTATAGTAGTAATTTTGCTCTACTAAATTGGTGATATATCTCCTGCCCCTACCCCATCATCTTTTGAACCTTCCGTTTTACCGTTTTCGCTGTTACTTTCATTTATCGATTCCCGGGCAGGTAATCGCGAGGCGGCCTTCCGTAAAGCCATCACATCTGCCGGCATCACCCACGCCATCACCGAGGCGTGCATGCAGGGCAACCTCACCAACTGCAGCTGTGATCGAAGCAAGGAGACCGGTGTCACCGACGAGGGCTGGCGGTGGGGAGGCTGTAGCGCCGATGTCGAGTACGGGCTCAGATTTTCACGGCTTTTTGTCGACTCGGGAGAAGTGGAGAATAATGCCAAGACGCTCATGAATTTACACAACAACGAGGTCGGCAGGAGGGTAATCATTTTTGTGACCTTCTTTTGTTTTTCTTTTCCCGCAGGTTCCCCCCCCCCCATTCTTCTTCTTCTCCTCATCATGAATCTTCTTCCTCCTCCTCCTCCTCCTCCTTTCTCTTCTCCTCCTTCTTCCGCTTCCTTTCCCTCTCCTCCTTCGGGAGATGAAGGGCGTGATTGTCAGGCAAAATATTCCAATGTGAAAATTTTCATCTAAAGTTTCAGATAGGATCAAATTTTTGGCTACAAGAAGGGTCTTCTATTTTTTCTTTATTTATACATATTTATATGTTTGAAAATTTTCAACCATGAACAAAATAATCACACTTTATAACAGTCTGGCTTTTCACGATATTACGAATCCCATAAGGATGCACTATTAGGATGGTTCTAGGGAAATGCTGTGGTGAAAGGCACTGATTACTTCTAGGTCATTCTCGTGATCTCAGTTAAGATAACGTGTTAATAACACCCGATAATGAAATGAAAATTCAGTATGACATGAGAGAACCATAAATCAAATTACGTAACACAATTTCATCATAATTTTCTCAAGGTGAGACTGTCACAAAATTATGTCCAGATAAATCCACGGAAATTTCTTGCCTCTTAGTCTGAAGAATATTTCATACGGAGATTAACTGGTTATGCGGTTTTTCCAGAAAATTTTATTCGGTTACCATTAAGAGAAGTCATTTCAAAATTCGTTTTCTGTTTATCTTGATAATTTGACAAAGATAATCTAGGAAGGCAACAATAACACTAAAATAATAAGCAATTTCAGTGTGTTTGAAATCCTTTGGTTTCAAATCTATGCTTCTTTTCATGCATCCAAGAAATCCAAGTACATGTACCTATTCATACTTGCTTTAGATAAATTCATAAATTCAACGTTGACAGCAGTAGCAGAGGCGTCGATCCATTTTTCGGATTGGGGGGCAAGACCCCGGGCAAGACGACCAAGCGGAGATGAACCCACGGCTACTATTTGTACATACACACACCGTCACATATATATATATACATGTATATATATATATATATATATATATATATATATATATATATATATATATATATAACATAGGCCTGTATCAACGTGAAGCATTTTCAAATTGGGGAAATTATGTGAACCATCCTGCTTCTTTTTTTTTTTTCAATTTTGCGAGCGAGCGAAGCGAGCGAGCAGAAAATAACAAATTTATTGTTATGAGAGAAGGGTTTAGTTATCATATAGGCATAAATGATACCTAATATGTATGTATATGTTTACCTCGCTGTCAAATATGAACTCTATTTTGTCACATCGCTGGTCCATTGTTGCTGCCCCCCAAACCACTCTGGTTTTTTTTTTTAATATTACGAGCGAGCAAAGCGAGCGAGGAAGCACACACTATTTTTCATGGTAGATGAAGTAAACCCTTCGGCAAATTATGCTGTGAGCCAATGAAACATCTACATTATCTATTCGGTCTCATCTCACCGAATTCGTTTGCTTTTCAAAACCATTAATATGAAACGAGCGAGCGCAGCGAGCGAGGAAAATATACCCTTTTCCATATGATAGAAGTGTTATTTCGTCATCATAATAATGTGATAAAAATGTGATATGCGCTATACAAGAACGGAATATTATTATTATCATCATTATCATCAGAATACACTATAAACCTGTCATGCCTGTATGATATCTAAATAATACATCCGATCACCTGTGTGCCGAATATGACACTATTTTAGCTACCTCGCTTGCAGTCCGAATCGATTCTGTTTCTTTCATAGCGAGCAAAGTCAACGACCGATCCCAAAATTATATGGATTCGTCCCAAAATCTTTGTCAACCACCTTGCTGCCCAATTATAATGATATTTTGGAATCTCACTGCTATACTAAGCTACTTGCTGCCCGAAATCATCTTGTATCTAGCTTTTACCAGCGAGAGTATATAGCGAGCGAGTTAACAAAAAAATGTTTTTGTTTTGCGTTTTTCTTTTTATCCAGGCCGTTATCTTCTGAAAGTTTATCTATTTTTAGGTCAACTGGCCGCTCGATTTCTAGAAGTGATATCTTGTTTGGTTATATTACTTCCTATGAGTAGAAGAATAGTATAACATTAGATAGAAACACAAGATGCAAACCGATTTCCTTTCATAAGAATAGTAATTATCATCGGCATTAGTTAAGATACTTAAATGCGAGCGAGCGCTTCCCGGTGTCCCATTTTCTTTCTTTTTTCTTGTTTTACGCTTTCATTTCACTTCCTTTCTTCCTTTTCCTTTCTTTTCTCTTTCTTTTTTCTTTTTCCTTTTTCTTTTTTTTTTTTTGGTTGGGAAATTATTGAGGGGGGGGGGGGCAAAATGATATCTCCCCCCCTGAAATTTTCTTTGGGGGCAACTGCCCCCCTGCCCCCCCCCCCGGATCGACACCTCTGCACAGTAGACAGGCGTGTATGTGGTATAATCAAATGATTATTTCTTACGACGGTTAGTCAACACGTGGAAAGAATCATTTTAATATCCGGAGAGCATAACTGGAGACAAACATTTGCTTTTTGAATCATTTTACAGCGATAAACCTTGAAATTGCTCATGCTTCCCGCAATTACATCAAACACAATGAAATCTTGAAATATGATATACCGAGCTTTCCGAAATGTATCAAACACAGTTTTTTAGCTTGGAGAAGATTATCAAAATAAACATTCCATTATTTCCTCGGGAAAATTAGAGATCTAGATTTTACAGTGAGTCACCCAATTTAGAGACGTCCTATCTAGGTTATGATGTCAAACATACGTCTGTTGACCTACGAATTCTAACTGAAGATTGTTAGAATTGAATTTTCAAAATTTGAAATGCTGATTACGTAATGTCATATAATTACATGTCGCAGGCGAAATGAAACCACTCTCTAAGCTTTCGATTGAAGCTAGAGTAAAGGATTTGTAGACAACTTCATGATGAGGCTGAAAAGAAGTTGCTAAAAACCCATAAAGGAGTAAAGTTGATTTTTGCATTAATATTTGCTCAAAATGTGTTAGATTATAACGGTATCACCATAATAAGTGCAGATTTCAAGCCCCCCTCCCCTCATAATACAAAATGTGATTTGAGCTTTAAAACCGCGTAATCAATACGGCAAGCAAAATTTAGAATGTTCGAAATTCATGATATGAGGCGGTACAAGCATAGGTTGCAAAGGACAAATAATGTAACTGTTCGTCTAATAAGAATTACGTAAATAAAATGACTCCTGTGTCAGTCCTCGGCAGAAGTATCGAATGTTCTACGTTACCTCGAAACCAAATTCCGATCTGGAACAAAATAATGAAAAGTAAATGAAAGAAATGCGCTTACAGGTCCCTTGTATTCGGCAAATTACCTTTCGCATTGTTTGCCAATTACTACTAGCGAACTCGTTCAAAAGAACAGCGCAATAACAAGCTTTTCTTTGAAAGCACAACACCATGATTACTTGCGTGACCCAATAGGGCTTCTCTGACCACCAACTGTAATAGTTTCCTTCCAAAAAGAGAAAGAAACCATTTGGAAAACCAGACCATTTTGCAAAGACGGGAAACAGAAAAAAGATAGCAAGATTGGAAAATGTAAGAAAAGAGAGTGGCCGAGGACAGAGAGGGAGAAAAAGAAGATTGGAAAAGGAGGAAAGAATTCTGACTCACTCTTTGTGTTTTTGGACCAAAGGCCTAACCTATCTCGTCCAGACGCTATTCAATTAAAGGAAGCCTAAAACATGACATTATAGACGTGAGAGATAAAACCTAAAGCAAAAAAGCATAAAGTAATTGCTAGTTACATTGAAAGAAAATATGTTTGTGTAGCAATTCATTCTTTCTCAGAGTCCTTTCTTTAATAAAACTAGAAATAAGCAGACGCACCTTTAATACGTCGGGAATCATGTTTACGTATAGCAGATCTGTTACAAAATAAGGCTTTTGAAAAGCTTGATCATTATCTATAGCCTACGTTATGACGTCATCATGTAATAAAGATACAAAATTGGCCTTTCTCAAGTTTTTTTTTTCCTTAAATGTAGCATTTATACATGACTTCTATAAAATATTTCCAACAGAACAAAAGTTCGCTTTGCTAATCGCACAGTCTGTTGTGAATAATAATCAGCCAATGACAAAATCGTCATCTCTCAAATAACTGTCGGGATTGGAGTATTTTGTATGCTTTATTCGATTACTTCAGTACTTTACAAATATTTTTCAAATCTTATTTTTTTTTAGTAAAACATAATGAAAGGTGCGTTACCTTATGGCGTGCGACATCCCAGTTCTATCATAATTATTGGCTATTATTGTTCGAAGTCTGATTGGCCATGTTGGGACTGTCCAATCAAGGACAGAAAAAGAGGAGAGGAATGATGTTGATAATTAGCAGTCTATATGCACAAATATACCCCAAAAAATCAACTTCAGAGAACCAGCTATTAAATAGTAGTGTAGGAGGAGGAGGCTTATGTCTCGTGGATGTAATAGTTGGATTCCTATCCTAATAAAGCATTAGTTCAAGTATAGCGTTTTATCTTCATCTTTTGCAGGTTGTCGAGGATCATGTAGGGATGGAATGCAAATGTCACGGTGTTTCGGGCTCGTGTACAACCAAAACGTGCTGGACAATGCTGCCAAACTTCCGATCAGTCGGGGATATCCTCAAATACAAATATGAAAGAACACTCCAAGTGGAGCCCGTTAAGGCAAAACGAACAAGGAGACCAACTTTTCTCAAAGTCAAAGACTCCGAGAACTACAGAAAGCCGCGTTTATCACATTTAGTGTTTTTACACCGGTCGCCGAACTACTGCGAGTTCGACGAGAGCAACGGGTCGATGGGGACAGTGGGACGGAAATGCAACCGGACGTCGACGTCGACTGATAGCTGCGATCTTTTGTGTTGTGGAAGGGGCTACAACACACATCAGTACACGAAAACATGGCAGTGCAACTGTAAATTTTATTGGTGCTGCTACGTCAGATGCAATCAGTGTAGTGAACAGACAGAGGAATATACGTGTAAATGACAGGGAGCTTGAGGATTGGCGAACTCTCAGTAGAAGAACGTCTGAGATTGGGTTCTGTTTTTTTTTTGACTGATTGACTGCAATGTATTCAACAGCTATTTGAAAGAATTGGAATGCTTTCAACTTATACAGTATTTTTTTAAACGTCAGTGATCAAATCATTGACTTAAACCAGAAGTTACAGAACTGAGAGCGTTTCGAAATTTCAAAAACTTCTGAAAGAAGGAGCAAAATGATTAGTGGCGTATCTAACATGTTGGTGAAGCTGACACATGCCCATCCCACTTAACTACAAGGCCCATAGAAAATAAAAAAAATAAAAATCAGTGGTTATTCTTCTCGCGAAGCTGTCCAGATACATTATTCCACTAAACTTCCCCATTTTGGATACGTCACTAAAGAACTGGATGGACCACTCAGTTTTTCGTTAACTTCTTGTGACTTTCTAACTAGACTAATTATGCAAAGCATGAAATTCAGAGAAAATGAGAATTTGTTACACAAGTTCTGTAGAGAAAGAGTGAAAATCGTCAAGTTTAACTTCATACCAAATTATGACATACTACTCTGTAACCGTCTAGCTATACTTTCTCATATTCTCTAAGCAAAACAAAATAGTGACGAGACTTGATACTTAATAGAGCTTACCTGTACTTTGCCTAAGCTCTGACACGCTTTGTATATCAAAAGCTTGCAAAGATCAAACAATATTGCGTAACACATCATCACTACACCTTATGTAATCACATGTGCATGTTTAGCGGGATGGTGCCAGCTATCAAAGAGACGTTCCAGTCAACTTGTAACTTTGACCTCAAAGATAAGTTATCAGTTAAATCAGTTAAATCCAATGCATAAGATTCTATAAGATCTCTTTCCTCTCGCTTTTGTTAGTGTATTGAAGTAATAATCTTAGATTCGTTATATTCGCATTTGTTCTGGAGAACAGTTTTTAGTTGTGTAACTAAAGAATCATAACAGACATGACAGATATGGTATTCTTAACCGAGGCTTTTATTCTCATTAGGGGACTATTACAATGATCACCAGCTGCAATCTATTTACTTTTGTCTGCAAAACGCATATTTTACACATTGAATAAAATAATGCCAGCCATATTTAAATGCAATATGCTAAGCATGTATAAAATGATTTGAGGATTCCATCTTCCTACACCTTAACAGGAACGTCAAAATATTTTTAGAAGTATATACTGCCGTATTCACTGCATGAGGCATGCCCCTCCCCCGACTTGTGTCCCATACAAACAGTGGCGTAGACAGGTTCTTCCACCTGGGGGGGATGATTTGCCATTCACGAGAAATCGAGGAACAAATTTTTTCCTGGGGTGGGGCAAGATGCGTAAACATTTTCAAAGAAACTCGAAAAGCGAGGGAGCGAAGCGACCAAGCTTGTCGTTGGGGCGCTTTTGCATTTTTTAAAAATGAAATTGAAGGATTTGGTGCACACTTTTGGTGAATTTTGTGAAAATTTTCAGTGAAAAAATGTAATATTTCAAAATATCTCGGGGGGGGGGGGGGGCCCTCCCCCGCTGCGTACAGCCATGCACCCATCCCCCCCACACACCCACACACATACACCTGAATGCACAGACATAAATAGAAGATATACGCATCGTGACAAACAAATATAGAATATGGACTGAAATACATTATTGCATGCTTGCATCAGGCTTTTTATTATTATTATTTTGTTGTTACACCACTTTAGAAAAACTGTGACGGCGCCGAAATTGCCCTAAAGTAATATAAATAACTACACAAATCAGAATAATGATCGATGTAGTTATGATAGTAATCGTCATTTCAGTCACATTAACGATGATGATGATGGTAACTATCGTTATCATAAGCATAATAACAATAATAATAATAACAATAATAATAATAATAATTATCATTGTTATTACTATTATTATTGCCGTTCCTATCATTTCTAAAAATGTTAATTCAGTTTAATTGTAAGCAAACATCCTTCCCTAAAACCTGGGGGGGATGATTGTACATGTCATCCCCCCACCTTGTGAGGTGGGGGGGATGCATACCCCTCATCCCCCCCGTTGTCTACGCCCCTGCATACAAACTTTAAACCGTTTTAAAGTTTTGATGTTAATTTGATCTCAGATTCGGATGACTTGCCTTTTGGGGTGGGTTTCTGTTTTAGTACTCGCGTTTCGCTTTATTCTGGAGAAAGTTCTTTTAGAATATCCACCTGCATTAATCTCTTTCTTCTCTTTAACTACCTGATAATGTTTCCCCACCTGATGATGATTTAGTTTTTGTTTCATATGTTTCTATATCAGATTTTTTAACATCTATAATTCCTTGAATAAGAAATAATAAAATCTCAATTCAGACAATACTTTACTTTTTTCTTCGCCTCTATCTAAGTTGCAGGTCTATAAACTTTCACATACTTCTTAATGCAGAAGGTTTCATTCTTACATGTTCATGTAAAGATAAATAAAAAGCATAAAACTTTTTTTTAATAGATCTTTTATTAATATTTTATACTCTTCGCTTCAGGGTGTTGAGAAGCTTATCGAATACTGATATCTAACATGTCTAAAAGGCAGCAATTCTGACTTGTTGGGACACTCAACCTTCGTTCTACATACGATCATCTTATTATGACCAGAAGTTGACCGCATTCGTCTCCTGTTCAAGGATTGGTATCGCAATGTATAGTGAAACCTATGAGTGAAACAAACGATACCCCCTAAATACCTACTGAAACAAGAGCAAGGATTTGGGTACTGAGCGGACGAAAAATGTGGAAAATCATGTTTATATACTCATTATTGGAATTATTTGCAAGTTATAGGTGAACCTGTTAAAATTCCAGTGCAGATTATTTGAATCATGACCTACTTCTCTCTCATTCGTCTGCATTTTCTCTCGGTCTATATAATTTTCTTTCAAATTCTCGTCTCCCCTATTGAGGATAAAACCTTGGTTTTAAATGAATTTCCCTGCCTGGTTGAGCACGCCTGACAGATTTAAACAACTTTCTCAATTCCATCTCTCATACATCTCTCTTACAGCTCTCCAAAACATGACCAGTTTTAATATTGACAGTTATTTCTATCCGCAAGGTACACATCAGACCGCATATTTGTGCAAGGTATTTTCTCTCTTTCGCCACGTTCTTGATATCACAATAGTCTTCAAAGTCTTTTTCCTTTCTGATTTTTACCCCACCCTCCATTTCTTTTTCTTTATCAATTGCCACACATACATAATGAGTGTATAATGACATCCCCCTTTCACATAGGTACACTCATCGGCGGGTAAATAGGTTGATTTATTTCTTCACCTCGAAAGGAATGGGCAAATAGCTGGGAGTGAAACACGTCATAATCCGTCGCGCCATCAAATTCAGCCCATTCCTCTTCATCATGTATTGCCTGCTTTCTTTTATTCCTAAGTCTTAAAGCGATTAAATACCTCTGAAGAAGAAACGAGAGCTGACAGGTTATCATCAAGCTTAGCTTTTTTCCTGATGAGAAGATCGTTCGCATTGATGACACCTGTCAAATTAAACAATGCGTTTACACAAGAAACATATCCTCTTAACTGTTCAAGTGGAAAGTGTCGCAAATCCTCCCATCTTTAAAATCATTTGGTTAAATTTTCTTATTCCATCTAATGATATTTTTGTTTTGGATCGTATTTAGCTGATCATGTTAGTTGCCTTTAGTGAAATTACAGAGTAAAGTATAATCATTTCAGATTTCGAGTTATCATTCTTCTATTATTCCTCTATAAGCTTGTTCTTTAAATTCTAATGACTGGCTGATCTGTTCTTCTCAACTTAGTACCAACGTAACGTACACACTGGCAAACATACTGATACAATGTGAGGATATCGTTCATTTTCTTCAGCATGTTCAATATTTTGTTCAAATGAACTGAAATTTGTTATAATATTGGTCAAACCGAGATTATAGTTGGAGATATTTGGACATTTGAATAGAGAAATCTTATATTCAAAGTCAGCGGCAGCGTATAAATAAACCAATATGCGATCATTGACTAAAATGTTACTAAAAGACATTAAGACTACGATATTTATGTATTTCAGTCTTATTTCTATAATTTGTAAAACTGATAAAAGAAGGAATCAAGGAAGGTAAGGAATTCGGAAATTGTTTCATAATAATATATTCGGTCAAATTTATAGATTCACATCCAGAACTCATTTGTACCTATAGCAGACAGCAGCACTCTTAAAGAAAATAATAACATTTTTGTGATTATACATGTCTTTACTAAATACTATTTATATGCCTTTATTGTATTACCACTATATTTAAGTACATGATCAAGACGCTGTCCCGAAAAAAAGATCTTTAGAATAACAATATTTTAGAAGAATGAAGACAGTTTTCGGAACCATTCAATGACAATATGTGCGTAAAGAAGGAACATCTGCATGATTCAAATTTCATCTTTGGTTCCGATTTAAAATATACAAATTTCGCTTAAAATAATGTCTAGTTTTGATGATGAGGGCGTTGACAGGATATAAAAAATATTAACACTACAAGTAATAGAGTCTATTTCTTCAAATAACTGTATTGTTTAACTCTTGTTTTGACTATTAATAAGTCAAGAACAGTTAATGCCTTTCCCTCATGCCAATAAAATTTATATGTACAGCGCTGTTTTCTATGATCGTGTATGATAAAATCTTTTTATATTGTATAATAAAATTAATTGTCTATAATATTGAATTAATTTACTTCTGCCTTGGCTTTCTGTATGTAGTGCTTATGTGAGGGTACAGTTAAAATTCTTTATAAGTTGAATTCCATGTATGAGGGTAAATTTGTTCAATTTCACTTTAATTTCACTCTAAGGAGAATCTATACGGAAGCGAAAGATAAAAGAATCTGGGAAAAACGATAAATGAAATTGATAGAAAACTAACAGTGTCATCCTGCCCACCATTTCTAATATCTGATAAACGTTTGAACTACAAGGCCTTTTTGCTCATTTTTTTAATATTCACATGGGATATCTAGACCACTAAAAAAAGGATTAAAAGTTAAAATAATGATACACTATAGTGTAGGCCTACATGTCCGACAGCGAATGAGTTTTATGCACTCGTATAGGCCCTACCTACTTTACTTAAATGCCCCAGTAGAAAAAAAAACAAACAACCAAACAACTTGAAACTCGTGGTAATTTGATGGTAATTTTATGGTATACCAAGGTTATTTCTATCTGTGCTTTTTTGTTTGTTTGTTTTTTGTTTGTTTTGTTTTGTTTTTGTTTTTTTTTTCTATACTGAGACTGATATCATTCACTGTTCTTAAAGGGGGTACCCAATGCTGAAACAGTGTTAGTTCATTTAAAAGAGCATGATTTCATTAGCAGAAAATCATCTGCCTAAAGTTTTTTAAAAAAGTCGTGTTGCCAAGGAAACCCCCAAATGTGGTAAGATTTCAGGATATTTTTGACCCCTCAGCTGTGACCCAGTTTCAACTGGGTACCCACTTTGACGTCAAAATGACGTCAACGTGGGTACCATGTCGCGCAATTCTAGCAAAATGCGCGCAAGGTATAGTACATATATATTGTACAGTCTATCGCGCAGCACAACTGCAATGCGCGAAGCTGGGTACCCACTTTGACGTCATACCTCATACTCAAATTTTTTGGTCAACTCTTCACTTTTTATGAGAAAATTATCCTAAATGCAGTGATTTCGATTGAAAAATCATCACATTTTTACTGTTATTCTTCTAAGAATTCTATTCTCGATCATATATCAATTCTTTTTTAACCATTGTGTAATCCCTTTAAGCAGAGCGGGAAGCAGAGCTTCCAAATCGTCTTTCGCTTTATTTCACGTTCATTCTTGAATCGACACTTCTACTTGAAAAGCACTGTTTGTAATCAAAGATAGAGTTTCATTAAACAATCGGCTCATTGATGACAGTCAAGGCAACGAATAAACAACAATAATGTACCACAGCGAACCCGGCACGCCCACCTATTTTGCAGTCTAGTCGCCAAGCTAAGAACATAGAAGACAGCTGTTTGATATATCTCCTAGACAAACAACCCATAAGCAACTCGGCCCTTTCGTTAGTGTACAAAACACTATATAAAGAATTCAGTTATCACCAAGTTATGTTCAGTTAACTTTTAAAGAATGAATTTGGAATTAATACTGAAGTTAAATCACAAGAAATCTCTAAGTGATAGTAAAATAAAGTATTGGCTTCTTACTTTATTTTGACTCTGGAAAAGCTTTTAAAAAGGCCGGGCTTAATTTGATCAAGAGTGGGAGTAAAAGTGTATCCAATTATGTTTCCGATAAACTGAGTGAGAAGAGAGAATAAAGCTAAAGAGAAGCGAAGAAGGAAGAAGTGTGGTCAGAGAGGTGTAAGGAATCAGAAACCATCCAATGGAGATATGATAAATCAGTCCAGACAGACCATCGTGTCCAGGCTGTTCGTGTGTCATTTATATGCAAGGGGATATGTCAGTTTAACTGCTAGATCTAGAGAAGTAGCCTGTATTTTAAATCGTTTATTGGCTTCATTGTAAGTGTGAAATTGAAAAGAAAAATACCCCCCCCCCCCCCCCATCTAGACATACAGTAACCAAGAACCATATAGAGATGTATATATTCTAGGAAACATTAACAGCCAAGACGATATCTTTAATTTAGGGCGAAATGTATATAGGACGAAGAGTCAAGTACTACATGAAGTAGCAAATTTGGTTGGAGACCGACGCGAGCGAGAGCCACCGCTGTTTGTGTTCAGGATGGCGCGGAAGGAGGACGGATTGAAAACAGAAGATGGAAAAGCATCATATAAAAAATATCCTACCTGGATGGGAGAGTTGCCAGACAGACTACGAAGTGAATCGCTGAAAAATATAGGGATACCAGGTAGGTACAGGTAACTGTAAGCACTGCCCCACAGCTTTATTTTTATGTTAGTTAAAATTGTGATGCTGATGACTAGACTAAATTGATTTCAAATAAGCTTGTAAGTTATGTATAAATGAACTGATTCAGGGATTTTCTAAATATATTCTGCTATACATTTTGGACTTCCATGATAAAAGTTTAGTACCTGCATAGTTCATCCTCCCTTTCTCATATATATATATATTTATCCTAGGTGGGTTTTTTTTTCTTTTTTTTTTGTTTTGTTTTTTGGGGTTTTTTTTTTTCATCTATGTCACACTTTTGTCATTGCAAACAACTGACCTAGGCCAGTACAGTGTGCTGCACTGCAGTTATGGTGTTTGTTGTACAAGGATATCCTAAGTAATCTATTCTTGTGTGATCATTCAAAGTCTTGTATGCCTACTTTTCTTATTTGTTGGAAAATTCTAATGCATTAAAGTAGTGTATAGAAAGGTTAGACATATTGATACCTATAGGCATAGTAGAATATATAATTTTTGTCTGTTTTGTTTTTCCTTTTTAAGGACAGTTATAACTCGGTTGTTGCTGTGTTTTTGGCATCTCATATGCTCATCATAAATGATTGTGTACCATGTCATTTTTAATCAGTAGTTGACTATTTCCTGTAACACTAACATAAGTCTTACAGTTAGTAGAGATGACTGTAGAATTTACATTACATTCCTCATCTGTTTACAGGATCTCACGATTCATTCAGTTTCTTCTTGGACTTGCAGTCACCTGTTTCTTTAGGATCACCAGACACAGTACGGAACCTTGTTGCAGTCTTTGGTGATACAGCTAAGAAGATAGTCCACAGTTGGTCTGTTACACAGTCACTCAACTTCAAGCAGCAGCTTGATCTGGGAATTCGCTACTTTGACTTCCGAATATCTTGCTGTCCAGGTAAAGAGGGCTTCTACTTTGTCCATGGGCTGCATGGGTCACAAGTCAGAGATGGCATCATGGAAATAAATAATTGGTTGAATGAACATCCAGGAGAAGTCGTCATACTAGATTTCAATCATTTGTACTGCATGGAAGGAAAGCATGCTAGACTTATATCATGCATAGAGGAGGTCTTTTCCTCCAAGCTTTGTCCAGAGATGGATTTAGAAGCTGTTACCCTGAATGTCCTGTGTGATGAAGGTTGGCAAGTCATTACAATCTACCATGATGAGACATCTGTGGAGCATCCTAACATCTGGAAAGGCTCCAGTATCCACAGTGTATGGCCCAACACGGCGGAAGCACCCAAGATGGTGAATCTACTGAATGCTCATCATACTAGAGGAAGGCCTCAAGACAAGTTCTATGTATCACAGGGTGTCTTGACACCAACTGGCACCACCATTCTACAGCACATTGGTAGTAACTTAAAAGATGTACTTGCAGTGACTGCTATTAGGAATACCAAGTTCTTCCTCCAAGATAAGACTATTGGACCGACTGGTGTTAATATAGTTATAGCAGACTTTGTAGAGATGGAGCAGTATGTTGAAGCTGTGCTTGCACTCAATTCAAAGGAGTAGTGGAGTCACGCAAGGTGCCAAACTTGCCTAGAAAAAAAAAAAAGAAGTACCCATTTTTAGAGAGTTACTATGTATTTGCCGTGTTAGCTTATTTATCTACATGTATAGATTTATTTATGTATTTATAAGGGATTGTAGAGAAATTTTATGAGCAGTAAATTGTTGTGATATAGGAAATGCAACTACGTGTTCATATGAAATGACCAAATGCAAGTGTTCCACATCAAAGAATTACTGGTTGCTGTTTTTTTTTCTGGTTTTCTTGTTTGTTGGTGTTTTTTACATGTACTTGCATTCATGATCAAATCATTCGATTTATTTCATATACCTTCATTCAGCCTTAAAAGTTTGTTTGTGGGGGGGGGGGGGGGGAGGAGAACTAGTAATATGCAGTGTAACATGTGGAATTTTTGTGCTGTTTCTATTTATTCATCTTCACTTTTCTTACTTCCAAATCGATTTGTATAATGTATCACAAGGCATAGCCCTTAACATTTAAGATTACAAATTCCATGTAAAAAAAAAATGGAGAATTAAGTTGGGTTAAAGTATTTGTTCCAAGGTGCTTCATCATGTAGAAGTTTTAGATAAAAATACCTCAAATCATTCATTCATTCCACCTATTTGATTGTAAAATGAAAATTGATTGTCCTATGCTGTATTTTCACCTTGCTGCAAAGTCACGCAAGTGTTCACGACATAACTTCATCTTTGTAGGCTGTAGCTAAGCTGGTAAAGAGAAGTCATCAGCACCTTCAGCTGAACTCCAGTACATAATCAAGCATGGTGTATTATGTGTAACTGTGTTGAACTTACATTGGAATTGATTCCAGCCCATGATTATGTGTATGAACAAGAGGAGTTACATAATAAGTTACCATATTATTAGTTTAACCCATTCGTGACAGAGGTCCACATTTTGTGGTTTGGCCTAATATCTTTTAATGCAAAGCCCTAAAAATCATACCAAATACATGAGCAGAAAGAGCAAAAAATTCTACACAAACTGTCCCCATTTTGGTTGCATCAATATTCATTGTTTGATGCTGAAATTTTTTAAAAGGAAAATAAGCATTAAAATCCTTAAATTGGCAATGTGATAGAAAAATTAAAATCACCATTTTCCCCTGCAAATTGGCAACTTTTTGACTTATCATAATTTCTGTCAATTTATATTCATTTCTGATACATGACGTTTTATAAATAAAATGTAGCAATAAAATAAAAATGTTGGTGTTGCCAATTTGAAGAATAAAAGCTGATCAAATTAGGCTTTAAATAATTCCTGTCACGAATGGGTTAATGGCTGCAATTTGTGAAATGAGATACAAATACTTTTTCACGACTTAAATGTTACATTGAAAAAGTAATATAGAGCTCCAAATGGATATCCTGTAAGTATTTGTGGACATCAAAATCCTTAGGTGGCTATTAAGTGCTGGTTGTTAAATTCTACCCTTTGAAACATTGTTTTGTTACATTTGTTATTGCTTACTGGCAGTCTTTGAACTTAATCAAGTGACCATGAAGTAACTATTTTCGCCGTTACTCATGTAGCATTTCTCTCTTTCTATTTCTCTCTCTCTCTCTCTCTCTCTCTCTCTCCCTCCCTCTCTCACCTTTTATCTGTCAATTTCTTCCTTCACATCAATGGTGTTTGTGGACCAAAGTTTTAACCCCTTCATAATTATGAAATAGCCTACATTTGTTTGGAAGAAATAAATTCTGAGGAATTGGTTTTTAAGATGTTGTAACATGACCACTAAAATCTTATCATTGCTTTGACAAAAGTAAAATATGAAAACCTTTATTTGAAGCTACCAAACCTTTCTCAATTACTTTGAATGTTGCATTTATTGCCATTAAAATTCCAAATCCTAGGACAGCTTTGGTTTGTGTTAACTCGTCTGCTTTAGAAAGGGGTAGCACCTAAAAACTAATAATAAAAGAGAATATTTCATAATATAGTTAAATAAAAAGGTGCATTCATAGAGAGAGCGTATAACCATTGTTAGGTAATGCTCTTCATTCTGTTAGTACTTAGTATAACATTATAAGAAATATTTGCCATCCATCATTTGTTTTCCTTTGTCAAAATAAACAGAAATGATATTTTCTGTTGTACAAAATCATATTTCAAAAGTACTTTTATATATGTAACTTTTATGCAGACAGGGATTGGGAAGCAAAACATGCTTAATGTAATTATGCCATGTTTTATTATTCAGGACAAAATCAACAGCAAGCACAAAACATGAAAATTATAGATGTACAGCAATTTAAGTACATGTACATTTATTTGCGCATGTACATTAAATGTTCCATCAAGCATTAAATCCCGTGTGTATATGTACACTGTGTAAGCTTCAACAAGACATGAAAGACTTGAACCAAATAAGCTTTTTTTATTGATATAAAGTTTATTATCCACAACAAATCAAAAGCAAAAGCAAAACAACTTGATGTAATCATGGCATATAAAGTACAATATTTAGATCTACTGAGCAATAAATATGAGCTTAGATATTAAGATATGAATCACACATTGAACAGACTTGATATACATGTAAATGCATTACATTCTTGATTCTTCTTCAAGCTTTAAAGCTACAGTGAACTGGCACTTATATAGCTCTGAAATGATGTATTTACAACAGCGCCAACCTGCGGTTACTCACAACCAGAGAATGTCTTAAAGACATTACGCCCTTCTTGGCTTCTGGTAAACTACCTTAGTCTGAATACATATACATTTTTACAGATGTGTCTAAAAAATAAAGCTCACATTGATACGTTGATAAGAATAGTGCATGCTGGGAGAAAAAACGGGACAGAATCAGTAGTTCAGGAGTGAGATCGTGCTATTTCGAAATCTCATACAAGGGCGCCAGTTCGCTCTGGCTTTAAGATACAGCAATATAAAATATAGTTTTCACTTAAGTACACAAGTGCAAATACATACATGTATCTTGTAATTAAGTGCTTCAAGGGACTATACAAGTTAGATGAATTCCATATAACAATACAAACATGAGTAATTTCTTTACATGTAGGACATAAACTAATTCTTGTTTCCATACAGAACTTATAAAAGTCTGAAAGGCATTCTATATTTCCGTGTCCTTCAGGGAAGGTGTAAGGATCTTAGCACCAATTTGACCAAATATCACTAAAGGCTTGTTCAGATATGAAAAGATAAATCCCCGCAACATTTTTAGTGTCATTGGGGTATGAGGAGACAAAAAAGTTGCCGAGACAGGAGATATTTTTTTTGTCACCTGGCTGCAAAGAGCTGTGAACCAATCAAATTCTGAAAAAGTTAGCATAGAATACTTTGTCTGCGTAACTTTTGCCAAAACATTGAGGCATATACCCTCCCTTGCCATAAGTATTGCAACATAGCTGAATTGCTCATGCATTTGTGAGTTAAAAGCCTTCTGTAATTTGTGATTTTTTGTTCATAACTACTGAATGTTGCTGACCATTTGGTATAGCTTAAAAGGGAGAACTTGTCGTTTTCTGTTCTGAGAGCATTAGATATCCTGACCCGATCATGTCTGGAACAATGGAGAAGACAACAGACCAAATGAAACAAATGCCTATATAAGGAGGTGAGAGTTATAAGTGAATGAAATCATGATACTCCCCATTCATATTTCTCCCCAACCTGTTGACAAGGTTTGAATACACTTTCGCAAGGAAATAATGCCGATAATGTATCCAAAAAAGAGTGTAGGAAAATGACCAAACCCAGAGAAGACAGATTTCTGCGGGCCGTTGCCCAGGCGTTGCCAAGGAGGATGCGCGCCAGAATCATTATCCAGCTAAATAGAATAATTGCGTGAAGAATTTGCTGATGGCTGTGTGGTGAATATATCGAAATTTACTTCCAATAGCGAATTCTTCACAAACTTCTTACATTTTGCTGGATAATGATTGTGGCGCACATCATCCTTGGCAACGGCTTTGCAATGGCCTACAGAAGTCTGTCTTCTCTTGGTGTGGACATTTTCCTCCGCTCTTTTCTGGATACATTATGGGCATTATTTCCTTGCGAAAAGTGTATACAAACCTTGTAAACAGGTTGGGGAGAAATATGAAGGGGGAGCATCATGAATTTGTTCACTGATAACTCCTTCCTTCCAATATGGCGATGTGTTTCATCTGGTCTATTGTTTTCTCCATTGTTTCAGACATGACCGGGTCAGATTTCAAACATAAAATTCACAATTTTGAAATTTTAATCACGGGCTTTTACTTTCCTTTTTGATATCAAAGAAAGCAAAGCAACATTATCTGCATACATACACAAACAAGGGTTGGTATTCGGGAAAAAGTGGTGTGTTTACTACATTAACAGGTACGTCAATTGTCTTTAAACTGTACAAGATATTGGTCTTGCAAAGATATTTTTCTGAAAATATACCCATATTCAGCCTGAGACAGCCAGGTACATGTATCCTTGAACAAATGTTTTGTCCTTATCCAGATTTGCTACAACTAATGCATTGTATCTATCACCAACTCAAAAGCTGATGTGGCCTGTAGAATACCACTTAACAAAGAGAAAATATATCATAATGAATATACTCTGTACATGACTCAAACAAGAATACATGTTCAAAGGAACTGTCTAAATTTTAGACTTAAAGAGTAAATTACAAATACACCTGTACAGGTAAAGCATTTGCATAAATCTATCCTAAAATAGTAGAAGGAAAAAAAGGGATCATCAGAGCAAAACTACTCAGCCAGTCACTCATCAAAAGAAATGTTTTTCTTAATGTTTTTAGTTCTTTAAAATGTGTATGTGAAATTTCCAAAGGTGCATTTCATATGCATGCAAGTGCTTAGAGGTGCATCTTTCCACCGTTAAGTTGGGGTGAATAATGTACTCTTGGAATTGTTGCTCCATAAGAAAACTGCAAACCTGGGATATGTTTGAACATATTGCACAATATCTCTATGGCTATCTATATTCACATTCCTACAGACAACAATCTTTCACTAGTAAAATTTACATTTCTTGATGTGACATGGAAGCAGAAAATATTAAATATACTGACCCTGAACAAATTGAAAATTATATAAGATAATAAATCACAATGAGAGATGTCCTCTGTGGCAAGAAACTCACTTTCAAGAAAATTTCATGACATCACATTGGATTAATTCAGATTAATGTTTCAATGAATTTTGTTCATAATCATCCACAAAGAAATTATCATACAACTCTTAATAACTGACTGTACATATTTTATATGAGTAATTTCACTGCCATGAAGGTTCCTCAGCAGGCATAATAACCAACAAGCCAACTCTAGATGATAACAGGAGATGAAGGTGACAAACCGATCTCCAACTCTCTCTGCTTCATCAGGAGACCCTACAAAGCAGACAAATTCAACATAAAAACATGATATGCAGATGTGACCATAACCACTGAATTTAAAAAAGAATGATGTTCACTCGGTACACTCAGGACATGATGGTTATCTACGAATGTATAAATGTGTACCACAAATAATCATTTACAAATGAGAGCATTTCAAGACAAAGATTTGTAAAATATATTTCATTTGAATATTCAGGGTGCCAAGAAATACAAAATAAAGAATAAACATTACGTTATCAATATCTTCTGCAGAAATACCTGGGTGACACAATTTACAGGTTTAATCTAAGGGACTTGATATAACTGTAACAAGTACTAATTAAATATTGAATATATCATATCACTTGTTTGTTCCTATTATTCCAATAGTTCCACTAAGCACAGATACAGGGGAAAAAAAAACCGATGATCTTTAACCTGTGACCTACTAAGCCAAGGCTCTAATCACTCTAAGGTGATGCATACTAGTACCAAGTTAGAAGTTCACAGCTAAAGTGTAGTTATTAAGACTTGGCACTAACAAAACTATTAAACAAATTACTTTCATGTATAATGACCTCTATCACCTTTGACCTACATGTACAAACAAAAATCTAATCACTTTGTTTCACTATGCTATGGTGATGCATACTAGTACCAAGTTTGCAGTTTGTACCTCTAAAGGTTCTTGAGATATCATGTTAACGAGGCTAAAACCTGAAACTTAAGAATTAACCTCTACGAACAGTGACCTTTGACCGTCTCTAACAAAAATCTATTCACTTTGTCTATCATGATGATAATTCTTGCACTGAAGTTTGTACCTTAAATGGTTCTTGACATATGTTAACAAAAAAGTGGGAAAATGAACGGACAGACAACACGAAAACACAATGGCCCAAATTCATAAAAGAGGTTTATTCAAAACCATGGTCCAAATTATACTTTAAATCTCTGCAATGGACTAAAATCAGCATAAATAAGTGTAAACATGCACTGGACACGAGGACATGTACTTACTACACTCATGGAGGTTTTAACTAAGGTTTACATATAAACCTTTCTGGTTAAATTTGTGTCAATGCCTTCATCACCATCTTTGGTGGGTGGAGGCATTAAAAAAAAAATGCCGATTCTGAGATGGTTCATTTTATTCATTGCAGTATAATCATTGTTCTCTGCAAAGTGGATACACCATAACACCAGCTCTCTTTCTGTTCCTACCTACCTGTCTGAGAGTTGATAGCTGCATTAGAATCTCCTCTTGTCTGTGTTCTTTGTCTTTCAGTCTGTCAGGATTCAGCAATGGATCCTGGAAATATGTGAGACATTTTCATGAGTTACATAGCATCTGATATTCACACATAAGGATTTAACAATGGACACTGTAACTAAGAGACTGAGTCAGGTAACAACCAACATTCATATCATTTATAAGATATTATAAATTTGAAACTGACATGTGAATGAAACAAGTTCAGTCAAATGCATAGTAGGTCAAAAGGTAAAAAAAAAAAAACAACTAAAGAGATATATAAATACAATGAAGCGGAAACAAACCATTTCTCTGTGAGATTGTCTGGAGTGCCTGGATGCTCTGCTTGCCTCTCCTCTTATCAAGTTATCATTCTTGCTTGGGATTTGTCTTTGTGAAATTGGAGCAGGAGTAGGGCTAACAGACAGTCTACCTTCAATTAACTCATCATCTTCAGTTCTCATAAATGGCACAAAGTCATTGTTCCTTGGTGGAGTTTGCGTACGGAAGCTGTCGTCACTGGAAGACAGTTGAAACTCCTTTCGACTCTGCTGCTGTGACAGCACTCTTTCTTGCGTCGATGCAGGAGCCTCTCGTCTTGAACCTGCTCTTTCACGCTGTGCTTTGGATGCTCTGTGCTCTTTCTCATCGGAGTGATAAGATAATTTTGTGTCAGTCCTAGATTTTCTCCTCTGGTTTTCACTGTCCATCTTTTTCTGTGTCTGCTTTGGTTGAGCAGCCCTCTTAGGAGCACTCTTCTCCTGTAGAGCAAGCAACTCCTCCTGCCTCTTCTTCAATCTTTCCTCCCTCTTCTTTTTACTCATTGACATGTCCTTATCAGAGTTTTTCATGATCTTCTTACCCTGTCCACTTTGTCCCCACTTTGGTTTGGAAGCATCACTATTTTTTCTACTTTTACTGGCTTTATTCTCCAACATATCTTCTTTGATGGAAACCACCTTTGTGGCTTTGTCTTTTCCTCTGTCTCCTTCTACAAGCTGCTTGCTCTTTTCTTGATCACTACGTTTCTTGCTCTTTGGCTTGTACTCGGCCCCTGCACTAGACAGCCGTATAGCTTCAATCAGTCTTGGTGATATGTAATTAGCATCCAGTACATCGATTTCTATTCGGAAGTAAGAAGGCAGAAGTCTGCTTTAAAAACTAAATATGTTGAACAAAAAGCTTATAAAAATATTTCAGAATTCATCACTGTTAGTTTGGACAGCCCCAAAAGTCAATCTTTTAATTTTGATTATTCCTTGTACCCCAGTTTAACTAAGATATATTTGGTGAATTACAGCTTTAGTTGGAAAATACTGTAATCATACATGTAACTAGTGATTTTATTTCATCAAACAATTCTACCTACTTTTTATCAAAGCAAGAACTTGTGGAACATGACTCCCTCAACTTTCTCATTAACGTGCTGGTATATACGCCAGCAGACATAATAAAACAAAGAATGAACAGAATCAGTTGCATAAGCCCTCACTGTGTGGTATGAAAAAAAGTTAAATAAGAAAGTAGCAAATACAAGCCAATAGCAAGATTGTCTCGTCCACCCGTGACTAAATAAGACGATAGTTTCCCCAAGTACATCCCTAACCAAGTTTGATGTCACAAGAAAGTCTTGCAGGTAAACTTTAATGTTTGACCTAAAATGACCTTTAACCTTACCATGTGACCTGACGGCACAATAGCATGAATGTACCCCTAGTGCATCTATCACCCAAATTTGGTTGCTATTGCAGCAACATGTGCCAAGTTATGTGTCATAAGAGAGTCTTGCAGGTAGACTTTAACATTTGAAATAAAATGACCTTTGATCTTACCATGTGACCTCCGATACCAATATAACATGAAGGTCCCCAATGTACATGACCCAAGTTTAGTTGAAAAGGGAGCAACAGTTGCAAAGTTTTTTGTGATAATAGTCTTGCAGGTAAACTTTAACATTTGACGTCAATGACCTTTGACCTCACCATGTGACCTCCGACAGCACCACAACATTACCCCTAGTGCATCTATCACCCAAGTTTGGTTGTCATTGGACCAACAGTTGTCAAGTTATGTGTCATAAGAGAGTCTTGCAGGTAAACTTTCACGTTTGAAATAAAATGACCTTACCATGTGACATCTGATGCCACTATAACATGAAGGTCCCCCAAGTGCATCTATGACCCAAGTTTATTTGTCATAAGAGAGTCTTGCAAGTAAACTTTAACGTATGTAAAAAGAGTCTTGCAGGTACTCTATAACAATGTGACCTCAAATGACCTTTGACCTCACCATGTGACCTCCGATAGCACCGCAACATGATGGTACCCCTAGTGCATCTACCACCCAAGTTTGTTTGCCATTGGACCAGCAGTTGCCAAGTTATGCGTCATGAGAGTCTTGCAGGTAAACTTTAACATTTGTGACAGACGAAGGACGACGGACGGACGCCATTTGGATCCCTTAGTCTCGCCTTCACCTCCGGTGGGCGAGACAAAAACGGAGAGAGAGAGAGCAGGAGGTTAGAGTTAGAGGGGGGTTTTCTTGACCATAATATTGAGTCAATGTGCTTACCAGTTTGTGTTGATACTTCATGAATAGGGGAAGTTGCTGCATCCTGAATGTCAGGTGCATTCCCTTGGATGTCTGAATTAACTGGATCATGTCTTGGTGAGAAACTGACAGAGGTGGTTGGTTTGGGAGGAGGTTGGAGTTGAGTGCCAAGCCTTGGGGAAACCTCTGGACTTTGATGCTTGTCTGAAAGTAGTTGCAAAAAAGCCCACGAATTTCAAAAGAGCAAAGAGGGAAAATACAGTCCTGTTTATACACAAAAAGACATGCATAGTAGACTTAATTGGAAGAAGATTTGAAGAAAATGTTTAGTGAACTTCTACAATATATATGTAATAACAAGATACATACTAAATACTATAGATAGAAGTATTCACTACACGGACTGTTACTAAACTCCTACTTTGTGAAATTGTGTTTGAACACTGCACATTAACAGAAAAGTGCTGAGATGACTTTGAAACATTCAAAACAATTTAAAACTATCCAATGAGTTCAATTTCCAAAAGCAACTGATACTTACATGTACATGTATATTCCCCAAAATAACTGAAACATATGACATGCATACCCAATAAGAAAAAAAAAAAAGAAAAAAAAAAGAGCAAACTATTCCAAACGACCTACCATCCCAGCTTTTCCTAAGATTGCTGACATCATGCCCTTGCCTCTGCAGCTTACGCATCCGCTCTGCATGCTTTTCTCTCATAGCAGCATCATGAGCATTCTGCATGCTCTGTGCTAAGGCCCTCTGCTTAGCTGCAGCAGCCTCTTCTTTCTTCCTCAGCTTATCCTGCTCATGCTCAAAGTCTCGAGCAAGACGATTCCTCTCCTCAGCCAACTTCCTCTCCTCCTCGGCCTCCTCCTGACGACGGAGAGCCAGTGCCTCTTGCTTTTTCCTCCGTTTCTCTTCTACCTGGGCCTGTACAAATGCCTGTTGGGCAGGGTAGAATACGCCAATAGTTGGGGGGTAAAGAGATAGGGAATAAAAAAAAAAACCCTTACTAGACAGTATAACGAAGTGCCCAGCTGCTTTTCACTGAAGCTCCACTTGTCAAGAATTCAAAGAAAAATGTATGCTTTTCTTTGCATGGATTTTATAGCAGGGATTGCCTTTGGAAATAAGTCTGCAATTCTCTGAAAGAATTGTGAAAATTTAAAGGTTTTGTCTAAAAAGTATGAAGAAATAATTAATACTGGAGTAAATGGACTGGTCACAAAACTATCAATTACTGAAGATTAGACTTTCCTGGTAGGCATATCAATCAATTGCATACTAGTATCAGTGTAAAGTCCAAAGCAATTTGTATTTCCAGTCAACAAAGGCTTATCCTGAATATGCTTACCATGTGTTCCAAATGCTTCTTTCTTTGGATCTCTCTTCTCTCTACTTCAGCTGGATCAATGAGAGCATTAGCAGGTCTTATGTGCAATCTGATAAGGAGATATGTACAAAAGTATGATAGTGATTGTTTTTGGAGTATCAGGAAGAATAATTCTACCTAATAAAAAATTCTGGTTTTCATGAGTTCTGCAACCTGTCCATGAAAAGAGCTTCTTTCAGAAGTACAAGTCCTTTGTCAATATATGTTCTTACCAAATAAATAACTAACATGATATAGAAACAGGATTGTGATTTAACATTTCTACCACAATTTAAATCAAATAATAAGAAACAAGAAATCAAATTGCAAGTTTAAATCAACAACCCTGTAACAAAATAAACAAAACAGGGAGTAATAAGCCACAAACCATGGATGAAAGGATGAAAACACTACATGAAAAGCAAAATCTTATGCAATACAGTGATGTATATTTGATCGAAGTTCAGTCAATGACTACTTACAGTACAATGTAACCATCTAATATCTTTGAAGATTTCATTTTAAAAAAAAAATCACAATGAAATCATCTCCAAATGGTTAAAACTGCTTCACGGTAAAACTATAGCTTGGGAACAAACCTACAGATGAAATAAACATCAACTATGTCTATGTTGGTTTCAAATTCAAAGCAAGAGAGAAATCAAAGTTGAAGGAGCTTACCTAGGAGAAATATCTTCATTGCTGTATGGAGAACGAGAGGAGTTATGTGGTGCACTTTTTGGTTGCTCCGGTTCCTTTGTTTGTTCTTTCCTTTCAGCTGCCATCCTACTCATCACACGACTGTCATCTTGTACCTTTGGTAAGTGAGATTCAGTAGAGAAAGATTTCTTCAGTAATTTCAGTAATCCGTCAAGCAGGCAAAAAAGACAAAAAACACACAAAACATAAAGTAGTGCTATGTATGGGTCAACTTAGAAAGAGCAGAAGAAATTTTCTCCAAAAAAAATTTCCACACTTTCCACCTTGTAATACATTACCATGAATGAATTATGGTAACTTACCTTGTTCTCAAACAAATATCAAATCCTTGACACTATTTCATCAGCCTATATAGCAGCAAATAAGATGGTATATCAGACACTTTTATTCATGCTGAGGTAAGTAGCAGCACACCTCAAAGCCTAAATTGGCTCGGCCAGTTAATACCTTTTGTTTGCTTAAACAAAATGGCAGGCCGTATCAAATCAGCTAGCCAGCTGCAAATTCAGGAACCCAGGCATTAAAAGTTGCTTGAAAATGGGATTAAGTTAATAAAACACAGTGCAAAATATGTATTACACGGGAATACACCAAAGCTGGACATCCAACTGCTTACCTGGCTGACCTTGTTATCCATCCTTGATATCATCCTTGGTGGAGGATGGTCAACAGGTTCTGCCCAGTGCTGCATCACAGCTGATTCTATAGCACGTTGGTTGGCTTTCTCCTGCTCTTTCTTCTCTTTGGCCTCTCTCTTCTGTCTCTCTGTACAGAGCACAGAAATATAAATCAAATCAATGAGACAAAATCATCATGTATTATTCATACCAGCGTTATAGCTACAGTGGTCGGCGGTGGACGGGCCCGACCAGCACGGATGATTTCCGTCCACCACTCCTGGTGGAAAACACTGTTTCCGACTGGCACTAATTTCAGATAAGAAACTGCATTAAACGTAACTTTTTGTGAAGAAAAGTAGACTTACATTCATATTTCCGTCTCTAATCTTGTTTTATTAGCCAGACCTCCCAACCATCCTGCTTTTGGCGGAAAATTTCTGCTTTTTCATTATTTTTCCGCCATTCCGATTTTTTACCCCATATATCCCATTAAATTGATGTTTCCATCATCATCATCCATGTGTATGTGTACATTGCGCAATCTTTCTTCAATATTTCCCTGTACCGGGGGAACCCAGAAAAAGAAAATATCATGTCAGTCAGGTATCGCGTACTCTTCATATCACTCTTTATGATTGCCCAACACTCTATACTAAAGTACCCAGATGTATTTTAGGGAACAGCACCCCCGTACTGTGGTGCAACTGTGCATGCAAGTAAGCTGCAGCAGACTAACAAGATCCTGAATGATCCCTGGGGCCCGTTTCACGAAACCGTCATAAGTCAACTTCTCAGCTAAGATCGCCGCTAGTTGGCTGGTTGTCTGCTACGTGTTTCACGAAGCCGTGCTTGCCAAGATCAACGCCAACATCCCGACTAAGAACTTATGACGCCTCTGACCCTGTCATATCTTTTTTCGTTGATATGTAGCGCCATCACATGCCACTAATTTGGTAGATTATGGCTGGCCAAAATGGAAGCTACATAGATTTTAAAAAATAATTCAAATCTATCTTTTCTAAGGGTTCCTGCAATGAGTAATTCATCCTTTCTCATGTATAAATATTATATTTCATGTTTCATATGAAACGATCTGCAAAAAAGGTTTCCTAGGGGGTTTCTCCCGTGATTGTAACATCTCACAAAAGAACGCAATTCTGCCACGTCAGGCACGGCATAGTCAAAGGGATAGTCTGTAGATTTCAGACCCATATTTATTCAAAGATAATTTATATCGTAGATTTTTAAATAAAATACTTTTATGAGACATAGTTTAGCTTGTAATTTACCCAAATTATGCATATCAACGTTTTGGTCAAGACATGACGCTGGATAAATATTTAATTTGCCTCCTTTTTCCGATCATGAACGTAGGGGTTTATTTTGCAAATCTAGTGTCCCGGGGGTACCCATCTTACGTTCAAAACGATAATTAACTTAATTACTAAAAACAGAATTTTATAAGTTTTTCTTTGGTGTAATCTGCCTTCTTTGAAAATATCTTGTATCTATAACCCGCTGCTACTATTTCTAAGCTTTGCCCTCACCAGATCACTCAAATAATTGCAGTTCTGATAATTTCTTGTTTACAAAATATATGTGTGATTGTGATCAAGGCTATGTGTTGTCACATTTCCTCATCGATTCACGAGATATTTAGCTAGCATGCTCTTCGTGAAACGGTTTAGCAAGATTAGAGTCATCTCCGTAGTTGGTGGACAAAGATATGACTAACTTGGCGTTGATTTCCAGAAACAGGCCCCCGATTTTCAAGTTTAAGGTTACTAGTGAATGTCAATGTTTGAATAAGACAATGATAGAATTACATTTTTGAAGCTTATTTGCTAAAAATCCCACCACATTTGTTGTGAAGAGTGTTTAAATATTGTTGTTTTTTCTTGCTGCGCGCAGCGCCGGTGTATACCGTCAGCTGCTTTAGCTACATGCCATCCCTAATAGGCATTGCCCCCAGAACTCAAGGGTAGAGACTCGGTAGAAACTGCCTCAGTGGGCTGCTGATTTCATGACTTTTCAATAATAGTTTAACAGTTAATTTGTACATATTTTGGGGCGTGATAGGGTTGATGTTTGGCTAAAACATTACTTTTGACATATGAACTGCCACATTTGTGGATGATACGTGTATTTTGTGTATAGTGTGCATAATAGAAAATAGTACGCGATCGATGTTGCTGAGGTCAGGATTTGGGATTGAAATGTCCGATCACCACTAAAAGGTCCCTAGCTATAACACTGATTCATACATACAGCAATCTAAGGATTACATAACCTCACAGAGGTGAGTGACCTTTTACAAATAATTCAATTTACTTTGTAAAATTTTGCGGTAGAAACAGAAGTCTCTAAGTTTAAGAAGAGTAGACAATATAGCCACATATATTTCTTTTTTTTTCATGAAATTCAGATACCAGTACAACTCAATGTGAAAGGTTGCAATAATATCACAACATTTTGGTATAAGTTGTGTTTACCTGGTACTCGCTTTGTGAGCAGTACATTAAGATTATGATCCTGTCCACTCTTATTCTTTTCCTTGCATATTTTTTTTTAAATTTGTGCACACATGTGCAAAATGCATGTAAAGAACATAAAATAGAATAAAACACCAACAAATCATAGTGCATCATACTATACAATATACGATATACATATATTACTTCACTGACTAATTACCTAAGTCTTCAAGCCATTGTTGTTTCTCTTTCCTTTTTAAATCATCATCGTGGCCATTAGTTATTCCCTATGCAAAGGAAAACAAAGGGAAAAGGAAAACATTTCACATGCAATATATTCCATGAATGCATCTTATCTGGAAATGACATATCTTTACTACATATTCACTATTCAACATTATGATTTCAACTACTAGCATACGCTTTCAAAAGCATTTTACTATTTTTCAGTCAGAGTATGTACCTACTGCTTTCAAAGTATCTACTCCATACCTGGTAAAGCCCCCATTCCACTATGCCACTCTTGCTACGATTTGGCAATTTTTTCAGGTCGGGGAAGATAGGGTGAAAATTGACCGATCTGGACCCAATACTTGGCGATTTTCTCTTGGCAAAAATAATTTTCGTTTTGGGGATAGCGACAGAAATCGTGAACGATTCAGCCTATGTGATCTAGCGACGAGAGGTGCATCGCAAGCTTGTATAAATCTTAATAAGCGCAGCAACAGCGTAACTAAGATGGGATCAGCGTAGCTAAAGTGGAAACAGAGGTAACAGCGTAGTTAAAGCAGAAACAAAACGTACTGAGAACGTTGTAGGACCCCGCCTTAATTACAGTAAGAGAGGGGAGCGCGCAGTGAGAGCGATTACAGCGGGAAGGTTGCCATTAAATCGGGGTAGATCGGGGCAGCAGCGGGACCACAACGGCGTCTAGTTTACGTCCCGTTCTGGTGCCGCTGTCACAACGCTGAGAAAGACCTTATACGCTAAGTCCGCTGTGTTTACGTTGTAGTTATGTTGTTTCCACTCGCTTTACGATGAGTTTTGATCGGGAAGATCGGGATGATGTTTTGAACATGTTCAAAATTTCATGCCGATCTGAGCAACTACCCAATTCTTCTGCGTTCTCACAACGCTACCCCAACGATGCTGCCGATTAAAAACGACCCCTGTATGCTCTCCCTGCTCTCCGCCTAGTCGGTAAATCGGGAGAGATCGGCGTCCAGATCGTGATAGTGGAATGGGGCCTTTAGCAATATCCTGTACTCTTAATCCTACAAATTAATAATGGGCTCCAGCACTAAGTCTACTGGCAGGTACACTCTCATCTTATCAAATAAAGACAGTGTTTCTATAATTATGTGAAAAAAATTTCTACAACATGAATTAATCAAAGATGCTACTCATATTGGGTATCATTAGGAGTTTGGTTAAAAGTTCCTCAACAAAAAAAAAAAGTGTTGTAAAGCTGTGTAGAGAGACTGATCTTGCAACTTACTCCTATGATGAAAGAGCTTCTCATTGCTGCTGGGACATTCCTCTGCCTCTCCGCATAACTGAGACCTGAGATTGACTGGCTCAGCATGCCACTTGACCCCTGACCTCTGCTGCTTCGGCCCGGACTTGGATGACCAGTATTGACCTTTACCAAGACACAGAAAAGAAGGAGTTCATGACATTGTCTGTTTGTTCTGCTGTAGCTGTTAGAATAATTGGCATCATATCAGGGAACATAGACCTAATTATTCATTTATTCAGCAAAATAGTCTACAGAGGCAATTTTTCTTGTCTTATGGGGAGGGAGGCTATCACTTACTTCAAGTTATATGTTAATGATTCTTACAAGAGTTTGTTTTAGTGTGACAAGATGGAAATTAGAGAGGTATTTCTGTGTGCTACTGACATTGACAAAAGAATACTTTCATCTACATATTGAGTATTGAAATGCTGCACAAGCAGCAGCATTTCAATACTCATTTTTACACTTACTACTTGATTGTCTCTTGGAGATGAAGTATCCACACTACTCCTCAATGGGGCTCCTCCACCAGGCTGCCCCCAAGGATTCCATCCATCATTTGCATTTTGGCTACGCCCCTTCTGACTCCTGCCGTCTCTCTCCTGAGCAGCCTTTTTTGCTGCAAGTTGGGCATCTGAGAGTAATAAGGCAAGAGGTTTGAAATGTTACATTATCATGAATAAATGCTAAAATCAAGTATGATGTAACTAAAACCTATTATCTAAGTCAAGGTTACTCATTTCAGGTGCGCTCGAGCAAATAGGATCTTATTTTCTCCCAGGTTTAATTAATCCGATTTGCCACTGAAGAAAATGATTTTAATACCACGCTGGTGGAGATGCTAAAGTGAATTCTAAGAATTTCTAATTTGCATGTCACTTTGCATGTGACTTTTATGATGTACATTCATACATACATCTTTTTTGTGAGTAAATTGAATTTATTTTCTGTTTACACTGAAATCTGTAACAAAAAATATGCAGGTAGAATTATGTATACACTGTCTACAAGTACATGTACTTACCAAGTTCCTGCTTCCATTGTTGTTTCTTCTTCTCCATCAAAGCTCGGTCATTCTGTTCACTCATTCCTATAGTGTTGATGATATTTGACTGCCCTAATCTAGGAGACTGTTTCTGTACAGGAACTGTTGTCTTCGAGGGTTCCTGCATCTTCTCCTCCACAGGTGCACCACTTCTAGGTGTCTTCTCATTATTATTACTGTCTTCATTGCTGGTATTTACTGGATCTTGAACCTTTGCTGTATCATTATCATTTTTGGCTTCAGTGATTAGGGCAGAAATATTTTCATTGTCATCATTTTCCTTCGCTTTTTCACTCTCTGTATTGTCATTTTCTTTGCCTGTGTTGTCATAGTCCTTGTTGATGCTGCTCAGATTCACTTTCAGTTCACCAGCATCTAATGCATAAAAATCAATTCAGTAGAAAAATCAGGATAATTAATGACTAACGTCAATGACAGTAAAATGCATTTGAGCACTGCTAGAAACAGATGGATCAGACAGTTATTTCCACATATTATTCATTTCGGCTCCAAATATTTTATGCTTGTTGATAAGCAGATCGTACAAGTGCTGAGTATTGACTGCTATTATGAATTAAAGAGAAAGACTCACCAATAGAAAAACTTGGTGTCCCTCTTAATTCACTGGCTGTGCCAATAGTCTTGAGAATGGCATTAAGCTGATCCTGAGTGAGAGTCACAGTGTCTGCCTGTTTCAAGATCTTCTCTTTCTTACTCAGCACCTTCTTGTTTTTATCAATAAAGTTACTCTTTGCTTTCTCTCTTTGATTTACAGCTTTAGCATCATTCTTCTGATTCAAAACTTGTCTGTTCACACTGCTGTTTTGTGTTGTAGTTGATTTCTGCTGTTCCTTTGGTTTACTGCCACCTGTTTTGCCGAGTTGGTGATTTCCTTCATCAATAGTGCCATGGATAGTCTTCCGGACAGGGAAGGACTGGGTCTTGCTTTTGTACCCAAACTGCAATAGAATGTGAAAAGGGAAATGAAACCAATTACACACTGAAAGAATTTGCAGCACCACATTGCACATAATGACAAGTTCTACTACAATCAACAAAAAAAAAAAGTTTATTATTGTGTAATCTTTATCTTGTCTCAACAATAGCTCAAAAGTTTGCAAATGCAGTTCATAAGACATCAAGAATATTTAATTCATCAACCAAATAATAAAATCATATTAATTTTCTACTGACTAAGGTGAGTGATCTTCATGGATTCATTAAACCTTGAAAACACTTTTTTCCCTTTCTCTAAATACCAACTGCAACCCACTCCCAACAGAACAATGTAAAATAAATCTTGCTTACCTTCTTTGGTTTTGTCCTTTTCTCTGTGAATTAAAAAAGAAATACACAAGAACGAATAAACAAAAAAACACAAATAGTAGCCCACATGTCAGATTAAAATCTCCTGTTATACTACACAGAATACAATTCCTTGATGTGTAGAGCTACAGACAAAAAAAAAAATCCATAAGTACACTCATAAAAATATTTGTTTTAACACAGAGATTTTGAATTCACTTTTGAAGGAAGGATATCTACTACAAGTGTGGCTGTTACTCTATTACATTATAACTGCTGAAATGTTTATCTCAGGTAGAATGGAAAAAAAGGGGGATCAATGTGACTATTACTCCATCCCCATAAAAGATGAACATTCATACCTTGAAACATATGACCAATTGAGCTTCCAGACTTGGCTTTGGCAGCTATCCTCAAGCCCTCCCTGTAAATAAAATGTCATTATAGATCTGAACTGCACTATGAAAATACAGAGATAAAGAGATGTACACTTTACTGTTAAATAAGCTCTTGAATGACAAAATAATCCATTGACTAGTGTTGTAAGACTTATGAGTCATGACTTTAAAAATGAATTTCACAGTATTTGACAATAATACCAGTCATTACCGACTGGTTGACTAATTCCAACAAAACAACAACATGGCAAGTGCAAGATTTAAAGTGTTGATTGACCCATGATCTATGAACTGCAATTAACATAAACAAAACCCTGATGACCTTGCTTCCTCAACTTTTCTAATGGATAAACTGAGAAAAAAAAAAGTAAAAAATGAGTGAAACAGATTTACAGAAAATACTTTCAATGAAACTGGAGATAATATTATGCATTTATCAATTTTGGAAAGCTCCAAAATCTGAAATTAAGATTAAGTTAGAGTAGTCCATATGAACCTTATGCTGGTGAAGTAATCATTGAACTGTGATTCGGTTCTGGGTTCGGCAGAGTTCGGCAATTTTTTTCCGAACTTCGATTCGGTTCAGGGTTCGGCAATATCTTTAAAAGGCTTTAAAAAGGGGGGGGGGGCGCGCATCGATATTGGATGACTGCCAGAACCCTTTCCGTTCAACAGCCAATGGCAGTCACTGTTTCTCATAAATATATTTTGTATGACAAAAAATAGTTCTTGAATTTATTTCATGATTCTTTGTTATTTTCTTTTCTGAGCAAAAGAGAAAGATAATTTTCATATTATACTGATTAATAGTAAAACAGTACAATTAGAAAAAAATATAATACAGGTGAAAAATGAAAATATGAAAAGAAAATATCAATAAAGCAGTGGTTTTTTTTTTAGTATTATGATCGATTACAACAGTGAATCGATTACAATCTTAAGTATCTTTGGGCACATTTTCAAGCTTTTAACATGATTTTTTTTTTTAAACAACTAAAATTCATAGTGGCAAATATTATGAAATTTATCAGAATGAAAGGACAGCTGAGACACAAACTGTATTTAATGGTTTTCTATTTTTTATTTAAGAAAAACTTTTAAAACATGAATTTCATGGAAATCTTACACCAATAAATGTATGTATTAATTTTTTAATAAAGTCAGAGTGTATCTCCAACTAAGCATAATGATTTCAGGACATGGTCGTCACTGAGGGCCAAATTAATTATCCTGTGTTAAAAACTGCAGAACTCCCGAACTAGGCCTTTGAGTTCGGTTCGGTTTGATCCTGTTCGGAAGTGCCATGTTCGGCGACCTTCCGTTCAGTTCAGTAACAGCCCTACAGCAAAACTTTATTCTGAACCAAAACCGTAAATACTGAAAGTAGCGACCCAGTTGCAAGGCAGGGGATGTGACATGCTCTAAGCAGTGGTACTTCCATGGAGGATTCAGCCAGCCGTTGTACCACACCATGAGAGCTATATTTCCGTTTTGTTCTCTGCATCCTTACCATATTCCTTACCGTGCATCCAAACATATGGATCCTGCCAAGTATCTTCAAGACAGCCAACACTTGAGGTATGGACTATGGGACAAAGCCAAGGAAGTGCCAAGCCATGCTAGGCTGCTGGTGGTGCGCGCGCTGGCACTTTACTGCCACAGCCCGATATTTTTTTCTGCAGCACAGATTGGGGTTTTAATATTATCAGTGACTTGATTGAAGAATATTTAGCTGTTAGAATGTGGTACGATACTTGAACGATTTTGACTAAATAAACGCCATTGTTGCCAATTATTTCATATGTTTATCACTTATGTACACATGCTTTTGCTGTGGCTCAGCAGGCATGCTCTTCCTCCCCCCTATGTATACCATCGCATGCGAGCTCGCATATCGAAGGGGTAAGTGTAGAATGCTCGCGATCGCGGGGCGATATTGAATGGGCTATTTTTAATAGGCAGTGTATACAACCACACGCGTGTGTCTTTTCCTTACAGCCACACACGTGTGGTTGTATCCACAGCATTGACATGAGGATACAGCCACACTCCTCTGAATTCCCACTTGAATTCTGTGCCGCGACAGCTATCGCTAGTGTATGCACTGCACAAGCGATGTGTATTCATGCGATGGTATCCCGGGGGGGGGGGGTCACTTCCATTGAAGAGTGGACAGCATCCGCGAGAATCGTCCTTCAAAAAGCACCCTAAACGAGGATTCAAGGGCAGGCCGCTAGGACACCCTAAACACAGATTTTGTGCAGATGTCCCAGATTTGCACACCCTATACCCTAAACAAGGATATTCCTATTTTCATACCTTGAGAGTGATAGTCGGGTCCATTGAAAGTTTGGAGCCGTTTTTATCTCGAGATAATTCACTGTCTCATTATGTTTTACACAGGCGAGTCTTGATACAGTCGGTCCCGCAGTCGGTGCAAATTACATACTCTTTTTGCGTTTTGGATTATCGTGATTTAGGGGGCTTTTTTTCAATTTTTGGCGTTTTTGACACTCTATTCGCGTTCCGCGCGTTCCGCGCCTACCCCTGAAAAAATACCCTTTTTCCGCGTTTTCTTTCTCGCGGATGCTGTCCACTCTTCAATGGAAGTGACCCCCCCGGGGATGGTATACAAATAGCGAATAGACATGAGTGCGATGGTACGAGATTTCGCATGAGGTGAAAGAGCGACCTATTAGAATAGAATTTACGTCGCGATCTTTCACCGAATGCGAAATCTCGTACCATTGCGCGAATTACAATATTCGCTATTTGTATTGTACAACGCCTCAGAAGTCTGAGAATTTGATGAAAATCAAGAAAAAACAGTCACATTTTGGTTAAGAAATCAAGGTTTATAAAGCAGGGAGAGAAGTTCCGACTGCAAAATGCAGCTGGTGCCGGGGCACGTGCGCGTATCTGTAGCAGTGCGTATGCGCGAACGCGACTTGCTGGCATGCTGCTGGCCTGAGCAATGCAATATATGCATGCACAAATAAATATGCGTATACGGTCTACAGCGCAAGCTACTTGTGATATCACAAAAGAAACAAATCAAAGATGTAATTTGTGGGAATCTACTGTGACGTCACGCTAACCGTGCAATGGTACATTTTGGATGCTACGAGTGCAATGGTACGAATGTCGCGCGTTCAGCTCCCATAGACTTGCGTACAACAAGCTGAGTAGGCATTGTACAATATGTGTTGTGACTTGAAAATTTTGATCGTCACAAAGGTTTTATCTCTCGATTTCACATATTGTAAAAACAATATTTTCACTTCATTCTCGGCCTCACCTTATCAGCAAGCAGGTGACAATATAGTAACAATATTGTTTGTATGTCTGTGAATTTCAAGAGATAAAACCTTCGTGACAATCCAAGTTTTGGGGTTTTGCAACACGTCACTGTCGCATGATTGTACACATCGCTTGTGCAGTGCATGCATATATAGTTTCAGGTACTAGCAATAGCTGTTGCGTCGCGGCGCAGACTTCAAGTGGGAATTCAGACTAGTGTGGCTGTATCCACCCGTAGGTCAAAACGGTGTTTTGAATAGCAAAACAAATTGCCGACACGAACACGAAATACACTGACTTAGATCTTCTATAAAAGAGAAGAAAAGTTTTGATTTTACTTACCAGCAATGTTCCTGAGGCTCTCAATTTTCCCCTTTCTGCTTCATATCTGATGAATGAACTGAAAATGGTGAATTTTAAGAAAAAAACACAACGCTTATCTGACTCGTAGGTTGACAGCTTTCCGTTGAGTAACACACACAAAAGCAGGCTATGCAGTTTCGGTACAGACTCATCACATTTGGGGGACGAGGTCAATTCAATGACCGAGTAGATCTAGATCTAGACCTACACAGTCAGGATGAGTGGCTGTATCCTCATGTCGATGCTGTGGATACAACCACAAGCACAAGCGTGTGGCCGTAACTCGTAAGGTAAAGACACACGCGTGTGGCTGTATACACTGCCTTTTTATTAAAAATTTTAATAACACCGAACTGAATTGAATTGAATTGAATTGAAATAAAAAAAATACAGCCACGCGCCACGATACCGATAGCGCCGGGACCCAGGTCCACCGCCGCACCACCGGCCTGGCGCTGGCTGAAAAGTCAACGACGCCGATGCACTGCCGGTACGTGTGAAGGCCGGCTGCCATTGCCACTGCCATGGCATAAGGCATACATAAAGTCGCGGTCGCTTGATTTAGCTGCTGATTTTAATCCTCGTATCATACTCACCCTCGATTCATAATGGTCCTACAAGTTAAAGCTTATGCAAGCACTCATATTCTCTATTTCATATATGTCGTTGACTTAAAAATACACAGATTCTCCTAAAAATCAGGATGTTGGCTTCCTTGGTTGCACGGTTGTTATGCTGAACTGTAAAATCTGGAATGTATAACTACTGCGCAAACTCGCGTAGTAGAATGATCTCCAGACCCATATTCTCTTTTGAAAGATGAACTTCAGAATAAACGAAATATCACTGTGTAAGGCCATCATGTTCTGATTAACTGATTGATTGATTGTTGTTGTTTATTTTCATTTCCATATCAACAAAATTTACAATGCAAAGCAAACACAAAATTCGGAAATGAAAAATGCCCTTTGTTTCCCTTTCCGACATTTTTCTTTCATTTTAGTGTTGATAGGTTTTTTTTTTAATGTTAACTCAGGCCTCATAAGTCAAGAAAATTACACAGAATCCAAGTTCCGACTGTGCAACATATCAAATCAAATTTGTAAAAATCCTGACAATGTTGACATATCATGAAAACTAAAACAAAATATAAGAAAATAGAACAGAACATAAAAGAGGCAACTAAAATAGAATCAAACTGCATCAAGGCTGTATCATAACAAAAAGTTGTAGGCCTGGCTTAGGTCTACTGATGGGGGAGGGGCGGCCTGGGGGGCAATTCCCTACCCCCTCTAAAAAAAATGATAATAATGAAATAAAATGGCTTATTTCCAATAAGATACCAGCGATTTACAAATGTTGCTGGAATGACATGATTTTCAGAGGGTTTTTTTCCTCACTTTTGGTAACTTATATTTTTACCTTCAAAAATGTTTTTACTCATTACTCCACTGCATGTATATCAAATACATTATTCGTTAGAAAACAAAACAAAACAAAATAGCCAAAATAGCAACCAAATAGAAACAAACTTTAACGATTTAAGCATTTGTTCATCAAAGAAAAAGCAAATTATATAAAAGCTAAATTTTACGCTACTTATGAGAGAATAATGGTATATGAGAGAAAGGTTCAAATATCAAAAAAATCTGCGATAACCTCATTGATTATCGTCACTTTTGTTGTTGTTTGTTTGTTAATTTGAACTGCTCAGACACATGTCTCATGACCCTCATAACAGTGCGTTATTATGAACCCAAATTCGAAACGTTAAAGAAAAAGAAATGGGGTTATAAACCCAAACATCAGTGCCCTCATTTATGTTTTTAAGTGAAATATGCCCAAACGTACAATGTAATGTAATTTATATGCATTTCCAAATTGAACCTTTCTACAAAAAATCCTCGGCTATCTGAGGATCATGGGGTTTTTTTTTTTTGTGTGTGTTTTTTTTTTTTCCTTATTTGCTTTGTTTTTGTTGTTGTTGGTTTTTTCAAAACACCTGCACACGTATATATAGCATGTTCATTTATTTGATATACGGAGAACAATGTATAGATAGAATGCCTGCTCAAGGGGCATAAGTGCCGCGCCGGGGATCGAACCATCTACCAGTGAAGCGCCTTAAACCACGCGATCACGGCACCTCTAGAAATGGTGCCAATCTTAGGCAAATAAAAAATGACCCCCCCCCCCCCCCCGCTCCGATCTACGCCGATCTACGCCCTCTACGCCCATGCCTAAAACGTACCACAAAATGCTTGCGAAAGCTCCCCAGTATCAATGAAACGGGGCCTTAAATCTAGACTAATCCACATAATCCTCGACCCAAGTCGAATTCATGCAATAAAGGTCGCACGCCTGTAAATATTTCCCCATAGGTGATAAATTCATGAAAAAAGGTGTTTATAATGACACCATTGAAACTTTTGTCTTTAAGAGTTCATACATTATTCTTTAATTGTTGAAAATATGAAGGGGTGTTTTTCAGCATTTTTTCTCGGTAGAGCGGCTGAAACTCAGACTAACAAAAACTTGGTCAAATCTCCAGTAGTTGTAAGGTTTTTTGCCACACTAATAAAGTCCCCTTAAAATCCACCTGGGACCAGTGGTGGCACCAAGGGGGGGGGGGGGGGGCATGGGGGGCATTTGCCCCCCCCCCCACTCAGAAGCTTTGCCCCCCCCAGAAATTTTGAGGACTGAAAAGAAAAATTATACTGTAATTTGTAAATAAGTAGATGTCATAAACATCATATTCAAGCTGTGAAGTGCTCTAAAATACCATTTTCCGCTCTTCAAAACTTCGATTGAAAACAAAGAAGTGGCTATTTTTGGCATGCTCGCTTCGCTCGCTCGTCATATTTTAAAATTTCTTTTCTAAAATGCGATTAAAAACAAGAAAAGTAGCCATTTTTGGCTCGCTCGCTTCGCTCGCTCCTCATATTTCAGAATATTTATTCAAAAATGCGATTAAAAAACGACAAAATGGTTATTTTTTGTTCGCTCGCTTCGCTCGCTCACAAAATTAATATCAAAATGTGTGTAAGAGGACGCAAAAAAAAATTTGACTGCCTGGCCCTGCCCCCCACCATTTTCTTTTGCCCTCCATTTGCCCCCCCCCCCCCCACTTTAACAATCCTGGTGCCGCCACTACCTGGGACCAAGTGCTGCTCTCTCATGGGACTGATCTAAACCAGTAATTATCCCTCTCTATGCACATATGAAACACAGTGTTCAACTATGTATCTCTGATTTTATATGAATATTTTTTCAACTATGATGGTACGGGTTGGAGGAATCTCTGAAAATGACCGGAGCTATTTACAGGCGTGCGGCCTAAAATTAATATCGCTTGTATAATTAGACTTGCACATGGGACGGGGAAACTGCTCGGGGAACTGAAACATTCATGGCCTGTACAATCTGCGTGTATACAAATTATTAATTTATTCATTCATTTATTGATTGATTGATTTAATTTCCAGGCAAAGGTAAACAAGTATTTACAAAGGAAACAAGCAAGAAATACCACCGACTAGTGCCTGAGGATGTTTAAAAGGAACACCGGCGTAAATCCGTGGTCCGTTTTGAGGGGGGGGGGGGGGTGATCGACATTTTTTTGCCGAAAATTTTTTCTCACACTAAAGTATACACACACGCGCGCGTGCTCACCCGAGCAGACCCCCCCCCCTTTTATTTTGCGAGCGAGCGAGCGAAAAAGGACCACTTTTTTGTTTTTAAGAGCATTTCAAATGAAAATTCCATTATGACCGTTGTTTAAATTCGTTTATGACCTTTTCATTAAAAGTTTCACCAACTGATTAATTACAATATCATTTTTCCTTCCTTAAAATGAGGGGGTGGATTGTACACGCCCCCCCCCCCCGGAATTTACGCCAACGAAAAAGAAGCAAGGCTATATCGAAAGATTCTCCTTACTAGTCGGTGGTTCACAAACATACATGTTGTTTGTTTTTTGTTTTTTTGTTGTTGGGTTGGGGTTTTTTTTCTTTGTTTTTGTTGTTGTTGTTGTTGTTGTTGTTTTGTTTTTTTTTTGTTTTTTTTTGGTGGTCTGAACGCATGCAGCCAGTATCCTTATCATAAAAGTTAAAGGTGAAATTCAAAGAAAATCACGGAATAGGGTTAATTATGTATGGATGAAACGGGGAAGTATGTAGAAGACAGTGGTGTTCATTGTTGCTCCTGTAAATTCCAAAAATTATCTTAAAACACATTTTCCAAAAACGCCCCTCTGAATCTCAGAACCCGGAAGTGGCTGCGAGCGAAACGGGTCCCCAATGATGACGTAGGCACATGGACGATCTGCGGCGAGCTAGCACTTGCACGTAATAAAACATTGTGCATTGAGATGATCGCATGCAATATTGATGGATTTTAGATACTGTTATTAAGAGAGGAGGCAAAACTGCAGTGGCTTAATATTTACATTCCCTCACTGACGAGTCGATTTTCTTTTCTTTTTTGGTCAAACAGAATTTAAAGTTACTTTACTGTCAATTTCCTATTGTAGGAAATTGACATGAAAATGACAAAGAAAACCAAGCCCGGCCGGGATGCAAACGTCAAACTACGTCCCAAAACGAAGTTGCATCAAATTCTCAGAGACAGAACTGATTAAGAGACTCGCTCGACAAATCATGACCTAGATAATATTGTTGTCTATAAGGAAAATTGATGCTTCTTGTATGTAGAAACTATCTTGATCTACAACATTCCTCTTTACTAAAATCTCGTATTTATTATGATAGGAATGGCCAGCTAGCGCACAAAGACCTGGACGTCATCACTGATCTCAGATAGTGTAGACCTGGGTGAAGAGATGAACATCATAGCGTAGCTTCAAGTCTTTATCAAGGGTTGCTTGCCTGTAAAACTCTGATTAAGCGTGATTTCGATTGGGAATTTCATTCGAAAAATATTTTTTAAGGAATTTAATTTTTTAGTGCAGGTTGTGATGATTTTCAAGCAAATAAACAGTGAAAATAACCCAGATACGAAGTTATAACTGAGCTAATACTACCACTAAAGGCCTAATTGAATTGCAAGCCAAATTACTCTCACCTTCGCCTCACCTCAGTGGCGTAATGAGCCAAAATATTTGGGGGGGCTCAATCTTTGCGAGGGGCAAAGCGACCAACCCTGAGGGAGTGTAGCGACCGAGCCGGGGTACCACCCCCTCCCCTCACGATACGGAGCTTTTTCACGTTTCTTTGAATTGTTCCTTGTCTGCTCCCGCTCTCCTTATGTTCTCTTACCTTTTTTCTTTTCTCGCTTCCGCTTTTTTTCCTTCTACTTTTTTCTTTCTATTTTGTTGGCGTTTTGGAGGGGGTCACCGCCCCAATCCCCCCCCCTCCCTTAGCTACGCAAGTGCACTCCCATGGTAAAGGATCGCTTTTGCAGTATTGATGGTTTGCAACTCTGTAAAAGAACACTATTTGGCACTACAAACTTAAAGCCCGTGTCTAGGTTGGTAAATCTAAGAATATTCATTTTCAAAGTATGAATCCATTGTCAGATAAACAGATAAAACCAAGTGTCATAATCATAAAACACATTAGTATTGATATTATGCGTGTTTCCTGCCTTGCTATACATGCTATTTGGGGAATTGTGAATGCGTTACTTAACAACAGAAAGGGAGTCCAGGGAGAAGTAATGAAATTCGAGTGATATCACTAATATAAAATTGAAAATAAACCATGGTTGAAGCCCCCCCCCCCCCCCCCTCTCCAGTACGCCAATGCCCGTCAGGTAATTCAGCTTTCTTAAATAAATCCCTCAACTGCTCCACTTTTACACCAGATTAGTGATCCTTACATTAATTCTTATTTTCCCCATAGCGCTCTTTTCCCTTCTGACAAGTGAGTCCTTGTTACTTCTAATGAATCTCCCTATTAAAAGGTTTAAGTGCCCGATTTTGACTGTGCATTTTTTCGTTCTAAAAGTGCATTCTCCTTTACATCTCTGATAAGTTCCCTCTTTCCATTTAGGCAGGTTCCCTATTTGAAATCGAATACATGCCCCAATTCACTTCTGAAGAATTGCTCCTTTTCCTGGCTAGTAAATTATGTCCCATTCTTCCTGTAAATTCGCTATAAGTGCCCAATAGTGCCCTTTTGTTCGCTGATAAGTTAGCACAATGTATACCTCTTCCATTCCGGCATTACTCCCTTTTTGAAATTTGGTACACACTTAGCTTTCTAGTAAGTGCCATTTCACCCCCATTAAACCTGACAAGTGCCCCTTTTTATTTCTTATGAGCGTCCAAGTTTATTGTAAGTGCCCCTTTTCGCTTTTGAGTATTGCAATTCCCTTTTCGATAAGTGCTCCTTAAAATCTAATGCATGTTCCTTTTTCGTCCTTATTGTGCCATTTCCCCTCTTTTAATTATTCCTTTTCTCATTTGGTAATGTGTATAGCTCCGAAGAATCAGAGAAGTTTCGTTTCATATAGGCCTAATTACAGAATACCTTGTTCTTGATACGACTACAGGGTGAAACCGTGCATGGAGCAGGAGGAGGCAAGAGCATGGGGATACAACGAACACAACTTTCCTAAGAATGTACATTGCCCCTAAATTGCAGCAATGAAAATATTTTCATTTTTCCCAAAGTTCGCTCGCACTTACTTATTACAACTCACGCTGACATATAAACAGTGTTGTAACGATAATCATAAATTCTTATGTATTCTCCTTTTCATGTTGAGATTGTACTCTCTATCTTTTCTTGTTTGTAATGACTGCCCCAAAAGGCCACAATAATAACCTCACACATACTGTTTGCTGCATAGTGACCTTTTATTAGCAAGTTTGGAGCATGCGAAAAAAGTCATCCGTCATTGTAAAAAAAGAAAAAGAAACAAAGAAAGAAACAAATACAAAGCCTAAAAAAGAAACAAAAAATAATAATTTTGCGCTTAATAAGTTTCGAACCTAAAATCTCCCCGTTAAGGAGGGCTGTATACCATCCTCCTGTTCATCTTTGCGCTTTATGCTTTCATGTTTGCAATGACTGCTGCCACAAGGCCAAAATAATAACCTCACACATACTGTCTGCGGCATAGAGATTTCTTATTAGCAAGTTTTGGAGCATGCTGGAAAGAAATCAATTACTGAAAAACAAATAAATGAAATAAAAGGGAAAACCCAAACAAAAAATGGTGCTTCCTGGGTTTTGAACCCAAAATCTCTCCATCAAGCTAGGAGATCAATCACTCTATGCAGAGAGCTATACGCTGCCTCACTACCACCCTCCAGTTTATCCTTTCCTGTTTGAAAATGACTGCGGCCAAAAAAGCCAATAATAACCTCATACATACATTTTTACTACGTCGGGATTTTTTATTAAAAAGTTCTGAGCATGCAAAAATGAAATCAGTTACTAAAAAAAAAAAAGAAGAAGAAGAAGAAACAAAATGGAAAACCCAAACAAAACAGGTGCTTCCTGGGCATGAACCCTAAATATGCTTGTCGAGGCAATGCGAGCCAATCGCTCTGTACAGAGGGGTACACGTTGCCTCACCGCAATCTTTCAGTTCATCTTCACCCTTTATCTTTTCCTGTTTGCAGGTTTTCAATGACTGCCGCAAAAAGCCAAAATAATAACTTCACTCTGTTTGCTCCATAGAGATTTTTTTTTAACTTTAAAAGGAGAATGCAACCCAAGCATCAGTCTGCTCTTATTGGATAGAGATGACCAAGAAGAGTAAACAGTGAAAGTTTGAGCAAAATCGGACAATCTGTTCAAGAGTTATGAATTTTTAAAGTTTCAGTAAATCCCTATTATGAGGCTCCTTGAGTTGGCAACTTTGCCAGCATCTGTGATGTCATCGTGGACAACTCTCAATTCATTTTGTACATAATTTTTCAAAAAATTGATTTATATGAAAATTGCAAGTCAGGAATCAACATAATTCTTCCCAAAATGCTTGCAGAATTGATATAGCCATGTCATGCTAAAAAAATAAATCAAAAGAAATTTTTATTGCTCTTGAAAATAAAGAAAATGTTGAATTCTGTGTATACTAAATGAATGGAAAGTTTTACACGATGACATCACAGATGCTGGCAAAGTTGTCAATTTAAGGATCCCTAAAATAAGGATTAACTTAAACTTTCAAAGTTCATAACTCTTGAGCAGATTGTCCGATTTTCCTCAAATTTTCACTGTTTATGTTCTTCTTGTTTTTCTTCATTCACTGGAAGCACACTAATGTCTGGGGTTTATTCTCCTGAAGTTGGGGCATACGAAAACATCCGTTAATGAAAAAAAAATCAATGAAACATAAAGAAACAAAACAGAAAAAACCCGAACTGAAACAAAAATGAATGCTTCATGGGTTTCGAACCCATGAAGCGAAATATCCACATTGCGAGTCAATCGCTCGGGATGCAGAGGGCTACGCTGACCCTCTACGAGCCTCCAGGGTATTTTGGCACCCCTTATTCTTTCCGTTTTGTGTTGACTTTTCAAATACATCCATTTTGTGCCACTCACGATCTAAAAGAGCGTTTTACATCAACGAGCATACACCTGTATCTCTGTCATATTAAATGTCTCTTTAAGGGAAAAAATGAATTTTCTTTTCTGTACAATCCCAACGTACGTAGCATGTACCTAAGGTCACATGCATGTTTTTTTTTGTTTTCTTTTTTTTTTCGTATTACCTTACATCAATGCCTCAGTGACATACCAAAGATAAATCGGCTTTTAAAGGTGTCTTTTCAAAGTGAGGTATTCAAACTAGTCTTTCATATCTTGAAGACATCTTATTGTACTGAAAAGTCAATGCACCTCTTCGTTCCAGAGCTCGTCTTCCACAATCATGACTGAATAGGTTTCCAATGTTATTTTAAGCTCTCAGTAACGCCATGTGGTTGCCTTAGTGAAAGGGCTTTGTTCAGTCAAGTTTGAGCGGAGTAGTGCTTTTATTTCTTTTTACTAGTACAGTATTTTCAAAGCACAAAAAACTGAAGTTGGACTGAAGTGAACCAGAGCTCGATGACAGTGCACTCTTTGTAATTGCCAAATTCCTTTTGAAACAGATGGGTAGAGGCTCTGAGTATTGACGGAGCAATAATACTTGCATTTTAAGGGGATGATCCTTCTTTCCCCAAATCAAACGAAAGTCCCATATACTATGCATGTAAGTGATTTCCACTGTATGTCATAAGCATTTATAGTACATGAAGGAAATGTGGTATCGGGCATCACATTAAAAACAACAGGGGAGAATGATTTGGAATAAAACGAACCGGTGGAGAAAGTGCAATCAAGATTACACAGCTCACACAGCGTCGTACAATTAACATTTGGACTTTTGTGTTTGAATTTTCTTCGAATTCGACTTGCAGCTGAATACAAAATGGCAAGAATAAAATATGAGATTGTGTATATGAATGAACTTATTCATGATTTTTGATAATGTATTGAAGGTGATTGACACTCATGTCGCTTTGATGATGACCTTAAACAAAAGAAAAAAATTCTCAGTGAATTACTCTAGTGAATTTTACATTTTACCATGCATAAATTCGTCCGATGAACGTTGGTATAATTCAGCTTGCATTAATTCGTAAGCAAATGCCATTTCTGCCAACCATTTCGTAATACAATCCTGCTGTTATAGTCACATATCATGGAGTCTTTAAAAAAGTTGAATTGTAGCTTTAAGAAAGCTAGGCATTTCTAATCACCTCGGGTTAACAATGGATCGTTAGTGAGGCTCCGTATTGATACTTTTGTCCTAGACGTCTATAGGCTCTTTAGTACAGGAGATTCATTCAGTATCATGCAATAGTGAGTGGATTTCGAGGAAATACAAGAAAAAATCTCTATAGCTGGGGCTGTAGTGAAAAATAGGGAAAGAAGTAGGAGAAAAAAAACTACAGAGGGAAATGAAAATGGCTAAAAATTGGGCAGAGTGAGGTGCGCAACGCATCCAGCGCCAGCCTACGCTGACTGCCGCCACCTAGCTGACTGCCGCCACCTAGCTGACTGCCGCCACCTAGCTGACTGCCGCCACCTAGCTGACTGCCGCCACCTAGCTGACTGCCGCCACCTAGCTGACTGCCGCCACCTAGCTGACTGCCGCCACCTAGCTGACTGCCGCCACCTAGCTGACTGCCGCCACCTAGCTGACTGCCGCCACCTAGCTGACTGCCGCCACCTAGCGGCGGGGCATTATATAGGACAGCGAACTGGCTGAGCAGGTCTGCTGTTTAAGCTGTTGTTGTTGTTTGTTTTTTGTTAAAGGCCTGTATGCTTCTGGTGGTGCGAGGGATACCTGTTCCTTACACTTGGGAATACAATTATATGTTCAGCAATACATTTAGTATTTTGACTCGATACTTTTCCAGCGTTAGACTCCCCTCAATCCCATTTGTTGTGCTTGTAGTTGATGGCTTTCTGGCCCTCAGCAGAACATTTGAAATAAGTACTAGTAGTACTAATACAGAGAGACAGAGAAAGTGCGAGCACATTGGAGAGAGAGAGAGAGAGCGAGAGAGAAAGAATGAGCATTATTGGAGAAGGAGAGAAAAATCAGTGCCTGCGCGAACGTAACAAGTATAAGCGATGGGGTCTGCGCGCGAAGACTACCAACAATCGTCAATGAATCGTACATGACAGTCTATGGGATTGCGTGGATTGCCTATGGAATTAAGGTCCAGCAGAAGTCCACGCACATGCGCACAAAGAGGATTTGCGTTTCCATGTACGGAAAAAAAAATTCGCAGGCAGAAACCACAGAAATAACGTCTTCTATTTCTGTGGCAGAAGACGGGGTGACGTCAGTAAGACGAATGGTGGCGCTGCTGACCTGAAGCTGGCTATGCTGGCAGCGCAGCATGCAGCGCAGCTAAGCAGACAGAGCGGGGCATTATATAGGACAGCGAACTGGCTGAGCAGGTCTGCTGGGAAAGGGTACATGTGGCTAACGCCCCCCAAGCCCCCCCCCCCCTCCAGTACGCCAGTGCGTCACCTACTTCACCTCACCTATTATGGAAGAGTTAACTTGAGCTTATAAGCACATGTAATTATAAATTAGCTACTCAATAGAAAAGAAAAGAAAAACAAATTAGCAGTAAGGTGATTACCGTTTCTCTATTTTCTTTTGAAAAGCTCAAACTATTCACCAAAAAAAAAAACAATTTTAAATTCAAGAAAACAAAGTATTCCGTCTATCCCTCCGTCTTTCGTGAATTATAACACCCCTAAAATTAAAATGGTATGCCCCACAACCTATACATAGCATGTACAAGGGAGAATGTTCTATTACATTATGGGATTTTTTCCTTTCTAATTGCAAAAAGTAATCGTTAATTTGTAGAATTTCTCCGACATTATGATATGAATAATGTTCAACAGAATGGTTGAAACATACTTTGAAATCATTCACAGAATGATGAAATTCATCCAAACAATGCAGAAACATCGTTTTAATCACTCACTCGGACACGACACATCACATTCACTACATTCACAACACACCACATCACAGGCTATTGTCCATATGATGACGTCACGGATCTCGCATCGAGTTGGGCAACGTATGCACAGGCAATATTGGGGGTCCGTTTTATCGATTTGTGACAGGCAATATTTGTTTCCCATTTACTTTTCAAAAGTTTCAATCGGTTTCATAGTGATTTGTGCACCATAAACTTTATTTTGATATGAAATTAGAGCATATTCAAAACCTATGAATAGCAACTTTAAGAAGTAAAATCAAAGAAGCATGAAGGGAAAGAAAGAAACAAAAGAGAGGAAGAGCGGCCGGAGAGAGAGAGAGGGAGGGAGAGAGAGAGAGAGAGAGAGAGAGAGAGAGAGAGAGAGAGGAAGAGATCATAGAATAGGAGAGAGCCATGAGAAAGAGCTATATAACAATTCATGTTTTATAAGTTTTCAAACAACATCTGGCAGGCTCATATTATATCAAACAACACAACGGTCCCCAAACAATCGTTCTAACAGTGTAATAGCCTACGTCATGTAAACAAAGATAATAAGAGAAGAAAAAATCAAGCCTACACGATTAAACACTGCTCCTGTCACCGGGGTGACCAGATTTGGGATTCTCAGGCTGAAATACGGCCTTTAAACCTCAGCGGAATCCCCTTGTCATTATGGGAAATGGTGATTAGATTAGAGGGGAGTTAGATTGCTGTATTGATTCGTATTTCTACATCTCTTCCAACGGATAAGGAGATGTTTTTTTCCTTTATTCTTCAGAATGAGGAAGTGTTTGTTAGTTGATTGATATTGATAATTTTTGTAAGAATGAAAACAACCTAGTCACATCGGATTTGTAATTGCATGTAGGAAAGCTATGGTGTTATTTGTAGTTTACGCTAGTACTTGGATTCAAAGGTACCTTGTCGGACCCTCTTTCCCTTACTGCCGGCATTCCGCAGGGAACCAAACTAGGCCCAGTGGTGTTCTCAGCTATGATCAATGATGCGATGGTCCAGGAGCGTCTCATCCAGGCAAATGGTTCTATACGCTGCTTCAAGTACGTCGATGACTTGACCCTCATCGAAACTCGCATGTCTACCTCACCATCTCGACTTCCGGCCGCTCTCAATAACCTGTGCCACTGGACAGAGCAGAATCACATGCGTCTGAATCCCAAAAAATGTGTGACAATGGACATCTGCTTTGCAAGGACTCCTCCGATGCCAGTTGATCTTGCCATTGCTGATCACTCTATTCAACATTGCAACGTCATCAAACTCCTTGGGGTGTTCATCCAGTCTAATCTGAAATGGGACACTCATGTAAACACCATGACCCGTAGAGGCAACAGCCGCCTCTACATCCTTCGCAAATTAAAGCACCATGGACTTTCTCCTTCTGATCTTGCGACAATCTACCTAAGCATCGTCCGACCTAGCTGTCTTGGAATACGCTGTTCCAGTCTGGGCCGGCGGTATCACGAGGCAACATAGCGAGTCATTAGAACGCGTCCAAAAACGAGCTTGCCGGATCATCTTGGGCAAGAATTACACGCGTTACTCAGAGGCCAGAGATCAACTACATCTTCCATCTCTCAGTGATAGGAGGAGCAACCTCTGCGTGTCATTCGCGAAGTCAATGCTTGTCCCTTCGTCAATGTTTCACCACCTGTTACCCCCTCGGAGTACACATGGGCATAACACTAGGAACTCAGGGAAATTTGTGAACTTCCGGTGTAGGACTGAACGATACAGAAACAGCCCGATTCCTTTTCTTTCCCGTCTATTGTAAATGAACTCCAAACGAACTGTTGGTTACGAGCCTTGTTCCTCACAGTATTTCTAATCATTGTTCAGTTGTTTGTTTGTTTTTGTTGTTGTCGATAGTTATTAATGGTCATGTAATATTCTGTTATCCTAGTAAATATTCTCCTTGCGTTTTTAAGCATTATATATCATGCATAATCTTTTGCAATTTCCATTAATTATAATCCACTAGTTTATATGATATAAGCAATATTTCTAGCGGCTTGCAGACTAGTGTTTATTTATATGATAACCATAACAATAATATGAATGACTTTTAAATTACTTATAAATAATTCCCGGTTGTTCCGTTTATCCCAATCCATTCCCCGACTTTCGCTCTATTGTATTCTTTTTCATTGTTTATTTATATTTGTATATTAACTATATAGCTCTATTTTATTTTACTTAGTGGATTGCTACATTGTATTCTCCTCACTTCCCGCCTCTCCTTCTCTCAGACTCCCTCCCTCTTTTTCACACATACTCCTGCTTCCGCTTTCTCGTCACGCAATCCAATTTCAAACATCCACCATTCTTCCTGATCCACAAAGTGCTTAAGTTAATACTAATATCATTAGTAGTAGCAACAATAATAATTATAATAATGATAATATTAATGATGATGATGATAATAATAATAATAATATAATAATAATAATAATAATAATAATAATAATAATGATAATAATAATAATAATAATAATATTACATTCCCTTCTTTAAATGAACTGATTACTACTATTGTGTTGTATATCTGTATATATTTATATGATGTTTTTAAGATTGTAAATACATGTATATCTATGTTTGTTTTTATTGTAAACTACACACAATTCAGCCTTCGAGCTGCGATGTGTTGATCACAATAAACCATTTTCAATTCAATTCAATTCAATTCAATTCGGTAAGAGGTGGTATTTTCAACATATTTCTCGAAGGCTGGTTGATAGAAAATAGGCCTTATCTCAGACACTTTATAGCTTCAAGCTCTATATTAGACTTTTTACGGGTTTAGGCCCACATCGACAGGAGAGGGAGAGGGAGAGGGAGAGGGTACACCATTCCTATAGCTGATTGCCTTGTACCTTTGTCATTCAATACGTGGCCTCCTCTTTAATTGATTGAAAAGATATTTATTAAAACCACTTTGCAGCTCGAAAGCTGAATTGCATGGAATGTACCTTCCTTTTCTAAGGCATTACATTACATAGTGAAATGCAATTTGGAATACATTGTATTCCAAATTGCATTTTACTATGTAATGTAATACCTTAGAAAAGGAACATTTGATCACGATATTTTTTTTTATAGCAATTCAAATAAACATTTTGAAATAAAATGGAGGAACTACATCGGGAAGGAGAGAAAAAGTGAACAGGAAGGAGAGGGCAGATATGGGAGAGAGCAAAGGGATGTGAGGAGAAAATAAAATTAGACCAATTAAGAGGGAGAAGGGTATGAGGGGAGGGAAGAGGAGGTGTAGGAAATACGATAGAGAGATGATGAAGAGAAAATATCAGAAAAGGATGGAGAGGGGAGAGAAAGGAAGAACAGGACGTAGAAACTGCAGGGGCTTTAGCGGGGGGGGGGGGGGATGGGGAGATGCATATCTCCCACATTTTGAGGACTCATATTGTGTGTACAAAAATATGTACGAATGGGTTAATCATCCTCCCCCCCCCCCCCCGATATGAGGACCTGTCTACACTAATGGTAGAAAGGAATGGTATTGTGTTATGTATACAAGAAAAGGTTATTTATGAATTCAAATCAAACAGAGAATAGTTCGAATATAATAATCATAATCATGAAAGAGGAAGACGTATGAAGGGAAAAGAATTAAGCTAGGTTGAGAGAGGTAAAGGAAGATAAGAAAAATACAAAGGAAATTAAACAGACGAGGGGGAAGGAGGAAGTAGCAGAAAGGAAAGGATCCGTGAAAATTGTAAAAGAGATTGTAAATGAATATGAAATATTTCTCATGTTCATAGAAGGAAGACAAATGTATACACAAACGCATCAAGCGTGTTGGAAGTTATACATTCATAAAACACGGGACAAATTATCAAACGGATCATGAAAACTTGAAATTTAAGACTGATTATGATATTCATAGTTGCGATTTAAAAAAAGAGGTGCCTCTCTTGGAAAAGAGGTACTCCAAGTGATGTTGGAATTAGGTGGTTTTCAGATATGTTTCATCCCCACCTTTATCATGTTTATGAAAAATTCTTATTAAAAAATTGTTAAAATTGCTCTCATATTTTGCCCTCAAGACTGCAAGCCATTCAATGGAAGCATATAAGGATCTCAATTATTGAAGTCAAACATCCCAGCTCATGAGTCATTGTTTGATGAAATATTGTACTTTGTATATTTTACAAGTAAAGTACAATTCAGCTCGGGGCTGTGCTGCATGGTACTTGCCCAGGTAATGAACATTCTAATTTCAAAACTTAACGAGCAAGCAAAAATCATGAAACCCTTCTGCTTTCGCACACTTCATTAATTGCATTATTATTACATTATTTCTCAATTTTAGCTATAATTATATTCCATTGTTTCAGCCGTATGTTTGAAATACGGGACAAAACGGCGTCCCGGAGAGGTTCGTACGGGACGCAGGACAAATGGTTCAAATAAGGGACTGCCCCTTAAAATCCTGGACGTCTGGTCACCCTGACTGTCACACAGTTAAGAGGTATAATAAAAGAGACAGCTATCATGGCTATAGGGAAAAGAAAAAGCTGATAGATGGGAGAAGAAAAGAAAAAGAGAGAGAAGTCACAGGGGAGCAACATAAAGATCACCCGCGTAGCCAGGGGTGGGGGCGGTCGCCCCCCCCCCCCCTTGCCCCTCTCCCCCCCCCCCCCAAAAAAAGAAAAAGCATCAGCAAGAAAAGGAAAGCCAAGAGAATGTAGGAAGAGCGAGAGCAGACAGTGAACAATGACAAAGAAACGTCGTCGGAGCTTCCTAAACTCCCCCCCCCCCCCCCGCACCTCGCGCGCTCGATCAATACGCGAAGCGTGCGAATTATAATTAGCTACGCCACTGAAAAAAAGTAGAATATTTGTAATCAAAACGCACTTTCAGTAGAAGAAAGAGTGAGTGCTTCCTTAGAGCATGAGTAGGCCTATCAGGGATACTGAGCTTTTGAGGCAGATATCTTCTGAGGAAAAGTATCCCGAAATCTCGAAATTTCAGTAATGGTTATAAAGGGGCAGTTCTGGCAGAAAAATCTCTAGTAATTTTCAAGAGCCTTGGGACACCAGTGATATAGTCCCACTGAATTTGTGTGCTGCGGATGAAAGAGACTTTGAATTTTTTTTGCTCCATCATACTATGCACTGAGATATAGCCGGAAGAGATCCAGGGCAAATTCCATGAGCCAAATTTATTTGAAAATATATATCAAGGTCACCAAAAATGTCCCCATTGGGTTCCTCGCCTGCCTGTAGATCACTTCATAGAAAAATCCTAGTGGCCGCAAAGATTATCGCAGATGAAGCCTGCACGGCCTACATTATGACTTTGCTTCCACCTTTTTGTCATATAATATTTCCCTTTTTCATGAATTGAAAAATAACTGTTTAGCAGTTGAATCATCAGGCTCAAAAACTTGAATTAAAACATGTATAAAGTTCATCACTTGACATATTGTTATAAAAAAAAAAAATACGATGAAAATATCAAACCCACCATGTTTGATGATTTTTTTTTTCTTTTTCTTTTTCTTTTTTGCTTAATTTGAATTTTAAAAATCGTATGTCTCTAAATATAAAGGCACCTCTTTATTTCTAGTTAGTTTCTAGGCTCAGATAGGATGGAACAGTGGCCTCGTAACCTGGAGTAGGCCTATCCGACTTTGAAACCAAGCGGATGCTCTCGTGCCCTTTGGTAAGGTATTAATTCTCATTACCAAGTCCTTCGGAGGGGACTTATAAAGCCGACGCGTCGGTCCCCTGCATGGTTGCTTACTAACAAGCAGTCCTGAAGGTAAAATAACCAACCATTTAATCTATGGGTCTATATGGTCACAAACTTTGGAATTCAAATTCTCACTTGCGGCTATGCATCTTTTAGATAATTAATGAAATAAATATCTGTATATGCTAATTTTCAACGTAAAAAAACGTACGGTACATTTTTCAATCATCTTTTTTCTTGCTTACCATTTCCCCTTTTTTGTTCAATCTTAATTTTTTCGATATACGAGCTATACTAGCCTTGACAAGCACTCAGCTTTTGTTGGGCTCCTCCACTCAGAATTTTTTTTTTAGACTGTATTTTTATATGATGTATGAAGTGGTAACTTGTGTTTAAGTTTTATTAATTTTCGTTTCTTTGTGTACATGATTAATTTGTTGTATGATTGATATTGTTCCGGGATATTGTTATTCTGATCTGTCGTTGTTATAGGCCTAATTATTATGTTTTATGAGTGGAAAGAAACTTGAAATCTGAAACTTAAAAAAAATGCTTCGCTTCATAATTATGACTAGAAACATAGAAAATTGTAATTCTTGCCCTCCAAATGATGGTGAGTTTACTTCGAGACTGCTGAAAATAAAAAAAGGAATAAACTGAAGATTATGCTCGGAGATACAGCTTAAGTCGTGTAGAGCGAGTTCTAATCGGGCGAATTTAATATAGGGAAATTGCGACATCTGAGCCTGCGCAGTCGTGTTGTGTACGCTTTGGATGTCTTTTTCCCGCGAGATAAATTTTTTAGTAAAAATTCTCTTTTCGGATATAAACACAAAATATGGACGTGTTTACACGCTGAAATCGATTGCTTTAAATTGCTTTTGTAGTCTCCACCTGCCATCACCATGGGCTTTCTTAAACTATTGATGCTGGACAACTTCAAGTCCTACCAAGGCAAACAGACAATCGGTCCATTCAAGCCATTCGCCGCTATCATCGGTCCAAATGGGGCAGGTATGTACAACAAGAACCCGCATCCTATCAAACCGCTGCATGCTCAGCCCTCAGCCAGGCCAGAGGCTCGACAGCTTGCTGCCGGGCGCTAGCGCTGGTTTGTTCAAGCGGGATTATTAGCCGTAATTGGGAATGGGCTCTTCGGCTTCGCTAAGCCATGTAAGCCGGCGCAGAGAATGATTTAAACAAAAACACAAATGCTATGAGTATGACTATGAGTATGACGCTCATTCATTGTTTGCATCGGCCATCGCTCATGCATGCACCTGTCCTTACTAAGACTAAATTAGTTACTTAACTTTGTTAGATCTAACTTGGTCCACCCGTCAGCCCATAGGTCGAAACGGCCTTTTGAATAGCGAAACAAATTGCCGACGTGAACGCGAAATACATTGACTTAGATCTAGAAGTAGATCTTCTATAAAAGAGAAGAAAAGTTTTGATTAACTTGCGCATGCGCATTGATGCGTGACTAGATGCGAGTGATCTTGCAGACGTTTTCAACAAAATTATAGTGAGAATTGACGTGAATTTTTTGAAAACATCTGCAAGATCGCAAGATGCAAGATTGTTAAGTCTAAGTCCCTTAGACTAGTGTTAGTCACCACCAAAAATACCTTTAAAAAGCCAAAATTCCAGTGTCATAGATGTAAAATCAGCACCATATTTTCAAAGCTTAGGTACACGCGAAGGCTTAAGTCCACTGCTAAGAAACGGTGGCTGAAAAAGCACTAAAAATAAAGAAATCAGCAGTTTTATGGCAAGTTTTTTTCATTTATCGCAAGCTGCAAGTGTGATTGTAATCGGCGAAAAACAAATGAAAGACCAAATGCCCAGTACCTGCCAGTGCAGTGACTTCATGTACAAAGTTGAATGCAAGCCCCTGCAGACTTTCATTCGACCGCGATGGGAGCACCAACGAGCGCCGCAACATCCGCGGTGGACAACCTTCTATGGTGCGGTGCATATCAGCGGCCCTTATTGACACTGAACACGCAGTGCACCCAGTCTGGTCGAATTATTGCCGAGGGATATCGAATCACGGGCCTGAAACATAGCGATGTATTTTCAGGTTTTCTTAAAATTCTTTATTCATTGAAAAAAATGACCATGTTCCTTTTCAGATTAACAGGCAAAATTAGTCTGAAAGTTAGAAGCTGTTAACTATGACTCATTAGACATACTTCCATACATGTATACTTTGATTTATCATCATGTGTGAAAGCCTGGAGATAATAATCTTAATTGTACTTTTTTCAGGGAAGTCCAACTTAATGGATGCCATCAGCTTTGTACTGGGAGAAAAAACATCCAACCTTCGTGTGAAACGACTATCTGAGTTGATCCATGGAGCTCCCATTGGCAAACCAGCTTCCAACAGGGCTACAGTGTCAGCTATCTATGCTGAAGAAGATGGTAGCGAGACTCAGTTTACACGGATGTAAGTCATACCATGCATGGGGTGATGATCAAATAATCTGTTACTAATAACGTATTATCTGGTGTGAAGGTTGCAATGCTATAAGGCCCATTCAAGTCCTTTTGCGATAGGGTGAAAATAGTGCAGCCTTTACACTGGAAAATACAGTTGTTCAAATGCAAAGTTTATGTACATTTAGAAAGTGTTCATCTGAGGATTGGTACAGTGCATGGAAAAATGGTGGAAAAGTGGTAGAAAAATTCAAGATAGAATTAACAGAGCTGGTAGTACACATGTATGTTATGATGTATTACTATTATTATTTTGAAATGTATTTGTGGTACTTTTACATTTTCTTTTCACTCTCCTTTAGAATCATGGGAGCGTCTTCAGAATACAGGATTGACAATAAGGTGGTGAGTGCTGCCCAGTATGCTGAAGCCTTAGAGAAGATTGGCATCCTTGTCAAAGCTAGAAATTTCCTGGTTTTCCAGGTAAGATGTGTATGGTCTTGGTCTGAACTACATTATTTAATAGGAAACTGAATTTCTAGCACTAGTTAGAATGCAGGGCATTGTGTAAAGTTCATGTTCTTGCACATAAAATGCATCAAACCTCAGTATTAGCATAAAGTCTACTGGTATCTATTTAGTACTCAATAGTAAATGATCTATTGTCATTCAATTTAAGTGAAGGGTGTGGTTTCCGTTTTTGTTTTTGTTTTTGTTTTTGTTTGTTGTTATTTTGTCACTATGTCAGGTGGTTATAAACCAAGCAGTTATTGGGATCACTCAAGAGTGAATATGCTGGACTTGTCTAAATTGGTCTTTATTATGAAATGTGGGAATCACTGTTTTGTTCCAAGTTTGAGGTAATATGGTGTACGATAACAACTATATTCTTCTCAAACAATTGCCCTTATTATCATAGGGTGCTGTTGAGTCTATCGCCATGAAGAACCCCAAAGAGCGAACTGCTCTCTTTGAGGAAATCAGCCGTTCTGGTGAGCTGAAGGAAGAATATGAGCAGAGGAAGGCTAACATGATCAAAGCAGAGGAGGACACTCAGTTCAACTACCATAAGAAAAAAGGCATTGCTGCTGAGCGCAAGGAAGCTAAACTTGAAAAGGAAGAGGCCGAGAGATATCAGAAACTCAAGGAAGAATTGGTAAGCTTTGAGAGTTAAAATTGTTGTTATTCTTTTTTTGTGTGATAACATTTGCATAGCAATTTGATTTTTGTAGTATTTACATGTAGTGTATATCAGGTGATACTGTGGTATTGGGTCTGTGATGTAAATGTAACTTCAACATTGCTAGTGTGCTGTCTGCTGTGGTATAAACATAACGTCCCATACATGCAGCACTTTGCTTGTCTTTCTTAAGTTTTCAAATTTAATTTATCATCATGTTAACTACCTAATTTCAAGATCACTTTCTGCAGAAAAGACTTTTCCTTATATTTTATTTTCTCTTTCTACACCACCAGGCTGACAAACAACTTGAGTTCCAACTGTTCAAGCTCTATCACAATGAGAATGACATCAAACGACTGTCTGATGAATTAGGAGGTAGGAACGAGGAGCTGAAGAGGGCTGTTGAGAAGAGAGAAGGAGTTGAAGAACGCATTAGAGGAAAGAAGAAAGAACTTGGGCAGCTGACCAGGGAACTGGCTGCCATCGAGAAAGACACAAGGGAAAAGGTGGGTGTTTGCCTCAATGATGGGAAAAAGGTTAATTGTTATCTTTAAAAATGTAAAATGACAGCCATGAAAGATCAGCTTTTTATCCAGGGTTTCATGATCAGATATCATAAAAAGGCTGTTCATTAACTGGCAGAAACATAGACAAATTCTGGGGCTTCTTCCAGAAGACTAGCACCTTTTGGACACCCACATATCCTGGCTGAAAGCCTGTGAAGGATGTATGTTTGCTGTATAGAAGAACTGTTTTTGTAAAGGATCTGCTCACATTTTATAGTTTGTCACGGTTGTATAAAGCTTTCTTATGTAGTTTCAAAACAGTATGTTATCAATTTATCACTTGATTGATTTATCCCTTTATAACACAATTCAATTCTCTATCTAAGAATACAGTCTGTATTTGTGATATGCAGTTGTCATTTATTTTAGTGACATTTACAGAAATTCTGAATAATTTCCTCTATTTCTTCATAAAAATTTGAAAACTAGCAGAGATTTTGTTTTACAAACATTGCCTCTCCCTTCTTGTCCTTTTAGGAGGTTGAGCTGAATAAAAAGAAACCACAGTTCATTAAGGCAAAAGAGAACACCAGTCACATGAACAAGAAGTTAGAAAATGCCAAGTAAGTATTGAAGGTCAAATCAGTAAGGCATACAGATATTTGTTTGCTTGTTTTTGCTGTTTGTTTATTTCTATCTTTTCAAAAAGCATTTGTGGTAATATAAAGTTCAAGTTCAAGTTCTTGTTATTTTTTCAGTTTTAAGAGTAGCAATGAGAATTTGTCCACTTCATTATGACACACATTTGATTATAATATTTTTTATATCACATAGGTCTACACTTATTGAGACTATATAGAAATATATTTTTTGTTCAAACAATTAACTTAATTTTATGCTACTGAGTAGATGGATTTGAAAAAGTCATGCAAACCTGTGAAATCTGCCGATTATAACACAGATTCAGCACAACATCCTTTTCTTTGTACTCATTACCCCTAATGCATTTATTCCGCTCCTGCTTGGAATTATTTCCCCAGAAAATCCTTGAAGGCTGCCAAGAAGGCTCATGAGAAGCACATGGGTGATATCAAGGAGCTAGAAGATGAATTAGAAGCTGTGGAGAGGAAGAGGCAGGATTATGAGGAGAGACTGGAGGAAGAGAGTCAGAGCCAGGGAAAAGACATGACCTTAGAAACATCACAGGTGCTTACTTTGCTTTGTGAAAATGACTCTTGTCATTTTGGTGTCTCCAGACCTTATTTACACAGTGTTCACATTGCTCTGTATTGTTATTTACATTCACAAATTATTATGTATTTGGAGTAAGAAAATAAAAGGATACCATAATCTCAACTAGACTGTCCTTTTTCAATTGATTTTTTTGGCACAGTCACATTCATGATTATAAATCTGATTATGAGTATAAAGTTTTATTGTTTTTTTGTTGTTGTTTTTTGTTTTTAAGAAGAAAGCTAAGAGTATATTAGAAGGTGATATAGCATTTGGTGAGACAACTTGATTTGTTGAGCTTTTGGTGATACAGCACTAGGCATACATAAATACCTTATGTGTATGCTGGACAGCACTAGGCATACATAAATACCTTATGTGTATGCTGGACAGTCATAATAAGAATTCCTGTTGAAACTAGTTGGTTGAGTATGTTAAAATACCTGACATAATTGAAATAAATTATTACAGTCTATCGTAAATTTCAGTATTCTACTACAAGGTGCCTGTTACTAGTTGTTGTTTAGTCATATTGGCAAATTGCGATTAATTTTTTGTTTGTTTTTGTTTTGTTTTTCTTTTTTGATGTGAAGGTTGAAGAGTACCATTCTCTGAAGAAAGAAGCTGGTATGAGGGCAGCTCAGCTCCTACAGGAGTTAGAGAAACTCAACAGAGATCAGAAGTCAGACCAGGATAGGCTGGAGAGTGAACGTACACGCAAGTCAGAGATACAAGCCAAGATCAAGCAAAAAGAACATGAAAGGTGATTTTGTGTTTTTGTTGAATAGTGCTACTAACTTAGGAAAATAATCCAGTACCTCAATCAACATGTTAATATCCTGTTTGCACTACAGGTACTCTTAAGTTGAAAAAAAAAAAAAGGTTATTAGAGGAATGTTTGTGTTATGCTTGGTTGGCAGTAGATCACTCCTTTGGTGTAGTTCTTGCCTTTTGCTGATGGTCAGATGCATTTTTTTTTTTTTTTTTCTGTTTAGTAACTGACCATTAAATATCTGATCTACAATGTGAAAACATTAGCATTAATTTATGAATACAATTCTTAGAAATGTACATTTTTAATTTGCATGAAAATCATTATTTTTTTGTATGATTTTTTCACTTTTACTTTGTACAGGGAGGAGAATCAAAGACGTCTTGAAAAGCTTAATGAATACATCAGGTAAGCATCTTTTCGATATTTCATGTTTTATGGTGAAAATTTATTACCCTTAGCCAGTAATCAGTTCAATACTTAAAGCCATTATTTTATGTATTTAAAGTATTCTACTCAGTTTTTGGCATACTTGGTTTACGCCGAAAAATTCAATTCAATAAATTGTTAAGTATTTTACTTTTGCCAAGTATTTTACTTCGCAAAAAAAAAAAATCATGTGATTTGCTTTCTTACTGACTGTGTGATGTCATAGTGGCTTAGTATTTTGCTTAAAGTCGGGGTGCTATAAGTAAAATACTTCGAAGTGATCTGAATACAAGTTGAGGTATTTTTCTTTGCCAAGTAAAAGTACTGACTCATTTATTATACTGAATGGAATACTTGCCCTGAATCCAAAGATAAGTTTATTTAGAAAATAGACAATTGATTTGGCACTAAATACTAATTGCCTGTTAAAACAGCTGTACTTGTAATCTGCAGCCTGTTGTAAGTGAGGACTGTAGTTATTTATGTGTTCTTATGCTGTCAAGTTATATGATAGCATAATTCCTGTCCAAACATCATGAGAAATTAAGTAGATGCATGTAACTCATGGCATTCATTGAATAGAATGAATGTTAACATGAAGATTACAGTCTTTCTCATATCAGTTTGAAATAGGTGACATGCAAAATGGACATGTTCTTTCAATTCCACAAACAGGGCAAGTGAAGCGAACATCGCAGAGCAGACTCGTCTCCGTGAGAGTCTTGAGGAAGAGGTGATGGGAGCATCCAGTAGGATGCAGGAAATTGAGACAGAGATGGCATCCATTGTAGAGCAGCTTGGAGAGGCCAAGGTGGATAAACATGAGAGCGCTCGTCATCACAAGAAGGCTGAACTCATTGACAATCTCAAGAGACTCTTCAATGGGGTGGTGAGTAATGAGGATGATGTTTCTGAGGTGGCTTTCAGGTGGTTTTTGTTTTTGTTTTGTTTTTGTTTTGTATTTGCTTTGTGTTGTTTTTGTATAGGGGAGGAGACAAGATTAGCAATAACAGGTTTAGTACCATAATTTGCTGGCAGCATAACATGAAATTAGAATAGGAGCTTGATAACAAAGGCTAAAACATAATGGTTAGGACAAATAATGTGACATGAGAGCTTAATGTTCAGAGTAGTGAAAGGTAGAGAAATGAAACAGGTGGCTTATGGTTGTACTGCTTAAAGAGTTAGTTTCAACAAAAGATGGGATCATGAAACCTTTCTTTGGACAGATCACTATCGATGACAAGCATTTAAAAAAAAAAAAGAATTAATGTTGATTCTTTCTGCCTCATATAGAGATTTACATCTATAGAAAATATTATTAAGCATTCCGTGATGTAAGGACTTCAAGCTGACAATTATTTCCATCATCTGTTTGCAGTATGGGCGTCTAATTGACCTCTGTGAACCTAGTCAGAAGAAGTACCAGATCGCTGTCACCAAGGTTTTAGGAAAGAATATGGATGCCATCATTGTGGATTCTGAGAAAACCGCCAGGGACTGTATCCAGTACATGAAGGAGCAACGTTCGGACCCAGAGACCTTCCTACCCCTTGATTTCATTGAAGTTAAGCCTATCAATGAGAAACTCAGGTTGGTATTCTTACACAGCCATGATAAAAGAGGTCAACCCCTTTTGTTTTTATTGTTAAAAAGCGAAATTAGAATCCACAACAAAAATGATTATAATAGTAATAGGCATTTAAACTTGTAATTGCATTAGGGACTGAAATCATAAAAGCTACTTTGATAATGCACATTCCCTCTCTTGCCTATTTATTTTGTAGAATTTGTGTTAAGCTGTATCCATTCAGGAGTAGAAAATTGGTGATTTATTTGTCGTGGGATTTATACATGTATATTGATGGATATAGTGTTTAATGCATTTGTTCACTGGAAAGATTTTGGTTAGACCAGTTTTTTGAGAATTGTTGATGTAGTTTTTAGATTTAGTTCATCGTCTTCCCCAGTAAAGACATTGGCTAGGGTACTTTTTGTGTCCTAAATTTTCCTTATGGTACTAAGGATTGAATATATCACTCTTTAACTTTCAATAATATTCTTAACCAACAGAGAGATCCGTGATCCTCGGGGTGTGAGGCTTGTGATTGATGTGATCCGGTATGATCCACCTAATGTCAAGAAAGCTCTGATGTATGCATGTGGTAATGCTCTTGTGTGTGAGACTGTGGAGGATGCTCGTACCATCGCTTTTGGACGTCATGAGAGGCACAAGGCTGTGGCCCTTGATGGCACCATGTTCCAGAAGTCTGGAATCATCTCAGGTGGTGCTAGGTAAGAAACGAAAACTATGAAAACAGATGTTATTCATGAAGGGAGAGTTTTTGCTGTAGGAATAATTATATTAGCTGTCCTGTGATGTTTGACTACACAACAGGCATTATTTCAAAGAGGAATTTGGAACATATACCTTAAAGAGGAATGAAGGATGTCAAGGAAAGTACAGTAAATCTGATCATTCATTTTAACTCTTAGATTAGTAATTATTGATAACTAATAGCAGATGTTCTTCTTGGAGTGTAATTTTTTGGTTTATTATGTCCCCAATAAACTGATTCAGTATATTGCCTCTCAGTATGAAGTTTCCTTATAAACAGGGAGAATTTTGTTTATCCTCCAAACCTTATATTAGCATGATACATGTCATTCTTACAGTGACTTGAAGGCCAAAGCCAGACGTTGGGATGAGAAATCTCTCAATTCTCTGAAGCAACGCAAGGCGGAGCTAACAGATAGCCTCAAGGAACTCCAGAAGACCAAACGAAAGGAGTCTGAGCTCAACAACATCCGCTCCCAGATCAACGGGCAGGAGACCAGACTCAAATACTCCATTAATGATCGAGATAACACCGTGAGTAGCAGATATTCAGTGCTTAGACTGAACAGAGAGAGAGAGAAAGAGATGAATAGGGACTGTGATACTTACAATGTATTTTCCAATTGTGTTCAGTAGGAATCTTATCTTTGTGACCATAAATATGACCAACATCATTCCATTTATCATTTCTATCTTCTTCTTTTTCTTCTTCATTTCATCTAGCAAAGAACTGACTGCTTTGCATAGTTGGAAGTATTGGGAGTCAAAGATTTACAAACTGTTACTTTTCTGTGAATCATATTGCTCATTCTACCACTGGTCAGCAATTTTGTTTGAGGTTGAAGTAGAATGATCTACTCAACTCATAAATTTTTTCCCCATTTGTTTTTTTCTGAACAGCAAAAGAAAATCCTTGCCAACAATGACAAAGCCATCCAAAAGCTAATGCAAGACCTGGAAGGGTTTGATGTAAGTTTAATTTCACATGTACTTGTGCTTTGATTATTAGATTGTAATGGGCATGTAAGATCAAAATATGAAGTGAAGGGAAATATATGCTCATTTAACTAAATATTGGCCAATCACAGTGAATGTAGGGTATATGCCCTATACTAGACATTATAAGAGGAGAGATATACATAGAAATAGGCATATTGTATACATCAAATAAATTTTTATTAACAGAATAATTGCATCAAGTAGTTTTGAAGGGTTCACATCATTTTTTGTTTACATAGATGGGAAAGTGTTTGCAGCAGTCAAGACAACTGGTAGTAAACCACTGAAGAAACTGATAAGATCATCTGATGAACTGAACTCTCTCTGAATTTTGCATAGTTAAATTTAATTGAATCAATCTAAGATTGCACCACGAGGAGATGAGTATATTTTGGGAATAATATTTGTTCATAAAACACTTCCTGAAACTCTGAATACTGCAATTTATATTAGTACCATGGATTAATTAATTACATGCACCATGAGGTGAAGATTTTTTCCTGGTGTATCATCTTTTATTGAACTTTTCGAAACTGTTTATTATACAGATTATCGTAGTTTTTGTGTTGTATGATTTTGTGTGATTTGTGTGATTTTGTGTGATTTTGTGTGCGAATGTGAATGATTGTTACTGCTTGTGTGTGATTTTGATTTTGTCTACTCTTTCTACATTGTGATATGGTTAATTATTGCAAACTATGCAAAACTCATTTTAGTTCTTGTACTCATATATCTACACATGCATCTTTCTGTACTCAGTGTAATGCTGAGATATTCCCATTTAACAAATGTATGACAGACAATGAATTTCTCTGGAATCTCTATAGTTACTTTGAACTTAATGAAAATATAGATTTTGACAAACTGCAGTCTCTGACAGTTAACCCTTTTGAAATGAACAATGATCTCAAGAATTTTGACCGTATCCTAGGTGATGCAACCCTTCACTCTGAATCTGATAATTATTTTCCAGATCGCAACTGTAAATACTTATTTTCAGAAGAATTTAAATCAAAATATCAGAACTCGAATAAAAGTTTTTCAATCTTAAATGTAAATGCTAGAAGTCTTCCGAGGAATTTTGATGAGTTGCAGTTGTTATTGAAAAGTTTAAATCATGCATTTACAGTTATAGGAATATCTGAAACCTGGTTCAGAGAAAATACTGTTGTTGACATGTTTGCATTGGATGGTTATTCTCTTGTCAATACTGATAGATCTGGTAAATGTGGTGGTGGTGTTGCTATTTATATCAACAATTCTTCTGAATTTGCAATACGACCAGAATTTTGTAAAAGTACTTCATCTTATGAAGCTGTATTCATTGAATTACCTCAAGCTAAAAAGAAAGCGATTGTTATAGGTTGTGTGTATAGGTCCCCCAACTCTGATATTGTGGAATTTGCTGATACATTTGATAATTATTTGCACAAGTTGTGTAATGAAAATAAAGAAATTTACTTACTAGGGGACTTTAATATAAATATCTTAAATTATTCTACTGATACCAAAACAAATGATTTCTTAAATACAATGTATTCTCATTGCATGTTTCCCTTAATTACCAAACCATCACGTATAACCTCAAATACAGCTACGCTTATCGATAATATATTTACCAATTGCTTACAAAACGATTTACAGAGTGGTCTGATTTATTCTGATATAACAGACCACTTTCCAGTATGGTGTGTGAACAGTAGACGGATTGTTGAATATACAAATGTCAATACCACCACCAATGGCAGACTTATTACTAATGATCGACTTTTACAATTTAAATACAAACTAATGAATGTTGATTGGACTCCTGTTCAAAATACTATTAATGCAAACAAATCCTATGACTTATTCATTCATATATTATCCAAGTTGTATATAGATTGTTTCCCTGTTGTTCAGAGGAATAATTCTAAATTGAAGTGTAAAAAACCATGGATTACACCTGGTATACTGAAATCAATTAATGTCAAACAGAAATTATATCATAAATACTTGAAAAAATCTGTCAGTAAGAAAAAATATGTCACATACAAAAACGCACTCACTGCGACTATTAGATCCTCTAAAAAGAAATATTTTAATAATATGTTTCATAAGATTAAAGGTGATATGAAAAAAACTTGGAATAATATCAATGGATTATTAGGGAAAAGGCGACAGAATATACCGATAAAAATGTATAATAATAATGTTCATCTGTCCTCACCACGTGTCATTGCAGATTCCTTTAATCATTACTTTGTCAATATTGCTGAAAAAATTTCGCATAATATACCTACCTCTTCTCATGTATTTCACGATTTCTTATCTGTTGATAAGAGCTATTCTTCTTTATTCCTAAAACCCACATCGGTATATGAAATTCTTCAAATTGTTTATTCTATGAAATCATCAAAAGCGAGTGGGTCTGACGATATGGCCCCCAGAGTTCTTAAGGACTCTATTCATTTACTTGTTGAACAGCTTTGTGCAATATTTAATAAATCCCTATCACAAGGGATTATACCTGACAAACTCAGAGTATCCAAGATTATACCTGTGTATAAAAAGAATAATCCTCAAAATGTGGAAAACTACAGACCCATATCATTGTTACCATTTTTTTCGAAAATTCTAGAAAAAGTTGTACATAAAAGGTTGTATTCCCACCTTCAGTTAAATGATATCCTCATACCTGAACAGTTTGGATTCCATGAAAATTTTTCAACTTCTCTGGGTGTTTTAAACATTGCAAATTTTATATCACAAAAAATTGATGATGGTAATTTCTGTCTTGGGTTATTTATGGATCTGTCAAAAGCCTTCGACACCATTGATCATGACATACTCATACGTAAATTAAATGTATATGGTTTAAGAGGGCTAGCCCTGGATTGGTTTAAACATTATTTACATAATAGGTATCAGTATGTCATGGTCAGTGGTGTTCATTCACAGCGTGAACTTATTAAATATGGCATTCCGCAGGGTTCTGTCCTCGGGCCCCTCCTGTTCCTTGTCTATATAAATGATATCATAAAATCATCAAAATTATTTCGCTATTCGTTATTTGCCGATGACACATGCATTATAACTTCTCACAAGAATATCTGTAATTTAATGTCCAACACTAATAATGAAGTTAAGAAATTATATGATTGGTTCTGTTGCAATAAACTTTCCTTGAATTTTGATAAAACAAAATTTGTGATTTTCAGAACAAGGAACAGGAGGGTCCCAAGTGACCTTAATAATCTCACTATTGGTGGTCATGATATATCACGTGTTGAAAATATTCAATTTTTAGGTATCACAGTCAATGAATTTCTCTCTTGGAAACCACATATTAGTAGTATTTGTACGAAAGTCTCAAGATGTATTGGAATAATATCAAGGCTCAAATTCATATTACCCAAAGACATACTCATCACCTTGTATTATAGCTTAATCTTGCCCCACTTAACATACTGTAACTCAATATGGGGGCATACTTTTAAAAGCCATCTTTCTAGATTATCAATACTGCAGAAAAAAGCAGTTAGACTTATTTCATCATCTCTGTATAACTGTCCAAGTATGCCTTTATTCAAGAAAATGAATATTCTACCCATATCCGAACTGATATCTATGAATTCTCTTATATTTATGTATAAATACAAATCTGGAATTTTGCCAGACATATTTGAAAATATGTTTATCCTTAATTCAACTGTACATAATTATAATACTCGTCAATGTAAATTGTTTCATCAGCCTAAGGTTTCTTCTTCCATGGCTTTAAATTCATTCCGAGTAAAGTATATCAAATTGTGGAATAGCCTTGATCAAAGTATTCAGCAAAGTTCAACTCTTTCTAAATTCAAACTCTCCTTAAAAAGATTATGTCTTTCCAAAATTAATGCATGCTGAGTAGATATATATACATGTATATGATCTAGTTCTTATTTTCTTTTCCTTGTCTTATGCTCTCTCTCCTCTTCCCTACTACAAATCTCATTTTCATTTCATTATCTGAATTCATTTCTTTATCATCACTCATGTTTACTGCTTTCTTCTATTATCTTTGCTCCCTCTCCCTCTCTCTCTCTCTCTCTCTCTCTCTCTCTCTCTTTCTCTCTGTTTTCTCTCCCTATGATGTTTCTGTGTGTGTGTGTGAGGGTGGGTGTGTGATGGTGTGTATGATTGTGGGTGTATGAATGTGTGTATGTACAGGATTGTTTCCGACCAACTTTAGTAAGGTTTTCTTTTTCCCTTCTTAATTTATGTACAATTTTGCTTTTTTATAATGTCAAATGTTAATTTTTGTATTGTGTATTGGGACCCTGCTTACAAGCAACTTGCTTATTAAGGGTATCCCTCCATTTTTATGTTTATATTATTATCTCAATGTAACGTGTTAATACTATGCTCTACTTGTGTTGCTTTTTAAAGATGGAAAATAAATTGAATTGAATTGAATTGAATTGAATTGAATTAAATTGAATTGAACATATGAAGATATATTGATGATTTTGTGATTACCAATTAAGCTTTGCTTTCAGTGGCCAGTTTTTTATCACATTGAAGAGATGATATGACTTAAAGGATCACATTCCCACTAATATACAAGGCTCTCTACTTTGGGTCATTCCCTCCTTCTAAGTTTAAATAGTCACAGAAATAACAGGGACATTCTTGTGCTTATGTAATTTCTTCCTCTTTCTCATAATTGTTTGTAGCCTCGTATGAGTGCTATAGAGGAACAGATCTCACAGCGAGCTGAGCTGATAAAGGCCAAGACCATCTCCATGAATCGGGTCGAGGATGAGGTCTTTGCCAACTTCTGTGAGCAGATCGGTGTGGCCAACATCCGTCAGTATGAGGAGAAGGAGCTGAGGGCACAGCAGGAGAGGGCTAAGAAGAGGCTGGAGTTTGAGAATCAGAAGTCACGTCTCATGAACCAGCTGGAGTATGAAAAATCCAGGGATACAGAAGGTTGGTTTGTAGGAAGAGCATTCATTGTGGAAGATAGAATAACATTTGATTCAGATAGAGAATATGTTGTAGAGATGAGGTATCAAATGAGGGATATTGTCTCCTGAAAGACGAGGGGAATAATAATGATAATAATAATAATAATAATATTCCATTCTTGTATAGCGCATATCACATTATTATCTAACATCTCTTTTCGCTTCCATAGGACTTTGGATATTATTATCCTGGCTTTTTACCCTGGAAAAGATGCTGAAATCTAAAGATATCTATCATGATTCTGCCAAGAACAAAGGATCAGCTTCTAAGAATTGCTCTTATGAATTGTGTTTTACACCCCTTGTTGATTGCTGAATGCTTAGACTAGATGTAGCCTGTATTACATAGTGCTAGCAAGAATGTTTCATCAGCCTTTTCTCTGTTTTTGTTCCTTTCTTCTTCTTTTTTTTGTATTTAATCAGCCAATGTGACAAAGTGGAAGAAAGATGTGGCTAAAGATGAGAAAGATCTAGAAAAACTTAAGAAGGAAGAAGCAAAACAAATGAAGGTAAGTAATTTAGAAGATCTACTTTTAAAAAAATATATTATGTGGTTTAAATGCATAAGTTCAATTCTTGAAGAAGGCTTATGGTCTTTATGGATGGAGGTTTGTATTAGAGTCAGCAGACTGTGTTTGATTATAATGCTCTTCAGTCCAAGTATAATTGGGTTTCAATTGCTCAGAGGACTTGAATGTTATGCTTTGTGTGCTGTCAGATTAAAATGGTTGATTCCTTCAGAATTTCAGATAAAATAATCTTTTGAATGTTTTAGATAATTGATGATGAGACAGAGGCCATGACAAAGCTGAAATTCTCCAAGACGACCAAGAAATCTCAGATTGATGATAAAAATTCTGAGGTAGAAGAGATCCGTAAGCAGCTCATTTCATGCAACAAAGAAATAACAGGTGTGTATAAATTATTCATTGCTATTTCATGAAGCATTAAAATCTGCTCTAAAGAAAATGGTATCCACGCATACATCAATTTTAAAGACTAGACATCATTGGGGGACTGCACTTTGACAAGATGACATATGTATTTGCTCAGCAAATCTTTGGGAATGATATATTGTAGATTAAGTTGAACAAACATGTGGAGCAATGTGTGCAGCACTTTGAAGATGAAAGAAAGGGGGCTTTGTGAAATTCTGTTTGGTTGGGATTAGATTTAATGGGGTGGGATTAGACTAAGACTCAAATGTATACCGCTCAAGAGAAGTGTGAATGCGAATCAGAAGACCAAAGCATTATATATTATGGAAAAGCTTTGTGAATTGGGAAGCTATTTCTGGGAATTCCTATGTGAGTATGAGTATTGATAAGAATAATTTTCCTTTTCAAATGTTCAGGTGTCCAGAAGCAGATCACAGCAACTGAGACGAAACTTGAGCAGAAGAAAGCAGATCGTCACAGTCATTTGAAAGCATGTAAAATGGAAGATATCAAGCTTCCTATGAAGAGAGGAAATATGGATGACATCTCAGAAGAAACAGAGGTAACTAGATTATGCAACAAATTCATCAAGATGATTTAGGATTAGGAATTAATTCTGTGACATCTAAAACATTAGACATTTGATGTATTCATTTATAATACTGATTACCTGAACAGCATCTTGTAATGTAAAACCTGGCAGTAAACTTGAGTTTGCGTGAGGAAGGTGTCTGAACAATAGTTCTCAAAATTGTCCTTGGTAGACACCTTTTTGGTAGACACTAATTGAGGTGGAAGGGATAATGATTCCATTCCTCATTAAAGCAATTGAAAGCATCAAATGCTGAGAATTCTGCTTCAGAACAGTGAAGAGAAAACCACAGAGATGGAATGTAATAGAAATATATTGTTATGGCAGCATTTAGTGACGTTTTGAATCATGTCCAAAAATGCCTGAAATGATTTTTCTCAAGCGATTTTTAAGATATGCAAGAAAAGAAAGATTGTTTGCAATGAGGATTCTGATTAACTTGCACATTGCTCTAAAATTGTAAAAAATATGATTTGGATCTTTCATCCTGGTTGAATCACTAAATACGTTTTGCTGAATTACATAAGCTGTTTGTACAGAATGTTTTAGTTGTCCTGTGTAATATGAATGAAAATCTGTGTGATATATTTGTTTGTATTAATTAGCCCAGTGGAAGCCAGCGTGATGCTGATGATATGGAGAGTATGACTGGAGTAGACAGTATGAGCAGCCAGGGAGCCAAGTCAATCTATGCTAGAGAGGCTAATATCATCATCAACTACCGTAGGCTTAGTCACAGTCTTAGAGAGGTTGGTGTATAATTGTTGAGGCCCATGTTTGAGTATCATAGTTGCCAACTATTGATATTTGGGAGGAATGATTGCTATATTGTAGCCTGCAAGCTTTTGTGAAGTTTAGCATCCTCCCTTCTATCCACAGTTGATTGTAAAAAAATATACAACATACAGTGATATTTTTCCTCAAGAGATTCCTAATTTTTTGCTGTTGTAATTTGGCAAAAATGTTAAGATGTACAAGTTCTGATTAAAATTGTTTGGAAAACAAAAATTCTACAAGTTTACAAATCTTTACCTCTTAACTTATTTAACATTTACATTAAGATTAAGGAGTAAATAGGTTTGCTTAGAATCCTTGCAAAAAGCACCATGTCTGCATATATATGTACACATGGGAATAGCATGATTTTTGTTTCATTTCTCTAGCTTGAGGGAAGTGAGATCAAAGAGGAGGCAGATAAATTAGCATCTGGGATTGCTAGCATGGAAGCAACTTTACAGAGAATAGCTGCTCCAAACATGAAGGCCATGGAAAAGTAAGTAGTACATTCATTAGTATATCACTATATATTTGAGGGGCAGTAATTTAAACTGTTGCCCTGAGATTATATAGAAAATGTACTAGTACAGTTTCAGTTTCACTGAGTGCTATAGTTTTAACCATGGTCATGGTATTAAATATGTAATTAAAAATATACAGTAAAATTGAATGAGATAACAAATCCATATAAAGATGATAAATTGAGCCTTAACAAAACTAGCAAAGGAATAGGCAACATGTCCATAGATTGTTATTGGTTAAAAATATGGTTCATGTGAAAAATAATTGACCTGCTTGATAAAACATATAGATCAAAGTTGAGCATAGGAGATAACTGTATAGTGCCCTCTTGTATGAATTGGTGCATGTCTGATGACTGTACTAGTGACTTTCACTATCTCACGTAAGAAAAATTAAGTTTTATCACCCTGGCTAAGGCAGAAATTTGTATTTCAAAGAGTGAAATATCATACAATCAAGTTTAAAGTTTGATACTGTGCTTGATGATGTGTATTTGATATGTACTTGCTTGTGTCTGTGTTTGTAGAAATTGCATTTCCTTGGGGGTGTTTCATAAAGCTGTTCGTATAGTTACAAATGACTTTACAAACGACTAGAATATGGCAAGCCAAATGGGATTCTCGATCATTATGAATTGCATCAGCAAAAGGTGAAATATGCAGACGAAGATTAAACATTACTATTGTTTGCAAACATTTTTTATTGCAAAGTATATTTTTGCCACAATTTAATTGAGATTATATGAAATGGAGTCACACATTGTTAAAACATGACATTGTTAAAACATCAGGAAAAACTTTGGGCATCCCATTTGGTACTTCATATTCAAGTCGTTCATAAAATCATGCATAACTTTACAGCTTTATGAAACACCCCTTGGTAAAACACAACTTTCAAATCGAATGCTATGCCAATACCTGTAAAAGTCCCAAAACAAATGCGATAGACATGATCATGTAAATTGTGTTTTTTATTCAAATCAGTATTTTTGTTAAATGATTGATAAGATATGTTTTGTACTTTTGTCTTTCATAGATTGGATGGAGTGAAAGAGAGATTTCAGTCAACCACTGAAGACTTTGAGGCAGCAAGAAAGAGAGCAAAGAAAGCCAAACAACAGTTTGAGATCATACGCAAGGAACGATATGAAAGATTCAATACTTGCTTTGAACATATCTCAAATAGAATTGATGACATATACAAGGTAGGATTTATCTACATTTTATTTAAATTTTTCTAAGTATTTGATTTCATTGTGTGTGAAAGTTGGTTTTTGTTGTTGTTGCTGCTGTTGGTTTTGTTTTGTTTTGTTTTGTTTTGTTATGTGTGTGTGTATGCTGTGTTTAGGATTTCAGAGTATACTGTGAATCGGACAGGGGCTAGAAATTTGACTCCTATCTGTTGAACTGTAAATTTTTGGTATGATTAAAATGTTGTATTGAAGAAGAGGCTAGGATTCTCCTTTTCATGTTGCTGGTTCATTTCTTAACATTACTCATGAACATTACTCATCAGTGTATAGAAGGAAAAATTGAGAGGCTGCCAGTTTGTAGCATGGACTTGGGTTACCTTACTTCAGTCTAGAAATTAACATAGTGAATGATATTGGGTGTAAACATGTGTGGTATGATTAAAATGTTGTATTGGAGAAGAAGCTAAGATTCCCCGATTTCATTTTGCTGGTTCACATGTTTACACCCAATATCACACAAGTAACAGACCCTGTAGCTACTAGCAGAAGCAACAGTAGCTGAGTGCTACTGATGACACAATTTATTCAAAACATATACACTGTGCCATAGGATTGTTAAAGTGACAAAACACACCTTATAAGTGAGGTAGAAGTGGTGAAAATACCATTAATTTTTATGGAGTAATTGCTTTCAAAATTGCCTTTCACATGTGACCCTCCATCACAATACAAAAACAAAAATTTTGCTTTTTTACATTTTAGTGTAGTTCAAAAGCTTTGAGTCTAAGCTTTTGAATGGTATATAGCTTGCCTTGTCTTCACCACACAAACCCTTTGAAATTACAATGAGAATAAGAGCTTGTCAGACAGGCTAATCACCAGGATAATAGAGAAACATGATGTAATGTAGGGGGAGTGACCATCCAGGGATGCCCTGTTTGTGTCCTATTGTCTGTCTCAGTATAAGGTTTAATGAAAACTCCCCAGCATTGACTATGAAGGGATTATCAGATTAGGCTCAATTAAACTTGGAATAGTTTCAAAAGAGATATACTTCTCACCTTCTTTAGATTTTGAAAGTCACAGAGTGAATTACTAGTGCTATTGAATTGTGCCTAAATTTCATTTCATTTCATTTCATCTTTATTCACCTCTCCTTTAAAAGGTACAATATACAAATATAAAACTGTACAAAGATAACATTCATAAATACATAACAACAACAGCTGAATACATGTACAACAAAAGCAAAGCAAAGCAAAACAAGCAAAAAGAAAGAAAAAAAAATTGACATGGTTGATGAATACCAATTATTGATTAGAACTGTGGATATTATCTAAAATCACAAAATTGGAAACATTGTAACTGTATTCTATACCAGGTGAGCTGTACTCACAACCCATATCCAAGATTACATGGTGCAGTTAATACAAGCAAAGGAAATTGATTATTGTATTGCATTCTTCCTTGCTTAGAGCCCCATCCCCATAGTGACATCTATCCCTAACAAATACAAGTTCTTTAATTTGCTCAGCCACCCTTTTATTCTCAACATCTTCCAAACATGTGTGATTTCCAGGTATGGAATGGATCACCTCTTTGCAACTCATGTCAAACTGGCTCTGTAAAAAGCGTATATTACATCCCATTTCTGAGTGAGAACCAAACTGACTCATACCAACAATATATGCTACTAAAGTATTTGAAGAATTTAGAGTATTCTTCACACACGCAAAAAAACATTCTTTTTTGCAAACCAGAGTTCAGATGGCAATTCATCAGCTGTGTGAGGAAGGAGGCTACTGTGTGTTTGCCAAGGTATTTTCCACATACGTCGAATAGCAGTTCTCCAAAGTGGGCATAATTATGAACCATAAAAACAAGTACAGTATTTGTGAAATAAACTATTCTTTATGTATAAATTTGTATATTTGAAATTAGCATAAAATATATTACACTGTCTATTCAAATCTGCAACACACTTATCAGCATGCACATTAAAGCAGCCAGCAACTGGGAAATCATGGGGAAAACGAATTTGCAAAAGGCTTGTTTACTTGTACACTATAATCCGTCCGTTATGCGAGCCCGTCAGACTAATGCGATAAAAGTTAGAACAGCACGAAGTTTACTGAACTCAACCTAGTCATACACTTTGGGTTCTCACATTTCTCAACAACTCTAAGTGTTTAGACGCTTAACAGGTTCACTCGAAGAAACGTCTTGTATAATGCTCCAACATTTCAAAATACAAAATATAGTTTACTTCTGGTTTGTTAGTCTAGCCATTAAACTTCATTGCCTTTCCCCGACACGTTGTCGCCGCGGATTACATAACACCCCTTAGCCTCTCCCAGGGAGCTGGCCATGTAATTGTTTTTCCATATGACTAGCTGTTTATTTGCTTTTTCACTGCGCGAAATTTGAAACACGTACGGCAATAAATCACAGTTGTTTAGAATGGATTATCCCTTTTCTTGAAACTCGAGCGGCCGACTGCATTCCCCTCTCTCATCCGAGATCACCCTGCCTTTCCCCATGATTTCTCAGTTTCTATTCCCTTTAAAGTCATAAAATTTCTTGGAAAGTCTATGACCAAGATGGGTAACTTCGTCCATCATTGAAATCTTTTGACCATTTAACATAATACGTGGATCTAAAACATCTTTGCTGCTGCATTTAAAGCCAATCGATTGACTTTTAGCACTGTTGAATTGAATATCAAAGCTGGATGCAAAATCACTACAAATTTTCACCATTTCTTTGAGAGCAGAAACAGAAGGAGATAATAAAACCAAGTCATCTGCATAAGCAATCGCACCCATGTATTTACTGCCTATGAAACAACCCACTCAATTTTCTCTCAGATCCAACATCAACTGATCAATATAAAGACAAAACAAGTACATGGTGAAATAACACCCCCTTGTTTTACACCATTCATAACTGAAAAGAAACCTGAATATTCGCCGTTCCACTCCAGAGGCTGATTTCTGTTTTTTGTAAATGTTCAACAGCAATCTACAAATAAGAGGGCATACTCCTCTCCTGCATAACAGAGTGAAAATTTTGACATAATTAACGCTGTCAAATGCTTTACTGACATCAAGAAAAAGACCATAAACATTACTTATATCATGGTTAAAGCAGACACAGTCTCAAGTCTCAACAACCATAGCAGTGCATTGCATAGTTGACATACCCTCCTTAAACCCAAACTGTAATTCATTAGTCAACAAATGGTCTTGTTCTCTATTTATAAAAACCAGTTCTAGAACTTTACCTACATGTATAATACTACCAAGTCATCGTAATAGCCTTAAAATTACTTCAGTCCCCCAAATTTGCCCATTTACCTTTGGGAATAGGAATAATTGTACTTCTACACAGTGTGTCTGGTGAATAATCATGCGAAAGCATTATGGTAAACAACAGTGCCAGAACATTACTTGTAATAGTTTTAGCATGAATAATATGATAAGACATACATGTAATTCCTGACACATCATCACTTTTGGAGAACTTTAGTCTATCAATAGCACTAGAAACCTGACTTTCTGTAATAGTGTGAAATACATGTACCTGATTACGCTCCTTGCATCTGCATTTCAGATACATTGTTTTCTATACATTCTTCTAATTCTTTCATATCATTAACATCATAGCTTACACTATTATATTCTATGTGAAGAGTTTACCCAGCATGCTGGCATATTTTTGTTTTAAGATTCCCCCAAAATTGCAGATGGCCCCCAAGCTCTCTTATGTTAGCTTTGTACTCCCAAAATCCCTTTGCGACTAATTGGTCATTATGTGGTAGAAGGTCGCATTTTGGACTTAGTATCTAATTTCAGAATGTAATCTGCATTTTTGTAATTCTTCTTTCAGACATGTTTTATATGAATTTTTAATGGACCATCTCTTCATTATATTGTGTAGTATGACTCCATGCTAAGTTATTTACATCTAATGTACATGTATGGTAGCAGTCAGTTTGAGAATTCAAAGCTGTAGAGGGAGACATATATGTTTTTCGTTTTTTAGAAAACGTGTATGGCCTGATATGAAAATGGCAATGTCTTCAGTATATGTAGTTATACATGGCTTTGCAAAATTACCCAACTCAATTAGAACAAAAAGGAAAACATTGGCCAACATTGACTATTCATCCCACTCGTATACACAAAGTGCTTTGAACTCTATTCCATTGTTAAATGTACATTTCATGTCTGACAATGATTTATATGACTTATCCTCCATGAACTGTTGACTTCAGATCCTTATTCATGCTGTCAGAATTATTCACAGGATGACTCATTTGTAGTTGGCAGCTTGCTACAATTTTTTTGTTGTTGTTTTGTTTTGTTATTTTGTTATTTTTTTTTTCTGATCCTTTTATGATTTATAGTACATGGACATGTATTGAAATGTGCTCCAGACTCTGCAATTCAAGCTTCACAGTGGACTGAAATTTCTGATCAGTTCAAATGAAAAATAAATGTATGAGTCTTGTGGACTGGTCATCAGACCTGATGGATATAGAAATAAGTTATGTGCATACATGTATATGGGGTAGTCATACTAGTCGTATCTGAATGATCAAATTGTTGGGGTTCTGTCAGTCAAGTACATGTACAGTCGACAAAACCCATATTAATTCTTCTGAACTGACTCTCAAAAAATAATGTTGAGGTCTGTCCAAAGGAAATCAGGGGCTTAGCGAGTATAATGAGACAAAATCTGTGAGAGGGATTATTAGCCTAATTGTTGCTCAAGTCTGACTTACCCTGATGACTTCATTTTGAATGAACAACAATTGAGCAATTTGGCAACGACTAATCATTGTACATTTCAGTAGTTGATTTGGTTATCTCAGTATCTGTGCATTGTGATCAGGGGGTATATTGTGAAAGCTCCCTTAGGAACAATGTGTATTAAGTGCTATGTGAATGTTATACATCATTATTATTATTAGTGCTCAACTAGCATTCAATAAAAAATAAAAAATTCAATAAAATGCAAATTGGTATTCTGAAAACCTGTGCCCATTTTTGGTCAGCACGAGATGCATTGCACTTACGCAGTAATTCACGCCAGAATACAGATTTAGAGGTCTGTTAGAACTTAGCAGTCACCTAAGAAAAGAACCGAGATAACTCAGGCCAGGGTCTATGGAAAATGTGTGTTATAATAAAATCAAATCATGCTCAACATTTTGAAAGGAAAGTTTAGTTTTGAGAATACTGCCCCTGCAATTTTAGCATTGACTGCAATGACAATTACAATATAGACAGACTTGTATTTTAGGTCTATATGGACATTACTGTCTATGTCCCTTGCAATATGTTTTAGATGTCCAGTTCACATTTTGTATACACTAAATCAGTTGCTTGATGACTACATGAAAAGTGAGATGCATGATTAATTAACAGAAACAACAAGTTTCAGTCTTAGCAGAATCTCTTGATGTAATGATCATTTGACATGTATATATACATGTATGTAGAATTGTTGGTGTCAGATGTGTTTTCTACATCAAAATATAACTTATGATCAAAAGACACAAAGTTCATTACAGAATTAGATATATTATTAAACACATGGACCCTCTAATTATAGTAATTGCCTTGTTAGTTTCAATCTCAAGCTCAAATTAGATGATCATGTGGGCCGAAACAAATACATTTACATGTACACTGTAATAGAAATCACTGCACTGTTTGTGGTCACACCTGAAAGTCTGGCAGGTTTCCCACATGCAGTTGATTGAACTTTTACATGACCTTACTCAGCTGAAGCCAACATGAGCCGTCTCTCTCACTCCCAGTAGAGGGGGAAACATGTTTTGTTTCTGGTATTGTTTTCTTTGTTAACAATAACCTTTCCTGCTTTATTTGTCTGTTCTCATTGCTATACATGAATGTATATTGCATATAATATACATTATGTGTAATCATTTTGATAGGCTAATAAATATTACATTTAGATGTCATTCTTTGATCAGCAGAATTTAAGTATGTGCACAAAAGCTTTAATAAAGGCACTACATATATTTGGGAGACTACAGTGCATGACAAAATATTCAGCCAGTGTTTGAAAGTTGATGATTAAAAAATCTCACTTGAAATATTTCTCGCAATTGATGACAGCCATTTTATGTGCTAATGAAATTTTTCACCTGGTGCTTTCACAAAGTACATGATCAGGAATTCCTGAAAATTCCTGAAATTTATGGTGATTTCCTGGAATTCCTAATTTTCCTGAAAATAATGACTTTCCATACAATTCATAATTTCTGTTCAATTTCAACCAGTCTTGCTTTTCACTCTAAAAGGTTAAATACTAGTAGCATGCTCAAGGATAACAGCTTAGACTCTTTCTCATTGAACATACTTTTAACCATAAGTCTTCCAACAAGATTAGCCTGTTCCTATTGCGGTCACTTTGATAGGCCTACACTTAGTACACAGATAACACTATTTGACTACTAGTAACAGGTCATAATATGATGTAACCTTTATACATGTGATAATAACTTTTAAGCAGTATTGATAAAATGGTAATTTAACACACCCACTGTTTTGACTATGTATCATTACCTAAACATAACAGTGTTTACAAACTGTAAGTGCCAGTTCATACATGTAGATGTTCGTGAAGTGTCACAACCTTTTGCCTGTGAGATGCATTTTATTTCCCAAATTTCAGATTACTGATATCTGTATACCTAATCCATATTGACCCATGGCAAAATTTTGTATTCACTACATGTACTGTAGGTTCATGTTTAGAAGTGACATCACTACATGCAAATACAAAAATTAAACACTATTAGATTGTCGTCATTCTGAAATCAACAGCAAATTCTTTCTCAGCTGGGCATTTTGTATAGTCTTAATCTTCTTAAATGAGCTGGCTGCAAGCAAATTCAAGTTGGTGCCTTGGGAGAATTATCTCTTCTTGAAAAGGCTTTAAGATGCAATTTGGAAATAATTTGAAATGAAAATAAAATCAGCTGTCTTGTACATTCATTACCTAATTATATAACATATTGATGTATAGCTAAAAATAATCTGTACTGAGCAATGGGATTATTAGTTTTGACAAATGTAATAATAATGGAATGAAGAACCAAATCAACTTGCACAAGTATTTGTTTAAGTGCCATGAGCTGTATGCAGTTCATTGAACCCTCTGTAAAATTTACCTTTGCATGTATCTTTCACTCAATTTCCAAACTGCATTGCATGCAAAATATATGTGATTCAACTTCTTGAAGTTTTATGAAATGTTGCTGCTACATTGTATGTTGATATTGGATGGATTGGTTTTATGCTTAGCATATACTGTAGTAACTAAAAAAAATAAATAAATAAAAATAGACCATTCCCAGTGATTCTTAACCCAAGGTTCAGAAACTATAACTCAAGTATGTAAGAAAAAGAATAATTTTACAGGGGTGCTGTGATTCAAAGAATAGTCCACTCCTGTAAATTTTGAAATGTTTTTTTTTTTTTTTTTTTTTTTTGGGGGGGGGGGGGTGTATGTACTGTAGGAGGACCATGTCAAACCAGTTAAAAATAAATGAAATGGTGAGGAACTCCTGTGATGGATATAATAGGAACCCAGAAGGCTCTCTGTGCAATGTTAAAAATGTGGGTCTGCTTTGATTCTCTATCAAAGTCTTTGTAATATATTGTGTTACTATGTATAAACTTTACACAATTGGAAAAAAAAATGATTGTTAACTGCTGCAAGTCAAGTGGAAGAAAATAAATGTTTTTTTGAATTTGAATTTGAATCTGAATTTGTACTTAAAGGGTAAGTCCACCCTAAAAATTTCACTGTTTCAGTAAAAGGAGATAAATTTGAACAGCATTTTAAAAAAGAAATGAGCGAAATCGGTCAAAGAATAAGAATATTACACTCATTTACATTTTCTAGTAAACTACTCTCGGGTCTGCAAATTGGCAACACTGATGACATCATATGCGAGCAGGTTAACATTCACTTTGTACATGAAATTTCACATTTTCTCAATTTTCTTGGAAGTTACACATTTTCTTACCCCATAGTCAATGTGTGTTCAGAAGAATTGCTTTTTACATAAGATATGCTCGCATATGATGTCATCAGTGTTGCCAATTTGCAGAGCTGAGAGTAATTTACTAGAAAATGTAAATGAGTGTAATTTTCTTATCCTTTGACTGATTTTGCTCATTTATTTTTTTAAATGCTCTTCAAATTTATCTCCTTTTATTGAAAACTGAAACTTCTAGGGTGGACTTTCCCTTTAACAATGCTAAACTTTACAGAATTAATGCTGCCATGCAATATTTGTGATGTTTTATTATTCTTTTTTATTTTGTTTCCGTTATACAGTGTAGTCTCTTCAGAAAAAAAAGTTGCTTTGCAAAAGAGCCCTTTGTAATACATGTACCATACAATCAAAATACAATATAAAACAGTGAGAAATTATCACAATTTACAATACAAAATAAAAACAAATACAAGAGGATATGTAAGTAAATTCAAGTACCAGACTGGCAGACTCCCTGTAATCAATGTCTTAAATATGCAATTCTGAAAATGTTAAGTTTATTAAAACTGATGTATGTTTATTTAAACAATGTTTACACTAGAAAATTATTTATAGGTTTATAGAAGTATGGTATAGAACATCATGGTATGTTTTCCCTTTTCTGGAGGGAGAGGGGAATAGTCATGTTGGGGTAAACAACCTGAAAAGTTTAGTATTGTTGAAAAGGAGATTTCTAGGGATTTTTGAGAGATTTTATGTGTCAGTCTTGTGTCCTGTCACTCTGGATCTTCTACCAAACTGGTTATTGATTGTGCCAAGTGGTGGGCTTTCTTGGCTGAGGGGAGGGGTCCCTGAGGGAATGACTATTTCCAGGGACCTGTCATATGAAATCACCAGGACACTGTTCATGCAAAATCCTATTTCACAAGTAATTTTGTCTCTGAGGTGGTGATGAGTGAACAGAAATTCAGTCACCTTTTCAGTACAATACAGGTATTATGATTGTGAGAAAATGAAGACATATTTCATCGTCATGAACAATTAGAGAGGATTTCTTCTCACTGGTGTGAAGGAGAACTCACATGTTGCCCACCATGTTGTAGAATTCCTCAGAGGAAGGTGTTATTTTCATGATTATGGTGATCGATGTCAAATCTGTCAAAAATCATTAATATCTTAGGATGACTTATGATGAGACCAATATTGACTGATTGCTTTAGCTGTGATGTATATCCCATAATGCTTGCATATGATTTTAAAAGGCAGAAAAAGAAGATTACCATCTAGTTAAGCTGTACTGTATAAGCTGAAATTTTTGCGGTGGTTTTATTTTCGAGAATTTCGCAAAACACTCAACCTATCGCGAATTTAACAACACGCGAAAATATCTGCATGTTTGCTTTAGCTCTCATCATCGGCACATTGTTGCCATGCACTATGCGGAAAGTGCAGCACTCCACCATGTGGTGTGTAGCATCATATCACAACACACAGAGGAATTGTCACTCACCACAAGTTAGTTCCGTAGTCACCTCCAAATCCCCTATAAGAAACCAAATTCTGCTACCAAAAATGCGGAATCGGTGCAATTTTTCCAAAGCATGCAGGGCTTTAGTGGGGTGGTAAGATAGAGAATCGCCGAAAACGTGCTATAAATCAAGAAATCAGGGATTTTATGACAGCTTTTTTTTGTTTATCGCAAGCTGCGAGTGTGATGGTATTGGCAAAAAATAATCAAAAATCAAAACCTTACGGATCTGCCGATATGGCTCTTTCATATTTACAGTCCCATCTTGCTACTGCTCTTGCGCTCGCGAAATCAACAACTAGCGAAAATGTCTGTGAGCCTGTGATTCACGAAAATATCTGTACGCGAAAATATTGGCTTATACAGTATATAAGCTGTAGTAGTTTAGACAAAACTCACCTTTAAAGTATATTATATAATTCATTTCCTCACATGCTAATGTTCAATGTGCAGGAATATGCACATACATTTAGTCCTTTGATGTGAAATTATATAAGAAAGTGAAGATATTTTATGTATTTTTGTTTTGTTTACCATTTTCCCCCTTGCTTCTATAGGCTTTGTCTCGGAACCACAGTGCCCAAGCATTCCTTGGTCCAGAGAACCCTGAGGAACCATACCTTGATGGCATCAACTACAACTGTGTAGCACCAGGCAAGCGTTTCCGACCCATGGACAACCTGTCTGGAGGGGAGAAGACTGTTGCTGCACTAGCCCTTCTCTTTGCCATTCACAGGTAAAGAAGTTTTCATGCTCTCTGTTACTTCAGAGTGATAAGATTTTAATTCTAACCTTAAAAGTCAATAAATAGTCATGGTTTAAAGATCCATTAACTTGTACCCAGAATGTATTAGGATGTATTTACAAAGAGAGAAATTACTAGTTGAAAGGTAAGGTACATATAGAAGCATTTTGTTCAATGTCAGAGGAGTGGGTTGTTATTATATAGCTGCTGCACTGAACATATCCTCTACTCTGCTTCAAATCTCAGTTTTATCCTTTTGCAACCTGCTTGTATTTTTTATATTTATTGCTATTTTTCATTGGAAATTATCTCTTTTTCCAAATACTTTTTGCATTTGGAAAAATTGATTGTCTAGATATTATGATGTCAGAAAATGACTCGGAGTTTTAAAGTTGATATATGTTTACTCCATCTAGTTATCAACCAGCACCATTCTTTGTGTTGGATGAGATTGATGCTGCCCTAGACAACACCAACATTAGTAAGGTAGCCGAATACATCAAGGAACAATCTGAGAATCAATTCCAGTGTCTTGTCATCTCACTCAAAGAGGAATTCTACAACCATGCAGATGCACTTATTGGTATCTACCCAGAGGTAACTATACCCCTTTAATATTTCTGGAGAGCAGCAGGATTCATGTTTTTCCTGGAAATGCCGTAATTTGTGGTTTCACGTCTGGGCTTAGGGTACAGTAGAGGGTGTTTTCATGCTAGTACATGTAGCTAATTGGGAGGTTGTCCAGCATCTGAGCTTTAAGTCTGCTGGCTGGTGATTCATTTCTTAGTGAATTTTCTTACTATCATTTATCACTAAGACAGCTTTGGAGCATGTGCCAAATAAGATTATATCTTCCACAGTACTGTAATACAACTGCACAATTCTACAAGTACGATGATACACCAATTCGGTGGCCTGTACTTTTACAGATGAAGATGAAGATGAAGAAGAATGATAGGGTATATAGGCATTGAATATGAATTAGGTTTAGCTTTATTATTTTGTAGACCCTGTTTTTGTAGATCAGAACAACTTGTGAGAATAATCTTCAGCAAATGATGTCTTTTGTTAATATAGAACAGTTGTGATAAAATCAATTACATATATATATATATATATATATATATATATATATATATATATATATTTATATATTTAAAAAAAGCTGTATTTGATTATCATTTTGTGAAAAAAAGATATTAGGTTTTTGGTCACTCTTTTGTGTAGGTGTTTACCATTGAGTAAAGATAACACAATTCCATTGTAAGATAAGATAAGGTTTTTGTTTAGAGTGATTTATGCTTTTTATCCCCACTCCCTTTCACGTTTACAGCAAGGGGAATGCATCATCAGCAGAGTCCTAACCCTTGACCTGACAGAATACCCAGAAGCCCCAGCAGCCTCCAACACCATCACCGGAATCCGTTAAATCCTGCCTCTTGCCCTCCTCACCCACACACACGTCCAGATTGAATTGTTGGATTTCCAATAGTATCATACATTTCCCTTACAATGTTGATGCAATTTCATTTTGAAGTTCATGAAAAGTTACCATGCCTGTATAGGAAAGAATTTCACGAGTAATTTATTAGATTTGAGTTACTGGTTTCCAATGTACTATGTGTAGTAACAGGTGGGCTAAAGGCAAGAATTTTGAGACATTTTACTGTGATAGATTTATTTTCAAACACAATATTTGGAAACGGTAATTGCAGTTCTTCTCATGTGATGCATATTAAAGGTATAGGTTAACAGCCTATGATATTGTAAATATCTCCTTTTTACATCTGTTAAGTTTTGAGGGCACCCAATTTTGTAAAGCAATTCATGGTCAAAAGATATTTTGTCTTCTTAATTTTTTTCACGTATTTTAGAAATTGGAATTGAGTTGGTGGAATCGATTTAATACACTACTAGTAAACACTAGTAGACACTACGCTACCTGTAGACACATTTATCATTTTTCAAAATCTTGAAATTTGATTTTTTATATATAGGCCCATGTGCCATTGAAGTCATAGCCACCATTGAATATTTCAAGGACATGCTTACTGGCTGTAAGATTAGAATGTTCTTAAGCCCTACAAGCATTATCAAATGGGAAAATGAACGTTTCCCCCAGTATTTCCTTCCTGCTTTCAGTAACCACCAACACTGGCTGTGACTCAAGTCTTGATCAACCCCTATTATTGACATCTCAATTCCTCTTCTTAAAGAGGGCACGTGGCTTATGTGTGATGTTGATCCAAGACCAGCGTGGGGGGGGGGGGGGGGGGGAGGGGGGAGGGGGCTGACTGAGGCCACAAAGTTGTGTGTGTCTGCTAAACATTTTGGATGTGGTCCTAGCTAGGTCAATGTCATTACCAGCCTTGTGTTCTTGTTCATTTGTTTATATAAATTTGGAAATGCTTTTTGATGATCTAGATAGAAAGTGGTTCACAATAGATATTTCATGTAGCGCAAAATGTCATTTTAGAACAAGTTCAAAGGTTAGGGTCATTGGGATAAAGATTAATTTATTTCCTTGATCTCATGTTCTCTGTAGTTAATTATTGCATAAATGTAATCATAGTATTATATGAATAGTTTTACTTCATTGGCTTTTATATCTCCTTTGAACCTTCCTAAATGTTGCTTTAGAATAAGCTTCAGAAGAGAATCTAGAATGGAAACACAAATTTTGGTGCTGGGATGTCACAGCATCTGAAAAATATCTGTGAAGGAATGGTATTTTATTTATTAGAATCCAACCTGTCATGTTGAACAACATTTTTTGTGTGTGCATTTGAGGAGGATGTTTCATTTGTGGTGTAGAAAAGTAAATTGTATTTACACTTAAAACTTAAGGTATAGTGTAGGAAAAAAGGAAAAGTCTTGTTTCATGTACATAGTGCATTCCAGTATTTTACACAAACTCTGAATTTCCCATGTTTTATACACCATTTGTAAATGTTATCCCATTTTGAAATTGTATATACAGATTAGCTGCCTGTTACCTGCTAGTTTCTAGTGCATGACTGATATACACAGCTGTGTCTGATCAAGCCTTTTTACTTGTGCTCGTATTGAGGAAAGACACAAAGTAAAGTGAATTGTAAAATTGCTCTGAGGACTAGATGGCCTTATTTTCTCACTGTATATTACAAAAACTGGAGTAGGAGGTTTCTTATACCCCAGTTAACCCCCATCTGACCAACAACAGACCAAACAAAAAATGGCATTACTCCAAATAGCCATGAAGTGATTGGGATGGTTGGTGTGACTGAGTTATTGGCATATTTCTCTTTATACTTTCCCGAATTGACAGGCGGGTATCAAACAGGCATCAAAGATTGGAAATTAAGTGGTTTCTCACAAATTACAGTATTCATGAAAGTAATCATCTTTAATCCAGTAAATTCCCCACACTTAGACACTGCTCTGTCAGTTCTTCCCTTAAAGTGTAACTTTTGTCAGGTACTTTACCAAATTGCTAAATTTTTTGACAATATTCCTAGAAGGTCTGAAACTTGAACATTTAAAAAAAAGTTTTACAGCTCATATATGTGGGATTCTGTGCAGCAAGTTAGAATTTGATATCTGTGTTATCTTGTGTTAACTGTGATATTAATGATTTAAAAACAATTTTGTTTGTTGTTGAAATACAACAAATGCATAAAGACTTCAGAATTGTGGTAGTACAAAATTAAATAATCCAATCTGTTCGAAAAAATGTTTGACTAACTTTGTTTTTTCGTTATGTGTTGGTTTTGAAAGATCTTGATATTTTAGTCAATATACCAGCAGATAGGAAAAATGAGGGGGAAAAATTTCCTTCATTTAAACGATTACCCTGCTTTATGACAACTCCATTCACTTTGTATGCTTTAATATCCTGTTTTGCCTCTTCTCTCATATGTTCGTGCCATACTGCTAATAAGTATTCACTTATCACTCCACTTTATTAAAGACAAATACATTTTGGCAACCATTTAGCAGTTAACCTGCTGACTACTCTTATATTCCCATAGACTTAATACATGGTTCCAGGGGCCAATGGGTTAAAGTCATTAGTTACTGGCCTAATAAGGTGCCATTCTGAACATTCTCCACGTGTAAGGCTTGCAATTGTTGCTACTTTAACCAACCAACTCCTATATGCATGCTCCTAAATAAGAGAAGTGGAGGCATGTACCCCACCATATCATTTCTTTAAAAATCATCCTTGTACTTCATCTATAGAGAACAACCCTATGTATCTTTATTCCTATGTGTCTTTCTAAAAAGGGCGGTTGTTGACACTAGTTTAAGCTGCATGGTGCTATTCAGTGTAGGTCACTCATCTCTGCAGGATCTACCACTCACCTACTATGACGCTAATCGACCACTTATCGCTCTGACGCCAATACCTTCTTAATAACAACCTTGAAACAAGTCCACCAAATCATGAAAGATAAAAGGTCCTCATAGCACATGTAGCGAGGACTAGTTGTTCTTCGGAAAACACAACAATTGGGAGGATCATAGAAAGGAAGAGGGGTTGGTAAGGGAGTGGCATTGGGAGCAATTCCTTTCATACGTGTTCAGAAAATTGCTTACCCCATGTTCATTGTGGTAGTGAACTAGATCACCTCTTTGACCTCATTTTGGTATCACTTAACCTTATTTTGTTTCACAAACATGGAATTTCACATGAAATGGGTGGAATCAAACTCATTTTACATTTCATATCGTGTTTCAGATATCCCGTGCATTTCCCTTTACCTATTTCCCCATCTTTGTTCTCAAATTACTTGCATTTATTTCTCTTCTACCCTCTTTCCTGGTTGGGTTGATGTGCCTTCCTTTCTTCTTTCTCTCTGTCTCTTTCTCTCTCTGTCTCGCTCCTCCCCCCCCCCCCCTCTCTCTCTCTCTCTCTTTCTCTCTCTTCTCTCTCTTCTCTCTCTTGCTCTTGTTCTTGCTCTTTATTTAGTTGTCATTATTTTGGCCTTTTATTGGGAAAGGGGGTTTACCCTAAATAATCATGAAACTGCTTATAGCCTTTAATGTAACACGTTTTGTTTGCCTCTCTTCATGTTGCCCAACAGGTGGGATATTTTTCTGTTCCGGTCGATGGAGCTCACGTTCTTTTCACTTAAATAATGAATTGGTTCTTTTTTTTTTAATACATGAATAAGGCCCACTAAACATAGGACCCCCCTCCCTTCTATCTTCACAAGAAAAAAAATATTGTTTGCAGAAAATAATCGACAATCGACAATAATGCCGCCACGGACCAATTTCTTTCTTAGTTTTAAAATTTTGTGCATTGTGGTGTAATTATTCAAACTGATTCAAAGAAAAAAAAGGGGGACCAGCAAAATATACGAGGTTCTATCAATTTTTCTGAATTTTTAGACGAAAAAGCCTACTCAATTTTATACTAGAACAAGACAAAAGTGGGATAATAAGGGTGTTTACACGCTGCATATTTACGCAGCAGTGAGCAACCGGTCGCCCACCTTAAACGATCCATGTCTAAAATGAGACCCACTAAGTTGTTTACCAATACTGCTCAATGTCATGTCTATGGGTGTTTCTGGGTGTTTTCATGTCTGTTACTCAGCCTTGGTCTTCTTTGGTATTTTTCCCGGTGAGAGAGGTTAGTATAGAGGCACAAACATGCTAGGATCAAGTTTGTCTTTACAGTATTAATTTCATCGCGAATTAGAGAAGAACCGAGAAAATCGTTCAGTAGAGGTTGAAGCTGACATGACAGTTAACAGACAGCTTCTATTTTGTTAGGAGGGACGAAAAAGTTACTTTAGAGAGGCTGCTTTGAAAATGAGAACATATATTAGGGGGACGAAAAGAAAGAAGAGAAAACAAGTGGGAAATAAACTTAAAAGGTTGGTTTAAGTGATGAAGAACAGAAGAGTAGAAAAAGGGGTGGGGAGGAGGTGCCTCCCAACCCCAGGGATGAACAATAACAACAAAGGAAACTTTTAAAGGGGAAGATAGAGAAACCATGGACTTCAAACATCCCATTATTTTTTCAAAGCCAAGAAGGGAAATTTCTTTGTTTTGGGTACGCAATAAAGCCAGATTCTTGAGGTGTAATGTGATGTGCTATGATTTCTTTCTTTAATATTGTGGGAAAGATCTTCCAATCTGTGAATATCATCACGAACTCGAACTCCGTTCAGGTGTCATTAAGATGTTCAATAAATTCCCCTCGTGTTTTCTCTCAAAACCATTCTGAACAAACCACACGAAGATATAATCGCTTCAATTTAAAATTCATTTACCGAATGATTATTACCTGTCATTTTCATATTTGGGGAGGAAAATGAGAACCACATAAGACACAAAATCATCCAAATTTTATCCGAACATTTTGTTCGGAGGTAACCAGATTCATAATTGTGTTCAGATGAATAAAGTGTTTACTCCTAAATTTTAGACGGTGAAAAATAGATGACTACTCATCTGACGAATCCTGACAAGGCTAAAAGGGCTAACTAATCAAAATCAAAATATGTTATTCTGATATCAATCACCATCTGTCAAAGAGCTCATGAGAGAAAGTTATGTATTTCATGTATAATACGTTTTATTAAATTACGCCAGACCCACTTTAGTATTGATACCGCACATTCAGTGCCAAACAGTCTTATACGATGCAATTCAACCTGTTTGTTAGTTTACGAGTGATTTGAACTCTGCTCCAAATATTTTGACAGCGATTTCTAAAATATGTTTCCGCCTAATTTTTCTCGACAGGGATCATGGTGGTATCAGATCAAACCTGTCCAATATGTTTCCCATCACACGTGGAGGTCCTACCGTGAAGCAAGTCTATATGCGATCCATTTGGAGGGATAAGGAGACAGTATGGCTGTTGGTGTTGCTGATACGTTCAATCGTTTTCGAAATTACCCCAGACATAAGGATGGAATTGTTTATTTCATCCCGCGCGTGATTTTCTCTTTAACATAGTCTTTTGTAATCTCTTACTTGTGGTCTGGAGAAATTTATTAATGAATAATCGGAAAGAAGATGTCTGAGTAAGTAATCCTTTACAAAAATCTAACACTTTAGACACTACATTTTTCTTCTCAAGACATCCTTTGTATTTCTTTGAAGCGGTGAACGTTAATCCTATACGGATATAGTAAGTCTGCCTTGGTTCCGCGGTATATATCTTATGAATAAATTCTCCTTTTTAGTATCTATGACACAGAGAAAAGCAATGAAATAACATTTTGACGGCAACTGGTTAATGACCTATGAGCCTACAGGAGATCTGTCTGAGATCTGTCTGATATCTGTATAATATGTTTGCCACTAATTAATGATTCGTTATTTTGTTCTCTTTTTTGTAAAGCTTTGAGAAAGAAGATATTGAACTTGAAATTTGAGGTTTCACCCAGATGAATCTTATGGAAGTTTTAAAGGAGATGTTGAAAGAGGTATTCAATTAAAGCTTTTACATTATACAAGTAGGCCTACGCGGATCAATCTCGTCTTTATGTTAGTGGTAAGGGCGTGGCTGCGACTATAGTAGGCTATACGGAAAGACCACTACAGAAAAGGCCTGACTTTAATGTAGCTGGACACCATTTCTGAAGACAAACACGTGTGTACATGTAGATCTAAATTGGCGCCCCTATCTTACAGCAACGGCGACCACGCCCAACTATACCAGAGCCCCACTGTCAAACCATTTAGGCAAGAACTGCAATCATTATCAAGCTATAGGAAAAGGGCCTATTTGTATTCGTCTGGTTCGTAAAGTCAATTAACCCTACTTCACGGAAAATAAAAATTTGATGTTGATTTCAATAATGATTATCATACATTTTTGTATGCCAGGTTTAAAGCTTACAATCCCCGGTTACAGTCATGTGCTACGTGTGATGGTATGTGCAGGGCCCTGATTAGAAGAACTAATGATGGTGCTCAAAGGAAGTTACACAAACCACTGAAAGACAAGGGCTTTGAGGGAAATGTTACCAAACAGGAAAAATTGCGTTATAACAACAGTCAGGCATCGGTTGTGTCGATCTGAAGGCTAATCTCGGAAATACCGGTGCGTTATCATTTAGCACTCGTGTGAGTGGAAACGAAGCTTCCGAGTAGACCCCGCGGAACCACAAGTCATAAATCTAAGGGGTGTAGCGAACGACGGCAACCAGCGTGGTCTCCTCTATTCCACCTTTCCATATTATTTTCTCCGATGGCATAACA
>CM057151.1:5443705-5633705 GCA_029962745.1 Echinometra lucunter
TGGCATATGTAAGCCTGTCAGCCCTCTGTATATTACTATATCTATTGATTTGCCTCCTATAAAGTACACTTGATTGATAAAAACTAATCAAACATGTTTTTGTCAAAAACTATAGATTAAACTGTGGACAAACAATAAAATTCAGTTTGTACCAGGTGAATAACAAATGATAGCACTATCCTCAAATCATTGCAAACCTTCCTTTGATATCTATCTTTTGTAGAAAATGAATGCACTTTGCAGACAAGTCACAGATTATGTACAGAGAAATGTGTTAACCTGATTGGCAGCTATGTTTGTGAATGTAATCCAGGCAACCATTTACTGGAGGACAACATTACCTGCGTGGCTGGTAAGATAAGAAAAGTTCTCATCTAATTCATTATTTAGTGCAGGTACGGTACATGTATGCTCTCTTATTGGTGTGTTGGTGGGGTAATGGATGAAATCTAAAGCTCTTGACACATACTTTGTGTACAAACATGATTGTTGTCAAGGGACTGCAATAAATTTGTGATTTGACACATTTAGAGGAGAATCTGCAGGAATGGTAGAAATGCTGTCACTTCTTGTTTATTAGAGTTTTAATTTTCACCAGACTTGTGTTTTGTTGAAATCACATCAGACAAAATTTTGCTAGTAACTCTGAAAAGGTATTTGGTTTATGAATGTCTTCTTCTAATCTAATATTCTTTCTCTTTCTGTAAATTTGGTTTTCATTGCACTCTTACAAATCTAGGATCTTTCCTGAATGTTTCAGATTTCCTTTTTCTCAGAAATCCACAACAAATACAACATATTCCCTGTGGTGATATAAAATGACTGCAGTGCAAGCATTGCTACATCAATATGTTTCACACTTCTCAGAACTAGATTTTCATGTATGTCCTTTTCACCCCTTTTTCTTGTGCTGTGTGATTGGATTTGCCTCACTTTACTATTGATAGTTGATCTTCTTCATGTCATCTCCCATGTAGGAGTTAAAATACGTCTTGGGTTTACAGAAGATTCATATTAATGTACATTTTTGTATCAACTATAGTTTGCAAAGTGATTTGCATGGCAAAATTATTTACTTCCTTGAACACACTTGGCTTTACAAACTTCTTTATATTCTTCTAAATATGTCTGCTTTCTTGTACATGAAGGCACGAGACCCCCTCCCAGAGTTTTGATGTGTGCTCAGGCTCCTTGCCAGCATGAATGTCGTCAAGTTGGCAGAGAGTATGAGTGCTACTGCCGTACAGGATATCAACTATTGTCAGATGGGTACACTTGTGAAGGCAAGTTATTTTACAAGCGTATGAATGATTGTTGAATACAACTTTTCTTTTTGCATTTTGTCACTTATTTAACATTGCAGATGTTACTTATTCTTTCTGCTCACATAAGACTGTGCTTTATGTTCAAGTTTTGTCATTAATGGTCTAGTTTTTATGATTACTAAATATTCCATGGCATTTGCTAGAAAACTGTTAGATACATGATATTAATGAAAGATTTGAATTCTTAATTTTGCTTGCATTTTGTCTTTTACATTTTTATTAGTTGGTGCAAACTCTTCATAAATTTCAGCTCTTTACAAACCTGCTGGTTGGGGAGATAAATGATGCAGGATGCAACATATTTTAAGAAAGGGATGAGTTATGACATCTTAAAAGGAAGCTGGTTTATGTTAAAGGGGATAGAAACTGAGAAATCATGGGGAAAGGCAGGGTGATCTCGGATGAGAGAGGGGGAATGCAGTCGGCCGCTCGAGTTTCAAGAAAAGGGATAATCCATTCTAAACAACTGTGATTTATTGCCGTACGTGTTTCAAATTTCGCGCAGTGAAAAAACTAATTAGCAGCTAGTCATATGGAAAAACAATTACATGGCCAGCTCCCTGGGAGAGCCTAAGAGGTGTTACGTAATTCGCGGCGACGACGTGCCGGGGAAAGGCAATGGAGTTTAATGGCTAGACTAACAAACCAGAAGTAAACTATATTTTGTATTTTGAAATGTTGGAGCATTATACACTGTACAAGACGTTTCTTCGAGTGAACACGATGAGACCTGTTAAGAGTCTAAACACTTAGAGTTGTTGAGAAATGTGAGAACCCGAAGTGTATGACTAGGTTGAGTTCGGTCAACTTCGTGCTGTCCTAACTTTTATCGCATTAGTCCGACGGGCTCGCATAACGGACGGATTATAGTGTACAAGTAAACAAGCCTTTTGCAAATTCGTTTTCCCCATGATTTCCCAGTTGCTGGCTGCTTTAAGGAGAAAAACAAACCCGATTGACATGAAAGAATGTGATATTGCATTTACTAATTAGATTTGTTATTCAAAGTTTTCTTCAACTTATACACATAAATGAATATTCGATCATTATATTCCAGATATTGATGAATGTGCTTCAACTGATCAGCTGGCATGTAACTATGCAGAGAGGTGTATCAACAACATTGGTTCCTTTAATTGCATCAGTGATGTAGTGTGTCGGAGTGGACTCAGATATGATCCAGTAAATCAGTATTGTGTTGGTAAGAGTCTAAATACCTACTTCCAAAATATCTGGAAATTACTGATGATGATGATGATGATTAAGAGTTTCCATACCTTTTAGTTGTATACTTAATATTGTGCCATAGTGTAACACTAAAAGTATCTTTTGATTTGGTTGACTTACAATAGTTTGAATGTTAAAGTTTTGGTGAGTACATTAAATCAAATGTGTATAATAAATAAAATGTTTCATACTCTGAAATGAGCATAGTACTCAACATTTTGATGATTGTATTTGGGTTTTTTTTATTAATATCATGTGAGAGCAACTCACTGCAGTGAAATACTCTATGATATCATTGTTTTTCAGAATAGTGAGTACAATATCCCTCTCCTGCCACAAGATTAAAGGCATTGGTTAACATTGTTATTTTTTTTTTTAAATCTCATTTTATTACTTGGAAATGGGATAAACATAAGGGTTATAGTGTAAAAATACCAGTCTGAAAGTTTCAAAGTATAATATCCATAGGAAGTATTTTTAAATATTAGAAATGTGAACCACTGTTTGAAAAATATACGAGGGTCAGTTGCACATTCTAGACATGAGGAGTGGGCATGCGCACATGGCTCACTGGACCGTACTGTGTGTATTGGTGTATCACTCGGCGGGAGGCAGATAAAGGTATTTTTAATTCGAGCAAAACGGTCCTCTTATAGACTTATTTATTGTCTCTGAGACAAAAAAATAATAGAATAGCAGTTTGCGTCTAACTTTCAGTTTTTCATTCCAAATTATGGTTCGTTTCAGGTTTTTTGAGTACAAATACAGTACTGATACACATGTTTCATCTTAGTTTGAAAATTTTTTAAATCGGCTGCTCCCAAAGTTAGCCAATGCCTTTAATAGATGATGAAATTCCCAGGATAAAGAAACATCTTGTCAGTAAAGAATATTTGTGCTAGACTAAGAGTTGTGAGGATACTTTAAAATGAAGGTGTGATTAGCTCTTCAATGAAGGTGTGATTAGCTCTTCCATGAGTTTGAAACAGAGAAACAAAGGACCTCTTTCTTTTTGTTTAGATTTCCACTCATAATACTAAAAATACAGGACTGCTACTTTGCAGTTTATCTGAGAACTGGTGATCCACTTGCAGCTCCTTTTGAGATGGGGTAATATTTTTCATAAGATGATATGTTATCCTTTAATCTCCTATTGCAGATATTGATGAGTGTGCTGAGCGAACTGATGCCTGTGATGAACGGAGTATTTGTGAAAATAGATATGCTAGCTATACCTGCCGGCATGCCAGCTGTCCTTCAGGATATTACTATGACAGGACTGAAACTCTATGTAAAGGTGAGAATAAGCTTAATTTCTTTCAATAATATTGAACATATAGTGGACAGGTGCTTGTAAAGATATGCAATTACAAGTCATCATATTTTACAAACCCCCACTGTGTCACAAAATTAGTCCAACTTATTACAGACAGCAAGATAGCAGTGAGTGTCACAATACACAAGTGACTTTTTGTTGACCACAGAAGATATACTAGGTATATCTTTGTTTAGTTTTGCTCTGTACTGGACTCAACCACACACTAATTTTACAAGAACCTTATTAGTCTTTAACCCAAACATAGCAGTATGAGTTTTATGTAAATATAGAACTATACTATGTTTGTGACAGAATAGTCAGGTAATGGGTTAACCTTGTATGAAAGTACCATAGGTACCATGTAAGAACCGTAAAATAACTATCAAATCGTGGTGATTTTGTGGTACTTACATGGTACTTTCATGATTTCGAAGGTAGTTTTGTCAAAATACCATGGTACCCATGGTACTTTTTCTGCAGGGTAGTCAAAGAGTCAGCCAGCATTCTCATTGTGTTTTTGCCAAAGAGATTCTCTGTTAAGTAGTTTGTGTTATTTTAAGAAGAGTATTTTAACTATTTTTAATAAAGTTGTCATAAATTATTCCCTTTCTATCATTTGAAATATATTGAATTAGGAAAAAGACTATTCTTGTTCATCTTTTCCAAATAGATATTGATGAATGCGCGAGAGGAACTCATGACTGTGTTGATGGATCTCGCTGCGATAATTTACCTGGAAGCTATCATTGTACAAGGATTGTGCCCTGTGGTACTGGATATACCATCAATGGAGTTACACAGCAATGTGTTGGTAAGAATAGGATGAAAACATCAAAATGGCGCATTTCACTTTGTACATACAAGAGTATGCTTTGAAAAAAAAAATTGCTAATTTTGATACTTGTTTTCCAAAAGTTATCAGTGATGTAATCAATTCATTTGTTTTATCAAAAAATGTGTTATGATTTTCCTGTTGAAGATAAAAGAATCATGTACCCTGGTGTATTCATATTAGTCTGCCTCCACCCATCTGTTTCTTTCTCCCTCTCTGTCATGTAGAATAAATATTCACTTACCCTAAAATCTTTTTTACTGATTGTTAACACCGCCCCTCTCCCCTCCAGTAGCAGGGATATGGGCAGTAAAGAATGCATTTTACCTTCAGGGTTGCTTGCATTTGAAATGTGTATAGTAAACGAATTACTGTAAGTAATTATATTTTTCTATATTTATATCTCTGTCTTCTTCCTTCATTTCCCCTCTTTAGTATCAATTTGAATACTTCTTATCTTTACTAATTCCTACATGTAGGATATCATTATAAATTTTACATATTCCTTTTAGTTATTTCCATCTGGTTATCTCACTGTCCTTTTACCTCCTTCCATAGATATTGATGAATGTAGTCAAGGTAGTCACAACTGCCAGAACAATGAGCGTTGTGAAAACCTTAGGGGAAGCTATGATTGTCGGCCCTGTCCTCCAGGCTTCAGAACCAATGGAGACATCAACATGTGTACACAAGGTACTTGATAAACAAAATGGTTTGATCCCTGAATACTAAGACTGAGATAACTCGGATAAATGTGTGTTGTACTGAAATCAAATCATGCTTAACAGGTTAAGTTATTATTATTATTATTATTACTATTATTATTATTATTATTATTATTATTATTATTATTATTATTATTATTATTATTATTATTATTGTTATTATTATTATTATTATTATTATTATTATTATTGTTATTATTATTATTATTATTATTATTATTATTACTATTATTATTATTATTATTATTATTATTGTTATTATTATTATTTGGTTTGGTGTCACCGGTGCCTGGGAGGCGAAAAGCAAACTGAGTCACTGTAAACCTCAGGTCTCTCCTCCCGATATCACTGATTGGGGGTATGCAGGTGGACCACATACACCATTGACTGTATTATAGCACAGTAACAAGATTGCAACTTCTATCAAGTCTACATTACCATACTTTTTGTGTTTTATCTCATATCCTATATTCATTTCACTGGAATAGTTTGACTTACCTAGGAAATGAGTACTGTTGATATTCTAGATTACATTTTGCTTTGAATATGACATTAGTATCATGCAGGTCATAGTTATGGATATAATTCTATTATCTTAACAATGAACACGTAAATGATGGCCAAGACTGACAGTTTGAATACTTGAAAATATTTGTCATTCTGTTTGAATCTTTTATGATATTTTGCAAAATGTAGACAGAAGAACATGATATCCATAATTGATAAGAAAGTTATCCTGATGGAATGATTATAATATCTCTTATGTTATTTCTTCCAGTAATTGATATTTAGTTAGCCAATTGGAGAACCCTGATAAGTTGTATTAGACTATTTATCACTACCCATTAAAGAAAGAAAATATATTTTATTAGTGTGGTTTTGCAGATGTTATCACCAAAATTCAACTGTGCCTTTTTTTTTATTCTTTTTTCTTAGATATTGATGAATGTCAGGAAGGTACATACCAATGCAGGGAAGGTACAAGATGCCAGAACAATATTGGAAGCTATAGCTGCATTTCTGTCTGTATGCAAGGCTTTGAGTATAACAGAGTTCTACGTGCCTGTATGGGTGAGTTGCTCTAGTATTACATGGAGTTATGAAAGAACTGTGAGCTCTGATTTACTCAAATTATGTTCAGTTGGGAATTCATGATTGTAAATCTTAACTTAATTGTTGACTACTGAACACTTTCATTCCCATGTATGCTTCATAGGTGTTTGGTACTGCAAAATCAGAAAAAAAGTATTGAACACAGATATACAGTCAGTCTGCAGGTCCACAAAAAGTGGTTTCTTTCATGTAACTCGTATGCATGAACGGAACAGGCTCTGCATATTAAATGATTTAGAACCTGTCAGAACACCACTTTCATTTTGGCAATTGCTGCTCTAATACTTCATCCAATTTGATGCTTTTGGTAACTATGTAAAGATGAATAATCAATCTCTTATGTCATGTGTTTGAATTTAATGAAAAGTTTGGAAGAAGAGGTGAAATTGTTTATCTAAAAAATGATTAAAACAATTTTTTTTGCCTGCCAAAAGTTGCCATTTTTAAAGGATTGACCGACTTGCTGAGTCACTGAAGGTCACACTACCCAGGGTAGCCTCTTCAGTACTAAGTATGTACTGTTCTCCCAGAGGGCCCTGCAAGAATATCATTACCCTGGCTTTAGCTCATGTGGTAATCTGTTCAAAACAACCGCACTGGCATGTTTCTGGCCTTATTCAGCCAATCAGAACACTGGATTTCATGCTGATAAAAAAAATCAAGAAATTTCGTCCTGAACTTCGTTGGGAAAAGTGTGCGCTTGACTCGATTAAAAGATGCCCCACATTAAGAATGGCATTTTGAGAAAATACAGACTTGCAGCTTTATTTTGATGTAAATATTATTTTGGCTCAAAATAAAAGTTTTGCACAATCTGCAAGATAAGTTAGAGGAAGAGATTTGGGTTATGAAGCATCTTTTTCACCCTAATTTACACATATTTCCCCAAATATGTTATCAAAATGAATGCAAAAATGTAAAGGCGTGATATTTACTCTTTTCAATAGTGTGTCAACCAATGATTTCACTTGATGATAAAGTAGTTAAATTCTTCCAGAAAGAAAGTCTCATAATTCAAGAGATTTGATATGGCGGAAGATTTGGCCATGAGAGCATTTACGTGAATCCTGCTCATTTGCTCATGAGCATACAGACCTGCGGACTGGCTGTATAAGCTTTTCAGCATGCACTCATCAGAATAAAATGGCATGAATGAACAGATTTCGGCTTTCTGTTCATTCCTGCGATTTAGCTCTGATGAGTGTGAGCTGAAAAGCTTAAGTATGTTTGTGTTCAATGCTATTTTCCGATATGCTTGATACTTGGACCAGCCAGTTCCATCCCTAGTAAAAAAAAAAAAAAAAAAAATGTACCAAATACCCATGGTAGTTTGATGGTAATTTGTTGGTGTACCTTCAAATTGCCATGGTATACCATCAAGTTACCATGGGTGCTACGGTACTTCTTTTACTTGGAAGTTGCCAAAGGGTTGAGAATTAGATCATGTTGAATTTTATTGCATGTCACATTTATTTGAACTACCTTGTAATGATTTCATTCCAAGCCAATGAACAGTTTTGTAAACTAGTTCATTCTAATTTTCTGTATTTTAATATTTTCCTATAGTTCTTATCCACATTGGTTTAACACTTATGCAAACTCGTTGTATTTTTTCTAACTCTTTGAAATTTAAAATTGCATCATCGAGGTGTGCTGTATGTACCACTGTGCTTGTGGGATCATGCATATTCTCATCCTTGATCTATCCAACTCTATAGAAAACCACTGATCTCTTTGACAGGTGTACTTAAGTCTGTCTTGCCATATTCTCAGCTGAAATTACTTCTTCAGGACTTAAAAAAAACATTCATTAATTTTCCATCACCTGTTTATTTTCATGAAATATTTTTTTCAAGATATTGATGAATGCCGCAGAGGACTTGCCAATTGTGCAACATATGAAATCTGTCAGAACACTAATGGAAGCTTCACCTGTGGTTGCAGAAGAGGATTCAGACTCAATAACTTCAGAGAATGTGTTGGTATGTATAAGAAGATGGTGACTATGTGTTATAGATCCCTGATAAAAAAATTTATATGTAGTCCTGGAAACCTAGTTTAAGAAGGCAGAACTACTTGGATATGTGTCTTAATTCAGCATGATTTGGCGTATATTTGGAAACATCAAGGAACTCTGAATGACCTGCAGAAACTGATATTGGAGTATTAATCATTATGCATACAATAATGGAGCCTCATGTAAAACTTTTTATTTGCTTGCCACAGTGGCCATAAAATTAAAGAATGCATCCCACCTTGGGTTCTTTGATCTTCAGCTCTGCTATAACCTTCTGTCTTCCAACCTAAAGTTATGAAATCGACTGCCCAAATTAATCTTAATTGTGTACTTAAGTCTGTCAATAATATTAACACTTTTTTTTTCAGATATTGATGAATGTAGGGAAGGAACTAGTGAGTGTCTTCCTAATCAGAGGTGTTATAACTTGCAGGGACAGTATCAGTGTCGCAACATGTGCAGACCAGGTTTCAAATTCAATCAACTCAACAACTATTGTGAAGGTATATTTCGTTCCAGTTTCTTTATCTACTTTATCTTCTAGTTATGTGTTCATATTTATTCTTTATGCATGTTTACTCCTTTTGGTCTCAGGAGTTGTGAACATGATTTTCATATATTGCCATTTTCAGAGTGAACTTTTGATAATTTCAAATGGAATAAGTATAACTGTGATATGAACACAATTCAAATATTCAGTTAGAGGCTATTCGTTCCAGTGGCATTTTATCCACTATTTACAGCACTACGTTAATATCCCCCAAAATCGTCTGGTATTAAAACCATAGAGATTCCCATTGATTTAATAGTTGTTATTTATGCCTGAATTCCAAGAAAAGGAAGTTAAAGGTGCATCTTACAGCTTAAAATTATGTCTCTTAGACTAGGGTGCTGATGATGAACTCCTGATATCTCAAGACAGTCACCACATCATGTGACCTAAGCACTCTCTGATTAAAATTCTGATGTGCTTTACTGTCCTGACACAGCACAAAAATTTCAGTAATGATAAATTTCTTCCAGATATTAATGAATGTGCGGAAGGAACACATCGTTGCCAGAACAACCAGCGTTGTATCAACCAGGAAGGTGGCTATGTCTGTCAGTGTCCTCCCGGTCATCAAGCAAACAGAGAAAGGGGCACTTGTGAAGGTAATTGACTGCTCCTTGCTTGCCTCAGTGTGTAATGGTAACAAATACTGTTGATGGTTGCCAGAATTGGACTTGTTTCTTGAAATTTCATTTTTTAGTTCTCAAGATGTCATAGCTCCCATTTAAAGCAATCTGCCAAGCATATAAAAAGTTGCATATTTCCTCCTACAGTTAGTAATCATGCAGATATTGTTGAGATGTGATTTGAAATGATGAAGTCTCTTCTCATTTGTTTAGATATTGATGAATGTCGTCTAGGGCTATGCAGAGGAACTTGTGAGAATCTTCCAGGATCCTACATATGTACCTGCCCCACTGGCTATGCTCTAATGGAAAACAAGGTCACCTGCAAAGGTAGGTAATTAATGCATTTATCTGTTGACAAATCCTAGATACCTTGGGCCCCTTTATGCATGGCAGGACGAAGCCCATAGGGCAGGTGGACTGACACTTGCTTTAGAAAAGATTGCTCCAGGCTGAAATTTGTACAGATCAAGGGTATTGGGTAGAATTTCAGTTTGATGGTAGGTCAGGTTTAGGGTGAGGTAGAATGTTTGGTTCCAGCCTGAAGTCAGAGTGGATATTAATGGCAGAGGAATTGGTGTTGAAGTATCTTTTGTAGGACCATAGGTTGATCTCAAAGGCACTTGCAAATGGCCTTATCAGTCTTTTCCATCCATTTCAATTATTTAACTAAGAAATTTGTAATGGAATTTAAAAAAATTAAGTATTTGGCATCACCTGCGCCTGGGAAGTTGAAAGCGAACTTAATCACTCTGACCCTCGGGTCTTTTCTCCCGATATAATTAATTGGGATGTGCAGGTGTACCAATACACCTGGGTTTCCCCCCTGCTCTTCTTTGAATAGTGCAATGGGTTCTCAACGTGCAAAGGTAGGGACTCTCCTCCATTCACTGTCCTCTCTGAGGGATGGAATGTTTTCCACCGAAATGTACCCTGCTTCCATGAAACGGGAGGGGCACATTAAAACAAAACGTTGGCTTCAGTTATTCGCCCGGGGCGGATTCGAACCCACAATCTTTGGTTCAACAGGCAGACACTTTACCGACGTGCCTCCTAATTGTGATGTTGAAATACATGAAACTGTTGGGCCTTTATTCCGATCTTTAAAAAGCATATGCAATGCAAATTCCTTTCAATATTGGCTGCCTTTCTTGTATTTGATTTCAGACATTGATGAGTGTTCTGCAGGAACTGATACATGCATTGGGGATGAGGTCTGCTTCAACACACGTGGTGGATACCAGTGTACAAACATTTACTGCCCAGAATACTATGAACTCAGAGCAGGGTAACATATCATTCATACCACTCTATTATTCATATGATCTTGCAATGATATACTATCCAATCAGCAGGCTTTGTTCTTCTGTAAATAATACTTCTATATACTTTAGATGTTTGCTGTTTATTTGCTTACATGATCTTTTGTATCTTAACTCTTTATGTTCCTGTATAATGATCCCTCATTGCTACATTGAATTTGTTAATGGGCAATATTTTATCAGTGTCTTCAAGATTATAGACATTTTAATACAATAATAAACAACACAGAAGTTGAAAGGGTGGTCGTAAAGTTAATCAAGATCATAAATATCTTTTTTATTAGGGTTTTACAAAGAAATTCTTCAATTTATACTTACTGTTTTGTACTAGTAAGCACTCATGGCAAGCAATTGTGCAGATTGGCAAGAGACTGGCTGAAGGTTGGACATGCATTAGCTGGCACAAGAGGAATACCATGTTTGTTAAGAACATCTTGCTGTAGAAATTATGTAGGGGTGACAGAGATAAGGAGGATATTTTGGTTCCAGTCCCAAATTGATCTTTGTTTTGATATGAGCCTTTTTAAAGTCAAATTTTCTGGAGGGGTTATCTCTTTTTAGCATATTTATGTTATTGAATATGAATGTGCTTTTCCTTTTTAAGAAGAGTATATGAAACCATTATAAAATTCATGCTTAGGAATCTTTATGTACTGATTTTGGTTATGTTTATAGCAGGTCTGGTTTATAGATACAGGTATAGAAATTAAGGTCTCAATATATTTTGCACAGTTGACATAATGCAAAAGTATGTGTTGAAGATTTTGTAGAGCTACAGGAATATGACAGAAAAGAAAGTGAATCTGCGCTTATAATGCATTTCTTTGGCTTATGTTTATGTTTAAACTGTGCAATCTGAAAAGAGAAGAATCCAGAGGAAAACGATGTACTGAATATACATGTATATATGCTGGTAATATAATTTAAATGTGTGCTCAAATGATGTTTATGTTTGTCAGTAATTTGTTGTGTTATGTTGAAGTAAACATGCCAGCAATGCAGTGCTTTATGCTTCAGTGACTCGGCTTGTCAGCGCATATAATCGTGACTGCCATAACATCCAGCTAGAGCAAGTGGAGCCTCAAGTAAAGGTTAGTCCCAGCTTAACTTGAATATGTTTACTTAATTGGCTCTAAAAACCTCTTGATTTGATGATGAATATTATCCTAACTGGCTGCACTCTGCAAAGCGCTGTAAACTGTAACATTAGTAAAAGCGCTTGTATGATCAGGCAATCTATTGTACTGTGTTGCACTAATATACGTTTTGCAAATAACTAGTACTTGTGTCCCTAACATGCAAGAGGCTGTAGATATGTCTTTATTTAACCACTGGTATATTGTAGGTCTGATGTGAATTGCTTTTCAGATTTTCAGATCATGTGAGGAGGATGTTCCAACCAAATGAAATTTATCTGTTGATAAAGGAAATACTCATAATGCTGAATTGTAGCAAAAGCATTACTATATCTAACCAGTTTGCTAAAGTGACGAATGCAGCATTAATAACATGCTTTACATACAGCAACACACTTAAATTTTTAATGGATATAGTTTTATTTTGAAATTTCTAACTTGTTGGTTCTGTGTCAGTTTTCTTATTGCTTTGCATATAAGAACCTATTGGATAGTTGTGATAATAAACAGTAAATTTGTTAAAGAGCACTTCAGCAAAAAAAAAAAAAAAAAAAAAAGAGTGCCAAGCATGTTCAAAAAGAAATAGCAGAGGAAAGGAGTACTTTCTTGTTGAGATACATTTTTGTAATTTTTGTTTTGCTTTACCTCTTAGTCATACCTCTAGTCATTACCACACTGCCAAGAATCTCACAACTATCTGTTTTCAGTTCTCTCTAGAACATATTTTCAAACTTGTATGCGTGTATTGATTTATTAATTGTCCTTCCTAGAAGCAATGGCACTTCGTACAGGTTACACATAAACACATGTGCTAGTTTTAGCTTTTAGTCAAAAATAGTGCAATGGAAATAATTGCTTTGGATGTTTGTTTCCTTCTCTTTTATCCAGTGTAAACATGTGCATACGTGTTCCCTGTGAGCCTGGCAATACTTACTGTTTCTTTCAACCAGTCTCCATCAGCCACAAGTTTGTTGCCCTCCCAGCCAACTTCGAGCAGGACAGAGTCATCTACAGAATTGAGACCAAAACTAACCCTAAGTATGACTACTTCTTCCGCTTGGCAAGAGGGAATCGTGGAGGGGAATTCCGGCTCGATCAGGAGAGGTCTACAGCCAGTGTCAAGGTGGTGCGATCTCTGGTTGGACCATTGGATTATGAGCTCACTATCTACCTGGAGATATACTTGAAGGGGACATCCAATCTGATTGGGGAATACATGACCAAGCTCTATGTCAATGTGTCCCCTCATGAAATTCCATATGTCTAGGCTAGTCTTATCACAGAGAAAGATTTGGAAGTCTACAATGGACCGTATGCACTCAGAAGAGTTCACTGAAATAGCCTTGGTTTGAGATCAGTTAGTTCCTGTTAACAGAGACTTTTTAATCTTTATACCAAAATGGTTATAGGACCTAGATATACATGTATATCCCTCTCTCCAAATTGGCAAAGTAGGAGAAACATGTGTGAAATTCAATGTTGCTCAGTGTTTATCAACTGTAACGCTACATGCCACATTATAGCCTCAATAAAAACAACTATCTTGCATGTATATATCAAGTATTGTGGTATAGCTTTTTACTTTTTAGAACTATCATCAAACCATGATAGAGAAGCTGAATATGTATTCAAATATGATATATTGATTCCATATTTTCTATGCAGTGAGAAATAAATTGAATTTTTAAAAAAGTCTATTATGTATTTGTCAGAGGTATGCTACATGATTCAACCTAATTGTAATTATTATACATTTTAAATAATGACATTACTAGGCATAAGAGGAGTTTTGAAGACTTGGTAATAATCAGTTTACTGTAGATATTTGAAATGCAGAGCATTTCTAGCATCTGTAAAAAAAAATTGCAGTAGGTTTGAAGAATGATTCACCAATGAAAATGTATTTCTCCTGTAAAGCTGTTCATTGCACACAAAATGTTCATTTGACTCATTTGGTTTTATGTCTGAAAGTGTCTTTAGTTTGTATATTTATTGTTTTTTGTTTGTTTGACTTTTTAAAATTTGTTTATTTCATTGTATTTTTGTTTTTATTTTTATTATTTCTTTTTTCGTAACATAAATTGTAATGCATTACTGGTAATTTTTAAAATTACTCTGATTATATAAAGATGTCATATTTTGGAGCAATATCAATTTACAGTTTGTTTTTTCTTGCGTTTCATAATATTTGTTTGCACCCTATGTTCTGATGCCAGTTGCTCTGTAATAATTTTATCACACCACCTGAATTCCCAACATAAACTGTGGAATTAACATTAAACATACCCTAAACATTGACCCCTACATGAAGGAGCATAGCCCTATCGGGACCTATGTTCTAATCTAACTGGAGCCAAGAGCAAATGCTGAATCAATGTTAATATGATATCTAAGATTGATTTTGCATCAAAGCCTGCATGATAACACCATCAACTGATTTCCTTTCTCCCGTAATTAGTGATCTAATTGTTTCCAAGACTTGTACTTGCTATTCTTTTAAAATGTGAGGGAATAATTTGTATATATTTGTATTAGAAAGTTTTCAAAGTTTCATTGTCTTGTAGATACTATTGATAAGATGTAGCATGTAACTTTAGAAAATAAAGACTTGTTGTTGGTAATATGTATGACTGCATTAGCATTTATCTGTACCTTCAAAGTTCTCCTGTCAACATATTTACAGTATGGGTACTTTTCTTTTATTTTACTACTATTTTTCTGGAAGGTTGAGTCCTTTATTATGATATTGAAACTGCACAGATGGCCCAGAGAAGAAAAAAAAGATGCCATTACTGTGCAAGGAGATTGCTCTTGTGACTAAACTTGTATTCCATAAGTTGCTTGAGCAAACTTTTGTTTATTTTTATTTTCTTCATGAAAGATTCCAACATTCAATTGTTTTGCATTTTTCAGATATAATGTGAATTTGAAGTGCAGTTATGATGTTGCTTGTGCAAATTTGTTCGTTATAATTTTCTTCCACATTGCTTTTACATTATGTCAACTATGTAAATATATATTGAGACCTTTAGACCATTGAGACATTTTTGTACCTGTATCAATAAACTTAACCAAAATATATATTAAAAATCAAGTTTTGTGTAATGACTGTTCTATGTATAAGATATATGTGGGATATTATGCATTCAGCCCCAAAACACGGATCAAAATCATTTAGATGTGACTTTTCCATTAAAATGGACTTGGCAGAAATCCAGTCTTGAAACACATTATGCTGTGAAATACGATTAACCCCTTAAATACTGGGGTTTGATTAGAACCTCCAGCCCAAGTTATCTCAGGTTTAGAATTCAATGGGTTTGAATACTAAACCTGATATTTAAAAAAAAAAAACACTCAATTTTGCAGTAGGAGGTGGGAAGTATAAAGTGACATCTTTGTTCTAAGAGAGATCGTGCCCTCTGTAGGTTTTTTTTAAAGCCCCCCACCCACTTGTCTTTAGCCTCAAGGGTTTTATGAATTCCATGGTAGAACCCTGATTGTAGATTGATAATGAATTAATTGTAGATTTGAAACAGCCCTACATTTATGTTTTTATGATTTAGAAAATCCACTTAAGCTTTTCATGCAAAAAAAGTATTCTTAGTATTTCTTGTTTGTTTGTTTTTTCTCCTGAATTAGTAATGACATTCAGTGTGTGAAGCGCTGTCCAGTCAATTCAGCAGACTGTCCTCGAGGTAACCTCAACAGTACCATCACACATACGTTTTTGGCTCTTCCAAGCATTCCTTTCCTGAGGCAGCCAATCAGATTGCTCACAATAGGGGTGAGTAGAAGCAAAGAACAGTATTTTCTGAAAAGCATGCAGTTAAAATGATCATACAACTGTAAAAATTTTCATAAAAGCTCAAGAAAAATGACCAAGGAACTCCTTTTTTTGTAAAAAAATAAAATACATGTCAGAAAAAATTAGCGCAATGGAACAGAGATGAAATTTCAAAATGAAGGCCATAGAAATGATTATTAAGATTGATGACATGTAGTTGTTTCAAACCAAAATGTAACCCACACTTCTATTTCATTTGATTCAGTTGCTCCAAATGTTGCTGTGGACTTTTCTTATTGTAAATGCTCATACTAACTGTTATAGAGGGATACAAAATAGACTGCAATTTTTTGACCCATTATATTTGTAGATAGTATATTTAGATTGATTTAGAATATTGAATGATAATTTTCTTCTGAGCAGAATCATTTTTATGGAGTACAGGGTAAAAAATATGATTAAGCAGTGAACCTTGCTTGAATGATTTATAATTGTTGAGATCTTTATCATAAACTCAGTATGAAATCATCTATGCTTCACTTTCCAGCTTCCAAACTACAGAAGTGCATATGGTGGGAGCTCACAGACATACTTTAGGTCTATTAGTGGTAATGAGGATAACTACTTCATCATCACACGTTTATTCCCTGGAGGATCACCAACAGGTAAGGTGAAACAGCACTATGTACTTAGTACTTACACACCCATTAAAATGACATTCTTGTTATGAAAATGAAATTGTAGAAATGACAAGATAAATAAATGCTTGTGTGCACATATACCAGAATGTGTTTAACACAGAACTTCGTATTTTCCTCTTCTTCTATATACTCAATGTTGTATGGGTGGAGAACCCCCAAATAAGGCAATAGTTTTGACAGATGAACATATATTGTTTTGATAAACAAAAGTATAGAATTACTGGCATTTGCCATTTTTAAATATCTGCCATACATCCATACAATTAATTGAAAAATGAATGTTCTGAAATATTTGCAAACCTTTAGCCCAATTCCATAACAGTAAATTCTGAAGGATGATTTTAAACCCAGGTTGCTGTATTTGATTTCATACAAGGTTACGTGTCCCTGCAAAAACCCATCTCTGGACCGTACGAGACCACCCTATACTTGGAGATCGTGACAGAAGCCAGGAATCCAATCACACAGTTGACAGAAGTGACAGCAACATCATACCTGAATATTCACATAGATGTAGGAGAGCATGCTTACTAGTTCCTAGCTCAAGCAAGCAAAGAAGTATGGAATATCATCAGTGCTCTCAAACCAAGTTTGTTCACAAAGTCAGTCATAAGTTGAAGACAATGAATAATTATACAACTTTTGAAGGATTAATGTTTTATGCACTGACATCAAACTTGTAGTCATCTATCAGTTTGACAATCACTTAATCCCTTGCCAAAGGGGATTGGATGGTTCCTATATCATTACTCTGAAGTGAGTAGTGATTCATAGTCAACTGGTTAAACTTTGTGTAATCTGTAAATGCAGTGTCAGTTGTTTCTTTGTTGGGTATTAAGGTTGTCATTGTACAGGCGAAACTCATAACAAACTCCTCCGGACCAAGGAAATTACCTCTTTATATTGAAACCTTGTTAAATCAGGGCTAAAAAACAATAAAATACAAAGAAGTGGGACCAGCAAAATTACACTGTATAATGAGAGTTATAGCAGTGTTCGTTATAACGAGGTTCCACTGTATATGAAATTATTCAAGAGAACGGATGGTGGGGGGAGTCCGGAAGGAGATGGAGAGGGAAGGCAAGGGTACATTTAAGGTTAAAGGGAGACTATATTCATTGCATGAGTCATTACAGATCAGAATTTAACTATATTTTAACAGCTTAACAAAATACCAAATCATATTCCTGGTGCTATATTTTTCAAGATAATGTATATTGTTCTGTAAAAATGTATTTTAAACTCATGAATACATTCACTTATATATCAAAACATTCATGAATTGTGTAAATCTATGTGATATAGTTTTGTGAGAGACCCGTTTGCTGTTTAAGACAGATACAAATTTGTTCAAGACTGCAGTGCACCAGAATAATTTAAAAAAACCACTTAAATAGTTTATCACAGCTGAATCCCATGACATCAAAGATCATGATTAACTTGTGTACACATTCATAACTTCATTGCATGGGTCATAAGACATCAGTCATTAACTATAATTGAATCACTCCTTTTTTAGCACTATATTTTCATTCGTATTTATAGAAAGTATAGCTATGTTGTATCATATTACAGTCAACTCTGCCTAAGTCAAATTTCTTGGGACTGAAGAAAATGCTTCGACTTAAGAGAAAATTCGACTTATGAGGGGTCAAAACAATAGATAATAAAGGAATGGGACCAAGTACAGACCTTTTGACTTAGGCGATTATTTGACTTATGCGACTTCGACTTATGCAGAGTTGACTGTATGTGTAAAAGTTTGGAAATTGACTCTTTTTCTATCTTAAAGTTAATCATTTGCAATGTTTGAGCTGGCCAAGGAAGGTTTATGAAATAAAGCCAAAGATTTGATGGAAATAAAGACAAGGGTTTACAAGGAATAAAGGGAGATAGAGTTTCAAAGTAGTGTCGCAAGTGCCTATGTATTTATACTATATCAGACTAATTGATGATTTTTAATATAGTAATTGACAAATATTGACTTTTTATTCAAGATTTGAACAATCAAGATTTGGCATACTACCTGTATTTTGTTATATATTTGTCAACTTGTAAATACTATTTCAGAAGTCACGTTTATTCGGTTTTTCATTTTTACTTCTAAGTTAACACAATTTATGCATTAATATTCTCCACATTCTTAACCAGCATATTACACCATTGTATATTACCTGTGATCAAAATGAGAATCAAGAATGTCTTACAAGATAAGCCTGTCAAATAAAGTATATTTTCAACTAGACATTCTTTGGTGGGTTTTTTTTTTCCCTATTATGTGTATTTTTGATTTAATATCAATTTATTGAGTTCACAACAAAGGAAAGAAGTTTACAGAATATAAATAAACATATAATAGGATCTTAAAGGCATTGGTTAACATTGTTATGATTTTTTAAAAATCTTGTTTTGTTACTTGAAAATGGAATAAACATAAGGGTTATAGTGTAAAAATACCAGTCTAAAAGTTTCAAAGTATAATATCCATAGGAAGTATTTTTAAATATCAAAAATGTGAACCAATGTTTGAAAAATATACGAGGGTCGGTTGCACAGAATAGACATAAGGAGTGCGCATGCGCGTATGACTCACCTTACCGTACTGTGTGTATTGGCGTATCACGCTGCGGGAGGCACATAACGGCATTTTCAAATTCAAGCAAAGTAGTCCTCTTAGTGATTGTCTCGTGAGACGAAGGATAATAAAATTGCCGTTTGCGTCTAACTTACACTTTTTCATTCCAAATTATGGTTGGTTTCAGGGTTTTTGAGTACAAATACAAGTACTCTTACACATGTTTCATCTTAGTTTGAGAATTTTTTAAATCAGCTACTCACAAAGTTAGCCAATGCCTTTGAGATAAGCCCAGGTCATGATGCATTACTGTCAATGCAGGGCAGTAATATTAATGTACAGTACCAAGTTCATGGAAACATGTACATAACACGCATATAAGATTTCTTTTAAAATAATGACAGGTAATAGTAGAAATCAACTGAGAACACAAGACTGACTACTCATTTCAGTAGTTACTATTAAAGGGGAAAAAAAAGTTAGAGAAGTATCGAAAGATTTGCATATTTCGGAAACATGAACTTGAGAAACTTTGAATTATAATATATTGGTTTCGGTTTGTCATTATTGAAAACAAAAAAAAACAGTATTAACAGATGTGCTAAATGGAATATTTGATATAATATAAGCCTAATACATTACGATCTCCAAAACATTACGATCTCAGAAAAAAATCTGAGAGAAATGTGGACTACAATGTTGAGATAAAATTGTTTAAGTTATCATTATAACAAAAAAGTAAAACATAGTGTTTTCTCAATAATGACATACTATATTTTAGGACTGATCTTCAAGTGACGAAGAAAGTTAGTAAAGTTATTTTTACAATGGGAGAATTTTCATTAATTTTCAAAAATTCGATATTCATGTGTGTACATGTGTATCTGTAATCGATACTACACCTGTACATAGGCGACAAAGTTTAATCTATTTTCCTAATTCGTACTTGTAGTCCAGGATATCGGGTATTTAGCTTTCATTGCTCTAACATATTATAATTCGTTATATTTCTTCTTACTGCTTTTACACCACTCCTTAACATTTAATAGAATTTAACTAATTCATTCAGTCAGAAAGTGTAATAAAAATCAGTTTTTATGCCTCTGCCCATGAAAGTTAAGGCTACATGTATATTGCATTTTGCTTTGGGGTTGTCTGTCCCTCTGCCTGCCCCACATTTTCGTTAATGCGATAACTCAATTGTTCAAGGTATCAACTTCAAAATATCACCAAAGAAGATGATCTGATTAGATAGTGGGATATGTAGGTCAGAGGTCACGGAGGTCAATTTCTGAAATATAAAATGTCAGCCTCGTTAAAGTAATGTCTCAAGAGCCATTTGAAGTATGAACTTCAAACTTGGTGCTAGTATGCATTACCACAGGAAGTGGGAGTATGTAAGTCAAAGGTAACAGATGTCCATTCTGCAATTTCAGGTTTTAGCCTTAAAGACCAATGTCTTTAAGATTAAAACCTTAAACCTTTAAGGCTAAAACCTTAAACCTAATAACATTGTTATGATTTTAAAAAATCTTGTTTTGTTACTTGAAAATGGGATAAACATAAGGGTTATAGTGTAAAAAATACCAGTCTGAAAGTTTCAAAGTATAATATCCACAGGAAGTATTTTTAAATATCAAAAATGTGAACCAATGTTTGAAAAGTATACGAGGGTCGGTTGCACAGAATAGACATAAGGAGTGCGCATGCGCGTATGACTCACCTTACCGTACTATGTGTATTGGCGAATCACACGGCAGGAGGCACATAACGGCATTTTCAAATTCAAGCAAAGTGGTCCTCTTAGTGATTGTCTCGTGAGACGAAGGATGATAAAATCGCCTTTTGCGTCTAACTTCCACTTTTTCATTCCAAATCATGGCTGGTTTCAGGGTTTTGAGTACAAATACATGTACTCATACACATGGTTCATCTTAGTTTGAGAATTTTTTAAATCAGCTACTCACAAAGTAAGCCAATGCCTTTAAGGCAATATCTCAAGGACCACTCAAAGTATGAACATCAAATTTGGTGCTAGTATGCATCACCATAGGAAGGCAATCAGATTAGATTTTTGGGTATGGGATACAGGTCAAAGGTGAATTTTTTGACGTTTCAGGAATTAGCATTGTTAACATGATATCTCAAAAACCATTTGAGGTATCAACTTCACACTTGTTATTAGTGTTAGTATGCATCACCATAGTGAGAAAATTGATTACTCAGTACATTTTGGGTCTAGTAGATAAAGGTCATATAGGTCTATATGCATGATCATAAGAACACAAAGTGATCAAACTTTTGGATTGTTTAGGTTAAATTCCCCAGTTTTCCGTGATATGGAAAACAGAAAAATTTCATGGAATTCGGGAAGAACATGGCATTCACGAAATTTCACGGAAAACACAATTTTTTAGGCCAAAAAAATTGAATTACGAAAAATACAGCAAAAAAAAAAAAAGTGAAATCCAATATGATATATCCGTGCATCAGCGGAAAACCTGGATCAAACCTGTTCACAGTGTTTAGCATGTGTTCACAAAGCGTCAGTTGTGTCTGCATACTGCGGGGCATATATATTAGGGTAACTTACGTTTTTATTAGATTTTTACTATTTACAAATGCTTTGTCATATGTTTTGTACATGTCACCAAAGAACACAGAATTTGAAGTTTAGAACACCAAAGAACACGGAATTTGCATTTTAGAAAACAGAGAACTGGGGACTTTAGTTTAGGTCAAAGGTCAAAGAGGTGAATTAACATGTAATTATAGGGGTTTTTTATTCTGGATTTCACAATAGTTCAAGAACAGATCTTTTTCCCATTATAATGAGGAACAAACACAGAGTAACGGAGTAAACGGAGTAACACCGTCTCATATCAATCCTGTATCAAACTAGATTCAGTTCCAGAACTGCTCAGTGGCTGATACTGGATGTTGCCCACTATGAATATGTCTCATTTCAGCCCCAGGTTAAACCACAAGGGGGCAATTCCACGGTAACTGACGTTACCAAGATAGAGTACTAGTGGTATTGTTTATATTGTAGTTTTGTGAATGACACTTGCTTTGGCTTTTAATTACTATAGATAAATAAGTTGATAATGGGGAAGAAACGCATGGACAGTTTTTATCTCAAACTGCATTTCTTATCACACAACGAGCGAAAAAGGGGCCGGTAACTGACGTTACGCAAGAAGACATGGAAAATGATGGTGTCTAATCAAATTTATATATCTTATGTCTCAGACTTGTAGGGATTATGTAATTCATTTGACATTACACCTAGGTTCCAGGGAACAGATGTATACAAAAATGAGCCATTTAAATAATTTGTTTTAGTGCCATGAAAAATTTACTGAAGACGTGTTGGTAACTGACGTTACGCTTAAATTCAGTGTAGGTTTTGCACATTTCCATTAGTGTTTCATTCATTAACTACCCGAAATCTGTTAAAGTAATCCATTGAAATCAATTAAATGAAAACAGATCTGAGAAAAATGAGTAAATATCAGAAGAGGCATTTAAAGCACTTTTCCCTGATCATAGTCCCATGTGTGCAATTTTTTGTTTGTTTATGTTATTCTCTGTCGGAAGGTCGAATTGCAAATTTTTTTATCTTAAATGTCTATTTGTAACAAAAAGAAGACTCTGTAGTGATTTTAGATTTCTATTTGGAATTAACAGGGCACAGTGCGACTTCAAAGTTTGAGCTCTGTGTCCCATATGTTATGGATTTGCCCATGGGTTTGTACATAAGCGTACGAAAACAAGAAACATTTTGAACAAAATAAAAAGCAATCAAATGGCCAGTGTATTATTCTATTACTTAAACATGAATTAATTATCATTTCAAAATCATGCTGATTTAAATGATATTTAAAAAATATTTTTGACTTTGCAAATTTTTTTTTCCCCCAATGAAAACAATGACAATGCCAAGTTATGATGGTGATTGAGGATATTAAAGAGCACATAATAAACAAAGTGTTTGTACCCTTGCATGCTCACTTTTGTTTACATATCTATCATTAACTATCGATCATTAATTTTGTGATAATATAGCCATTACACTTGAGTTCAGACTCGAGTCGAAAAGAACAACCCTACTGTCGATTTCAGCAATCTGGGGTTTGATGAGGTCTGAATGTTGTGCTATACTGCAGAATGACCTGATTCATTATGAATAAATTTGTATGAATGCGGTATTAAACAAATAAAAATCAAAAACATTTCCAGTACTCAAGCATATACACTCATATACATTCAACACAGCAATACCAGTACTTACATGACAAACAGGGATAATCTCTTTAACTCTCCTCACTTCATTCACTATATGCACAGAACAATTGTATACAACCAATTTTTCAAACAAAGTATGAACAAACAAACACAAAGGCAAAGTCATAAATGTTATTAAAGAATAAATGTATAAGTCTATATTTCTTATGGGATACATATCAAGGAAACAGATATGGCATAAATTTCGCAGTGGCAATTTGCTGGAGAAAACCCAGAAACATTATACAAATTTTACCTGCCTAGAGGTTTCATATAACACTTCATTTCCCCGACGAAGCTATATTTTACTCAAGGGATTATATTTTCGCCAAAGCGCGCAGCGCTGAGGGAAAATATTGTTCCGAGGGAAAAATATAGCTGTGGAGGGGAGATGAAGTGTTATTTATTAAAGAGATAGACTAGGCAACATCTGTTATTTTATAATAGTCTATATAGATCCGCCATCAAGTGTATTGCACTGACTGCATTAACTCGCACTGCTTGCTGCAGCTCCGCTGTAAAATAACATGCCTATGTAATAATTTTTTAAAATACAGCTAGCGCGCGCAGCATGCAAACTAGGCGTACACACACCCGACTATGCAGCTTATATGCAGTGACGTCACCTCAGTCAATATAATGGCGTTATATTGCCGAAGGTGACGTCAAAACCAAAATATAAAAATTGCGATCCTTGCAGCTCTAGTCATGTGATGGTATTTTGACCAATCACTGATTCAAATCTATATAGCCAATTTAATATAATTCTATGGTATTACAATGTTCATATAAATATGTTGTGAACTTCTTTTTTCAAAATGGATTATACCTCGCTGATCATGTTTAATTACTAAAATTTTGTTGGTCCAATTATAAGCCCATTGCAGGGTAATATGAAGAGAGCTTAAATTCCTTTGACATATAAAGTATATAACATATACTGGGAAGAATACAATTGTAATCAACATTGAAGACCACTGAAGTTTTCAGTACATTTGAACAATCTTCAATCACTATCATTGAATTAGAAAAGGATGTTTACATGTGCTTAGCATACTGTTTCCTTTCCTTCTAAAAAGGAATGTACCCAGGAGTGGGGACTTGGCTTGTAATCAAAGTCATCGTGCACTGCCCAACAAAAGATAGGTGAGACCTGTTCGCATATTGAGCATAAACTAATTTACTATAGTATGATAGCATGATCTGATCTCCATTACAAGGAAAATAAACTTTACACAATGATTGCACTGGATAATATTTTGATAAGGTAAACACAAGAGCAATGTTAAACTTCAGAAGTCCAATGCCTTCTTTGTTTACAAATTTTGATCATACTATGATTACTATCAATTGAACTTTACTGTGCACTCGGTGATCATAAGTTACTAGGTTGTCCATTGACTCCATGAATGAAATTAGATTACAAGCAAATATAAAATTTGAAATTGTTTAGTGCTTTGTGACTAGCCTTTTTAAAGGGTTTGTGCATTTGAACCCTTAACACATATGGCTGCACTATACCCAGTGCAGTGTTTCCTGAGGAGGCAAAGATTGAAACACATATAGCTTTCACCCATGTGACATATGTAACTTTCAATTGAACTGTACTGTACACTTTCTCTACGATCCACTGACTCATGAATGAAAACAGATTACCGGTAAATATAAAATATAAAATACTTAAGTGCTTTAGACCTGAGCAAATGTGATTACACCCAGATGCTGGATCACCATTACCATACCTGGACCAAAATACACACTCTTTGCCTATTATGGCTGCATCCTAAGAGCTCCATCCAGACGGATAACCTCCCCATTCAACATAGAATTCTGAACGATGCATTCCACCATGTGAGCATACTCATCAGGATGAGCTAGTCTGCCAGGAAAGGGCACTGTTTTCGCTAAGAAGGTCCGAACCTTCTCTGGAAGCCCTGCCAAAAGCGGTGTGTCAAAAAGACCTGTGTAAAGAAAATGGAAAATGGCAGCATATTATCAATCCTTACACATCTTTTAATTACCGTCTACTCAATAGAATGCTAGAAAAAATAACTAAATCATAAGTGATCAGAATTAATCTTAATGTAAACTGGGTTCCAAAAGAAACTTATCAATTCTTCAGAGTGACACAAATCAAAATCCAAAGCATTTAAGTGAATCATAATTGGGCATAAATTAGCTAAAATACTCCTTACCAAGCACAACTAAATAAGCTTATGTTTTGTTGAGTCACAAAAGAATAAAATAAGGTAAAATTGCAAGAGGTAATTTTTCAAAGTCACAAAATCTGCTTGCTTCTCAGGCAGGGAGATCGGTGTGGACAATGGCCAGTACAGCGGTAACAATAACCCACCTTTGAAATTGAATGAACAGCTTTGGAATGTTCTGAATAGGCAGCCTTTCAAAGAGGTACTCAGCGAGCAGTTTCTGTGATTTTTTAAAGTGACCTTTAGCAATTTCATCTGATTTATCTCCTTTATGGCAAAACTGATCTTTAAAATTTTCAAATGTGCATCATAAGGAGAATTGTAGCTTATTTGTGTCTAAATATGATTAAATTTGATGCAGTAGATTTTAGTGAGCAGTGCTCTGAAAAAGAGATAAGTTTCTTTTGGAACCCAGTTTACATAAGTTTTAACAGCATGCCAAATTCATCATGGTAGTACAAATAGTTATGAAGGTATGATTTTTGGCAAGGAAACTTTTTCTGTGGAATTGCCCCAGTGTATGTAAACTTTTGGCTCCAACTGTAGGTATGCTAATGAGATAAATCAAGCTTTGATTTTGAAGCAACCTTGACAGTTTTGTTGTTTTTTTGGTTGGAATAAACAAAACACTTCACCTCAATAAATTCTAACACAGATACGCTAGAGGAAAAATGCATTCCACTCAATTGTTTGAGTAAGGTCAAAATATATGTAGGACACTTTGTGATAATGGTCAAGTGGTCAAGCCACACCAAGTCAATTTTATCTAATATTCACATTCAATATTTTACTAAAGTGTTGATAAATGTCATACAGGGCAAAACTGGATGTTTTTCTGTTCTTTTTTAAGTATTACCTATACAATATGACCATAGCTTATCACAAAATACCCGAAATTTCAGAGAGTACATGTATTTTCATGGGGTAGTCTTAATCTCATCAAACAGAAGATTCAATCAATAAATTTATCTCAGGTCTGTGTGCTAATGGTATTTCCTAGGCATGAAGAATTGTCTTGCAATAAATTTCTTCAAAGTTTTCATGAATATACTTGTCATTTACTTGGAACTATCCATATAAGAAGATCTTGTGCACAAAAGAGTATATAATGGTTCTGCACATTACTTAAAACATGCTGTTGTACAAAGTGATTATATAAATATTTCTGAGATTGCAGCATACCTGGTGCAATCGTGCAAATTCTAATCCCCTGAGAAGCCAAGTCTCTGGCAATGGGTAGTGTCATACCCACGATGGCACCCTTCGAGGCAGAGTATGCAGCCTGACCCATCTGTCCATCAAATGCTGCTACACTGGCTGTGTTGACAATAACACCCCTTTCTCCATCAGCATTAGGTTCATTCTTGCCCATAGCTCCTGCAGCCAGTCTGGCAACATTGAAGGTACCAGCTGCGTTCACCATCAGGACCCGCTGGAACTCCTCCAAGGGATGAGCTCTGTCTTTGTTGAAGTTGTAGGTTTTGACTGCCACACCAATCCCTGCACAGCTAACAGCTACGTCGAGGTGCCCAAATGAGTCCTTAGCTATGTCTATGGCTTTTGTTACATCATCTGCAGAAGTGACCTGATTGAATTTCAATTTCACACCATTTAATCAAGATTAAATTAGTATTTTCTTTAACATGAGCATCTATAATGTCATTTACAAAAGACATGTTTACCATGTCCATTTCTTCCTTTATTCAGAACCGTATGTATATTTCATAATTATATTTTTTCACTGCACATACCATTGCTATGAGTCAAAATTTTTCCATGCACTAAGGATAAACAGCAGATGGAACTACTCAGATTGATTTTTGGTCACTTTCCTAATTTCCAAAAATGCTCCTTTAATTGGGCTCAAAATAAAACTACATGTACCAACAAAAATGGAGGCAGGTGAATCAATGGAAGCAGAGAGGCAAGACAGTAGGAATCATTCTTAGTGTACTTGAGGCAACTATGTCTACAGGAAAAAAAAACAACATGCAAATCTCTTTTTACAATCATTTCACCTCACATCACAATAAAGTATGACAGGTATGACATGAAAGGTATTTAACATACATCTCCTGGAGAAAATCTGCAGTCATCTCCCAAGCTTTTAGCTACCTCCTCACCAGGAGAGTTTGGTAGATCCACAATGACCATTCTGGCTCCATTCCTCACAAATCTCTCCACTGTGGCTCTCCCTAGTCCAGAGGCACCACCAGTTACAAGTCCAACAAGACCCTACAAACAAAAAAAATCATAGAAAGGAAATTTTCATTCAAGATGAGAACCAGATTATCATGAATTAAATTACAATGTAATTAGGAGCAATAAAGACTGTCACAAATAGGCCCTCTATCCTCAAACAATATTAGTATTGGTACAGTGGAATGAACTTCCTCCAGTTATAAAGAATGCCCTTGATAGATCAACAGAAATTCTTAAACCAACATGTGCAGCAGCAACTGCATGATGGCTTACTTATCTGTAGCTACATGTAATTTTGAGGCATTTTTGTGCAGTGCAACCAAGACAGCAAATCACGGCCTTCTCATTTTTTGTCTCACCCACCGGAGGTGAAGGCGAGACTAAGGGAACCAAATGGTGTCCGTCCGTCATCCGTCGTCCGTTAAAGTTTACCTGCAAGACTCTCTTCTGACGCATAACTTGGCAACTACTGGTCCAATGGCAACCAAACTTGGGTGGTAGATGCACTAGGGGTACCTGCAAGACTCTATTATGACAAAAAACTTTGCAACTGATGCTCCCTTTTCAACTAAACTTGGGTCATAGATACACTTGGGGTACCTTCATGTTATAGTGGCATAGCATGTCACATGGTAAGGTCAAAGGTCATTTTATTTCAAACATTAAAGGAGAATGGAACCCAGGCATCAGTGTGCTTTTAGTGAATAGAGATGAACAAGAAAGATAAACACTGAAAGTTTGAGCAAAATCGGACAATATGTTCAAGAGTTATGAAATTTGAAAGTTTACGCAAATCCCTATTATAGGGATCCTTGAGTTGGCAACTTTGCCAGCATCTGTGATGTCATCATGGACAACTCTTCATTCATTTTATGCACAGAATTAAACATTTTCTTCATTTTCAAGAAAAATAGAAATTCTTTTGAATTTACTGTTTGGTATGACATGGCTACATCAATTCTGCAAGCATTTTGGGTAGAATTATGTTGATTCCTGACTCGAAATTTTATATAAATCAATTTTTTTTTTAAATCATACACACAATGAATGGAGAGTTGTCCACGATTACATCATAGATGCTGGCAAAGTTGCCAACTCAAAAAATTCATAACTCTTGAACAGATTGTCCGATTTTGCTCAAACTTTCACTATTTAATCTTTCTTGTTCATTTCTATTCACTAAAAGTACACTGATGCCTGGGTTCCATTCTCCTTGAAAGTTTACCTGCAAGACTCTCTTCTGACACATAACTTGACAACTGTTGGTCAAATGGCAATCAAACTTGGGTCACAGATGCACTAGGGGTAACATCATGTTGTGGCGCTGTCGGAGTTCACATGGTGAGGTCAAAAGTCATTTGAGGTCAAACATTAAAGTTTACCTGCAAGACTTTGTGACATCAAACTTGGTTAGGGATCTGCTTGGGGACACCTTTGTGTTATTTAGTCACTGGTGGTAGAGACACAATAATCCCGTGTTGTTGTAGCATCCATTCCAAAGATTCGAAAAATACATGAATATTCACAACATCGCTGAATATGCATATCTCAAAGAACAGAGCGTGCTGTGCGGATTCATATCGCGATATACCTGGGGAGTGTTTCATGAAACACTCCCCTGTTGTCGTCTTCATGCATATTCAATAATTTCTAACGAACCGCGCTCTAAAACATGAATATTCATGTTGCTCTGCACATGCACACATTATTTTTCGATTTGTGGAATAGATGCTACAACGTGGGATATTTTTATAGGACAAGAAAATTGTATCTTTTTTCTTCCAAATCATTTTCAGAAGAGGATTTCAGAGGGTATGCTGGTTGGCCAGAGAGTTGGTGAGTACATATAGCACAATTTTTAAAGTTTTGAATTCATTTGATAAAAATAAGCGAACCAAACTGACGTTTCCAAAAAATTTACGGCGAGAATTGCCGTGAATTTTTAAAAAACGTCTGCAAGATCGCTCGCATCTAGTCGCGCAACGATGCGCATGCGCAAGTTAGTCGTCATTTCCTATCTGCATTTCAATGGACGCCGGGGAAACGTAAACAAGCGGTGAGTTTTTCCAGCTACCCTACGATAGATTTAGATCTAAATTTCGGTTTTCGTACGTCCCATTTTTAGTCCCAAGTGTCAGTCGGGTTCGTGATGACCACAGCCGATAGTTACAAGGCTGGTGGTGTCATTGGCCCATGGGAAATTGATTTTCCAGGGGTTGTTTTGAAGTGCCAAAATGCTTGCTATGTACAAACAGGGGGTAAAAATGCTGGACGTCATGGAGAGTAAATAGCGTTAGCGTTTTTTTTTTTTCACTCTCCAGACGTCCCTGGACTAGTGCAGATCGTCCCCACCGCAGCTGCCACGGCAATGCACTGGGCTGCATTTGATGATTTGTTGCACACAAATGAATACAGCGTGCACGTTCCTGTCCCCTATTCTCCGGGTTTGCCATAATTTTCTTAAGTTTGCTAGATTTCAGTAAACAAAAAAACTCCCCAAAAAACAATTCAACAACAAAAACAACGGTGCAATGGTCATTCAATGCATCGTCACTCATTCACGTTACCCAAGCCCAAGGCTACATGTAAGCTTACCGTACCACCAAGGGTCGGCCAGTGTGATAGTCGATGTGTTCTGGGTTCCGCAGGAACGAAATGGCTAGTCGATTCGTTCCTCGGAACCAAACGACTAGTTGATTCCTTCCAGCGGAACCAGACGTCTGATACTACTTTTGGCAGATACGTTACAAAAGCCGCCGTTTGGTTCCGACATCAGCCAAGAGTTTCGGGGTACATTTCAGAGGCGTTATTAGAGGGAGAGGGGAGCTGACACCCAAACAGGTGAAATCCAGATTCTGCAGATAGGGGCTTAGTGGGGTTCATGGGCGGCACGCCCCTTCCCCGAACCCTTGGTTTTTTTCTGATTATGAAAGTCTATTTCTAAATTTACAATTTGAAATATAAGTTTTTTAAACTAATAAGGTTTTATTATTTTATGGCTGAAAGTGTGGGGGACCCCCGCGACCCCTCCTCCGCTTCCGCTGCCCCTGTATTTTGATCACTAATATTATCAAGAGTATTATTACACATTGTCATTGTCAGACGGTCTCTCAAGTCTTTGTAAATGCAGTTTATATTGAATAGGTTTAAATAACAGTCATTAAAAGTTCTGATAAATCTATATATTCTGGATATTCTGATAGTGTCTGCAAAGGAGTTAACAAAATGCTTATATTTCTATTTTGAGAAGTCTTATTCTCAATAACTTATCCCAAAGCATAAGCACTGTGAAAAAAATGGGCGAATGCTTTGCCCAGCGTTGGGCTTATAGTCAACCCAACGAATTGTTAGGCAAAGTTTTGCCCAAGGTTATGCATTTCCCATCATATTGGCTTTTGCCTTTGGGTACCAACATCAACTTACCCATTTTTTGTCACATTGTGGTTGCAAAATAATATCCAGCATCAAAGAAAATACTAGTACCCTCTAATAAAATTCCCCCTGAAAAGCAGTTGTGTAATTAGTCAAAATAATTTGAGGGGGTAGCTATGAAGCACATTTCTAAAAAGTCGCCAGCTAGCTAAGAGGGCAATTAAAAAATTGACTTGTTTATTGAAAATGTTATTATTATTATTATTATTATTTTATTCGGCAATTCAAAAGAAATACAAAGGAATACAATGGAAATCAATACACGGAAAATGAATAGTTGATGCTGACTATACATGCCAGGCTGCCTGGGAAAAGGAAAAGTAAAATTAATCACTGTAGCCCACAGGCTTTCCGCCCCGACCCGGACATGCATGGCAGCATCCATAGAACAATAAACATGAAATTATATAACATAAAAGAATGATATAAAATAACATAAAATAAAATAACATGAATATATGGGTTATCATGAATTTGAGGTGGTTCAAACAAAACAAAATGATATAACTAATTGGATAGCGGATTTGCTATGACAGAATAATGCAGAGGTAGCACAATAGAAAGTAAGGGAGTACATCCAAAAGTTGAGGGTTTATACAAATCAATGTGTTTTAAAGATATGAAAATTAATCAAGCTACTACATAGATCAGGACATATATCCGGGAGGTAATTTAATTTGTTCCCCTTTCCGCTTTTTTTTCAAGTTTTTATTTTTTGCATGGATATTTTTTTTTGGGGGGGGGGGCTACTGCCCCAAGCCCCCATAACAGTATGCCGGTGCTGAAAAAATAATAGCACCTCACATACTTTTTTTTTCATTTTACACATTGAAATTACAGTTATTATATCTTGTGTTTAATAATTAAGGTAATTATCTAATATGCTAAATAATGTTGAATTCTCGATGAACAGATGTGGTGATTTGTAATGAATTACATGTAACTTTTAAATATTTCTTAAAAATAAGAGGAGCAAACAATTATATTTGACTGTACACTTTTACAGTGGCATACTCCAAGTGACACTTAAATGTTTTCTTTTCTTTCAAATTAGGACAAAATATCATATGAAAAAATCTTTGAAAATACAACAACATAAGGCTCATGCTGTTTGTCATGATCCCTTCCTATCAGAGCCCAGTTTATGATAATGGTGTGTTTGTTTTTGTTGTTATAGTTTATTTTTTGTTTTGATTTGTTTAGTTTTTAGAAATTGCACTGAAAAGTTTGTGCCTACTAGCGGAAGGGCGAAAAACACAAGTTCAAATCATTAATGCAAACTAAGTAACATTTACCTGCAAAATATACTTATCGTACTCAGATGAACTTCAAAAGAAAACAACGGAATTACCTAAAGGGATTAGTGACATCTTATCGACTTATCTGGATAAAAGTACGATTGCAGTAAAGTGGAAACTAATTTTGCATTTTATCTTGAAAATGTCACATAATACATGCACCTTTCAACTATTACCACATACATGTAGATACAAGAAATTATGCCACTTATCTTTTTCTTCTTAATGCAGTAATAAATATAAATCAGAAGTTAAACCAATGGACATGATTTCGAATATAACCCCTGCAATATACCCGCAGGACATTACAATTCCTTGACAACGACCCCATAGGACAATTATCCCTATTTACCCGATTTAACCCCCCCCCCCCCCCCCCCCCCCCCCGATGAATACCAGAAAATTTAATTTTTAAAGAAGTTTCGGGCTTACTTATTTCATGCAGCTGCACAATACTTTCGAAATTGCCCATAGTCTCTGCGCAGAAAAAAAAATTAAAATATGGAAATGTCCTTTGTGTGACATTTTTTACACAATTCAATTTTTGTCTTTCTTTTAAATGACGATCTATCGGCCCTATATCTAAGTAACGCGCTGATCTGTACGTAAAGATATTAAAAAGTATTAAAAAACTAAAAATCCTTGAATTGTGTCCTAATCATTTCATCATCTCATCTCATTTCAGTCCACATCATCATCATCATCCTTTTCCCACTCTCTGCCTGTATGTTCCCACACTAGATCTAGATCTAGTCTCTGTTTGTTTACAGTCTGATAATCTCCTCCCCTGCTGCGTCAATAACTCACTCAGATGGCAGCGAGCAACAGACATGTTATGTAACTGGTTTTGGAGGAGTTTGATTGGCTCCGAAAGATGACCAGAAGAGTACATTTTTAGGGGTGTTAGTTTACCATGACGTGATACGTTAGCACAACAGAGATTCGGATCGCCTTCCGCTTCGCAGCTCAGCTAAATCCTTCGTCGAATGGTCGAAAGGAACGAATCGCCTGGTCGGAACCAATCGCCTATGACGATCACATTTAGTCGACCAAAGCGGATCTAATCGGCGGGTAAATATTCAGGCGATTGGTTCCGGAGGATCCAATCGACTGCCCAGAACGATTCGTCTACATGGTCTATGACACCGGCGCGGGAAAAATGCCAGAGCTGCATGCATGCATGCTGCTAGCTAGCTAGCTGCAGCTGCAGCGGTCGGCGCGGCCGTACCGCCCTAACTCTTCGGGGCTCCTCGGCAGCATACATTAATTACGCCAAAAAGTTAATTCCCGAAAGCTAGAAAGCAATATAACGAACTAGAGACAGTATATTATTGCTATACATCATTCAAAGTTACCTTAACAGATTTCACAGATGACATAGCGGCACCAAGAGAGCTAAATTGTCCTTTACAAATCCCCCGTTACCGCCGATTTATGCGATTTATGCTGTTGTAGTCTGCACGCTGCTGCTATGCTGGATGCGGCATGCATGCATGCATGCCCGTGAGGAGTATGGGACGCCAAGAGTGCAGTTTCAGGCATCATTAGGTGTTGTTTAAAATAAAACAAGAACAACAACCGAAAAGTATTATTTTATAACCATTTATAACACAAAAACTTTTTTAAATCCCCTAAGAGGACTACTGATCAGGGGAGGCGTAGCCGGGAGGACGTGGGCACAATGCCCCCTCCCCCACTTTTCAAAGCACCTGAAAAGTGTCCCTTTTTACCCATGAAACATGCCCCTTTTCAAATCTGTTCAGTACCCCTTTTTTCATCTTACAAGGGTCTATTTTCTTTTTTTGATAAGTGTCCTTTCACCTTCCAGTAAGTGCCCTTCTTAAATATATCACAACTGCCCGGGCCCCTTTTACACCAGACTGGTGACCCTTTCTCATTTTTCATAGGGCTCTTTACCCTTCTGAGAAGTGCGCCCTTTTCATTTCTAACGAATGTCCCTATTGAAATATGATAAGTGCCCCCATTGACTGCCCATTTTCGATTCTAATAGTTCATTTCCCCTTCTGCTGAGTGCCCCTTCTCACCTCTGATAAGTTCTTTAATATGAACCTCATGTGGGTGTGGAAGGAGGGGGTGACCCTCTCAACCTGTGAAAATAATGGCATTCGAAAAATTGAGCATGGCAAGTTTCTTGGGAAAAGGGTCCTATTCAACTTTGCCGACAACATATAACAAAAACAGGGGGAACAAAGGGGAAAAAAGATAACGTGCTGATATGAAAAATCTAAATTTTACTTGGGACAAATTTGTCGACAATCATAGAAAATAACTATCCGGAATAGGAATTTCAGAAAGTCGCTTTTGTACTTTCCGTCTAATAGTCATTATTACGCAATTGACCGGCTTGCTTATTTTATGCATACTTCGTGGACAAAAGATTCACTTAACGACAAAGAAGCTTGGTAGAAGTTGCCCGACATAACAACAGCCAATGTATGCAAACTTGATTCCACGCATCCTGTGTACTTGGTCAATGAATTCCATTGAGATGCCATTATGCATTTGAACTGAAAATTAATTTGTATCCAAGGGTTCTGGAGAGAAACAAACCTTTGTATCATGGTGCCATACATAGGCGCCGGAAGCGGTAGGGGGCAGAGGGGACAGTTTCAAGAGGGGGCAAAATCGATTTTCTCCCCCCCCCCCCCCCCCTCTCCCATATAGGCCCCTCGCAAGAAAAAAAAAAGAGAAAATTTCGTATCATATTAAGATTGCACTAAAACCATGTAAAATGCAAACTTTCAGCATTAAAAAATCAAAATTTTCTTACTCGGCCGCTACGCTCCCTCAGTAAATTAAAGGGTTTAGGGAATGTTCGTTTTGTTCCCGTCCCTCGCAAGGTTATTGCACATAACAATTTTCATTATCATAATAGATATTACAGTTTTCTGGTACTATGAACAAATTAAATCCCCTAAAACAACATTCCATAAACTAAAATATTTCAACTGGGCGCAGCGTTCCCGAGTTGCTTTTTAACTGAAGTGTAACCCTGTCTACCAAAGGCGTCACAAGCTGGGGAGAGCGGCTGGGAAGTCTAGCGCATGCAGTCTATTAGTCATAACATGAAGGCTGAGATTGCCCATATAGGTTTAAATGTTTCAGAAGGCAAAATATTCTTAATAAGTAAAAAGTCTTATCCTCCCCCACCCTCCGCCCAAGTATCCTCATGATAATTGGCATTGGGTGTCCGCATTTTCTCACATTTGGGCAGTGTCAGAATATGAAATTTTTGTACATTTTCACCGTCAAATTTTTGTTTAAAAATTCGCTCGCGCGGACTGTTGTGAAACAGTACTGAAAGTTGCTTTTCGAGCATAAGGCGTCGCGACGCCTTGCCGAAAAAAAGAAAAAAAAAAAAAAAAAAGAAAAGAAAAAAAAAGAAAAGAAAAAAAGAAAAGAAAGGGGAAAACAAGGAAAAGGAAATTAGAATTCGGGAAGCGCTCGCTCGCTTCCCTCGTTAGCAAGTAACTTAAGCAATGCCGATGATATTACTATTCTTATGAAAGGAATCAGATTGCATCCTTGGCCGTCGCAGCGGGGGGGGGGGGCCGGGGGCAGTTGCCCCCCCCCCCAAGAAATTTTGAAAACTTTCATTTTTTTCTGAAAATTTCCACAAAATCCACCAAAAGTGTGCACCAAATCCTTCAATTTCACTTTTTAAAATGCCAAAGTGCCCTTATGACCAGCTCGGTCGATTTGCTCCCTTGCTTTCGAGTTTCTTCGAAATTTTTTCGCATCTTGCCCTCACCCCCCCCCCCCCCCCCCCTCAGGAAAAAAAATTCTGCTTACGGCCCTGATTGCATCTTGTGTCTCAGTCTGATTTCATAGGCTACTATTCTTCCACTCATAGAATGTATTATAACGACATCTGGATTTCACTCCAAGAAATCGAGCGGCAAGTTTACCTAGGCCTAAAAATAAATACACTATCAGTAGATAATGGCCAAGATGAAAACAAAATCCCTATTTTTTTTCGTTCGCTAGCTCGCTAATCTCGCTCGTAAAAGCTGGAAACAAGACGATTTCAGGCACGACCATAAGCTTGTATCAGAAGCAATTAGAAAAATATAATTTGGGCAGTGAGGTGGTTCACAGATTTACAAAAAACATCTGCACTGTGCTGACTAATCCATTCATATATATGTGGGGGGGGGGGGGGGGGGATTGGAGTCGCTGACTTTGCTCGCTCGTTAAAACAGATTGGTTTCGGACGGTGAGCGGGGTACCTAAATGTAGTCATATCCCGGGAGTCATATTCAGCACACAGGTGATCGAATTGGGCTACAGTGTATTTCGATAAAGAAATAGCACTTCTACAATGAAAAAAAAAGTATACTTTTTCTCGCTCGCTGCGCTCACTCGTTAAATTATTGTTTAAAAATTTTTGAAAGCAAACGAATTCGGCGAGTGAGGTGACCAAATAAATAATTTAGATTTTATGCTCACAATGTAATTTACTGAAGGGGTTACTACTTCTACCATCAAAAAGTGTGTGTATTTCCTGGCTCGCTTTGCTCGCTCGTAATATTTGGAAACAGGGTGGTTTCCGACAGCGAACATAGACCAGGGACGTGCCAAAACAGTCATTGGCAGCGAGGAGACCAGATCATGGCAATTGAGATATCGTATAGGCCTTAAGTGATCGATAGTATATTTTTATAACGAAGTAACACGTACTTTATTGCAAATAAAGTTGTAATTTTTGGCTCGCTCGCTTCGCTCGCTCGCAAAATTAAAAGACAAACAAACAGGGTAGTAACTAGGCTAAGCAAGATGCGTCAGTTTCCCAAAACGCTTCACGTCCCTAAAGACATGTCGAGATTACTGTTTTTTTATGATAGAAATAACATTATTATTTTTTATTTTTAGCAGGAGTTTCTGCATTTATTGTCGAATCAAATAACAAATATACAAACAATAGTAATAAATATACAACATGATTGTTCAAATTACAAATGTGTTAGATAACAATAACAACAGAATAAAGACATGATTATAAATAGAAATGGACAAGAAGAAATAACAAAAATGCAGGGGCCAGCTACCTTAAGCAAAATGCTTGAATGAATAGCAGCCAGGGGAAAGGGCTACATGGAAACCATAATGATGTCACTAACTGAAGAAAAAAAATTACTTACTACAAAAAAAGGGGAATAGGGGGAAGGAAGGGGGTGCGGTGAAATGTGTGCAAGTGGGTGCACGTGCAAGTGAGAAGTTTACGAATAAGTGGATAGCAGATACTTCTTTAACGAAGTTTTAAAAGAAAAAAGGGGATACGGCGTGTTTGATATTATAAGGTAAATCGTTCCAAACATCTGGACCGTGATGTCTTATCGTTTTTTGAGCTATGATTAATTTTGGATTTGTTAAATGAAGATATGATGAATGTCGTGTAGATAGGAATGGACATCTCTGTTGTAGATAAAAATATTCTGAAAGGATCATATTGGTGTAGCGTTGGTGGAAAATTTATACATAAATATAGCAGTTTGATAGGACCTGGTGTGAATAGCGTTAATTTTCAATGTTTTAAACTTATAAAATATAGGATCAGTATGGGCTAAATAATGAGAGTGAGAACAGATACGGAGTGCTTTCTTTTGAAGACGCAATATAGTGTCTATATTCATTTTGTTACTATTTCCCCATACTATGTTATAGTACGATATATGTGACAAAATAAATGAGTTATAAAGCATTAATAGTGATCTTTGAGAAAGATAATATTTCAATTTATATAAAATGCCTATGCCTCTTGCTACCAACATTCTAATGTTACGAACGTGACTATTCCAAGTTACATTTGAGTCGATCAATATACCTAGAAATTGTGTTTCTTGTTTTTCGGTAACGGGCATGTCATCAATGAAAATATTATTACAAAATACATGTGTAGAATTAATGTGTTTAAAGTACATGAAGTTTGTTTTGTTTATACTGAGGGAAAGTTTATCGGATTTAAACCACAATGATAATTTCTTTAATTCTTGATTCAGAGTTGTAACAAGCATGTTTAAATTTTGGTGTGAATAAAATATGTTAGTATCATCTGCAAATAAAACGTATGTTAGTAAAGGTGATGCATTGACAATATCATTCATGTATATTATACATGTATTACACACACACACCCACCCGCACACACTTTTCAGCTCGGTGCCCCCTTGTGCAGTGCCTTGACCCATGGTACGCCACTGCACAGTGTGTCTAATCTCTCACGACACCCTACGTGCCACCAGCGGTGAAAAAAATAATGCTGTTTCAGTAGTAGTGATGAGAGATATGTAAAATTTGATCACCGTGATCAAATAAAGCAAAATTTCTTTTTAGATTTTCTAAATGAAAAGTTCTAAACCTGACAGTTTTGAAATATAAAGAAATATGTATAAAAGGGGGGGGGGAGAAATGTGCTTGTTCGGGGGGGGGGGGGGGATAGGGCTGTATACTGATAGTAAGCATTTGAGGTGGGCCCCAAGAGTATTCGTCCCCCTAAGCTGGGACCCTTCGGCGCGCCTGGTGCCAAAGAACGTTTTTACAAGGGGAAATATGTCATGAAGACCAAACAATTTCATTATAATTAATTTCATTGACTAAGCAGAGAGATTGCGAAGTGAAGAGAGACAGAGGGATAAAAAGAAAGAGCGAAAGGAAGAAAGAGCGGAACTCGAGGTCTATGGAGGGTAGGCCTAAAAAGAAGAAGAGAGAAGGAGGGAAGGAGAGAAAAAGAGAAAGAAAGACGGGCGGGAGGAGAAGGGAGAAATTGACCAGACAAGACAACAAACAAGCGAGAGAGAAGATCGGAAGTGGTTGGCGGAAGACCAGAAAGGAGGTAGAGGGCGAGATGGAGAAAAATTAATAAGCAATTTGTTGGATGAAACGGTCTATACACTCTAAATTTCTTAGATGAGAAATTTAAGTCGATTGTAATAAAGAACAACTCCAAAATTAGACTGAGAATTATAATCAATAAGATTGATTTCTAAACCATTACAGATTGAGATCTTTAATCGAATGTGAAGTCGACCCTGATTTAAGTCTAAGAAATTAGAAGTGTATAAGCTGTTAGAGAAAGAAACAGTTAATGGTACTATTATAGTGGTGGTAATGATTGTAGTGGTGGTTTTGTTTGATCAATACCGTTTTACTTGTGATTTTCTTAGCTCAGCTCAAAAAAGATGATACTGGGATATCCTAATTACGCAGTGGCGCTTCAGGAGGAGTTGATACTCAACCAAGTTGAAAAACCATGGTTTGGATTTCATGTTCTTTATGGCTGTGTCATAATATCTACCATATTCATCGTGCCCTGTCCACCCTTCCCGTTCATGGTTAAGTCGCGATCGGTTGAATCCACAGCATTGTGGTCACCTCGGTGCTATTTATTTCACACGGGCACAAAACGCATTATATAAAATGACCTTATTTTTTCAGCTATGTCTTTAACGTGAATGTGTTGGGATCTTGCCATTTTTTTTTTTTTTTGGTGTGCACTATAGTTCTAGGCCAACGTCTGTCTTCTTGCAAATGTTTCTCATTTGAAAAGTCCTTTGATAAAAAGCATAGCAGAAACAGGAGATAACGCCTAGCTCTTTTATAACACAAATCTGAAGTAGAAAAAACATACTTAATGGAGAATAATGGGACACTCATGGCAGCCCGTTTGAAACTCGGTCGGTTTCTCCGATTAACATCCTGCCAATTATTGTTATGTAAGAAAGTGAATCACCTGGGATTCCGCTCTGAAATTTGAAAACAATGGTATTCAGTAATACGCAGGGCCGCACACAGAAATTTTTTCGGGGGGGGGGCAAGACACGTAAAAATTTTCAAAGAAGCTCAAAAGCGAGGGAGCGAAGCGACAGAGCCGGTCACGAGGGTGCTTTTGCATTTTTAAAAGTGAAATTGAAGGATTTGGTGCACACTTTTGTGGATTTTGTGAAAATTTTCAGTAAAAAAAAAAGAAGCAAGTTTTCAAAATTTGGGAGGGAGGGGGGGGGGGGAACTGCCCCCTGGCTGCCCCCCGCTGCATACAGCCATGGTAATACGTGACCCTGCAACGTATACCAGCATTAGAATTACTCTAGTATAACTTTGAACTACATAATCCATCTTACAGGAATTTTTCAAAATTGGGTTTCCTTTAACGTCCAGTATAATCACATATGACAAAAATTAGATAAAGGAAACATATAAGAGAAAGGGAGAAGGCAGTGAGGAAGAGAGAGTATTTGACATCATACAATCAAAAGGAGGAGATCTCTCTCCCTCTCCCTCTCTTTCTCTCCCTCCATAGCCATATGGGGGTGGGCGGGCTCATATGTTTTCACAAAATAAGTAGTTCATGACATGCATGTAAATGCATGTATACTGATAAAGTAGTCAATCATGTAGAACTTATACTGCAGTATTACCACAAAACTGGGCCCCGTAACACAAAGCTTAGCAATTGATCGTACGATTGATCTTTGCGATTGATTGCATTGACCACTATGTGCAATCAATCGCAAAAATTTATTGTACGATCAATCGCTAAGCTTTGTGTTACGGGGCCCTGGAGTAGGCTGCCGTACCGTCCGGTATATCAACACCCCCTCCACATCAAATTTAGGGTTAGGGTTAAGATTGAGATTAGGCAGGGGTGTAACAGGTACCTGTAACCAGGGGGGGCGGGGCAGAGCCCAAAATTTCCTGGTAACTAGTCTATGTGTAGAATCTGTGGCGTAGCTAGGACTGCATTTTAGGAGGACGGTAGTGCTCCACCGGCGTAAATCAAATTTGAGGAGTGGGGATGAAAAACTTTTTTAACAATTTTTTTCCCTGTCACACACATTTTCATATCTATTTTGCGAGCGAGCGAAGCGAGCGAGCCAAAAATAACCACTTTTCTCGATTTTAATCACATTTTCAGATGGAAATCCTAAAATTTTGACGAGCGAGCGAAGCGAGCGAGCCAAAAATAATCACTTTTTTGTTTTCAATAGCAGTTTCAAACAGAAATTCTAAAATATAATGGTTGTTTATGATAGATATTCAGAATTTTTACTTACTGATTAATTGAAATATATTTTCTTCCTTAAAAAGTGTGTCTGCATGGGGGGGGGGGGAGGGGGAAATTTGTACACACCATCCCCCAAGTGGGGGTGATAGATCCCCCTACCCCTGGAATTTACGCCAATGTAGTGCTCCCTAGAGGGGAGGGTGCAGGGAGGGGGGCGTTTCCCCCCTCCCGCGCGTTTCTTTGAATTACTAGTTGTCGGTAATATAGTCTATCTTCTGCGACGTAACTAGGATTTCATTTTAGGAGGACGGTCAGGGGCGTCGCTAGAGGGGGGGTGTGGGGGGGTGTGACACCCCCCATTAAAAATTCTTGTCGGCAAATTCGCGATCGCTGTCGGCAAAAGAGAGAGAGAGAGAGAGAGAGAAAGGAGAGGGAAGAGGAAGGAGGGAAAAAGAAAAAAAGAAAGATGAGTAAGGTGCCCAAATAGAGTCATATTCGGCTTATTTGCTTGTGCATTTTGACGACGAAATAACACTGGTAACACGAAAGAGAGCCTATTTTTCCTCGCTCGCTGCGCTCGCTCGTATTATATTAAGATACAGGATGTTTTCGGAAAGCAAACACATTTGCCAAGTGAAATAAACAAATATATAATTTAGATATTTTGGGGCCCATCATGTATTTTGTTGAAGAATTATCACCTCTATACCATAAAAAAGAGTAAATATATTTTTCCTCGCTCGCTGCGCTCGCTCGTATAATATTTAGATACAGGATGGTCTTTGAAAGCAAATAGATTAGGTAGGAGAGGTGACCAAATATATCTCAATAGGTATCTTAAAGGCCCATCGTGTATTTTGATGAAGAACTTTCACTTCTACCATGAAAAGGAGTATTTTTCCTCGCTCGCTACGCTCGCTTGTACAATATTCAGATACAAGATGGATTTGGGAAAGCAAACGAATTCGGCAAGCGAGGCCCATCATGTACTTTGATGAAGAGTTATCACCTACCATAAAAAGAGTATATATATTTTTCCTCGCTCGCTGCGCTCGCTCGTATGATATTTAGATACAGGATGGTCTTTGAAAGCAAATAAATTAGGTAAGAGAGGTGACCAAAATATCAAAATAGATATCTTAAAGGCCCATCATGTATTTTGATGAAAAACTTTCACTTCTACCATGAAAAGGATTATATGATAAGGAGTATATAGATTTTTTCCTCGCTCGTATAATATTACGATTTAGGATGGTCTTTGAAAGCGAATGAATCATGTGAGAGAGGTGACCAAATATATAATTTAGATATCTTTAAGCCCATCATGTAGTTTGATGAAGAACTATCACTTCTACGAAAGAGAGTGTATATTTTTCCTCGCTCGCTGCGCTCGCTCGTATTATATTTAGATAGAGAATGTTTTCGGAAAGCTAACACATTCAGCAAGTGAGGTGAACAAATATAATTTAGAAGGAAAAATATAATAGAGGCACACAATTGAACATGCCTCGTGGGCTTTATACAGTTGAATTTGTCGACGTTGGTCGTCGGCAATCGGAGGCATAATTTGTCGGCAATCTGGCCTCTACACCCCCCCATTGAAAAAAGTCTAGCGACGCCCCTGAGGACGGTAGTGCTCCCTATAGGGGGAGGGTGCAGGGAGGGGGAGTTTCCCCCTCCCGCGCAAAGCGCGGAAGCTCCGGCGTTTTTGCGCTGTCAGTTCCCGCTCTTCTTACGCTCTCTGCCTATTATGGTGGTGGGGGGGGGAGCATATGCATAACCAAAAATTTCCCGGTAATTAAGTCTAGAATCAGTGGTGTAATTCTCTGCCTGTTTTCGGGGGAGCCCCCGGAAACTCCAGGGTTTTGGTACTAAATTTTCCCTCATTTCTTTTGTTTCACTTTGCTTTCTTCTTTTTTTCTTTCCCTCTTTTTCCCTCTCTCTCTTCTTTCTCCACTTTCTCCTTCTTCCTTTCCCTTTCTCCACCGGCGTAAATCCACTCTGAGGAGTGGGGGGGTGATTGACTTTTTTGACGATTTTTTTTCTGTCGATCTCACACTTAACTATAAGCACACACCCTCAATAACCCCCACAGACCCCCCTACACACATTTTAATATTTATTTTGCGAGCGAGCGAAGCGAGCGAGCCAAAAATGACCACTTTTTATTGTTTTCAATGATCAATCGCATTTTCAAATAGAAATTCTAAAATATGATGGTTGTTTATGACAGATATTCAAAGATTTTACTAACGGATTAATTGAAATATATTTTCTTTCCTAAAAAGTGGGGGGGGGGGGGATATTTGTACACGCCATCCCCCCCTCTCCAAAAAGTGGGGGGATATATCCCCCCATCCCCCCCCCCCCCCGGGATTTACGCCAGTGCCTTTCTCCTTCTTAAATTCTTTTCCTTTCTTCTTCTTTCTTTCCCTTTCTCCTTCTTTAATTCTTTTCCTTTCTTCTTCCTTCTTTCCCCTTTCTTCTTCTTCCTTTCCCTTTCTCTCTTCCTTTTTCTTCCTTTCCCTTCCTTTCATTTTTCCCGGTGGTTTGGTGGATTTTCCCGCTGAAATCTTTCAGGGGGCACTCTGCATGCCCCCCCCCCGGTTGTTACGCCACTGAGATTAGGATTGGGGTTAGGATTAGGATTAGGGTTGGAGGGGGTGTGAATTTCTTCAGTATTAGTATTACCCAAATATACACTCACTGCCTGTAACTATTAGCATAGATAATCTTTGCTAAATAAAATACATGTAGCTTCGAGCAGAGAGGCTTCGAGCAATTTTATTAGCGATAGTGATCGAACGTCGATCATCACGTGATGCTTTTTGCAAAATAAGACAGAGAAAATTACAAGCTGGCGAAGCTGTAGCTATAATAAATGTTCAAATTCTTCCTCTATGACTGTCATCTGATCATCTTGATTTCATAAATCCACGGACCAGATCATTACTAGGTAAATTTGATTACAACAGACTGTGTGTAGAATCTCTGTTTAAACGACGATTAAATGTGAAATATACGACAGTCATGTCAATAATGTCAGTGCAGCATGCAGCTGCCCATACGTTCAATTTAATGTTATGCTAGGCTATATGGCTATAGGATGGGGGGTTGGGTGTCCGGACACGTAACAAAAATGAAGCCTTCTTTTTTGTCTTTGGATTAAACAAAAACTATGCATTGATTCGTGCTAATCATCATCAATATTTGTTCGCTATAAATATTGTCTAACAGTTTGTGCTAAAACATTTAAGAGATCTGCTTATGAACTTTTTCAATTGGCTGTTTAAAATAGACTGTCCGGATATACAACCTGTCCGGACATCCAACAACTGGGTATACTAGATCTAGTTACTCACCTTATTATCAGGTACTAAAAAGTTACAAAATTCATTGTTTATGTGAATTTATAGCAAGACTTCCTTTTGCGACAGCCACCCAACATGCAAGGTGTGCTTTATTCCGTTAGCAAATTTGGGTGGCTGTCGCAAAAGGAAGTCTTTCCAAATTTATTATTCTATGTCTGACTATGTCATGTATGTGGGTTAACTTATTCTAACGTTAAACAGGACTCGACATTAGCGGGCGCCCGGGACACATGGGCACCTAGATTGGACTGCCAGGCGCTTAAAAATGAAAATGGAAGAAATATGGGTGCCCGACCGGGCGCCTAAAATTTTATTCTTCCGAAAAGATTAAAATGCTGGGCGGTAAGAAAATGAGGACGCACTGTCTTCCATCTTATCCGCTGATGTGTAGCATTAGCTCTTGTGTGTAGATGAGCATGTTGTGTGTGCACGTGTGTGTGAAATGACATGTTTGACGGGGACGGTAGCTCGCCTAGACAATGCCTATATAGTCATACATAATGTGGATGCATGAGCGGTGTAATGACTTTGTCGTTAATCATGATCATGAGCGTATTGAAAAATAGACATAGCCCTTTTTAAAAGCCATTTTTGGTATTCAGAAATTTATATTTGACGGTTAATCGACGGTTAGCAGCCTGAGGAATAACCCCTAACCAACAAAATATTTCCATTAAGATCGACGATAGAGCGGGTTAAAAGAACGGTAAAAGGTACTAGTAGTTGATATAATTCCAAATCATTCCCTCTTTCTGTGAGGACAGAACAGAAATCCAGGGCAAATTAAGTGAAAATAATCCAAATTTGCTTGCTATTCTCCAATAAATTTTCACGTCACAAATTCGTTAATTCAGAAATAAATCAGTCGCCAAAAGATGGCGCTAAACCCTGAAGCGCTAAAACCCGGAAGTGTACCGACATAGCACACAAATTCTATTCATTCAATCTACGTTCACTACATTGACATTACGATTACCGTATGCACGCGTGGCGCAGAGCATACAGTCATGATTTGAAATCGAACTTGGCCTGAATGATTTCATTCCCACAATATCAAAGCAAAGTCTCCAGGACTTGAGTACCCTAGAACATAATAGGCCCAATCATATAAAAGGAAAACAGAAATAGGGCCAGAGACACACACACAATACAGGGAGGATCTAAAAGACATTGTACAAATAAAAAATAGATGCAGTACCTGCAACACAAAAAATTATTTAGAACAGAGGGTAAAAAGGGAAGGCAATCGGACATATGCGAATGCACAGACATAGTGACAGATGAAGACACTTAAAAAGCAGGGAAAAGGGTAGATATAGTCCTGAGCTGAGATCTGTGTTGCCATACATGACTGGAGAACTGTGGACTAAGCTACAACATAATGCTGAAGAAGAAATCGAGGTAGAACGTCAGGTGCAAACCAGACCAAACAGGGTAAGGTGTAAGTTGTAGAACCACTAAGATCTGGGGGGTGTAACATAAAGAATACAATCAATCGTACAATTGATATCAATTGTAAGTCTATGGCAAACCATGTACTAAAGAGTTACAGTTGATCATAAGATTGATTGTATCTCTTTATGTTACACCCCCCTGGGCTGGTATGCCTGAAGAACCACATACTTTGCTACGTGATATTGTTGCAACATCCATCCAAGAAGTCAGCAGGCTAGGGTGTTGGAGCAGCGGTGTAAAAAGATGGCTCGACTGGAACTAAGATGGGGATCATCCAGCATACATGTATACAAGATGACAGCCATGGCACTGGCAAGGCTAGAGCGTAGCAGGCACCCCAATTCACGTCAACAGCTGCAGGACTGAGATGATTAACAATTAGCTTCACAGTTAAGGTACACAACACTATTCAACACAGTTTACTTGGAGTCGCCACACTGTCGCGATCCAAGGAATGGGTGGGGGGGGGGGGGGGGGGGGGGTAGCTTGGATATATGCACGCTGCGTCTGCAAACCATCGCTTCCATGGGCCAGCAATTAAAGTGCTGAGTGGGACTACACTGCTGGAAGACCATGAGACCATGATTACTATGACTACTAATTACGGTAAACCGACTGACTTGCCGATACTGCAAATACTTCACCTCAACGATGAGGAAGGACAAATCCCACCGCTGCCACTACGCCATTAACTCTTAACGTGCCGGAAACACATATTCGTGCATGCGCTGGCGTGCCACACACACACAAATGAGTTTCCGTTCGCTTGCCACGTACACACAATCGCTCATCCGCTCGCGTGCCACGAACACATTTTCGTGCAGAAGTACACACACTAATTGTAATGCCTATTGTACTGTGATTATTGCGTTCACGCTCCGAAGCATATTGTTATTGTATCCAGCGTGCTCAGTTGTTTTACTTTGGCTTGCTTCGACTACATCGTTACATAGCGTTTTTCAGAGTAAATTAAGATTTTTGTCATAAAAAATTCTCAAGTTGTGATCATGGCTCCTCGTCGCATATATGGTACAAGAAACATGTTATGTATCAAGAGGTACACAAACTTTCACAATAGAAAAACAACATTCATCAAACAGCTTCTACCAACTTCATGAGAACCATACTGAAAATCAATATGTAACAAAAAACAGGAAGTTTGAGTGAGAGAAGAGAGTACAAAAGTATTATGAAAGGATAAAAGCAAGCTTTCATTGGCTAAAAGCAAGTTCTTGATGACTCACTGGATAACAAAGAGCAGGAAGTGGCAGTACATATAATAGTAACACTCTGATGCATACAAAACCCTCCACAAAATGGAATTACTTCAAACAAATCATATTTTAGTGAGGAAAATAGTAACCAATCTATACGATGTAGGTATCATTACAAAGGTTATTAAATTCCCCACAACTTTGCTACACAGTATTTTCAGGATAAACTAATCATTTGAGAGTTACAAGCCATTGTAATCAAGGCTATTGCATGGAACCAATTAGACTTGCGCTCTCCAAATTAATGTGGCACAGGGGGGGTTTTGTGGCTGGCACAGGGCATTAGCATGGGATTAGCACTATGGCATTGGGCTGGTAGTGTGGATGGCATGTTAAGAGTTAAGAAGGATAAAGGATCAGTCGATAATCAAGGTTTCAGGTTAGCATACTTTTATTAATGCCTCGGCATGACCAGCAACGGCTCAAAGAGGTTGATACATATTGCTGCCCACAGAGGGTGCATACCACTTCATCACAACATAACAACATTGGCGTGATTTCTTCTTCCTTCTCTTCCTCCTTTTTCCCCTTTTCTATATTGCTGCCCACAGAGGGCGCATACCATTTCATCACAACATAACAATATTGGCGTACGACAATTTTGTTGTCTGTTTTTGACTGCTGCAACGGTGAATGTTCACTACAGTCCCACACACGTTTGGCCCTATGAGTGATCCAGAAGAAGATGTGTGTCACTTCATCTCATCTTATGATCTTGCCACAACATGCTTCCTTCATAACAAACTCCAACTAGAACTGCCTGCTTTAGAAATCCCTGGCAATCTAAACAGAGGAGACCCCCTAGCCTTTACTAAGCTCATCCTCCTACCCAAACCAGAACTTGCCTATGCCGCATCAAATCACTTTACAGCCTTACCCCCAACTTTAGGACCCACTGCCATACCAAAGTCGACTAGTACTGGTCAGTACTAGTGGTCTTGCTGATGTGCAGTGACATTGTTCCAGTATGGGACACCATCCAATCACTGCTCGAGCATGCCTTGAGTCAATAGGTGTGAAGGGATACTTAATAATGGAGTGAATATTTTTTCATTTCTTCTTCTTCTTCTTCCAAGCAAAGTGCTGCTTCAAGGTGCTGAAGATCAATGCACTGTAGATTGTATGTGCATATGAAGCTTCCCTCACATCCTAATTGTTTCATGTTTTTAACTTTCATTCCCTTTTGTGCAGGTGCATATGTGTCAGTAAAAACATAGAATGCATGTAGTGCTGTAGGCTTTACTTTTGCATCCCACCAAGAAGAGCCTGGAGGCATCAAGAGAGGGGAATTGGGCTGGGTCTAGTGGAAGGTTGTTTCAGTCCTTGCAAGTTCTTGGGAAGAAAGAGGAAGCATATGCCCGACTACTGCTGTGTAATGTCCTAAAACAAGACCCATGTCCTGTAGTTGTGAATGATAATTCACTGAGATGTAGTGCCCTGCCTGTTTCTGTTTCATCATTTTTTTTTTTTTTTTTTTTTTTTTGCTTTTTTTTTGTGCCTAAGGCTTAATAGGTCATTGATCATGCTCTTGTGAAACACTAACTTATTGTAATAGATCTACCTCACATTAGTGTGAGTGCTCAATGTCGCCATCTGTTGTAATAAGCTCACACAATATACAACTTGTATATCGTATGAATTTGTCCCAGATAATCTGTGGTAGATCTGTTAAATGTTAGAGTCTCTTTTGATATCGTGTGATTCACCTTATGTTATCTGGGTTGATTTCTAATCACTCTATTGTTTTTATTTCATCACAGAATCTACACACCTGACATGTTGACACGGCACTAAGGTGTCATAAACAGTTATGTGTTAGTAAGAAGTCATACTTGTATCCTCCATGTGTAACGGCATGTGAATGTGGTGAGAGCCAAGATGAGTGCCTACAACACAGATATACAGACACCTCTATTTGGGGAGACACAGACATGGGTAAGATGAGACAGAAAGATCGGATTTGATTTGAAATCAAAAGTGTAGCCATATGGCAAGTTTTTAACAAAATACTGACCTTTTCCCAAAACTGCTCAAAAATTCAATTTTCGTATCGACTTTGCAGCACAGGCAATGACAATTTTGACCTAAAATTCCTGGCATTTCATATTAGCTTTTTGAAGTTTACATCAAATATGAAGTCAGTTTGGACAATATTATCAACATTTTTGTTTTAATTGAAAAAAGGCAAATTTTTCCATTCATTTTGTACATGTGGCGCTGCTTCAGGCACCACCCCTTGCCTTCCAACTTTAAATTGCTGTAACTCAAGATATATATTACCAAAACTTTTCAGGCAAATAGCAATTAGTACAGCCTTAAGATGGTACCAAACTTATTGTGGTAGTCTCATTGGTTCTGGAAAAAAAAATCAAGGAAATCAGTTTGAAACCACAAACTGTAACAGCACCACCTTTTTTTCGGGGGGGGGGGGGGGGGGGGGGGTAGGCGAGTTCATGATACATGACCTTATAAATGTACATGTAAATACAGACAGAAATATTAGTTTTGGGGATATACTAAGTCATGTCTTAATATGAATCAGATAATTAAAAAATAACTTTTGGACAAGTGAGAAAACATAGCTTTGAATTAACTGATCATAAATATTGATTTTGTAAATTATTTTTATTTTCATTTTCCTTAACTTGGCTTTTATATTGGTTTTCACTTTAGGAACGGGTGGTGAACCTTGCGATTGGCGTTGTCTCGGTTACTGTAGTCACGGTAAGCAAGTTGTCAGTATATTTTAGTGAATAACTTTTGGCACTAGTCGGATCAATTTTTTAGGTGCCATTACCTTGTAAAAAATACCATCTAAAATTGCAGATATTTTTATTCCCCTGCCAAACAAAGTTTGAAGGGGGGTGGGAGATATATATAGGAATCGGCGTTAGGTCGGTCAGTCGGTCGGGCGGTCGGTCCTTTGCAAATCTTGCGAATCAAACTACTTCCTTATTTCTTGAACAATGCCCCTGAAATTTGGCACACACATTGATCATGGAATGTAGATGTGCAAAACACACTTTTTGCATGCATCAGAAACTACGTTGCCATGGTAACGGCATATTGCAATAAATTAGGGGAAAATCTTGCAGATCAGTCTACTTCCTCATTTTTCAAGCAGAGGTCATGATATTCAGCACAAACATTGGTCTAATGAAGATGTGCAAGACACTTTTTTAGTGCATCGTAAACTGCGTTGCCATGGTAACAGCCTGTTTTGCAATAAATCAGAAAAATATTGCGGATTAATCTACTTCCTCATTTTTTGAGCAGAGGTCATGAAATTTGGCACAAACATTAGTCTTGGAATGAAGATAAGCGAGATACACTGTTTGCATGTGTCAGAAACTGTGTTGCCATGGTAACAGCATATTATTGCAAGAAATCGGGAAAATCTTGCAGATCAAAATACTTCCTCATTTTTCAAGTAATGCTCATGAAATTTGGCAAACACATTAGTCTTTAAATGAAGATGTGCAAGACATTTTTTTTTAATGTGTCAGAAACTGTGTTGCCTTGTATCTGGTGGATCAAAATATTTCATTTTCCCAGCAATGCTCACAAAATTTTGCACACACATCGAGGTAGGGATATATTAATCACCTTCAGTGATTACTATTTTCTTATTTCAAATATCTAAAGAAAGTATATATATGTTTTTTTTTATGGAGATAGTCACACATATCCCTTGTAAGTAATAAGTTAATGTTAATGCCATGAAATATTAATATTTACATCTATGGTATTTGCTTGTATGTTCTGTTCTTGTCCTTTTTGTAGGTCACCTTCATCAGTGCGTTAGTCTTCCCTTCATGGCCACCATCGCCTCTCAATATCTTCTTTGCAATCTGTATTATATTTTCATGTGTGGGAAATATTTTGCTTGTAAGTACAGTATTAAGTCCAAACTCATTTGTGAAATATACTAGTATACAAGTATATTTTGTCTTGAGAGTTTCTGGTTAAAACTATGGATAAGAGGTGACTCCGAAATAGTACTATTCACTGAGGGGCGCAGCCCCAAAGTGAATTGTACTTGTTGAGGTGCTGAGGCCCACAGTTTTAACTAGAAACTTGAAATTCTGGCAGAGTTTATTTGTTATATATTTTGGATCAAAATTCAAACAAAAGAAGGAAAAAGTCCAGTGACTCATCTTTTATATACTCTCTTGTGTTTTGCTCATATTTTCTTAATTTCCAAAGTAATACAAATGTATGTCTTATCGAAAGCTGCATGGTGCTATAATGTATATGGCCAAAGAAATTTAACACTGTGGGAGTTGCCCATGGTAGGCATTCAAGCTCTCATATGCCCTCTGAATACTTGTATTTGGAGGTAGGTCATTTTTTCATCCCGCGTATAGTTGTGATGTCATTTCACAAATAATGTACTATTTGGAAAATAATGTTTATAACAACATTTTCCAAATAGTACGCTATTTGTGGAATGTGCTTAGTCCTATCTTGCAAATCCAAAATGCTATTGTACAATAAATTTATGAAATATATGTGTATTATTATTAATATTATTATTATTATTATTGTTATTATTATTATTATTATTTATGACAATTGATGTTGATGACTACCATTGAAAAAACCTGCTACAGTAGACTATGTAGAGCTGATTCATGAATTTGCAATGCGTTCTTCATATTTCTGTCTGTCTATCTGTTTCAATCTCCCTCTGTCTCTCACCCTCTTCCTCTCAGATTTACTGGTATAGACAAGGAGATGTGGATCCCAAGTTCCGTCTGTTGATCTACTACAACAGCTTCTGTGTTATTGCCCTTTGTGTCTGTGCTAATCTTTACTTCCATGATGTAGGAAAAAAGTGACAATAAGGTCTTTAGCACTACACTGACTGTTAACCGCTACTAATCCAGGACAAGTTTGGCTGGAGTCAATAGAGAATGGATGAGATGGTATCCAGCAGGATGATGGGTCAAGTGGTTGGAACATTTGAGTGCAAAGGTCAATAATTGAAGCCCTGTCATTGCACTTATATTCTTTGGCAAGACATTTATTTTCACTTGCTGCTCTGTATCCAGGCGAGGAATGAAAAACTGACAGGATGCTGATGGCCATTGTGATTGAATTTGACAATCTTCTCTACTTTGAATTTTGACAATCTTGCCTACACAGGGGGTTGAGATGATGTATACATCATGCATGTTACATTGTGAATGAATCTGATGATCAGATCTCTTTCAGACCTTTTTTTTAAAGTGCTGCATCAATCTAGTTTATCTTGTTTATTATGAATGTAAACAGTAATATTACCCATTTGTATGCAAATCTTAGAATATCCCCCCCCCCCCCTCCCCCCCCCCCCCCACCCCCAAGTATCCTCTTTCAGTTTTCCTGTGAGTTTGTTGTACCACCTTTCGGGCAAGATATTGTTTCTGTTCATATCGAGTTATGTTTCATAATTTTTTGATTATTATATATTATTGTAGGCTTCTTGCCTTGTATAAGACTTTGCTCTAGATATCCTCTTACTCTCATAATTTTGGGAAAATTATGATGTGCATACAATTTTTAATCATGCTTGTTTTGAGAGCTGAAAACCAAATATGTATGCTAGAATGTTGATCATTAACTCATATGAATATGCATTGGTAAAAAGATTGAAAAATGTGTCATAGATTTTTTTACTTTGATTCTCTTGAATGCAAAAAAGGTGCATTTTTGTAATGGGGAAAAATTGATGGGCATAAAAAATAACCTCTTCTTTTTTAGATTAGGTCTATGCTGTGGATTTAGTGCATCTGTGCAAGTGGGTAAATTGGTAAGGTACCAGGAAAACAGGCACAGTACAATGTGATAATCAGATGATCACCCAAAACACAGAGAGTGAAAATAGATGTTTGCAGACTATGGTAACTCCATTGAATTATGTGATATGTAAAATAAAACAGCATTACACCATGTTGGTCACTAAGGTCAATGTACATACCATCAATGGAGAGTACATGAAGAAATTACCCTAAATTCATAAAGTGTAATTCATTCAGCAAATATCCTTATTTGATCTCTTCTAAGCTCTGTGTGAAGCCAAAGCATCTTAAACTATTGAATGCTTATGATTCAGTTAGATATTGATATTTATGACAAAACTTACAGAGACCTGAAGTATTTTTAACTATACATGTAAGTATACATGTAAGTGTCAGTAGTCAGTATTATTACATGCCCAGGCATTTAGTATAACAAAACATGAACTGACAATTTTGAATTTGATGGGTGATGTTATATTTTGCCAAGGCCATAGGCCTAGGTGGAAATATAATGGCATAAGGGAACTTCTGAATTTTTAGGTGAATAATGTTGTATTGAACTACATTAAACATGCTATATTTGCTATCTTATGCTTTCATACCTTGCTATGAGTCAGGCACTCGCCATTACTTTTAGATTGTCTTCATGTGAAAAGTATGCGGCTAAAATAAAGGGTACATGAGGGTTGCTGGGACGCACAGTGTCATACATATATTCATACATGCTCAATTCAAAATGGTAGTTATATTGCAGGCTTGTGACATTTAACAAAATGTTGTATCGCTTGACAGCTTTTCAGCAAATAGTAGGTGCACTGTGACGAATACACTATTTTATATCTGATTTTGCTACTGACTTGATCTACTGCCAAGCATGGAAGACATTTACTTATGCAATTTCCATTCTGACCCCAAATCATTGGGATCAGAATGATTTTTGTCATGTGGAAGCTGCAATGTATTTGCATTCAGTTCAACTCTATAAGATGGATACTAGTAAGCTCCTTTCAGCGTAGTTTTTATGGGCACAAGAATGTTTTGTGAAGGATACAAATGTCAAAATAATGGCCAGATCCAACATTCATATTTTATTTTTTTAAATTCTGCAAAACTAAAAACGAACAATTGGCGATGCTTCCGACCCCGCGCTCAAGTTTGGCGAACTTTTGGCACATAAATGAATGTTAGATTTTGCGATTTTTTTTTTAACGTTTGCATCCTTCACAAAACGTTCACATGCCTGTGAAAACTATGCTTTAGGACTAACTTTTATTACATGATTGTATGTGTGAGATGCACCACCTGGTATTGAACAGTTACATGTATGAGACTAAGATTTATTATAAGATAAGAGGGGTTGCAAATTGATCTGATTTCATCTAGACATGGGACATGAACAGTGCATCAGTTAGCTATTATCTATGTCTCTCAATGGTTCTTATTAGATTGTTTGTAGAAACTGAAGCAAAATAAAATGTTGGGGTATTAAATCACTAAATATTCCTTAGATGCATCATTAAAGGGGGTACCCAATGCTGAGAAAAATGTTCCTTCATGTAAATGAGCATGATTTTATTAGCAGAAAATAATCTGCCTAATGTGTAAAAATGTGTTGCCAAGAAAAGCCCAAAATATGGTAAAATTTCAGCCTATTTTGGGCCCCTCAGCTGTGTCCCAGTTTCAATTGGGTACCCACAATGACGTCATTGTGGTTACCTTGTCGCGCAATTCTAGCAAAATGCGCTCGAAGTATAATTCATATTGTACAGTGTACCGTGCGCTACAACTCCAATGCACGAAGCTGGGTAACCACATCTGCATCATACCTCATACTCAAATTTTTAGGTCAACTCTTGACTAATCACAAATAATTTGCCAAAATGCATTAATTTCAATTGATTGTTTTTAGAATTCTGTTCTCAATCATCTATATAAAAAATATATATATATAACCATTGTCTAATCACTTTAAGGATTATTCTTCATGTCAGTGTCACAGTATTGAAATTGTACATTCAAAGTTTATGGAAATATCCAGAATTTTGGAAGAAAATACCGGTATATAAATTGAAGGAAACATTGCAAATTTGATCATTCAGTTTGTGATTGGAGGTTAACTTAATGGTCTCCTTTTGTTGTTAGTTTTTTCTGTAGTAGCTGTCATATAAAGTCCTCATTTAAATGAATGATATTTGTATATACCTTTGTTCCAGGCAGACTGCAAGCAAAAAAAATCTTGATAATGTGAAACCCTGGCTATTTTTCCTGAAATTCTTTTTGTCAGTTTTTTTTTTTTTTTTTTTTGTTGTTGGAAGTTTTAGCTAAGTGAGTATGTATAAACATATTTTTTGTTTATCTGGCATTTGTATAAATGCACCTGATGTATTTTAGAACTGTAGAGTGTATACTATGTTGTCAAAACAGGTACACTGTACATGAATTTCTGTGAATTCGCAGCACTATCCTTTGTCCAAATACAATAGTATTTTCCACTTGTTAATGTAAGAATGAAATATTTTGCTCATACATAAAATAATTTATGTTGCTTTCTTTTACCGTAGTTCTGACCTCTTATTAAGACTGCACCCATGTTACACTAGGCATTGGGGATATTTTCATTCAAAGTACCAGCATATTATAAAGTGCATATTGAATACTGATCTATTCGTCATCCACTACTGAAGTATTTTGTATACATGTTTAGTTGTGCAATATTGATATCATATGTGATGTAAGAAATTAATATATACATGAACAGTTGTATATATTTCACATAACGTTTTGAAGGATAGGTGCTGTATGCACCATCTTTATGATACTTTGTTAGTATATATTCCAAATATATGAATGCCCTATTATCTAGAATTTCACTGCATGGCACTGCCTTCAATCACACATAAGTTTTTAAGGAATTATTTTTAAATTTTGGAGGCTATCATGGAATTCTCCTCTGAAGAGTAATGGAAATCTATATTTAACAAATACCCTTTTCATATTAAAGAGTTGGGGCACCCCAGGACTGGTCCTGGGGTGCTTAAACCCCCAGTATGCATGGCTTAATTGAGGAGCCCAAGGGCATCCAAAGAGTGCCATAGGACCATTCATTAGGTGCCCCAACTTCAGTATCTACAGTTGTATTGATTTAACAGGGTGTAAATTCAGTGATGTAATCGCATTCCTTTGTTACAGGCAGTGACATAAATGATGTTACATTTGACATTATGGTTGAGCATAATTGCTGCATGTATACCATTATGACATCATAACGGTAGGCTTATGCATGCACCATTTATGCTTAGAACTTGATGTTTGTTTCACAGTGCTCAACACAACTCAGTGGTCTAAATGGCAGTATAAATACGGGGGGAGGGGGGGGGGCGAATTGAGGCCGCAGTATGAAAACGGTATAAGAAAATAGATTGATTTGCCCATATATTAAAGGAGATATGTGAAAGATAATAACTGACATTCAGCTGAAAGTTTCTTGGAGCAACCGTAAGAATCCCTCATGGGAGATAAAGAACAACATCCAAATTCTTTAACAGTGTTTTACTCATATGGTATTGTTTAATAGAGAGGGTGATGAAAAGTTACTCGGTGTTTTGAGTCCTTACTGTTGTGTTATATGCAATTCCCAAAGTTTGGTTGATTTCTTCAAAACTGATTGTGAAATGTGTTCTCTATCAGCTATGCTGTTACATGTACTATTTCTTTTTGATAGCTGTTGCCTCAAAACTAGATCAAATCTATTTTGTCAATTTTTTGTGTAGAGATTGTATACATCTGTAGGGCATATACATATTCATGAGATGAATCCTCTATTTTTAAAAGAAATTATGCATACCTTTTGTAAATATGCAATTTCACATTTGGCATGAAATACTGGTCATTTTCAGTTCTATTAAATACCAAAGAGGTCATTTATTAAGAATTTGTTTGGATTTTGATTCTTTGAAAATGTATTTTGCTTAGTGAACCTCATTTTGACATTGGAGTGTTGGAGTGGGAAAGTGTGATGGAAATGTTCTGATTTCGTAATATGGCATGGAAAGGAAGGAATGAAAGTTATGTTGAAGAGAATGGTTACTGGTACATTTGATGAATGAGTCAAGGTTATTGTTTTGATCAGTAGAACTGTAACCATGAGACAATGGATTGGGGGGGGGGGGCAGTTCCACTTACAATGTGATGCCCCCTCCCAATCCTTTGTCCTCTCAATGTTCTGGCATGCTTGGTTTTCAGTTCAATTTAGTTCCCACAAACTTCGAAAATATGTCTACAGTGAATGTCCTTATCATTAAGCCCAGCTGAAAGAAAAGACATAAGATATTAATGGATGATTGAACTTTAAGGTAACATAGAATGTCTTAAAAGAGGAACTGAGAGGAAAAAGATTGTGTAGAGAATTAGAAGTGTATGAAAGATATAGCTGGTTACCTTCTAACAAACTAGTTACAATGGCTAGTGATGTAGTGAAATATTTGATTATATTCCTGTACTGTAAATAGAATTCTCTTCCGGTCAGTTTTTTAGATAATGGTTGCTAATTTTATTTTCTAGATTTTCTGACCACCATAATACATTCTAAGTGATGTGAATGGATTTGTAGACCCCAATACCCAGATATAGACACCAGAGGCGTCGATCCATTTTTCGGATTGGGGGGGGGGGGCAAGATGACCAAGCGGAGATGAACCCACGGCTACTATTTGTACACACACACACGCCCTCACATATGTACATATATGTATATATGTATACATATATATATATATATATATATATATATATATACATAGGCATACATAGACTTATATCAACGTGAAGCATTTTCAAATTGGGGAAATTAGGCAACTTGCTAGGTGAACCATCCTGCTTTTTTTTTTTTCAATTTTGCTCGCTCGCTTCGCTCGCTCGCAAAAAATAACAAATTTCTTGTTATGAGAAAAGGGTTTAGTTATCATATAGGCATAAATAATACCTAATATATATGTATATGGTTACCTCGCTGCCAAATATGAACTCTACTTTGTCACATCGTTGGTCCATTGTTGCTGCCCCCAAACCACTCTGTTTTTTAATATTGCGAGCGAGCAAAGCGAGCGAGGAAGCACACACTGTATTTCATGGTAGATGTATTAAACCCTTCGGCAAATTACGCTGTGAGCCAATGAAACATCTACATTATCTATTCGGTCTCATCTCACCGAATTCGTTTGCTTTTCAAAACCATTAATATGAAACGAGCGAGCGCAGCGAACGAGGAAAAATATACCCTTTTCCATAATGATATAAGTGTTATTTTCATCATAATAATGTGATAAAAATGTGATATGTGCTATACAAGAACGGAATATTATTATCATTATCATCAGAATACACTATAAACCTGTCATGCCTGTATGATATCTAAATAATACATCTGATCACCTGTGTGCCGAATATGACACTGTTTTAAGCTACCTCGCTTGCAGTCCGAATCCATTCTGTTTCTACCATAGCGAGCAAAGTCAACGACCGATCCCGGCAAAATTATATGGATTCGTCCCAAAATCTTTGTCAACCACCTTGCTGCCCAAATAATGATATTTTGGAATCTCGCTGCTATAATAAGCTACTTGCTGCCCGAAATCATCTTGTATCTAGCTTTTACCAGCGAGAGTAGCGAGCGAGTTAACGAAAAATATGTTTTTGTTTTTTTTCTTTTTATCCAGGCCGTTGTCTCCTGAAAGTTTATCTATTTTTAGGTCAACTGGCCGCTCGATTTCTAGGAGTGATATCTTGTTTGTTTATATTACTTCCTATGACTAGAAGAATAGTATAACATTAGATAGAAACACAAGATGCAAACCGATACCATTTCACAAGAATAGTAATTATCATCGGCATTGGTTAAGATACTTAAATGCGAGCGAGCGAAGCGAGCGAGCGCTTCCCAGTTTCCCACTTTCTTTCTTTTTTCTTTTTTTACGCTTTCATTTCACTTCCTTTCTTCCTTTTCCTTTCTTTTCTCTTTCTTTTTTCTTTTTCCTTTTTTCTTTTTTTTTTTGGTTGGGAAATTATTGGGGGAGGGGGGCAAAATGACATCTTTGCCCTCCTTTGGGGGGGTCAACTGCCCCCCCCCCTGCCCCCCCCCCCCCAGGATCGACGCCTCTGATAGACACCGAAATTACGTATCTAGGAATGGTATTTCAAGATTTATGTTATGGCCGTTTTTAGGTACCGTCTAACAGCTAACAGCTTTCCGGAAGTCTGATTTTCTTATATTGTTAGCATATTTCTGACGGCAAACTCTACCGGGAACCACTGAAAAACCCTTTGTTGCAATGGGGGGGGGGGGGGGGGAGGGGGGGTGTCAAACTCTATATTGACACGACTAGTAACTTGACAAAGGGGACTGAGCAGTAGCGATTATTTGTTAACAGTATTACAAGGTGAATAGAGACAAAAACTTGGAAACAAGTTTTGAGATGGACCCTTTACTTTTTAGTCATGAGTAAAAAAAAAAAAAAAAAAAAAAAGGGAAAGAAAGATGATTTACATCTACCAGGTTTTTTCTTTCATTTGTTTTCATTCTGCATTGCAGTTAGCATTGAACATTTCACAGTCGCAGAATCTTTAGAATATTATTTGAATATGTGATTGTGAATGAAAGTACCTTTAAAGCTCTTTATCTTTTTGATATGAATATGCAAAAAAAAAAAAAAAAAAAAAAATCTGTGACCGTTACTCTGAAATAGTTTAATGAAATTGTTAGTTCGGTATATATTTATTTTGCTTTTCTTCTTTCAGGTCATTGGCAATTATAACCGTTAAGCCTTGCTTTTTTGTAGAGGTTTAAAGGTAGCAAAAAAGAATGAATGGAAACAATAACTTACTATATTCACTAACAAATTATTTCAGCAATAACATTTTATTACTTTATACTTATAGAAAATAATTTACAAAAGTTTCAAAGTAACAATTTAAATTGTTATACATGTATATAAATTTTCATTTTCTCTCTTCACACTTCTCATATTGTTAGTACAGTCATAAGTGCTTTGAAAGAAGAGTAAACTTGATGATGGTCCTTTCAACTGACGTCACAATGATTGTGAAAATAAGTTTGATTTTAATCCTTTAACATGACGTATCTTAACAAAGGCATCCATCGTCATAACTTAAACTAAGCATATCCCTTACACTAAATACATTACAATATGTTAATGCCTATGCAGTGTTACAATGTTCCATTGCAAACGAGAGATAAATAGAAATGTTATTACAGGCAACAATGAATTAATGGAAGATCTCAAAATTTCCATCGAAATTAAAAAGTTCAGCAAGGCACATCATATAATATCAAGGTGTATGCCATCATGATTCAAACTATTCACACATAGAAAGTAAGTTGTGAATATAGCAGGAAAACATCACATTGCTAATTTTTCTCTACAAACGATTCTTTTGCGTTGTCTAAAGCCCGCCGCACACTATACGATCCGCCTGCGATCCGATTTTGGAAAAAACGTTGTAGCATTTGATATGAACATTCAAACATGTGAAATCTTAGTTATCGAAGTTTCAAATTGTCGTATGAATAAAAAAAAAAAAAATCGAAATTCCGTGCGACTGCAAGCCTCCCTGTAGGAAAAAAAAAAGCGAACTCATTCCGCATCGTAGCAATCTTGCAATTGGCTACGATTTGAAGCCGATTTGTCTTTACTCCCACCACAAGGCTTGTAGTTAACCAAAATTTCGATTTTAGTATTCCTATCATTCTTCAAATCAGATCATGCTACCTGTTCAATCTTTCATATTTAATGCTAAATGCCATTTGTTTGAAAATCGGGTGGCAGTCGGATCGTATAGTGTGCGGCGGGCTTAATGTTTTTCTGCAAAACGGTCCTGTAACCTCTTCTTCAGATGAGTTGTAATAAATTACGAGCGATTAGTAAGAAAATGACTGGATTTATTCTGCCAATGACACAGTTTCCTTCTGTGTTTAATTTCATGAATGCGTATGCTTCCGTTTTTATTATTTTTTAGCATTTCACTAAATGAAATCCGTGCATGATTATCAAACTGAAAATTAAGGCAACAAACAAAATATTAGTATGGTATGACTCACCCTTTCTAACTCGCCATTTAGGTCTGCTACTTCTCTCTCTCCCTTTCTTACTCTTTCTCTCTTTCCCTCTCTCTTTCACTCACTCACTCACTCTCTTTCTCTGAATAATGTTCTCTTAAAATTCCTCTTTTCTTAATGCGATGTGCAAAGCAATGCCTGTATTTGTCAAAATTCAAATAACTTTTGATTTTGAAAGATCATTCAAAACGTAAGAAAGTGCAGAGATACTTTTACAAACCGCGATTTTTTCATGTCCAAATGCCTGTCTAAAATAAGTTATATTAATACATATCACCAGCATCAAAAATATGTACAACAGAAACAATAGTTATCCAAGATAATGCAGCATTGCTTCATGGCATACATATAGCAGCATCTGCTGATTCATATGTCAGATCATAGCAGCTATGAAACACTTTTGGAATAGCTTGTACCAATGTACCATTCCCCAAGATCATGACCATCATCGTCAAGATTCGTTTTGTTTTTATGATGCAAATAACCAAGACATAAGACACAAAGACACGAATTTTAATATTCATAGCAGGAGACACCAGACATTATCAACACTTTCCACGAGTAGGAAGTATATTAAATATCGCTTTCAAAGTTGGAATAGTTGTAAACTTTTAAAGTGTACATTCATTTCCCTCTTATCGGGTTAGATCACGATTTCACGACTACGCAGGAAGAAATACACTCTGCCGGAAGATTTGCTTGTGCACTATCAAGTATTGATTTAAGAAATTTGCAGTTCTCTTTCGCCATACCGATGTCTTTGAAATTTAAGTCACAGCTTTTTCAGTAAATATTGAGGAATAAATACAACTTTCCCTTTTTCTGTGGAAATATTACACTGTGAAAATCTTCATCTCACGACAGGCTCTATTCTGCTGCATTAAGTAATGCATAACTGTTTGAGCAGAACACGATCCGTATCACTAGTAGTCGATGTGATGAACATCCATTTGATATGACCTTAAGGGATAGTGGTACATCTTCAACACCTTTAATGTCACATCCATTGCACATAAGCATGTTTCACAAAGACTTTACAGCTGAAGGTAATGCAATTCTCACTCCATCCTTCAGTTTTCATGAACTATAAATATTCCAATATCCTCCTGTCCCTTCAAGAGTTTGTCTTACATACTCCATCCGACATTTTTTCAAGACTAGTTCCACCATCCGAGCATATTGTGGCTTTCTGAAGTTCACAGCTATTAGTGTAAGTCCGGTTGTCACTTCCACATACAGGATTGTAAGTAACAGGGCACTCGAATTCCTGACAGCTAATATCACCTTTCACTGTAATAAAGAATGCCAAAAAGAGGAGAAGATATTTACAATTACATGTAACTTACCATAAAAACTAAATCACTGAATCTGTAAATATGAAGGTTTACACTTTTCCATCAAATGAGACATCTAACTTTCGTTAAGAATTGGAACAGGCCTAATTTTGCCTTCATTGAAGGTGGCTTTTCCGAAGGTACAGTTCCAATTTAAAAAGATGATAATGAAGAAGTGTATCATCAAGATGTTAAGTTTGTGTTGTTATAGTAAAACAGAAAACATTAATCAATGTCTTAGTCTCTTTTTTAATGAAAAGAAAAATATGTGAAAAAGGAAATTATGGTTGCATCCACAGGTTGTATCTATGGGCACTTCGATCGTTGACCAAAATACTTGAATCGGAAAAGAAAACTCTTTTGTATTGCTAAATGTTTATTCATTCATTGATTGATTTACTTATTCATTTATTTATGTAATCATTTATTGTTATTATTATTATTATCATCATTATTATCATTATTGTTAAGCAGCTTGCATGAATACCCACATGAAAGAAAGTTTAATTGAAAGATATGTACCTAGATCAAGAAATCCATTAATACATTCTCCTTGATAAGCCACTTGTAAATCAGGGATTCTTCTCAAACATGCTGTTTGGTTGAGTATACATTCTGACTGGTAAGTGAAGCCATTGGTACCACAGACAGGGCATATCTCCTTTCCACACTGACCACATTCTCGTATTCCTGTATGGATAGAAAAGTCACATTTAGAAATTAAATTCACAATTAGTAATATCCACTACATCTTGATTTAGTTCTCTCTCATTTCATCCATAAAACTCGGGCTATCGTGCCCTTGTAAATTGAAACTGCTAATCCTCTCCCAGTTTTTGTTTTGCTCTTCTTACCCTGTATTATTCCTCCTCGAGTAACCATTCCAATGTTTCATTTAGGTTAAGAAAGTTAGTTCTAAAAGATCATGCCTAGCGTTATATTTTGTAACCATCTATCAATCATTGGGGACCAAAGAAAATGAAATAGGAAAAAAGTTTTAAACACACCATCAAGCTTGATGGGAAGATTATTTGTCATGATTATCTGATTATTTTCGTCGATTAATCATGCACAGGAAGCTTTTGAACCAAATGTAAGATATGAAACAAGGAATGGAGTCAACTAGGTTAAATGTTCAACAGACACTTTAGTTGTTTAAATAAGTTCTTGTTGTAAAGAAGCAGCGATGTGAATTTCAAATATAAATATGTGCACCGATTCTCTGAATTTCATTCCTTACAGCATTATAATATAATCAGATATGACAATTTCTAGCTAAAGACACCATTTTAACGTACGGGCCATATATCCCGGTTGATTAAGCTGGATAGAGGCTGTAACAGCAATTAAATCTCCATCCATATCCCCACTAAAACCATCTGGCTCCTCTGTCCTCTCTGAGACGACCTCTGTTGTGGCCACTTGTGCAACTGGTAGGTCAGCGACGCTTGTGAAAGACGAAGTAGCTGTTGCACTTGATAGGCTATGTGTAAGTAGTGATGAAGATGTTGGAGACAGGGTGGTAGTATAGCTATCTACTGAAGAAGGTTCGTCACTGTGGATCAGTGGCGGGTAGGGAGGGGGAGGTGGAGGAGTCGAAGGTATCCTTATGCGATCTGTACACAAGCAAAAACACAATATAAATGATATCAAATTGACAGTGGTCTTGTCTGATCTGTCTACAAGTTCATCTAACGACAAAATACATTAAAACTTACGTTCATAAACGGTATCTTAACATAGAAGTATTGTATTGACTTGTCTTAGGAGTGAATAAAATATGGATACCACGTCGTGGAGCATGTTGGAAGGTACTAATTTGTTTCTGGAATGACAAGGCTCTATATGCAAAATACTCTTCCCTTATTTGTTTCTGGAAATTGTAGATGAGCCGTATTATTTTCAACATGCATCATACTCTGTTAACTTTCATTTTTATATCAGCCTGCAGAATGGCATGGAAGTATGAAGTATCGAACCACCGGCGTAAATTCGTTTTGAGGAGTGGGGGGGGGGGGGGGGGGGGGGGGGGGGGGGGGGGGGGGGGGGGGGGGGGGGGGAATGATCACCTTTTTTGCCGATTTTTTTTTTTGTGTGAACTCACACTTAAGTATACGCCCACACACCCTCATTATTGACCCTCGCAGACCACCACACACATATAATATTATTATTTTGCGAGCGAGCGAAGCGAGGGAGTGAAAAATAACCACTTTTTAAGAGTATTTCAAATAAAAATTCCACGATGTGATCATCATTTATGACATTTTTATAAAACTGATTAATTACAATATCATTTTTTCCTTAAAACGAGGGGGATATTTGTACACGCCACCCCCCCCCCCCCTTGAAAAAGTGGGGGGGGGGAATATATCCCCCATCCCCCCATGATTTACACCAATGGAACGAACAGTATTCCTTTTAAATATTTGTATGATTTCAACCAACTTAACGCAACTATATGCACACAGGCGTACCGGTAGGGGCCTGGGGGCTTTTGCCCCCCCCCCCTCCCGCCCCACGCCCTTGGAAAAAAATCAAGACCAAGGATTTTTAAAAATAATTGTTTACCCATCTCTTCAACATTGTCACAGCACCAAGTTTTCTTGAATATCTAGCCGATTGGACCTTCTTAATCTGTTAAAATTTTCCTTGATGACTTTTTTTGTTTGTTTGTTGTCGGCAGCTGGACCCTTCCTTATTTTGAGAGATCGCTAAGCCCCCCCCCCCCCCCCCCCCCCGTAAAATATATATTTGGCTCATTACAGTTACATTTCCCTGATTACACCACAGCTTATGCAAGTACATGCAAAACCTATTATATGCTTGGAATTAGAAAAAGAATTAATATCTGAATCTTCATCTTACTGGGTTGTATATGTGTCATTTCTGGCTGTGATGAGGGCTCTACCGTATGACTGGTCCTTAAAAGTGAAAACAGAGTAGTAGATGGTTTGCTACGCCCTGATGCCGTTATACCTTCTTCCCCTGACCCGCCTTCGGTAAAGAGCTCCTCTGTAACCGTCGTTTGGCTCCTTGGCGTGGATGCAGCCTCCAGTATTCTGCTTAATGTTGACTTTGTCTGCGGCGTCATCGGTACTTTAGTTTGATTTGAATCATACAATTGAGATGATGCAGTTACAGGTGGTTGCGATGTTGTCAATATTCCTCCTAATGTTGTCATCGTCAAATTGGTTAAATAGCTTATTCCTTCAGAGATTATGTCAATAATAGCTGTAGTCGGTGTGGAAGAGTCTATCTCTTCCACTGACGTAATATTTTCAGGACTGTCTGTTGTTGATTTGCTATAATTTTTATCTCTTTGCTCTGACACAATTCTGCTAGGAGTTCTTGAAGCTGTGATAATCTTCCAAAACCCTGAAGATGTTTTAGAGGATGCAGTACTCGGCTCCGTAACAGTACGATTTCTGGTTCCTTGCTCCAACGTTGAATGAGTTTTCGACAGTTTCACAGACGGTGCAGTTGTAAAGTCACCATCTTTTTGAGACGTAAGGGTAATAGAAATCGTTGTTTCAGCCTCTGGCATTGTTGTAGGACTCGAGTCAACATCATCAGTGTTTGTCTTGCTCTCACTGCTTAATGTTCCAGTGCTTGGTTCCTGCAATTCAGTTACCTTTGAATCGTCATCTGTTACTCTGCTCAGAGACTCTAAAGATGTTAATAATTTCGCTGAAGCTGATGGTGAGATTTCGATTGGTGGGAGTGCAGTAGAGAAAGGCGATTCACTGGCATGAAGTTTCTCTTCAGTGGTCATGCTCTTTTTCCTAGATGAAGAAGCTTCCAGATCTTTTAAAACAGTGAACCAGGTACTTGAATGTTTTGATGTTGTACGGGTGAAAGTCTCTTCCATAAATCCTGAGCCAAGCTCTTCAATCGGTTTCTCACTAGGAGTCGCGCTACTGTGTCTTCCTACTTCATCTGGTTCGTCAGTAACAATACTCGTCGGAACTCCCGTCAGTGTAATGGAAGTACCTTTAAGGGTAGAGCTTGATTTTTCTTTGTAAGCTTCTGTGGGTATACCAGTGACTTTCGCTGGTTGGCTTAAAGGAATGTTGGATATTGACAAATATGGTGTCGTTAGAGTTGGGGATTGCATTTTTCCAGCAGTTTGAGACTTTATGTGACTTGTCACAGAGGCTTTGAGTCCTGCATTAGTCATTGATGGAGTATCAGAAGGAAACTGAGTGTAATTTGTACTCATTGGTAGCTGTGTTGTAGTCTTTTTACCTTGAAGTTCCTGGGCGCCAAGTTTTCTTTAGTTACCACAGTATGGCTTGGTGTATACATCGTAGTTTCTGATGTAAGAGTTGGTGATACACCTTCGGTCTCCATCTCAGTATCTATGGATAAAGAAGTAGGTGTTGTTCCACTGCCTTCTTGGCTGGATAATTTATCAGTATGCATAATGGTAGTCAAGAAACTAAGGTCAACGGCTGTTCCATTAATTTGTTTCTCCTCTAAGTCTTCAGTATACATTTTCTTGGTATTCATCATCGAATCTCCGAATGAAGCACTAGGCATGACCGACTTTATGCTGGGGCTGCTCGTTGTTGTATTCTCTCGAACCGATTCAGGGGATATCTCACGAGTAATCGATGCTGATGATAGATCCTCGGACAAATAAGTTGTTTTTGACGATGTGATTTTCAATGCAGGAGACGGTGTTGCTTCTCTAGTGTTGGAAACAATGTGCGTAGTCAACAAATGTTCCGCGGGCAAAGTAGAAGCAATTCCATTACCGTCAGCTTTTGAAAAAGGTCCATCTGTTCTTCTAGTTGCTGGAGTTCCTTCGTCAAAAATCTTTGGAACTGGCGTCGGTAGCATTTCGTCAGACGGAGAAGGTGACATTCCGCTGCCCTCCATAGTAGTCTCGAAGAGTTGTTCATCTGTTACTTTCTGTCCCAAACTCGTAGATTCAACAGAGAAAGTAGAAAAGCTCGGTGTTATCGTTTCTTTTACAGCAGTATCAGTAGTCTTATTAAGAAGAATTAGTTCTGGGGATTTTGCAGCAGTCTTTTCCAATCCTAACGATGTTGTTTTATCCTCGAGCTGTGACGTTGATGGGGATGTCCACGTTGTGGAGAGAATCTCGACTGCTGATGAAGCCGATGTTCTGCTGCCTTCCATTGGTGGCTTTGTGATCGTAGTTTGATCTGTAGAATATGCGGTCGATGATTGCTTCGGTTCGGCGGTAGCCCATTGTGTCATTCAGCTTGAGTTGCTCTGGTGATTTAGTAGTAATTGTATGCACCGTTGATGATGTTCTCAGGTCTCGAATTTCAGTTGTTAATTGTGAATCGTCCGTCACAAAATTGGTTTTAGACGACTTGATTTGGACGGTAGGTTCAGGTGTTGCCTCCACCGCAGTCCTGACTGATGAGGCTGTAGAGAATACTTCAGTTGCTGGGGAAGGTGACATTCCGCTTCCTTCCAAGGTCGTTTCGAAGAATGGTTCCTCTGTTGCTTCTTTACCGAACCCTATTGTTTCAATGATGGAAGTAGTATGGGGAAAGCTAGGTTCTACCGTTTCTCCTTTTCTATCAGACTGTTTTGGAGATGTTGGAATTACAGCAGTATCAGTGATTTCGACTATCGGAACAGGTGTTGGTTCTTTTGCAGTAGTGAATGACGATGTTGTGGACAGGATTTCAGGTGACGGTGAAGAAGATACTCCGCTACCGTCCATAGTCGCTTGATGTAGTGGTTTCTTAGTTGCCTTTTTACCTAAGCCAGTCATTTCAGCAGTCGGTGTAGTAGTGAGGAAACTTGGTTCTTCGGTTTTTTCCTTCAAGTCTTTTCGTTTCGAAGTAGTCAATCGTACATCTGTTTCAGACGGTAGGGTATCCAAAGTACTTTGTCTAGCCACTGTCGTCATTCCGCTGCTCACTTCAGAGGTCGATCCAAGTAAAGAAAGTTCTCCCGTTGATTGATCACTGACCATCATTTCATCCGTGGTAAAATCAGTGACTTTTACCTTTGTTACGGTGGGGCCCACCGTCGATCTTTGTTGAATGAATTCAGGGGATCTAGCAGTAGTCCTATCTATCCATGTTCCTTCATCCTCAACAGCGGTCATTGGTGAGGCATCACCTTTTGCTAAAGTAGATCTAGATGACGTCACTTCGACAGCGGGTTCCGGTGTTGGTTCCTCAGTAGTAGTGATCCATGACGGTGAAGAAACGATTTCAATTGATGAGGAAGGTGACATACCGCTACCTTCCAAAGTTGTTTCAAAGAGTGGTTCTTCTGATGTCATAACTTTGACAGTTGGTAAGGGTTTTGTGTTTTCCTTTTCAGTGGTAAATGTTGCAGTTTTAGACAGGACCTCCGGTAATGGAGAAGAGGATATGCTGCTGTCTTCAAAAGTCGTTTCAATCAGCGGTTCTTTGGTTTCAAAATGCTTGACCCCCGTTGTCGTAGTTCGTGAAGTAGGACTTAAGGAAAGAGGTTCTTGAGTTCTTTCTTTTAAATCAGTCTCTTTAAAATACGTCGGGGTTGCAACAGAAGACTCTCCTGTATAAAAAGTTGTCTTTTCATCTGTCCTTTCAGAAGTTGATCCAAGAATTGTAACTTCTTCCCCTGTGGCTCCAGTTTTATCTGTATTATAACTCGTCATTGTTTTCTCTGACATGACGGTTGTTTCATTCAATCGAATTAGTTTGGGGTACTGTGCTGTAGTCGTGTCCATCGATATGTTTTCATCCGTCCATGAAGTCGTTAATGGGAAATCACCAACAGAAGTCTTAAAAGACGTGATTTCTACTGTTGGTTCAGGAGAGAATGTTGTTGTAGATAGGAATTCAGGAGAAGGCGACATTCCGCTACCTTCCATAGTTGTTTCGAATAGTTGGTCGTCCGTTACAATTTGTTTTGAGCCCGTTGTTTCAGCAACAAAAGTTGTACTTAGAAAACTAGGTTCTTTTGTTTTCTTCATGTCTATCTGTTTTGAAGATGTCGGAGTTACACCAGTATGTGATTCTACGGTGTGTAGAGTAGTGATTCCAGAAGTAGTCATTTTACCACTTTCTTCAGAGGTCGATACAAGCAACATTCCCTCTTCCGTTTGTTGTTTGGCGCCCGTTGTTTGATCTGTTAATTCATTGGTTGCCAATTTCTCAGTTGGCACAATGACATTTGTCTCATCAAGTTTGATTAATTCTGGGGCTTTAGCAGTAGTCATATCCACCCCTGAAGGGGTTGTTACATCCTCAAGCATAGTTATTGATGGGAAAATTGTTTTATCCTTTTCTATAGTGAATGTTGAGGTTGTAGACAGGACTTCAATTGATGGGGAAGGTGACATACCACTGCCTTCCATGGTTGTTTCGAATAGCAATTCTTCTGTTGCTTTCTTTCCCAGGCTAGTTGTTTCGGCGGTAGAAGTAATTCTCGATAAACCCGGTTCTTCCGTTTCTTCTTTTAAGTTAATCATTTTTGTAGAAATGGATGGTGCAGCAGTAGTAGAATAATCTGTTGTTTTCAAAGAGGTTTGTCCTTCCGAGGAAATCTTTCCACCACTTCCTTCAGTAACTGATCCAAGTAACGTCACTTCTATCGTTGGTTGCTTTGTACCTGTAGTTTCTTCGATTGTTTTTTTCTCTGATGCAACAGTTGTTTCAACTCGGTGAATTTGTTCTGGTGATTTAGGAGTAGTCTTAGCTATCACTAGTGATGTTGTATCTTCTTGAAGTTTCGTCGTTGACTGGAAATAATCTGTTCCAACAGAAGTTTTGAAAGGCGTGCTTTCGACTGTTGGTACGGCAGTGAATTTTGCCCTAGACAGAATTTCAATCGTTGGGGAAGATGGGATTCCGCTGCCTTCCATAGTTGTTTCGAAAAGTAACTCATCTGTTGTTGTTTGTTCTGAGTCTGTCGTTTCAGCAATTACAGTAGTCCTTAGAAAACTAACTTTTTCGGTTCCTTCTTTCAAGTCAGTCTGTTTAGAAGACGTCGGAGTTACGGCAGTATCTGACTCTGCTGTGTAAAAAGATGTAATCTCACCACGAGAAGTAATTTTGCCACTCCCTTCAGAGGTCGATCCAAATAACGTTGGTTGCTCTGTGCCCTTAGTGGTAGTAGGATCTGCGGAATAATCTGTCACTAATTTCTCGATTTCAGGAGTGCTAGTTGTCTCATTAAGTTTGATTGCTCCTGGATGTTTAGCCGTAGTCATATATGGTCCAGGTGATTTTGTTATATCCGCAAGCATAGTCGCTGAAGGGAGATTCGTTTTTTCATCGGCTGTAGTGAATATAGGCATTGTAGACATGACTTCGATCAGTGGAGATGGTGACATGCCACTACCTTCCATAGTTGTTCCCAACAGCATATCCTCAGTTGTCTCTTGCGCTAATCCTTTTGTTGCAGTGGAAGAAGTAGTAATTTGTAAGAAACTAGGTTCATCCGTTTCATCCTTTAAGTCGAGCTGTTTTTGAGACGACGGTGGTATATTAGTAGTAGATGAGTCTGGTGTATACGAAGTCGTTTGTCCATTCCAGGTAACATTTACACCACTTCCTTCAGAAGTTGATCCAAGTAGCGTTACTTCTACCGTTGGATGCTTCGTGCCTGTCATTTCATCTGTAGAATATCCTGTTGCTGCTGTCTCTGAAACGTTTTTTATATTCTCTTGAATCAGTTGTGCAGGTTGTGCAGTAGTCAAGTCCACCCTTGATAATGTTGTTTCGTCCCTTAGGGTAGTTGTGATTTCGGATGTTTGTAAACTAGTTAACGTTGATGCCGTCGACAGAATTTCAGTAGTTGGAAAAGGTGATATTCCACTTCCTTGCATCGATGTTGAGAAAAATAGCTCCTCTGTTGCCGTCAGTTCTGAGTCTGTCGTCTGAACACCGACAGTCACCTTTTGAAAACTTCGTTCTTCTGTTGTTTTCTCTAAACCCATCTGTTTTGAAGATGTCGGAGTTGAAGCAGCATGGACCTCTGCTGTGTATGGTGAAGTAATCCCTTCAAGGGTACTTATTTTGCCACTTCCCTCAGCGGTCGATCCAGATAAAGTAATTTCTACAGTTGGCTGCTTTGTAATCTCAGTTTGGTAGGTAGAATCAGTGGATGCAGCAGTGCCAACTGTCTCATTTAGTTTGATAAGTCTCGGAGGCTTAGCAGTAGTCGTGCCCATCCCGGACGATTCTGTTACATCTCCAAGCATAGTTGTTGAGGGGAAATCAGTTTTATCATCTGCAGTGGTGAATGTGGACATTGTAGAAAAGACTTCAATTGGTGCGGAAGACAACATGCCACTTTCTTCCCCCGTGATTTCAAGCACCGGTATGTCTGTTGCATTTCGTTTTAAGCCTTTTGTTGCGGTCGGTAGAGTAGTACCGCGTTCATCAACTTCCTCTTTCACATCTATCTCTTTTGGAGATATAGGTGTTCCTGCAGTAGTAGAGTCCTGTTTATAGGAAGTAGTTTCTACGTCCAAAGTAGTGCTTGTACCACTTCCTTCCATAGTTGATCCAAGTAACGTCACTTCTACTGTTGGTTGCTTTGTGCCTGTCATTCCACCTGTAGAATATTCTGTCACTATTTTTTCTGTTTCATTTTGTTGAATTAATTCTGGAGGTTTTGCAGTAGCAATGTCCATCCCTGGTGATGATTTTTCAATCTGAAGCGTGCTTGTCGATTCAGTTTGTTCTAGAGCTGTTTCCCTTTCAGGAGTGAATGTCGACGTTGTCAGAATTTCAATTGTTGCAGATGATATTCCACTGCCCTCTTTAGTTGTTTCTAATAGTGGTTCATGAGTTGCATTTTGCTGTAATTCAGTTGTTGCTGTTGGGGAAGTGGTGCTAAGGAAACTGGGTTCCGCCACCTCTTCGTTCAAATCTATCCTTTTTGAAGACATCGGTGTCGTACCAGGGTCTATTTTATGCAAAGTAGTTTTTCCGTCCAAGCTTGTCACTGTGCCACTTCCCTTCGTAGTTAACCCATTTAACGAAGCTTCTGTTGTTAGTTGCTTTGTGCCTGTCATTCCAACAGTAGAATAATCCCTCCCCGCTTGCTCTGTAACAGCACTAGTCTCACTCCGTTGAATTGGTTGCGGAGACTTCGCCGTCGTCATCTTCATTTCTGATGTCATTTCTTCCTGCAGTTTACTTGTTGGTTCAGTTTTTGCAGTCTCCATCGGCGTGACGTCAGGTTCTGGTGATTGTGTTTTTTCCTCCTTTGCTGTAATTGTTGACGTTGTTGACAGAATTTCAATAGTGGGAGATGACAATCCGCTACCTTCAGAAGTTGTTCCAAATAATGGTTCTTGAGTCACTTCACCACTTCCTTCAGTAGTTGATCCTAGCACTGTCGCTTGAACCGTTGGTAGCTTTATGCCTGCTTTTTCATCTGTCACTTCCTTTTCTGAAACAGTGCTTGTCTCATTTTGTTGAATAGGTTCTGAGGATTTGGCTGTAGTCATCCTTATTTCCGGTGATGTCGTTTCATGGAGTGCTCTGGTCAATTCGGTTGTTAGAATGGCAGTCTCATCCGGCATAATTTCAGTTGCTGGTGATTGTGTTCTTTCGCCCATGACTGTAAATGTTGACGTTGTAGATAGAATAAACAATTCCCTGCCCTCTGTAGTTGCTTCAAATATCGGCTCCTGAGTTGCATTTTGCCTCAAACCCTTTGCTGTTGCAGGGAAAGTAGTACTTGGGAAACTCGGTTCTTCCGTTTCACCTTTCAAATCTACAAGTTTTGAGGATAACGGTGTTCTACTGGGATCTACTTCATACGATAAAGTTGCTAAGTCCACGGTAGTCACTTCGCCACTACCTTCCGTAGTTGACCCAAGTAACGTAACTTCAACCGTTGGTTGCTTTGTACCTATCACTTCGTCTGTAGTATAATCGGCTATTGTCTGCTCTGCTGCGGTTGGGACAGTTGTCCCGTTCTCTTTGATAAGTTCTGGAGAGATCCCAGAAGTTGAACCAAACCCTGATGATGTTGTTTCATCTTCGATTGTTGTTTTCGATGGTAAATCACTAGTTACATGCCTAGTTTGCAATGATGTGACTTCGGCGATTTGTGCATGCGTTGTTTCCTTTTCGGCTGTAAAAGTTGACTTTGTAGTTTGAATCTCAACCGTCGGAAAAGTCGACATACCGCTCCCATCTATGGTTGATTCGAAAACGGGTTCATGCGTTGTTTTTTGCAGTAACATTGTTGTTGCGGCTCCAGGAGTAGTACTTAGAAAACCAGGCTCTTCCGTTTCACCCTTCACATCAATAGGTTTTGAAGACATCGGTTTTACTGCAGTAGTAGAATCTTCTATATACGAAGGAGTTTCTACTTCCAGGGTTGTCATTGTGCCATTTCTCTCAGTAGTTGAGCGACCTGTTGTTACTTCTGTATTCGGCTGTGTTTTTCCTGTCAATTCATTCGTTGCTGTTGTCTCCGAAACAGCACTTGTCTTATTATGTTTAATCGGTTCTGGGGACATTTCTGTAATCATCCCCATTTCTGGCGATGTTTCATCCTGAAGTGTCCTGGTGGATTCGGTTGTTAGAATGGTAGTATCGACAAGCGTAATTTCATTTGATGGTGTCTGTGTTGATTTATCCTTGGATGTGAATGCTGATGTTGTAGATGAATATTCAATCGTTGAAAAAGGCAATCCGCTGCCTTCGGTATTTGTTCCGAAAATTGGTTCCTGAGTTGCATTTTGGTTTATTCCCTTTGCTGCTGTCGTAGCACTGGTCCTCAGGAAACTGGGTTCCTCCGTTTCATTTATTAAATCAATCTGTTTTGTGAACATCGGCGTTACTGCAGTCGTAGAATCTGCTGTATACAAAGCACTTACTACTTTCAAGGTAGTCTGTGTGCCACTTCCCTCAGTAGTTGATCCAAGATTTGTTACTTCTACGGTTGGTTGCGTTGTTCCTGTCTTTTCATTTGTCACTGTTGTCTCGAGAACGTTACTTGTCTCATTCTGTTGAATAAGTTCTGGGGATTTTGCTGTAGCAATCCTTTCTGGCGATGTTGTTTCCACCTGAAGTGTTTTTGTCGATTCACTTGTTAGAATGGAAGTCTCAACCGGCCTTACTTCGGTTCTTGATAGTGGTGTTGACCTTTCCTGGGTTGTGACTGTTGATGTTGTAGATATAATTTCCCTCGTTGGCGAGGATGACAATCCACTGCCTTCTTGGGTTGTTTCAGATATTGTTTCCTGTGTTGTTTTTCGCCCTAGGAAACTTGTCGAATAGCTGGGAGTAGTACGTAAGAAGCTTGGGTCTTCCGTTTCATCTTTGAAATCAATAGGTTTTGAAGACAAAGGTGTTGATGCTGTAGTATAATCCACTATATATAGAGGAGTTTCTACTTCCAAGGTAGTCAGCATGCCACTTCCTTCAGTAGGTGAACCGAGTGTTATTACCTCTAAAGTTGGTTGCGGCCTGCCTGTCGATTTATCTGTCACTGAGGTCTCTGTAACAGCGTCCGACTCATTCTTGTGAATAAGTTCAGGAGACTTTGCCGTTGTCGATAGAATTTCAATCATTGGAGAAGACGATCCACTTGCTTCTGTGGTTGTTTCAAATATCTTTTCACGAGTTACAGTTTGCTCTAATCGCGTTGGTGCAGTCACTGAAGTTGTACTAAGGAAACTGGGTTCTTCCGTCTCTTCTTTCAAATCTAATTTTTTTGAGGACATCGGTGTTGCTGCAGTCGTAGAATCTGCTGTATACAAAGCAGTTGCTAATTCCAAGGTAGTCACTTCCCCACTTCCTTCTGTCGTTGACCCAAGGAGCGTAACTCCTACTAATGGTTGCTTTGTACCTGTCATTTTATCTCCAGAATATTCGGCTGTTGTCTGCTCTGTTACGTTTGTGCTAGTTGTCTCATTCTCTTTTATACGTTCTGGGGAGATCCCAAACCCTGATGATGTTGTTTCATCTTCAAATGGAGTCGTCGATGGTAAATCACTAGTTACAACAACAGTTTCCAATGACGTGATGTCGCCTGTTTGTGCTGGAGTTGTTACCTTTTCAACAGTGAAAGTCGACGTTGCTGTTTGAATCTCAACTATTTGAAAAGTCGATAGACCGCTGCCATCTGTGGTTGCTTCGAATATCGGTTTCGGTGTGATTTTCTGTCCTGCTGTTGCGGAGCTAGGAGTGGTACTTAAGAAACTAGGTTCTTCCGTGTCGTCTGTCAAGTCAATAGGTTTTGAAGGCAATGGTGTTACTGTAGCTGTATAATTTGGTACATACAAAGGAGTTTCTACGTCCATGGTAGTCGGTATGCCACTCCCCTCAGTAGTTGATCCAAGAGCCGTTATTTCTAAGGCTGACTGCGTTGTTCCTGTCGTTTCATTTGTCACTGTTGTCTCAGGAAAAGTACTTGTCTCATTCTGTTTAATAAGCTCTGGGTATTTTACTGTTGTAATCCTTACTTCCGGCGATGTTTCAGGCTGAATTGTTCTTGTTGACTCAGTTTTTAGAACGGTAGTTTCGACCGGCGTGATTTCGATTGCTAGTGATTGTGTTGTTTCCTCCTTGTCTGTAAATGCTGATGTTGTAGATAGATTTTCAATTGTTGGAGATGACAATCCACTACCTTCTGTAGTTGTTTCAAATATCGTTTCCCGAGTTACATTAAGCTGTAATCCCATTGGCGCTGTCGCTGAAGTGGTACTAAGGAAACTGGGTTCCTCCGTTCCATTTTTAAAATCAATCGGTTTTGAGGATATCGGTGTTGCTGCAGTCGCAGAATCTGCTGTATACAAAGCAGTTACTACTTCCAAGGTAGTGACTTCACCACTTCCTTCTGTCGTTGACCCAATGTGCGTAATTTCTTCTATTGGCTGCTTCGTACCTGTCACTTCATCTCCAGAATATTCGGCTGTTGTCTGCTCTGTTACGTTTGTGCTAGTTGTCTCATTCTCTTTTATAAGTACTGGGGAGATCCCAAACCCTGATGATGTTGTTTCATCTTCAAATGTAGTCGTCGATGGTAAATCGCTAGTCACTGTTACAACAGCAGTTTCCAATGACGTGATGTCTACTCCTTGTGCTGGAGTTGTTACCTTTCTGACAGTGACAGTCGACGTTGCTGTTTGAATCTCAACTGTTGGAAAAATCGATAGACCGCTGCCTTCTGTGGTTGTTTCTAATATCGGTTCAGGTGTGAATTTCTGTCCTAGGTCTTTTGTTGCAGAGCTAGGGGTAGTACTTAAGAAACTAGGTTCTTCCGTTTCGTCTGTCAAGTCAATAGGTTTTGAAGGCATCGGTGTTACTGTAGTAGTATTATCTGCTATATACAAAGAAGTTCCTACTTCCAAGGAAGTCAGCGTGTCATTCCCCTGAGGAGTTGATCCAAGAGTTGTTATTTCTAATGTTGGTTGTGTTGTTTCTGTCGTTTCGTTTGTCACTGTTGTCTCAGAAACAGTACTTGTTTCATTCTTTTGAATAAGCTCTGGGTATTTTTTTGTAGTAATCATTCCTTCTGGAAATGTTGTTTTATCCTGAATTGTTCTGGCTGATTCAGTTGATAAAATGGTAATTTCGAACGGCGTGATTTCGGTTGCTGGTGATTGTGTTGTATCCGCCTTGGTTGTGATTGTTGATGCTGCAGATAGAATTTCAACCGTTTGGGAGGTAAATCCACTGCCTTCTAAAGTTGTTTCAAATATGGGTTCCTGTGTTGTCTTTAGCCCTACATCGGTTTTTCCTGTCGGGGAAGTGGTTCTAAGGAAACTAGGTTCTTCGGTCTCTTCTATCAAATCTACTATCTTTTTGGAGGATATTTGTGTCGTACTAGGTTCTACTCTATACAAAGTAGTAGGCTCTTCCGTTTTATCTTTCATATCAATGGGTTTTGAAGACATCGATGTTACAGCAGTGACAGAATCTGCTGTATACAAAGGAGTTTCTACTTCCAAGGTCGTCACTTCACCACTCCCTTCTGTAGTTGATCCAAGTGATGTTACTTCTACCGTTTTTTGCGTTGTGCTTGCAATATCGTCTGTAGCATACCCTGTCAGTGTTTCCTCTGTAACAGCACGTGTCTCATTTTGTTGGATTGGTTCTGGGTATTTTGATGTAGTTATCTCCACTTCTTCCGATGTTGTGTAATAGTGAAGTGTAGTTGTTAATGTGGTAGTCTCAACCGGAATGGTTTCGGTTTTTGTTAATCGTGTTGTTTCTTCTTCCGTTACGACAGTTGGTGTTGTAGATAGAATTCCAGTCACTGGCGAAGATGTAAATCCACTGCCTTCTGTAGTTGTTTCAGAAATTTGTTTCGGTGTCGTTTTTCGCTCTAGGCCTGTTGTAGAAGCGGCGGGTGTAGTGCTGAGAAAACTAGGCTCTTCCGTTTTATCTTTTATATCAATGGGTTTTAAAGACATCGATGTTACAGCAGTAGTAGAATCTGCTGTATACAAAGGAGTTTCTAATTCCAAGGTCGCCACTTCACCACTCCCTTCCGTAGTTGATCCAAGTGATGTTACTTCTACCGTTTTTTGCGTTGTGCTTGCAATATCGTCTGTAGCATACCCTGTCAGTGTTTCCTCTGTAACAGCTTGTGTCTCATTTTGTTGGATTGGTTCTGGGTATTTCGCTGTAGTCATCTCCACTTCTGCTGATGTTGTATAATCCTGAAGCGTAGGTGTTAATGAGTCAGTTGTTAATGTAGCAGTCTCAACGGGAGTGGATACAGTTGTGGTTAATCGTGTTGTTTCTTCTTCCGTTACGACAGTTGATGTTGTAGATAGAATTCCAGTCACTGGCGAAGATGTAAATCCACTGCCTTCTGTAGTTGTTTCAGAAATTTGTTTCGGTGTCGTTTTTCGCTCTAGGCCTGTTGTAGAAGCGGCGGGTGTAGTGCTGAGAAAACTAGGCTCTTCCGTTTTATCTTTTATATCAATGGGTTTTGAAGACATTGATGTTACAGCAGTAGTAGAATCTGCTGTATACAAAGGAGTTTCTACTTCCAAGGTCGTCACTTCACCACTCCCTTCTGTAGTTGATCCAAGTGATGTTACTTCTACCGTTTTTTGCGTTGTGCTTGCAATATCGTCTGTAGCATACCCTGTCAGTGTTTCCTCTGTAACAGCTTGTGTCTCATTTTGTTGGATTGGTTCTGGGTATTTTGATGTAGTTATCTCCACTTCTTCCGATGTTGTGTAATAGTTAAGTGTAGTTGTTAATGTGGTAGTCTCAACCGGAATGGTTTCGGTTTTTGTTAATCGTGTTGTTTCTTCTTCCGTTACGACAGTTGATGTTGTAGATAGAATTCCAGTAGCTGGTGAAGATGTGAATCCACTGCCTTCTGTAGTTGTTTCAAAAATTTGTTTCTGTGTCGTTGTTTGCTCTAGGTCTCTTGTAGGAGGGGTGGGTGTAGTGCTGAGAAAACTAGGCTCTTCAGTTTTATCTTTTATATCAATGGGTTTTGAAGATATCGACGTTACTTCAGTAGTAGAATCTGCTGTATACAAAGGAGTTTCTACTTCCAAGGTCGTCACTTCACCACTCCCTTCTGTAGTTGATCCAAGTGATGTTACTTCTACCGTTTTTTGCGTTGTGCTTGCAATATCGTCTGTAGCATACCCTGTCAGTGTTTCCTCTGTAACAGCTTGTGTCTCATTTTGTTGGATTGGTTCTGGGTATTTCGCTGTAGTCATCTCCACTTCTGCTGATGTTGTATAATCCTGAAGCGTAGGTGTTAATGAGTCAGTTGTTAATGTAGCAGTCTCAACGGGAGTGGATACAGTTGTGGTTAATCGTGTTGTTTCTTCTTCCGTTACGACAGTTGGTGTTGTAGATAGAATTCCAGTCACTGGCGAAGATGTAAATCCACTGCCTTCTGTAGTTGTTTCAGAAATTTGTTTCGGTGTCGTTTTTCGCTCTAGGCCTGTTGTAGAAGCGGCGGGTGTAGTGCTGAGAAAACTAGGCTCTTCCGTTTTATCTTTTATATCAATGGGTTTTGAAGACATCGATGTTACAGCAGTAGTAGAATCTGCTGTATACAAAGGAGTTTCTACTTCCAAGGTCGTCACTTCACCACTCCCTTCTGTAGTTGATCCAAGTGATGTTACTTCTACCGTTTTTTGCGTTGTGCTTGCAATATCGTCTGTAGCATACCCTGTCAGTGTTTCCTCTGTAACAGCTTGTGTCTCATTTTGTTGGATTGGTTCTGGGTATTTCGCTGTAGTCATCTCCACTTCTGCTGATGTTGTATAATCCTGAAGCGTAGGTGTTAATGAGTCAGTTGTTAATGTAGCAGTCTCAACGGGAGTGGATAAAGTTGTTGTTAATCGTGTTGTTTCTTCTTCCGTTACGACAGTTGGTGTTGTAGATAGAATTCCAGTCACTGGCGAAGATGTAAATCCACTGCCTTCTGTAGTTGTTTCAGCAGTTTGTTTCGGTGTCGTTTTTCGCTCTAGGCCTGTTGTAGAAGCGGCGGGTGTAGTGCTGAGAAAACTGGGCTCTTCCGTTTTATCTTTTGTATCAATGGGTTTTGAAGACATCGATGTTACAGCAGTAGCAGAATCTGCTGTATACAAAGGAGTTTCTACTTCCAAGGTCGTCACTTCACCACTCCCTTCTGTAGTTGATCCAAGTGATGTTACTTCTACCGTTTTTTGCGTTGTGCTTGCAATATCGTCTGTAGCATACCCTGTCAGTGTTTCCTCTGTAACAGCTTGTGTCTCATTTTGTTGGATTGGTTCTGGGTATTTCGCTGTAGTCATCTCCACTTCTGCTGATGTTGTATAATCCTGAAGCGTAGGTGTTAATGAGTCAGTTGTTAATGTAGCAGTCTCAACGGGAGTGGATACAGTTGTGGTTAATCGTGTTGTTTCTTCTTCCGTTACGACAGTTGATGTTGTAGATAGAATTCCAGTCACTGGCAAAGATGTAAATCCACTGGCTTCTGTAGTTGTTTCAGAAATTTGTTTCGGTGTCGTTTTTCGCTCTAGGCCTGTTGTAGCAGGGGCGGGTGTAGTGCTGAGAAAACTGGGCTCTTCCGTTTTATCTTTTATATCAATGGGTTTTGAAGACATCGATGTTACAGCAGTAGTAGAATCTGCTGTATACAAAGGAGTTTCTACTTCCAAGGTCGTCACTTCACCACTCCCTTCTGTAGTTGATCCAAGTGATGTTACTTCTACCGTTTTTTGCGTTGTGCTTGCAATATCGTCTGTAGCATACCCTGTCAGCGTTTCTTCTGTAACAGCTTGTGTCTCATTTTGTTGGATTGGTTCTGGGTATTTCGCTGTAGTCATCTCCACTTCTGCTGATGTTGTATAATCCTGGAGTGTAGGTGTTAATGAGTCAGTTGTTAATGTAGCAGTCTCAAAGGGAGTGGATGCAGTTGTTAATCGTGTTGTTTCTTCTTCCGTTGCGACTGTTGATGTTGTAGATAGAATCACAGTCGCTGGCGAAGATGATAATCCACTGCTTTCTATAGTTGTTTCAAATATCGTTGGCTGAGTCGCATTTTGTTGGAGTTCAGTCAGTGTTGTTGAAGTAGATGTAGTTGTCGATGTTTTAGATTCAGTTGCTGGTGTTGTTTCTTCAATTTCTCTTACCGACGTTGCATCTTCAATAAATGTTGTCGGGGTAGACTTTATCACTGATGTGTGAGGAGAAGTCGGTGTGGTTCCTCCTGTTTTTGTAACCGACGTTGTATATTCAATAAGTGTCGTTGGGGTTGACTTAATTGGCGATGTGGTAGGAGAAGGCGGTATTGTTTCTTCAAATTCTGTTACCGACGTCAAATCTTTAATAGATATTGTTGGTGTAGACTTCATCGTTGTTGATGGGGAAGATGTAACTCGCTTCGTTTCTTCCATTTCTTTTGTTTCTACTGTTGGTGTTCTTTCTCCTATTGATGTTGTCGATATAGACTTGATTGTCGATGGAGTTGATATATTTTGTGTAGTTCCTTTTATTTCAAGTGTCAGAGCAGATTCTGCTGTTGATGGGACAGGTGTGGTCGGCATAGATTCAATTGTTGGTGATGTTTTTTCTTCGATTAACGTTGTTGAAGCAGATTTTGTTGATGGAGGAGATGTAGTTGATGTTGCTCCTTCGATTTCTGTAGTTTCTTCAACTGTCGGTAGTCTTGTCGGAGTAGACGGCGGGGTCGATGGAGTAGACGTAGCGGGTGTAGTTTCTGTTGTTGTGTCTATTGTTGATTCTGTTGTTGTTGCCTTAGTTGTTTGTGCTTTTATTTCTGTTGTCGCTAACGTTTCTTCCAGTAATGTCGGGGAAGACGGTGTTGCTGCTGGTGCAGTTGTTAATGGCGTAGTTTCTTCCTCTACTGGAAGTTTTGTTGTAGTAGACATAAATGTTGATGAAGTTGATGTCGTTTCTTCGATATCTGTAGTTTCTTCCACTCTCGGTACTTTTGTCGGAGTAGACTGCGGTGTCGATGGAGTAGGCGTAGCGGATGTAGTTTCTGTTGTTGGGACTAGTGTTGATTCTGTTGTTGTTGCCTCAGTAGTTTGTGCTATTATTTCTGTTGTCGCTGATGTTTCTTCCAATATTGTTGGGGAAGACGGTATTGCTGCTGGTGTAGTTGTTAATGGCGTAGTTTCTTCCTCTACTGGAAATTTTGGTGTAGTAGACATAACTGTTGATGAAGTTGATGTTGTTTCTTCGATACCTGTAGTTTCTTCCACTCTCGGTACTTTTGTCGGAGTAGACTGCGGTGTCGATGGAGTTGACGTAGCGGATGTAGTTTCTTTTGTTGTGACTCTTTTTGATTCTGTTGTTGTTGCCTCAGTAGTTTGTGCTTTTATTTCTGTTGTCGCTGATGTTTCTTCCAATATTGTCGAGGAAGACGGTATTGCTGCTGGTGTTTCTTTTACCTCTGTGGTCGGGGTTGATGCAGCAGATGGTGTTGTACCTTGCTCTGTTGCTGTCGTAGTAGATCGTATTGTTGATGAAGTTGCTGTGGTTGGGGTTGGGGTTGTTATCGATTTTGTGGCTGCAGTTTTTTCCTCTGGTCTTGGCCTAACAGTAGATTTAGAAAGGGGACCCGGAAGCAGATTCGTAACTCGTCCTCCGTCTGGTGTTGTTAGAATAGGGTCTCGTGTTGGTTTGGTCCGCAGAACCACAACTGTTAACGAGGACATAAGACAAGCGAAAAATAAGCTTTACATCTAGTAATCTATCATGTTTATGGCTAGCTCGAAGTGTTATATCGGAAGTTATTGGTGTAAATTAATCTTCTGCATTTTACGAGCTTGATTTATGTGCACACAAAGTTCAAAATGATTAAAGGAGAATGCAACCCAGGCATCAGTGTGCTCTTCATGAATAAAGATGACCAAGGAGAGTAAACAGTGCAAGTTTGAGCAAAATCGGACCATCTGTTCACGAGTTATGAATTTTGACAGTTTTAGTAAATCCCTATTATGGGGATCCTTGAGTTTGCAACTTTGCCAGCATCTGTGATGTCATTGTGGACAACTCTCAATTCATTCTGTACATAATTTTTAAAAAAAATTGATTTATACGAAATTTCAAGTCAGGAATCCACATTATTCTTCCCAAATACTTGCAGAATTGATATAACCATGTCATACTCAAACAATAAATCAATACAATTTTCATTTTTCTTGAAAATATAGAAAATGTTAAATTCTGTGTACAAAATAAATGGAGAGTTGTCCACGATGACATCACCGATGCTGGCAAAGTTGCCAATTCAAGGATCCGATAATAAGGATTTACTTAAACTTTCAAACTTCATAACTCTTGAACAGATTGTCCGATTTTGCTCAAACTTTCACTGTTTACTCTTCTTGTTCTTCTTCATTCGCTGGAAGCACACTGATGTCTGGGTTGCATTCCCCTTTAAGTAGCATTTTATCAAACGTGTAATATTTTTTATTGGAAGACTTATGAAATTAACCTAAGTACCTTTAAATATATAATGTTTAATAAGTATCAAATCGATAACAATTAAGAAGAATTTGACGATATTAATCATCTCATATCGAAAGTTAAATATTTGTGTTTGTTTCATAAAGCATGACAACATTACCCTTTACCTTGGAAACTACTCTATATGCTGCCACTCCAGCCAACTACATTTAAATAGCTACTCTGTATAGAAATCCCCCTCAAAGTGTTGATCCTTTTTTTCAGCTTGTCAAACTTTTATAGGTCTCACGTCCCCCTCCTTCCCCTCTCCTCCCGCCCAATCGTCAAAAGTATCCTCAATCGGGTCCTTATAAATAGACAAGCTTTAGTCTCTAGTTAATTCTTACCTTCTTGTCTGCAAACACCAGGATAGAGGAGCCTCATGGTATCAATGTCTCTCCTACAAGCAAAGTAGTCCATGAAGCACTTGTTGAAATACGTCTTTCCGTCCGTGCCGCACACGGGATCGTAGTTCATATCGCACGTCTGTCTCCGACATTTCCGCCTTCTCCGCCTCCCTTTCAACGAAAAAAAAATCCATGGAAAAAAATATCCTTAGATTTGAAAGTTTGGGGTTAGTAGTAGCAGAGAACCATTAATACATAGTACCTTATTAGTATAATTTCTGATTGCACCTGAAGGAAATGTGCCATTGCATAGAATGAAAAAAAAACCACATACACACGCACATATATATACAATACAATATATATATATATATATATATATATATATATATATTGAAAGCCTTGTCCGTTTGCGAAAAATGTAATTTCAGTGAAACAGAAAGGGATAGTACTATTAAATGGTTATGATTTCTACACTGCAACTGAAACCTGGGAGCGTTTTATGAAGTGTCTTGTCAGTGATTTTTACTGACAACTGTTATAAGCTACTAAAATCCTTGCATCTAATTGGCTGAGAGCAAATTTGTCAATGAAAATCACTGACAAGACACTTCATGAAACGCACCCCAGAACATAAGTCATGTTACAAGAAATAGAAACCTTCAACACTCAGTGCAGCAGTAACCATCTACAACAACGCTACAAGAGATTATGACTGTTGTGTGTGATGTACATTTAACTGTAACATTAATTCAAGTCATTGTTTCAACAGCACGACCGCATGTCCTGTTCAACAACACGAAACTGACGTTGGACAAAGAAAGAGATTAATATGACAAAAGAAAAACAGCGGTTGTTTCTCACCTTTAAATTCACATTCGCCTTTGTACGCTGGGTAGGCAAGATTTGGGTCGTTGATTATGCAGGCTGTGATCTGTAGTATTCCTTGATTGACATACGTTTTACCATCCCGACCGCATACTGGTTTGTACTTTCCCTGGTAATTCAGTCTACATCTGCCTGCTAAACCTGATCATAAAATATATCCAAAAAAACAACAAAAAACGCTGTGATCATTACAGCTTGTAATAGCATTAACTCATAATAAGGATCGTTTGATGACCTACAAATTATTGAGGCTACAAGACATCTTGCATTTTTATTTCAGCGTTTTAAGTGTATTGACATCATCAATTCGAATTATCTACTTTGGCCAATCAAAATTACGATTTTTAATTTGTGATATTTTACGTAGAGTGTAATATCAACAAGAAAATACATCACTAGACGACCCACTAACCTTGAGACTCAAGGTCCAGCGGTCCTACATTATTCGCCTATTGGTGGAATGAAACTCGTCTCTAACGGAAATGCAGATTTAAAATTTGAGACTAAAGCATAAAAACTTGTCTCAAAGGCTCAAAAGGAACCCTCATCTTTTAAGATAATAGATAAAGGGCATGTTTAAAATGTTTTAAACCTAAACCACTGTTCTAACGCCTTTGAGCGATATGTAATTTGGCCAAATTGGCTCAGAACAAAAAAAAAGAAAAGAAAAAAAATTTTGCGTATGAAAAGCTGTCCAATGCATTTACTTACCTTCCCGATCACAGTATCCATCAGACGCCTTGGTCAGAGATGGTGTACTCTCTTCACACGCCATGGCATCCAAGAGACACTGATTGTCGTAAGTACGTCCATCACTGCCGCAGATTGGTGATACGACGTCTGGACACTCACGAGGGCAGAATTCTTCCTGTGCTGCAGCAAAGAAAGAAGCATATGGAATATAATGAAGCCTACCGTCTTGATCTCTAATGGGGTATCCTACACTTTATATATATAAAGTGAATTTGTTTCTGATATTTTCATCCTTTGTTTCATTAAGATTGAAGGAAGAAATACACGAGTCTTTTAAATTCATCACTGAACTAAAATGTCGTTTATAACCTTTTGGGTTTAGACAATATGTATCTCTCAGAACTGATTGTACAAATTGTTAATTGAATATCTATAAATTAACCCATCGTCTTCTCTCAGAATCTAGTACGAAAAATGAAAGAAAAAAAAAACTCGACGACTTACCTAATGTAGGATGTCGTATTCTACATCTGCCTTCGTAAGCAACCGAAAGGTTAGGATCTTTTCTGTGACACTTGATGGAGAATAGGACACATATACTGTAATAGGTCTCTCCATCTGATCCACAAACAGGGGCATAGTAGCGTGTACATCTTCTGAAACAAGGGTCATTGGCTGATTATGAAGAAAACGAAATGAAACAGGTAATGGTTTATGTTTCTTTTTTCCTCAAGAAAGATATCGGACACAAAAGTGAATCCACTGCACGAGCAAGTTAATGCACCAATCCGTTCTTAAAGACATTCGTTTAGATTCTTGGGGCAATTATGATTATGATAAATTCTTAATTCAGTTCCCTGTGAAAAATTACCTGGACTTTCTTCCCAGGGTTCTAGACGTTATCATGATTTTGCCCCGAACAATTTCTTATTGTACTGAACGAAAGCAAAATTAATGAATCTTTCATCTAAAAATAAAGAGAAGATCCACAGAATGCTGACAAGACTATATTCTTCAGGCAGATAATTCATTTCAGGCTTTAGGAGGATTAACGTCCATTGGATCCATAAAACCCCATTTTTCTTGGGGGAGACAAAATTCAGGGTTAAAAAAAATTTCTGGAGGGTTGCAGCCTCCATCCTCCCCGCCCCACCCATAAGGCTAGCTGCATTATACCAGGCTAATATGATGTATTCGTTTTGAGCTCGACCAAAAGTTATAGCCTCCATGTGAATACATCTGCCACAAATCTAAATTTAAATGCAGCCCTGTAACATGTGCTGATTAACAAATATTTTGTGGATCCCCCCCCCCCCCCCTTCTAACTTACGATCATAGTGGAATGGGTCGTAGGCTTCAACAATGGACAAGAACCAGAATAGAGCAGAGAAGAGCGCCACCACCCGGTCCGCACCCATGACACCTGTCAAAAATGGGACATGTAAGAAAGTTAGCATCAGAAAAAGAACACGAGCATTTCTGAAATTGGTGGAATATATCATAAGGTTTTATGGAAGACTGTCTGGCTGGGAAAGAATTACTCAATGCAGTAGAGTGGCGGAGAGAGAGAGAGAGAGCAAGAAAGAAAAGCATAACGGGAGAGGGGGTGAAAAAAGGCGAAAAAGAGAAAGAGAGAACAGGGAAATGTAGGTTATGTAACTAGGACAGACAGATAAGGATGCAGCGAAATGTGGACAGGGAGAGATGTAGAGACAGCGCACAGGATGCCATTTCTCAGGTAATACTTAGTAATCGAAAGCTCAGAAGTGCATCTCACCCTTTCATTTCTCTTTGATTGCACTGTGCATCACAACTCTACAACCATGTAAAGGCCACAATCTTCGTTACAATGTTGACAGCCATACCCTTCATTCTGCTTTTTATGTAGTTTTAGTACATGTTCCACTTTACAATCTTGACATTATATGCATGACATGTCCAACATTATTTGAACTGATGTGGCTAAAAAAACGTTCCATCAGCCTACGCCGAATTTTGTTTTTGGCATCAACTTAATCCCTGCAATCAATTATACTCGTATAATGCCGATAATCCACTTGAGAAATAGAGGAAGACATTGTGTATACGTCTTATCTAGCATTCATTCTTTGCTCCTTATTTGACGTCAGGGTTTATTGTCGACTATTTCGATCTGGGACTTGTCATTAAAATCATTTCATCAAAGATAACCCGTGTCTGAACCTGTAAATGGTACAAGGTGATGATGTTGCCAATAATTTGATCTAAATTAGATTGAACCCCATCGCCTTGCTATTCGTTAGCTCACTCGCAGCCCACGCCTATAATTCCATTACAAGTATTAATCGAAGCTCTGTCAACAACTTTATCCGTTTCACAATCACTTACCCACGACAGAACATATCAAATATGAAATCCGTCATTTCTATATGTGTACTTTTGAAAATCCTGTTATTCCTCACCCCATTTCCCATCCACTTTCTCTGGGTTCTTTCCCTAGAGCATGTATTAAAGTTGAAGCTTTTAAGAAGATTTTAGCGCCTTCGGACATGTCCCACTGCTTTAAGTTCTGATCTTGCCTCCACCCCTTCTTTCTCTCTTCATGGATATCATCACAAGTCACTATCTCAGATGTTATCTCCATGCATATTAAAGATGAAACTATAAATAGATTGCATTCGTGTTTGCAATTGCACGTTGTGTTTAATAGGAGTTATATCCATTCACTTTCTTGCAAAGCGAATATACTCGATGTGTTCTCCCTTTTCTATATTTCGTTAATTGGAAAATTCTCTAATAAGTTAGCCTAGTTTTGTTCATTAGATTTTGGGGACCACTAAGACGAGGGGAACTTATTACCGTCCAGTGACTCAACAAAACCGAACTCCGCGACAATTACTTTGTTATACGATATACATTCAAAATGAGAACAGGTACTCTGATGTGGCGGTTGCTCTTGGTTCGGTGGGTTTTTTTTCCAGAAAATAAGTTCATTAATCTTTAGTATCAGCAATCTCATGTACGTCAAATTTGGGAAAACACAATTTATGAATGGTTGCATTTGGCCTTATCACAAATAACTTACTTGGAGAAACATTATACTTTTATTTTATTACTGTTAGCTATACCAGTATATGATTTTTGATGATTTTGCGATATTCCGTTTAAAATGTAAAAATAATGACAGAAATAGACTCTACATTTCATTTCCCTCCTTGCCTATCAACCGATATCAAAGATATTAGATGAGGGATGTTGCAAATAGTCTATTCTCAGACTCTACCAAACTAATTTAGAATTACTTAATCGGGTGATATTATTGCCACCTTTATATGGCCTCAAGGTTTTGATGATTAATGATTACCACTTGAATTATCCTTGCCAGAAAAAGATTTTTCTCAATACCTGTCAGCAAATATCACTTTCCTGCACAAGTGGATCAATCGAACCATCTAAATGCACTGCTGGCAATAAGTGTTGCATAAAATTATTCCAGTAAAGAAGTATGATGGATGCGACCTTTGGCGGGAAGTCTATACGTTCCTATCTCAGAGATGTAAAGAGGAACTCAGATGATCCAAGTGCTGAAAATTGACCCAGATCCGGGTCAAGATTCAACCTTTAACCCAAATTCATTTAACGAACCATTTCCTGAGTTTGAAATTATTTCGATCTATATTTAAGCTATAACCCATATTCCATTCATTTTGATCATGAGTGTACATAATCTTACTAAATCTGAAATGTATCATGATATTATACCTCAAATTAGACCAGCTTCAAAAGTCTTCGGTATGTAATATTTTTTTCATGGAAATCAAGCTCGCAACACAATCTATGCATGTGATGGGCTAACCTCGCATATGATGATTAGGGATTATCAAGGAGGTGAGTGAGATAGAACATGAACAGAAAAAAAAGAAGATTTAAACCAAATCACGACCGAGCTGCATCGTCCATCTTTCAGATAAACACAAAATTATTTGTGGAAGACGTCCCCTAATGCACATTGACATGAGAAAACTCACTACAAAAGAACAAAAAAAAAACAAAAAAAAAAACACATACACACATTGATAGTCTATGCATATTGAATGATTAATTATGCTTTCATCATTGTTTGAACTAATGGAATGGGAAATTATTATGCATAAGACTTTATAATCTAACAATATTATTATACAACCAAACTCAACAAACTGCTCGTGACGTAAAACAATAAAGTGCCGTGTGAGATATGCAAAACATTTTGAGGTCTTATAAAGTACATGTGTATATATACTAAACTTGCTCAAAACAAAAGCCCGGACGCGTCCTCCCCCAAATAACCCTTTCTTCTGTTGATATAGAAAACAAGTAAATCAATGATGAATAAGATGAATGAATGAATCAATCAATCAATTTTTGTATGTAATTAGGATTTTACAAACATGTATCAATCAGATATGATTATTTACGTCTGGTACCATCCTTTAACGTCACCCTCCGAAAGACGTGACCAGGATCGAACCTGGGTCCGATCAGAATCAGTTTATAGGCGAAGACGTTACCACTAGACCAACTCCTGCTCCTTATTAATCAATTAATTGAAATAAAGTAATCAATGAACCAATTACTTAATGATATAACAAATTACATAGGATAGGTCTTCATTTGAGCTTAGATGTAAGGAGAATGGTGCCCAGACCAATGGTGCTGCAGTGACTGAAGCACAAGAGGCTTCCTTCAGTAGCTCTGGGCCCCGTTTCATAAAGCTTGTTATCAATAACAAGTTGCAGAAAACTGTTATAAGCTACTGAAATCCTTGCATCTGATTGGCTGAGAGCAAATTTGTCATAGAAATGTGGCAGTAGTTACTAATAACAAGTTTCATGAAACGGGGCCCCTGGTCTACTTTGTCCCGTGTTTACCTGTTTCTGGACATGCCGTTGAGAGTACATGAACATTTTTAGCGCTTATAAGCATGAATGATATGGCAAAAATAAAGCAGAATGTAATGATTTCATTTTGTGTGGCCTTGTTCCTGAATGTGAATGCGACGCCCAGTTTCTAAATTGGGTCACACAATTTTGTTCTGGTATGTTACAACTAAACCATGGAAACCTCTCATGTGAATTCCGCCCTTATACTACATTACACACGCCCTTACTACGTCTTTGTTTTCCTCCTCCTCGTTCTCTCTCTCTCTCTCTCTTTCTTTCTCTTTCTCTCTTTCTCCCTCTTCCTGTCGAACTAACAAAACAGAATAAAACAACGTGAGGATGAACATATATAAATATGGAGCAAAATTTATATTCATTTTTTTAATATCTAGATTTAGATGTACATATAACTCAATCATTAAAAATGAATATCTTATGAAATGATTTGTAGATGGTCTATGAATCGAGGAAATTTAATTATATTCGTAGAATATCATAATTATTAATTTTGATGAATCTTCCCATTTTTCTTTTAAACTAAAGAACAGATTTTAGTTCCTATCAACAGTACTTTTTTAATCAACTGTAAACTACCGGATTCCCTCCCCCCCCCCCTTTTTTTTTCTTTTTACTGATGCACCTGTGTCAAATATCTTCCGTTATGATTTCACGGTGCTCTTTCTGTTTCTATTTCTCTCCACGTGACTTTTATTACCCTCCAGGTTAAAACATATATGCAAGAAGTTCAAAACAAAGTGGAAAGCGAGTCAGGTGTGATGCTGTTAAAACCTGTCATCCTAAAATAAAGTGGTATGCTTTCAATACCTCTCAGCGTTGTGCTACCTGAACCAGTAAATGGGTGGTTACTGTATACTCTATGGAGGGGGTAGGGATTACTTTCTGACCCCCTCTCCCCCTAAAAAAGATAAATGACAAATAAAGCTCAAATAACAGGCTATCCTTCCATCAACAAACTTCAAAAAAAAATCTAAACTTTTTAAATCAATCTATACTGGAACTGTCTGCTTCTACAAATATTTTTACGTGCAGGATAATGACACATAATATCCATAGCAAAAAAAATATGATTTTTTTACATTATTGTTCAATTGAAAGGAATTACAGCACAGTTTACATCATATAATCAATGCATGTTGTTAGGGAACATTTAAACAGGATTATTCGAATGCAATAGGGTCTGAAATAAGAATTACCTTTCTTGCAAGGCGGGTCGCATATCAGTCACACATCAGTCATCGGCTAATGTTGGGAATGCCGTCTGTGAAGATACAAACGAGACAAACAGATTCACTCCAATTATCATCATTTCCTTTCTCATCAAGGACTTCAAATTTCGACAATATTGAGATTAATGGTTGATACTGACAAACACTGACACCGTTCATTGATCCTAAGAAGTGCCATTAATAAGGAAGATTGAAGCAATGATTTGGTGACGTGAACAAGGGCGTGTGAGACTCGGAATTGATGACAATTATTAATGAAAAAAGGTGTAACCTCCCAGATGAAGTGCAAAACATTTCATAACAATATAGAGTTTATGCTGTTTCATCTCTCGGCTTGTCGATATGGATCAGTTTTTGCCGCTTTCTATATAGTTAGCATGACACATACCGTTGGATTCCAAGATAATCTAAACTTATAAGGTTTATTTATGAGACATCGCGAAGCAAAGAAAACAAAAGAAGGAAGAAAAATAATTATAAAACTAAAGAAGAAATGGAATACAACTCCTCTAAAGTCTTATTGTTGAAAGTAAAAGACGTCTGATTCATTCATTTAATATACTCTTTCTTCCACAAGACCCCTGACTGTTGCAGGTTCGCTAAATCGTGAAACAAAAACAAAAACAAAAACAAAAACAAAAACAAAAAATCGTGACGACACAATATACCAGACCTTCCCAGACACAGGAGTTCTATACGAATGTCAATACTCTAAATCGAAGCTAAACAGTGGTGTAGATGATACAGACTCCTGGCGGATGACTAGTTATTATTAAAAAGTAATGAACTTTATTAACTTATTTCCTTGGATAATTTACAGCCCATTGTCATCCAGTGGTCTAATAACTGCGGAAAGGGTACCCCACAATTGGGGATTATCACTTTGGCGGTGTAATGTTACCTGAGGGTATGCATTGTTGAATGGAACGCTAATACGGAGTATCCTGCGCGTGCTTTAGAAGAGTAGTGTGGTAAAAACACTCCTCATGACGGTATCTCAACATAAAATCATTATTATTCCCTTTAACAGCCGTCTCGCTGGTAAATTTGGGAAAGTAATATGATCTACGACAAAAGTATTATTTAAAAGCAATTCACATTGAAAAAAAAGAGTAACAAATCATCTAAAAATAAAATCATGTCAAGATTTCCCTATCTGGTATAGATTTTTAAGTTGTATGGCATGGCGATACTTTGTATATAATTCGTTTCTTATCGACTTTGTAACAGATTTGACTAATTGAAACTGATTTTCAAAATTAACTCTGTTCATGGAACAGTTCAGATATTAACAACAACAACAATAATAATAATAATAACAATAATAATAATAACAATAATAATAATAATAATAATAATAATAATAATAATAATAATAACAATAATAACAATATTCCTTATGTATATAGCGCATATCAGAAATATGTGTCTATGCGCTGCAATAGAGAGAAAAGAGGAGAAATATAGAGGAGAGTGAAATCAGATTTTGCATGTGCATTACTCACAGCATCATCAGTTATCAGGTTTGTTACGTAAGAAGTTCAAGACAATGTTTTCATTATATACTGCAGGGTAATGAGATCGACACTAGATTGACAATAGAACAAACAAAAAAATAACAGTATCCACAACTGGTTATAAATCCATCGATTTGGAATCGAAATGGATTCAGCTTGAGAGTGAGACTGAGCTATGACACTTCCCCACTTCACACGTGCAGGAGAAATCATGTGGGTATCGCAATGTAGGCAAGTCATTCACCTTGAGTTTATATTGTGGAATCCTACCCAGTTCTTTCTATGAGGGTGGGGGCTGCTCAATAAAAAATGTTATGTAATATTCTAGTGAAATTCCATAACTTGCAAACGAGGGCTTGACTATTTTAAAGAATGTTTTATTATACGACACAACCTTGTAATTGTAAAATTGAGCATCTGACAGCGTGTCTTTAAAGTTTATTAAACACGTCCATGTACTATGCATACGCAGATATAGTCACAACATTATGGAAAAGATAAGACACTTGAGACTCGTTATCTTAATAACCACTTCTAAAAACTTGGTCATAACTTTGCTCAGACAGAGGTCATCAACAAATAAAAATATACACCGATACCAACATGATATATCGTAAGGAATGATATGATACTGCTTCACTAAACATATGGATGAAAGAGAGTGCGCTATTCAGAATTGCATGGAGGATTTTCGTGTAAAAGTATGACGCCATTCAATTTAGATTCGTGTTAAAATTCAGACATCTGGTGATCAGAGAACACAATGCATTCTTTTTAATGTATATCGTCTTTCAAAATAAGTGTCAAATATGAAGCTGACTGCATTTCAAGAGTTTGATTAATTCCTGCAAAATCAATTCCTGCGAAACGCTGTATGAATAACATTAACCCATTACCCCAAATGTTTTGCCGACAAAGATTTCTCCATGACGTGACAGACTGTGCCATTTCCTCCTGTACCATAATATTATAATGTCTGGTTGTTGTATGTGGGAAAGGGGGTTGGGGGTCGATGACCCATAAACAGTTCATGACCATGCAAACATCACAGGAATAATAACCACTGTGAAAATGTAGTTCCGTAGCCATGGGAACTTGTTTTTAAGCAAACATTTGCCTGAATTCGTGTGAAAAGCTTGAATAATTCATGAGATTTTTTAATACTTCCGGTAAATGTTTGCAGTCACGAGACTGAACAGACTAACTCCTAGTTGAACATTTCTTCTTTTAGTTATTTTACACAATTCATAAAAATTCTTAAGTTGTGCGATGAAAAGTCCTAATATCATCTAAATATATTTATCGGGTAAAGAAAATCTTTTAAAAAAAATATATTTATGTATGGGTAGAGAAAATCTTGAACAATGGTCTTATACAATAAGGGACATTCAAAATAATCATTTACAAAGTCAACTTTAATGTCTACACAAGTTTCTCGATGACAGGAAATTAACGGCCAAATTTCCCAAAGCATGTTCATGATGAAAGTTCCTTTAAATTCCGATGTTTCATGTGACAAATGAAATGCATTATAGTTAACACACATCAGAACTTTTTATTCGTGCCAGTCAAGTTATAAAAAAAAAATCTATTTTCAAGTTGCGCTTGCATAATCATTATCGTTTTAGATACCGATTTCATCTAATACTTATTTTTTCACGAAGTATAGTACATGTATCCAGTTAATGAAATTAAAATGAACAGGCGGTTGCACTTTGCGAAACAATCGCGTCAGTAGATTGATTATACGTGCACATGGACCTGCCAAGGTATTTTAAGAAAGGAATGACGGGAAATTATACATTACAAAGGAATCGCTAACCCCTTGGGAGAACCCCTTCTTTCTTATGAAGTACACACGCAATCTTGGTGGATACTGACCTTTTCTGTCATTACCTGATCGATCGAGCTATTAAAATTACCGACTATTTAGTGATTAACGGTTTCCATATACTGGACAGGTGTACTACTCATCCTCTAAAAAGGGGTAAATTACAAGTATCTTGTATTGATTACATCCTTGTTACAGTGAGCGTACAAACTTATTTCGAGAATCGTACAATTTTGATTAAAAATGGAAGTCTCATGCAATAAAATATTTTCAGAGTTAAATGGGACGTGGTGCCCCTAAAACCTACTTAGAATGAATAATTTAAAGCTTGTGATATTATTTTTTGTAAGGAAATTATAAACTTTCTATCCACTTTTGATACAGGGATGGGGGAGTTTTACTTTGAAGAGTATTATTCAAAACTTGATAGCAAAGTTCAAAATCTGATGGTAATTTGTCATCAAATTTCACTATAAGAATGAAGAGGGCTTTTCCAGGGGTGGGGTCTTTTAGCGGCCTTGTTGGCAATTATGTCCGACAACCCTCTAGTATTCAAAATATTTTAGAGACGCTCCTGTATCCAATCACACACTCTGCCAAAAAAAAATGCCTCCTAGTCTTGGTTGTAGTGTGCCTGTACATGTAAAGGTGAAACATACAGTACACGTACGCTTTACTAAAGATGCTTACATGCATCAAAGACCAATGTCTCGGGGGTGACCCAATGAACATGATGAAAAGTGATCGTTTCCTCATGTGACCCGCCCTCCCCCCCCCCCCCCCACGTCCCCCCTTTACTTAAACTCCATGCACTTTACTTTCGAAGTTTCAAGGTCATAAGCATGCCTTTGGGGAAGCCAGATGAGCTAGGAAAACATCCGTAACAAGTGAGCTACTGCCTTGATGGTGTCACATGTACACAGTTGCAGAACATTAAGGGTAGGCATACAATCAGTTCACTCGTCAATATTAATTCATGTAATGCAAGTAGAGTATAACTAACCCCCCCCCCCCCCCCCCCCCCATTTTCTTTTGTTTTAATTCTTTGATTTAGGAGACGAATAATGAGATACCAGTAAACATGAATGACTGCACATTTTTCTTTTCCTGAAATAGGTTCTAAGCAATTAAAAGATAAAAAATAATTAAAACGCATATCACACAGCTCTTATTGCATTTTAAAAATCTCACATCAAATCCACATGTTGTGAAATTCCATTTGCAGATGGATTTTCTTGTTACTTATATTACTTCTGTATTCATTTCAATTGTCGCAACGGTTTTAAATTCTTCTTTATTTTCAGACTTGTTGAAAGATGTCCAGTCTGATAAAATTTATTCTAAAAAATAGAAGTTTAATGTGATCAAAGTATTACTACTGCTATCGACAGATTAAAATGACCTCAACCACCTCCCCCACCTAAAAAAAAAGGTTGGGAAGGAAAGAAATCACTTTTCATAATTTCATTATTTAGATGCTAGTAATCTTAACGTAATCTTAACTATGGTGCATATCAATGTACCAGGTCAGGTGCCTCGAATAGTTTGATTCTCGAGTTGATATCTACCTTGAAAAGATAGGTATGGTCACAAGTTATGACAAAAGACATGTTATCTTGGGGAAAATACCAGACTGTCTCGATAAGAAGTGTTTTTTTTAACATCTCATTTCTTGATGGTCAGCAACATTTTTCTACGACAGACGATATTCTTAGTGATCATTTTTACCAAGAGATTTTTTTTTTTTTTAATTTCCATCAGTTACCACAGACTAAGTGCCTCGATGAATTTGATTCATACTCGAGTTGATATCTACCTTGAAAAGAACGATGTGATTTATTTCACAATGTCTTGATGTCATATTATAAAGACATGATATCACCGTATAAAGACATTTTATCTTGTGAAAGTTAGCAGATTGTCTCGAGAAGAGTTTTCACTTCTCATTTCTTGTCGATCAGCAAAATTTTTTTTTTTTCATGACAGACAGGATAATTTCACATATCATTTTAACCAGGCCAGATGTGCAGGGTCGATGTTCAGGCATTGGAGTTAACACGACTGAGGAATACTTCTTCTTGAGATCAGACAGATGGCAAATTTGAAGATTTGTGAAGCAAGATGGTATATCTTACAACTGCAGTTTCTTTTATTACGTTAAATTGAATTAAACCAATGTAACATTGGTTGTTAATATGCACAGGAGAAAAGACTACAAAACTATCACTTCTCAAGGGTGAATTCTGGAGAATGATTCTTTTCTCCGATTTCACCTTCACATATATTAACTCACGTGACAAAACTATTCAGTCAACTCTTTTATTGAGATATTGTAGACAAATATAAAAATGTAAATGGAGGCTTCAAGAAATATAAGTTGGCCAGAAATCTCAAGGTGCAGAACATTATAGAATACTCATAACCCCATCTGAAATAAAGGTAAGTATTTTTATAACCAGTCAGTTATAGTGATGACACTCAGGGCCTACGCAGAAATTTTTTCCGGGGGGGGGGGAGGGGCAAGAGTACGTAAAATGTTCGAAGAAACACGCAGGCGAGGGAGTGAAGCGACCGAGCTTGTTAAGAGGGCGCTTTTGCATTTTTAAAATGAAAATTAAAGGATCTGGTGCAAACTTCTGGTGATTTTTTTTAATTTTCAGTAAAAATATATATAGGTTTTAAACATTTCCGGGGGAGAAAACTGCCCCCCCCCCCCCCGCTGCGTACGGCCATGATGACAATACGATAATAGATATATTCTGGAGGTTCATACAGAAGCCGACTCACTATCTGTGGCATGTTGACATTCCAATTTACAACCAGACCTTTCCTCATATCTGTCTAAACATGAGCAGCTGGCGGACCGTGACTCTATGTACATGTATGTATAAACGCCCTGTATTTATTATACAAACCACGACGATGAAAATGATGGCTGTATGACAGATGGATTATTATCTATTATAAATAGGCAGGCTGAAGATGCTTCTACTTCTGTGGGAGATGGTGGGAATTGTAAAATCTGATTCTGTCATGTTTTATAGAGAGCATTCCTAATCCGAGTGGAGTGCTTTGTAATGTTCTACGGCATCTTGTAGTGTAGTGCATATGCAGTGTGGCGTCGCGACACGTCCAACCTTTAACATGTTTAAGGATGCGGATAAACGTTTTTAAAACAAAAAAGAAGGGGAGCCACAGTTTCAAAATAAAAAGACAATTAAGGTGCAGTTTTCTGTTGAGTACTTCATTTACCCGAATTCGGCTTCAAAGGGAGGCATAATTATGGACAGGTTGTGCCCCTTCCCTGTCCACCGCCAATGGAAAGACCATTTAAAATTGTCTGTCATTAGTAAAGACTAAAGACAAAGGCCACGGCAGGAGTGCATCTTGCTTAAGATAGTTCAGATCATGTGACCCGTAACAACAAAGTGTGAGATGGGTTCAACTCACACAAATAAAAATATACAGAACCTGAAGACTGGTTGACGGATAGCCCGATGTGACGTGAAAGCTATTTAGATAACTTTTTAATATGAAACTGAGGTGAGTGTCGTCATTCGTCATTCAAGAAGCGAGCAGATTTAACTGACGAAAGTTTTGAATTGATGCTTGCATCAATTATTCTAGAGATGACGATACTAGCAGCCGATCATGATTAAGTTGGGAGAAAATAATGGGAGTCTTGTTTCGAGAGCACCGATGTCAGTAAAAAGTGATAAATAACTTTATTTCTTACTTGTTTTTAAGGCTTTACCCACTTTTTTTCAAATGGATTTTTCACTTTACTATTGCAACGCCTAAGGCCATGAGAACCAGTCACCAAAATTTGATTTTTACAATTCTTGTTTTACTGCAGTAAACAAATCGCTACGCTCATTTCAATTCATTTAACGACTACACAATGCCAGGTCCCAACACACTGTGACCTTACAAAAAGTTCTTAGTTAATTGTGCGTAAGAAAAATGATAAAATTCTCAAAATCACGTTCCTTATGTGGGAACTGGTGTACTTTTGGTACCTCACGATCGCTTTTCATATTTTTACATGCGGCTTAAATCGCAGCACTTGTCTGGCTAGATTATGAATCAAACTTTCCCTAAAATTATCACCCCAAGAGGTCATGAAAGGTCAAGATCATTCGTAATGATATGAACCGCCCATTAATGCTGAAACGTGAACACTTATCCAAGTTTTAACTTGCTTATTTTATTCAATAACAACTCTACTACTCTCTCTAAAAAAAAAAAAAAAAGTGAACGCGTTCACTCTGTTAGGGGTGCATTTCAGAAGAGAGTGCATTTAGAGTGAATTAAGAGTGAATTAAGAGTAAAAATTGTGATATTCACTCTTTATTCACTCTTTGAGGGGTGACCTCAGTGATCACTCAAGGATTGTGAGTGATCCCTGAGGTCACCACTCAAAGAGTGAATAAAGAGTGAATATCACAATTTTTACTCTTAATTCACTCTAAATGCACTCTCTTCTGAAATTCACCCCTAACAGAGTGAACGCGTTCACTCTTTTTTTTAGAGAGTAAGATTTTTAGTACTTTTTTTATAGTTGAAATTACTTCGCTTCCATTGCCCCACCCCAACACCATTTCCGTCAGCTCTCTAGTTTCTTCCACATTGATATAATCACAAAAATGCACAAAAATGGTATGATCGCTCTTCTGCATGATAATTCAGATCTAACTATTCATTTTATATCCAGTATTTCCAAATCATATAATTTGCAGACAGAGAGCATTAGATGAACAATCAATGTGTGCGGAGGGGGGGGGGGGGGCCAACAATTACATTGGTTTAATTTCGCATGCGGTTTCATAATTTCCTTTTTGAATGAATATCAGTTGGCTGTTAAATGACAGACGTAGGGACGATGGCGACCTGTTCCCATATGTGTTTTCTGTGAAACTGTCGCTAATAACTTGACGCCCCATTGAGATGTAATTACCTTACCCAGATTTGCTTCACTTGGACTCAAGCTTAAACTTGCAACTGTAAGCGACGGGGAGAAACCACTAAGGAAATGGAGCCGAATTAAGACACCGCAAGAATCGTTTTCAAGTCTTGGGATACTGACTGATTTATTATGTGACACTTCCCCAAAAGCAAAGAAAGCACTTTTATATGCTGAGAACATTTTAGAAATACATTTGAAATAAATTAAAAGCATAGACGATCCAGACGATGCATGCAATCACATTTTAAAGATTACCATTGCAGGTCCAGTTCTCGATCTTGCATTTTTAGAGGACTGTACAATATGTTTTACTTATTATATATACTAACATAATAATGTGGTCTTTCTGTCAAATTGTGTTGTTATTGCTTTCGCAAAACAAGTTACATTTGGCCTTTCTCAAAATTTGGGGGCAATTATGCAAAACGAAATTAAGTGTGATTTAGTGTATTAAGAATAATCGGGCTTTTACCAGAAACTACTTTTTTTTTTTTTTTTTTTTTTTTTTTTTTTTATCCGTAACCGTATTTTCCCTAAAATCACAAATCTGAAAGGGCAGGGTGTGTTATATTGGCGGTGCTTAAAATTCTTCCAGATATTTCCCTTAGCAATGGAAAGGGGAAAAAATGAATAACAAATAAAGTCGTGAATATTCTTAAAATCTTAGGATTAAACTTCAGAAATAAGCTATCCCAATGCGATTTAATTACTCAAACTATTAGCTTAAGCCAACTCTTTCATGGGGTAGACGAATAAACACAGCAAGTGCACAGACAAGCAAGATCTCTAAGTGTTCATGGGAAAAATGATGGGGGTGTATCCCTCTCTTGAACATGATGACTACATTGATGAAGTTACAAGGGCCCTTTCCAGCAAATGGCAGAGAAAAAAAAAACAAGAGAAAACGAAACGATATGAAAAGTAGACGACTTTGCCCACACCCTGATCCTCCTCTGGTGCTTTGTACTTCATCCAAGCAGCGATGACTTGTACCTACACTACCCCACTGAGGGGAAGAGAAATAACGATATTTCGGGGGGGGGGGGGGCTAGCCTCTTATCATGAAAGATCAATGAAATGTATATACACTTGATTGAATATTGAAATACTTAAAAGCTTTGACCACATTTGTAAGAGCTGAAGTGGGGCTGACAGGGTTACCGATTTGGTCTTTTGTTATCGAACAGCACACCCCCAGTACACCACCTTTAAAGTTTTATCGTGGAAGGCAATCTTAGTTTTATTATGCACTGAGGATACTGCAACGTCAGTGGTGTAAGCTTTGCCATAAAGCAAATATTTCTTCCTTGAGTTCCAATTTTAATGCGTCTTATTTTCAAGATGACCATGGCGGAACTTTCATGACTGGACTATACTGATCCACCTGAATGACCATTTATGTCATGTCATGTCTGGGTGCTTTATCTAACATGTTTATACAGCAGCATCTAAAATTTTCGATGGCCTTCCCATTAGTGGACTTAAGTTACGTTATGGTAATCTGTGACCCCGATCCTCCTCCTCCTCCCCAAAAGACAACCGCGTAATGGCAATGTTTCTTCATTGTTATCCATACGACTGGTATATAATGTAGTCTCATGCATACAAGGAATACATAACCATACATGGTATACATTATACGCCTACTGTCTTTTTTCCCCCTTCTTCTTCTTTCTTTCTTTCTTTTTTCTTTTTTAACTGACTACTAAAAAACACAGGGGCAACAATGAAGAATCAACCCAGGACCTCGGTTAAATGGACCCGAATTGGTTTCCAACCGCGTCCTACCTATTTCCTGACCGCATCTCTTTTCTTTTGAAAGATTTGGCACCCCTTTAAAATGCAACTTGACGAAGTCATGTGGTAGATCCATGATTAAAGCAAAGCACCCAAAATAACTGCATGCAAATAAGCATAATATTTCCCGTGTTTCCTACACTTATCCATATCCGTCTGATTCGTCTGTTTTCTGATGCCCACGTGTTCCTCTTCTACTAGTTCCTCCCCCCTCCCCCCCCCCCCCCCCCACCCCCTTAATATCGTGGGCTAGGTCCGTAGAAAACCCTCTGTGCCTGTATTGTAGGATCGTGGAAAGTTGGCATGGCTACAATATACCACTGATACCACTGGGAGCGTGTCAGGAAGAGCGGGATTCTTTGATGCAAAGCCATGAAAGAAAGTGCAAAGAAAGGACACCCAATACCACCACGCATCAAGGGTATAAATATGGATCTCATCGATCCAGTGGCGTAGACAGGTTCTTACACCTGGGGGGGATGATATGCCGTTCACGAGAAATAAAGTTTGTTTTTTTTTTTTTCTGTCAAACTCACACTTAAGTATAAAAACACGCCCTCACCCACCTGCACAGACCCCCTTACACACAATTTGATTATTATCTTGCGAGCGAGCAAATTTTTACAATTTTTCTGATTTTCAATCGCATTTTCAAATAGAAATTCTATAATATGATGAGCGAGCGAAGCGAGCGAGCCAAAAACAAGTGCTTTTCTCGTTTTAAATCACATTTTCAAATAGAAATTCTAAAATATGATGGTTGTTTATGACAGATTATTAAAATTTTTTTAAATTTTATTAACTGATTAATTCAAATATCATTTCTTCCTTTAAAAAGTGTGTGGGGGATATTTGTACACGCCATCCTCCCTCTGAGAGAAGTGGGGGGGGGGGGATATATCCCCCACCCCCCCCCCCCCAGGATTTACGCCAATGATGCACAGATATAAATAGAAAATATACGCACCGTGACAACCAAATATAGAATATGGACTGACACACATTATTGCATATTTGCATCACGCCATTTATCTTTTTTTTTTTAAATTTTGCTGTTACACCACTTCAAAAAAACTGTGACGGCGCCGAATTTACCCAAAAGTAATATAAATAACGACATAAATCAGAATAATGGTCGTTATAGTTATGATAGTAATTTTCATTTCAGTCACATTAACGATGATGATGATAACTATTATTATCATAAGCATAATAATAATAAATTACTAATCATCATCATTTATTATTATTATTATTATTATTATTATTATCATTATTATTATCATTATTATCATTATTATCATTATTATTATTGCTATTATGATTATGATTATTATTATTATAATTCTTATTGTCCTTCCCTGAAACCTGGGGGGGATGATTGTACATGTCATCCCCCCCACCTTGTGAGGTGGGGGGGATGCATACCCCTCATCCCCCCCGCTGTCTACGCCCCTGCATCGATCCTATGATGACATGAACATTCGTGAACATGTAAATGTCCTTTCGTCAACATTCATGTTATTCTAAGTAAAGGATGAGGTTGGAGGTGTTATCATCAACACGGAAAGTCTTTCTTCCGAGACATTATATTGAATCATATCGTTTGTATAGTTTCAGTTATGACCTTTCTGAGCAGAGTTAAGATATAATAACCGACATGTTCTTTTCGTGCGACATAAAAATCATCGCCTCAGATATAAACAGAATTTTAAGAAATTGATAACTGTCCAGACTTCGTGATCGGTCGTGACTGTGTTCAAGTTCCATTTAATACTTGGCATGAACTTTACAATCATGACTGTACATCAAACACGCCAATGTATGTAATCCCATTGCTAAATACAGTGTCGCTGCTCAAAATAGATTGAACGTCGAGATAAAAAGAAATCATGTACAGAATACATCAACCATCAACACTCATTAATCAAAGACGCGTTAAACTAAAATCCATCTCGTTCTATGGAGTTCACTACGTTTGAGAAAGCAAATTTAATGAATTTGCGTTCAACTTTGGAATGAAAATGCAACTACGTTACCGAATACACGGGATGAGACTAACTCCAATGTAGACATTCTTCCAGCCAGAACATACATATTTTTACCTCTAATACCCAGACAGGTGATGGAATGATAACAAACCCTGAACTTGATAATCCAGTTTATATGATCTCATTCTGGGAAGTTGAAGGATCTTAAACATTCAGGACAAACTATTGCAATCATGCGCACGGATTATTATTTATTTTACATTGCTCCTCCCCCCCCCTGAATTTAGAAATTAAAAGAATTGTGCCAGCTTAAAACAGAAAATAACAATTGAAAAAAAACATACAAATTTACTTTCAAAAACCTTAATTTTTCAAGGCAGGGTCTCCCTGATAGCCTATATATTCGGATCGTTCAATAAAGCCTACAGTTTGCAAGTGAACATGAAAGGTACACTTTTTTCCAACTCAATCACCAAAAATCATATAAAAGGGAACCGTGGATATCAGTTGCACTTATTGCATGAATAGATTCATCATAGAAGTGGAATTTCTTAAGGAGAATTACTGAAGACCAAAAACAGGCCTATAGAGGAGTTCATTGAAAGAGATATCTAAATGGGTCTCAGTACTTAAGTGCTCTATGCCAAAATGGTTTACTATTGAATCAGTGTAGATGCAAGCTTGGCGATTTTCTTTTTGTCAACATGTTGGTCATCATATTTTTTTCTTGCTGAGAGACCTCTTCATGAGATATGACATGTGCATCTCATCATGTCTCCTCGGTCTTTCAGGAAACTATCCTGGCCTCCTCTCATCCGTCCTGAATCTGGATTGGGTCATTAATGCCAGTATGGCACGTGATGACGTATGCTGTCCTAAGGTGGTGTTTGCAAATGATCTTGTTCGTTCATGTAATCATGGCAATGTTGGAATATTATTTGTGACAGGTAATAACGCCTAGTCTTTAATTTCTCTTCTCTTATACAATACGATTTAATATCTATTTTAAGTAAACCACGCTAACACTCTATATTCTATTCCCATTTTCCATGTTTTCGTCTAAACCCTCCTCCTGCTTCAAAAGCCTTCACTTGAAACCATCATTCAATCACTGTTTGCTTGCTATATAGAAGAAAACTCGTGAATATGTAAATGAAAGAGTGAAAAGATGTACGCACTAATTCAACAAAATAGGGAACGAGCCACGAGCCTTGGTTAGGTTTGTTCGTAGAATATTCAAAAGGGAAGCCTTGTCAGACATTCCTTTTTTTTTAAATTAAACTATTAACTTTTAAATCCTCCAAGTCATGTGCATATTCGCGGAATGGTTCCAGATATACATAGAAAGACAACACACACGACGCTCCATAACATTATACATTTTCAATCATTTTCAATGTACAGTATTAGTGGGACCCTATTCCGCAATCCCCGACCCACTTATTACACCGAAACGACAGGTGGTACAGAGCCTATATGATGGCACAGCATAGGAACGTCTTGAACCTAAAACCACCTCATCAATTGACACATCCTCTTTAACCCAAATGTTCGACAATCGTGATTCTTCCTCCCACTTCTTGTTTTGCCAGAAGGTCGAGAGTTGAAGCTCTTTTATTCCCCGTTTTGAACACACACCTCGTCCTGGGATTCGAGCTATATGGAGCTCGGAGTACACCGGTTAAGAAGATGCTTTATTCTGTCATTCTGTCATTAATCATGTTAATCTTAAAGCAATCATATTTTATTCATCTTGCCTCCAGAGTACCAAGTGATTACTTTTCATACACATAATTAATGACTACCGTCGTTTTTGTCGTTATATCGTTCTCCCTATTCTCCATGGGTACAGTCTTGACCACTGAATCAAGCATAACGCCTAAGCTAAATCATTAATGACAATCAAATAATATTTCAACCTCAAGTTCACACCCAAAACTGAAACAAAACTAGATGCAATTGGCACAATCCAAAGTGTTTGATGTGTGTACTACGGTGCAAGTAAAACTAGATCCAAAGAGACAAAACAGGCCGCTCCTACCCATGGACCCATCCCCATCTAGAAAAAAATGCATATTAGAACATGACTATTTTGACATGAGGAGGGATGTTTTCATCCTGAATAACAGGCACAATAGACAGATACATGTATTTCTTGAAAGAGGAAAGCAGGTCTAAAATAAACATGACGAGCCAAATTTTGTGTTTGCTATATTAAGAACACATCCTCAAGAACAAGTTAACACAAAGGTGACTTGGCTACATTCAACATGCATGATTCAACAAAGGAAATTGATACCCTTCCTCTTCTTTTGGAACATTATGTTGTATCGCACAGGAAATCAATCCCTAAGTTTCACGGGCTACTACGTCTGCTGGTCTAGTTCATTGATCCATGGCTCAGAAAAGGGTTTAAATACACAATACAAGTGATACTCACCCAAAATGATACAAATCCTTTATGAAATTCAGCGGTCCTCTGGATGGATAGAAATTCTAAATCCAAATAAACAATTTACACTCGTACGCCTGATTGGCAAAAGATGATATCGTTGTTTAAGAGTAGTTATTCCAAATTCTATGACGTCAAACGTAGATGGCAAAATATACAAAATGTTCAACACCAAAGAATGGTCATCTACTGTATTCTTCCGAGAGTAAAGTAATAAAGAAAAGGAAGGCAGAATACACAATCAGGTGTGTTCCCTTTCAGATTACGATGCTCCTTCCCTAGCTCTGAGTTTCGATGAATCGTTTTGAGATGTTCGATACTAACGTTCAAGAAACATGCACTTCCCAAGGCCTGACCTAGTTATCTGACTGGAAGATGTGGTATGTATGTACCTTACAAAAATACCGTAATGTACTCCCAGAAACTTGACATTGACACTCCACATGGACCGATCGGAGGAGCTTCATTAATTAGATCCCTAGTTGAGGCATAGGCACTCACACAGAGTGAGACATGGGGTGAACGATCAGCCAATCCCGTCGCAAGTACACCGCACTTGGGAAACTTTCACGAGACAGAGGCGTGGCTACGACTCAGCAGACCAATCAGAATGTTTGGTGATGAACATGCGCTTGTTGGGTCGTAGTTCTTCAGTACCGTTTCAGTCAATGAGATTCTTTACGTGATAACTCGTATCATAATCTCAAGTTTCTAACGTTATGTACACGAACGATGGTATTAAAGTTTTAAACCAAGCTATCGTTTGCTACCAGGTACATGTATTGTTGACGTACTTTTATGATCGGCTGGACTACCTGACTTTTTATTCTAATTTGAGGAATTAATTGAATTCTATTTGTTTCCCTGTAGGCGGCCTACCTTTCTTTAACTCTTTTCATACCACTGAAACAGCTTCCTTCGCTTTGGCTATTGGGCTAATGAAGCTTTTTATCCTAAATTTTTGCTCGAGTGCGGTTTTAGAAGAACAGTTTATGTGTAATGTTCTTATCGCTGAACTGACTTGAAAACAAATGGTAATTCTTGATAAAAGAAACGCCTTCGTAGCCAGTGAAAGCATATCTATTTTCTGAAAAATGATAATAAATACCATCATCAGTCGTGCATATAAAAAAGGAAAAATTCTAGTCAGATAATCTAACCAATGCAACTTTGGTATTTGAAATGACAATGTGACCAAGGATTTGACAGATACCAAAATGTCCTGTCAAAAAGGTATCATCTTTACTCTTCGTTGGGATTATTAATCTTTTCTTCTGATTTCATTGCATCTTTTTTTTTTATTATTAAACCTCATATTTCACATTACTATATAGAAAAAAACATAACTTCTCTATGACCAACTCTTACTTTAAAATACATACTCAACCCAAATAGCCACAAGTATTTTGCCTGGGAACGGCCAAGTTGAATATCTGTAATGATATTTCCATCTGTTATAGAGCCCCAGGCTGTTTAATGGTAAAGCTGGGGGTCTTTTGGGACCTTTGCGTATTTGGGGCTGTAGTTATTATCATAACCATATTCAGAGCGGCCATCAAATCAACCAGACAGGGAGATATCTAAAGGGTGACGTAAACTGGACCTATTTTGTCTTCCTTAGAGCTATTGTGCTATTCGGGTTCATGTACATGAATATATATATATATATAAATGTATATATATATATATATATATATATATATATATATATATATATATATATATATATATATATATATATATATATATATATATATATATGTGTGTGTGTGTGTATATATATATATATATATATATATATATATGTGTGTGTGTATATATATATATATATATATATATATATATATATATACATATATATATATATATACATATATATACATACATACATACATACATACATACATACATATAGCTGTATATACAGTGTCATCATTAGAATTAAATCTCAATTCTCGAATGTGCTCGGGATACAGTATTTTTCATTTATTGGTTTATTTCATGTGTGTACATTTGGGGCATTACGAATATGGAAAATAGATTTTTTTATACTTCGGTTTCATATTGGAGAAGATCTAATATTGACAGGAGAAAGTTTGGGACTAGTAATAGCCCACAGCAAAAATATTCCATTCCTTCATACTGAAGAACGTTTTCCTTGAACATGATTATGATCTGACAAGTCTTCATAGGCTTAGCGTCTTCTAAAAAACAGCCACTATTCCTCGGATTGAAAGACTTTTCGACAAAAGACTTTTATCGCACGATTTTCATAAAAAGCAAAAAGTATAGTATTTCGGAAATAATCGGCTGAAGATCAAGGCCCATAAATGTTCATTATGTCTAGTTAACAGCTCCCATGTGATGTACGTGACTGGGATTATGAGAAAATGCTGGCTACCGTTCATGAGTGATTTACATATAAATCTTAAGCAATTATCAGCAAGCACATTAAATTCAAGCTTAATCTTAGCTTTCATTCTTTGTTTTTTCCACGTATAGTTAAATTAAATACTCATTCTTCACTCTTCGCCTTAAGCTCGAATCTCTTAACTACTCCTACGCACACCAACATACAGAGTGCGTGCCAGGTCACCTATATTCTGGTCGAGACGGGTTTGTGGGATTGGATATGGGATTTGTAAGTCAGTGGGATTAAGCGGGGGCTATATTGAGCCTCGGGAGCTCTCAGTGAGCAGGTCGACACGGGTTCAAGCCCCTAGCCGCGAAACCACGAATGCATAGCGCCATATCATTTCAAGCCTTTACGTCTGTATGATCGTTTCCTTCCTTCCTTTCTACCTCGGCAAGAACTCATTCTTTATTTGATAGAGTTTGCTTTGCATTACTCTTAAGTGCACGAGCATGGATTTGTTCAGTATAGGGTTATTATGTTGTGGCCATAGGTTGTGACCAATATCTATAATACGCGTCCGGTTGTAAATTGGATGTCCGACCATAGAGGCGTTTGTTGTCGTTATTTTTAGTGTGTGTATTTTTTTACAGTAATTATTAAAAGATACCAACAACAGTGTGAATACTTATCATTCTTATAAATATTTTGTGGATTTCTTTCCCTGTAGGAAGATAGGCAGAAACTCATTTTCAATCCGTGTCAATTTCTGATTAAAAAAAAAATCTAAGCTTGTCTACAAAAATGAAATTGCATTCCTCTCTCTCTCTCTCTCTCTCTCTCTCTCTCTCTCTCTCTCTCTCTCTTACGCACACACTCTTAATTCCTCTCACTTTCTCTCTTTATTCTCTATCTCTTTGTCCCTCATGCATTAACCCTTCTCTCACTCAGATATATTTTTGGAATGATACAAAGGTTGACTCTATTAAATCTTCTTCTGTTAACTAGACTGGGCTCATATCACATGCGCAAGACGGGTTGTGAAGTGTTGCGATTAAAGCACAATACCGGTATCGCCTCCTTCCGCCCTGTAATATCATAATCCTACCCAATCCAAACTTTCCTTCTTTAAAGAAGTTTTAGATGAAGTCCCGTTGGAATTGTCGAAACAAAGTAGTGTCATCAACAAATCCTTGGCACATGCTTCCAACCAAGATATGAATATTTTAAAATTGAAATTATTTGGAAATAAAGACTTTTAAAGAGTGGGCAGTTTTATGAATCATATTTCACCGACATTAACGATCGTGTGGGCTTTCTTTATTTATTTTCCGATTTGTTATTTGAAGCATGATGGTATGTCAATGTTACAATCAGAACATAATGATACCTTACCTTTGAGTACTGAAAACATTATTAGCCTACGCTCTGCCCACCATATCAATGATTCTTTCTTCATGCTCGTAAGTTATCATGTGCATAGAATTCTTTATTTTGGCAGTTGTACTTTCTTTCATGTTTTAATACATTGTGTAGTTTAACCTTTACACCTTTACATAATAAATAAATTTGTGTTTCTATATATTCATGTAAATGTAAATACCAAAACAACACTGCCCTTACGTTTCCTTATACCCCAGTTAATAGATATGAACCAAAATGATAGATGAGCCTCCTTCAGACGGACAGTTAAAATATCCGGAATATATGAGAAGGGTATATAAGGACGAACACCCCTTGCTACGGCGCCCTAAAACTGCGTCTTATCGACATGACAAACTCAGGTTTATTTCGAAGTATTTTGATTGAGATCGCATATGGTAGGTTGACTTTCGGAAGACTTAAGATGTCTTCTAAGACTGTTTTCAGGTCAATGTTATCTGAGACGATCATAACGTCCAAAAGACGACCCGGCTAAGTACAGGATTGCTGCTCTTTAAGATGATGACGGGTACTGCTAGTGCAATTTCATTTTAAAAGAAAATGTCTGGAAGTTATTCTGAGTGGATGAAAGGTAAAAGAAAGATCATGAGTATGTTACGTGTAAAACATTGTGCTTTAGACAGGGGTTGTCCAAAAACTGCTGCATACTGTATACTTTCTGAAAACAGAAGAGCATTTGAAATGGAAGAGTATTTTAACATTCATTGAAAAATATGTGTTTAATTTCAATTTCGAATGAAAAAAAACCTAACATGTGCGTGCGAATAGGTCTACGTGATTTTACACCAATGATTATCTCATTATGGTTTGGCAAACTTGTAATATTTCTTCTGTCACTTTCAATAATCATCATTTTCCACAAATTCCAGTATGTTATATTTTCATACTTTCGTGAATGTTCCCAGGCCCTTATAGGGAATATGCCCTTACGAAACGTGCTGATTTAGTCCTTGCCACACGCATTGCCACATGTGCTACATTATGTATACATATGCTTTGAAATCTTCGTAAGCATCCCGCGAGTTGATAAACTTGTCGATTTTTCTGTTTGTAACTTGGATTCTCTTCCGTACTGAATAAATTAGCACTTTCGGATGTATTTTCACTCGATTACTAGAAAAACACTTAGACGTACGAAAAAGCAATAAACGGCATTTGGGTACGAGTAATGGTAATGGTTATCACTTCTAATTCATTAAAATATTGTATTCATGATAGACACATATTTGAAATTTATAAAGATTCATATCAAACGCAATAAAGATCAAGAAAAGGAAGAAATTTGTAACATTCATGCTGTGACATGTGAAAGGAAAAAAAAAACCGATATGATTTGGTAGACAGTTATTCAAAAGGGCTAAAGAATATGGTCAATATCATGCTGACATACTTGTCAGACTTAAGATGAGGATTAACGCCTCTTATTACACCGATCTCGTCTTGAATATGACACCCTCCTCCCCCCCCCCCCTTTACAAGATCATTTCCCTATGCTCATTCTTCCACAATGAGAAGTAACTAAAATATATATACCCACGGTGATATGATCCAAGTGCCCCCCCCCCAAAGGAATGAACAAGGAGAAAAGGTGCAGTACTTACAATTAAAATGGAAATACTCAAGAAGAAGGTGATGAATTATATGCACAAGAACGTCTTTAAAGGAAGAATTTTAGACCAAAAAGTTAGTCAAGACTTCTATTCTTGATAGGTCCAATATGGTCGAATGAAATAGTTATGTAACAATATCTGCTACCTGCAGAATGTTCGTTTCATGGAAGAAATCAATATATTATTTTCTTTAACCAAAGACAGATGAGCTGGTAGAGAGGTGTCGATAGAGGGGGTTGGAGTGTGCTACCCCCATAGAGTGACATATGCACTAAGTGTTCCCCCGATTTAACTCTATGGCTACCCCTCTCCCCAAATTTTGAAATATGTTAAAATTCCTGCAAATTGATTGCCCTCTTCAATCCATTTTTCCTCAGTGGAAACATATTGGAACTCGTTTTCATGTTCGTATACTTTCTGTTAATTTATTTGCCAAATTTAGCCGTAAGAACTCCTCCCATTAAAAAAAAGGGTCCATCGACGCCCATGAATGGTGCCTCGTGACACCGAGCTAAATCATGTCGTTCTCATCTCGCTTTTCTCTACACGTCCATATTGTGTATTGACAGCGGAAGGAAGATGTCATTACCCCTGTTACGGTAATAAACATTTATGAAGTGAACTCATCCTTCAAACACATACTCATACAGAAATTATTTACTAATACAGAGACACCAGGGGCTTCGGAAGGAGGGGGCACCCTCGCTTTTTTTTTTTTTTTTTTTTTTGACAGACAATGTGTCAATCCCCTTTGCCATTCGCGTGCTTTGAGCACCCCACTCTTAAAATCCTTCTATACAGCGAATGCAAAAAATGAAAAACATCAGTGCCTTTTGAAGGGGATTGGGCATCCCACATTATGATGACCGACGAACTGACGCCCATCTATTAACTCTTGCTATTTGCATGCTCTAAATACCAAGTTTTAGAATCCTTAAGTGTCGCCCATGCAGACAAAGAGGTACAAAACTCATTTATTGAAAGAGGATTTTGAAAAGTGTGGAGCAAAACGGGGTGTGCCTCTTGCTTTAGTAAAGTCACGCCAAGAACCCATTGCGCTTGTATTTAATGTAATTCAAACTAATATTTGACTCCTAACGCATCTTAAAGCATATACTTGACACATTGATGAAAGAGCCCATTACATTTTATCGATTTGAAACTTTAAAATCGTGTGTTCCTATCTTGAGACTTTCGTCGTTAACAATGAATCTATAGTATCGTCGCATATCTTTTGAGGGAGAATACATTTAAGTGTAAAACCTATTCCAAAGCGCTCTCGAGCTATATTTGTTCAAGTTAAAAAAAATTACAATAAAGATCTTCACTGCTCATAAAAAGAACTGTTATCAGATTCACATACAACATACTGATCACATACCAATGTGAAAGATGAAGAGAGTCGGTGTTTTGTTCTACATAGAATATTTAACATGTCAAAGCAACAAAAAGCAACAAAATTTTTAATCTTTTCTGATGATCAAATTTGGTTTCGATGGGAGTGTGCCGCTGAAGCTGCCAAACCGAACACCCATGGGCTGAAAAGCGTACCCATTACTAGAGTTTTTATTTTCTTGAATGTGTACTTAAAAATGGGTACGATAAAATGGGAGCAAAAAGGTGGAAATTTTTCAAAAAAGTTAGCAATCAGAGCGACAAATTACCGTATACCTAATTAAACGAGTAACAACCCTCTACCCCTCTCCTATCCCCGTTTGTTATCCTAAGGGAGCTGCTCTCCTCCGGGAAAGTTGTAATAAAAATACTTGATCAATTACTTAAGTTTGATTTAAAAAAGAAAGAAAGAAAGAAAGTTTTTACGGTTAAAAAAAATCAATTTTCCTCCAGTCATTAATCTTGTCCTAAAGGGGGGGGGGGGGAGATGTCCTCCGATGTATTTGTCAGATGGGAGTCGTTCCCGGGGAAGTTGTCCTGCTGGGGATTTGTCCTCCGGGGGAGTTGTCCTCCGGAGGAGTTGTCCTCGGGGGAGTTGTCCTCCGGAGGAGTTGTCCTCGGGGGAGTTGTCCTCCGGAGGAGTTGTCCTCGGGGGGAGTTGCCCTCGGGGGGATTGCCCTCCAGGGGAGTTGTCCTCCGGGGGAGATGTCCTCCGGGGGAGATGTCCTTCGGGGGAGTTGTCCTCCGGGGGAGTTGTCCTCTGGGGGACTTGTCCTCCGGGGGAGCTGTCAGGTGGGAGTTGTCCCCGGGGGAGTTGCCCTCCGGGGGGGGGGGGTTGTCCTAGAACCCGATTCTGACTTTAAGTTCATTCATGCGATTTTACTCGGGGGGGGGGGGGGGGTCACTCTCCATATGGCCTGCTACGCACCCGCGTCCAGAAAAAGCGTCGAAAAGGGTCCCGCTTCAGGCACTCAGAAGCCGTCGACGTCTTTGGCAAAAAGGGTTGCTTTTCAGCACCATTCGCTGGTAAATCGCCTCTTAGGGTAGCCTTTTCTCACTGTTCACGCCATTTAGGGTTGCTAATTTGGTTATGCAGATTACGCCATTTAGGGATGTAAATTTAATGTATGTATTTTCAACACAGTAACTGGTATGGATTCCATTTTTTCAAGTTTTGATAAAATTGGTATAACGAGCATCAGTTAGCCAAGGAAAGCAACATTTTCCACTTGCATTCATTAATTAAGGCTAAAAGTGGCTAAGAGAGGTGTCCTTGAGAGTAATCATTTTGGCCTTACTTTCAATAACTTTAAAAAATGGAATTTATACCTGTTGTATTTAACATCAATTTAACATCAGTCATCAGTATGGAATCAAATAAATCGATTTCAATGTTTACGCCACTTAGGGTATGAAATTAGGGGATTTCCCTGTTCACGCCACTTTTCTCATGGGTTACGCCATTTAGGGTTGCAAATTTGGTTAACGTAGTTACGCCATTTAGGGTGCATTTCTGAGGTTGTCGGACACGGGTGGGTAGCAGGTCATGTGGGGAGTGACCCCCCCCCCCCCCGGATTTGACTCTGATGAGTGCATGTCGAAAAGCTTCAGTATGTCCGTGTTTACTGCTATTTTCCTATCCTATTTTTCTAAAACTAAGTTGTGTGCTATACATTTCACTGTCTTTTTTTTTCCTTTCTTTCTTTTTTTACGCCATCAAAAAGTAACTCGAAGGCAAAGGAAACCTGATACATACCCCATATACTCACAGACTTATTAACGGTACCCATAGGCCTATGGATCATATATTTTAATGTGTATGTAATTGAATACTTCATAAAAACGTGGGACTTATACCCCGTTTAAATCTACATCACTCGGTGTCCAGATGACTGTCTGGGGTAAAGTCGGGGTGAAATTCCTTCTCAAACACGAGGTAACAAAAGCGAGGACCGTTTAAATCAGAACGTACATCTGCGGTAATCACGAGGTGCGTTGTCATGGTAAAATGTCCAGCGGGGGAAAAGCGCGAGCTGCTGATAGAAGTAGGCCTACCGTATGTAATTGTGTTACTTCGTAAATTAATCTTTCATTTGCGAACTCGACGTCGACAGCTACAGAGACACGCTTATACCTAACTCGAACATGTGCAGCTAGTCGCTTATACAATGAATATATCGGTATTTGTAATTAAGAAAAACATTAGAATGATCAACATACAGAATGAAAGTCAATATTTAATATCATTTTTTTAAATACTTTTTAATGGGCACTTTATTGAAAGCTTAAGGTGAAGCACCCTGTTTTTGCCAATACATGTTCTGCAAGTCGGCCTCATTGGTTTACATGACCTAAGCGCGCGCTCGGACGAGAGGACTTCCGTTTTCTACCCCGCGAGCGTTTAAATCTATGCTCAAACAGGATCACGCCGGATATGACAGAGGAAGTTGTGCCTTGTCGGCCGTCTAGCGTGATTTTCACCTCGCGTTTACCTCGCGTTCGTGCTTTGTCCTTTGTGCCGAGACCGTTTAAATCTACAGTGGACAAAGGACGACACGAGGTAACCTCCGGAGGTTACCTCGCGTTTGTGGTAGATTTAAATGGGGTATTAGCTGCATGGCCATTATCTAGTATACTGCCACTGCTGGTCACATCATTTTCCTCTTTGCAGCAGTTAATTCTACGCCCTTTTTTGAGCCCCCTCCCAAATTTCAGTGATCTATCGGATATACGGGGCTAGCCGACTAATCACCCCCCCCCCCCCAGCCCCGCCAGGGATTCAGTCCCCCATTTTAGCTGTTTCCTGGATAGGCCGCTGTGTTTCATTGTCAAGTGGTACTTTTAGGAGATCCTATGCTGGGAAAGATGAAAATATGAAAAATAATAATAATAAAAGTAATGACATTACCATTGTCACAAGGAAACCCATAAAGAATGAAAGGTAAGACTTGACGTCAGATATACAGAAATGCCTTTCCAGGAAGTCAGTTATTTTTGACGTAACTGTGGCGCAAATATTCTAATTTAGAAGTGATAAGCGCCTCTAAACTAAAAAAAGCCGACCAACCAACCTGTACCCATTATCCCCAATGAGGTATTTTGAAATGAATTCACCGACCGACAAACAATAAACAATACAATACACAGGCAGATTGACAAATGATTAATTCACTGTTGCTTCATCCATGGCTGATGAGCATCTGTTAAAGGCCGCCGCACACTATACGATCCGACTGCGACCTGATTTTCAAACAAATGGCATTTAGCATTAAATATGAAAGTTTAAACAAGTATAATGATCTTGTTTGAAGTTCAGAATAATGATAGGGATATCAAAATTGAAATTTTGGTCAACTGAAGGCCTTGTGGTCCGAGTATAGACCAAATCGGCTTCAAATCGTAGCCGATCGGAAGAGTGCTATGACGTCACTACGATTCGGAATGGAATTCGCTTATATTCCTACAAAGAGGCTAGCAATAAGCCGGAATTTCAATTTTTGTATTCACACGGCATTTTGAAACTTTGATCATTAAGATTTCACATGTTTGAATGTTCATATCAAATGCTATAACTAATTTTTTTTCAAAATAGGATCGCAGACGGATCGTATAGTGTGCGGTGGGCTTAACGATGCTCTAGTCTGGCCTCACTACTCGTCACGCAATGCAAGAAACGGACCTCCCCTGGGAATTCCTTCTCTTCACAATACATTATTCAATCATCACCACCCCACCACATTAACTCATGCACGTAACATTTATTCTGTACATGTGCCACAACAGTTGCGTATCTCAACAGGTAAACAGGAGGCTGCGGAAACTTCCCACCCCGACGTGGGAAGGATGGGGGAGGGGTACACCGGCTCCACTAGTTTGCTGGCGGGGATCTTACACGAGGTGCGACTCAAAGGCAACCAGGAAAGCATACTGCTCTGCTCAAAGTTCCCAAACTTGGAGCTTGACGACCTCGAAGAGTGAAGATCCTAAAATGCTAGTGCAAGGAAATATCAAGTGACGACAAAAGTGCTTTGCAAAAGGATTTCTGCATTTTTGTTTTGTATCCTCGAATCTATTCCATTTCTTAATTTCTCTTATAAAAATGACTTCATTCTTTATTCTGTAAAGCTGCAAATTTACTACAAAAGTAGGAAAGCTTACTTTCTGGAATCCATTTACCGGTTCTCAATTTAATTTTAAAAGAGTTTCGTCGGGTTTTTTTTTTTCTTTCTTCTTCTTCTTCTTCTTCTTCTTCTTCTTCTTCTTCTTCTTCTTCTTCTTCTTCTTCTTCTTCTTCTTCTTCTTCTTCTTCTTCTTCTTCTTCTTCTTCTTCTTCTTCTTCTTCTTCTTCTTCTTCTTCTTCTTCTTCTTCTTCTTCTTCTTCTTCTTCTTCTTCTTCTTCTTCGTTTTAGTTTGTTTATCATTAACCCATTATCACAACCAGTCGCCAACGTTGCCGTGCTTTAGGTATGTTTGACACTGCGGTTTGCCTAAATTAGATTTTGGCATTACGTCAAAACTCTTAATGATGTAGGAAGGACAGGTTCTAAATCCGAAAATATTTCATTACTGTACATCCTTCCTTCCAGTCTTACTTCTGTCTTCTTTACTAAAAAGGACTGAAAGAAAGAGATTGAAAGAAGAGAAAGAGAAAGGGAAAGAGAGAGGGGGAAGAGGGATGAAACAGTCGTGTCCCTTTCGTCATTCATTTTAGCTTGAAGGAAGTTCAAATCTTTGGAAGTCATGTAAAAGTTAACACAAGATTTTTCCCCAAAGGGGGCTTTCATTACCGATGTACTCTGCCTTAATCGACTTAATAGGCCCATACAAATTTTGGTCCACAATTTTTTCCTTTCTATTCATTCCACAATTCTGAAATGTCAACAGAGTTAAGGTTATCTCACTGCAAAAACCAAAGCTCTATTTACCCAATCTTTAATCTTTCTCTCTCACTCTGTTTTCATTCAAACCACGCATACATTCATTGGACCACATTTAAGTATTTGCAACAGGTGATTTGCAAAACAATAAAAGTCAAATTCATGGAAAGGGACACTGTCTTTGCTACTTCAATTCTTTAGCTATTAATGATTTCATCAAAACCCCAAAGTTCATTTTCTTTCTAATTTAAACTATATCAATTCACTACATGTACAATACACATTATTCAACAAAATTTGTCAGCTTGACCTAGAACTTCAGTTAATCAGTAAGCACAATTTTCCTTACTTCTTTCAATATACCTGTCATTATGCATGTATATTTTGGGGAATGTTTTCTTTCCAGTAGATTGTGCTTTTAAGTTTAGTACAATATAATGCAAGTTTTTGTGTTCAAAATTCAGTAAAATATACTGAGGATAAATGGTATCAAACAGGGGAGAAAGAAACTATGCATACACATGTATTGACTCAAACATAAAGACTTCGCATATCTTTGATATTTCAGCTTTTTTAGTTTAATATCAAGAAATGCACTCTTACAAAATAATTTGCAAAATAAGACAAGCATTTCATTTTTACATACATGCAAAAAATATTTGATTGCTGAATCATTTAATCATTATTTTTGTTTTGTACCAAATTGTTTTATCATTCAAAACTTTAGTTTTGTCTAACATTTGAAACATTATAATGACGGTGTGATGCAACACATGCTCAGTAACATCTCCTCTAGGATTCACTTTGCCTTTGTTGTAAGGAATGCATGAGTATAGCAAATTTGTTTTAGGTAAAGTATAGGGGTTAGGGTGCAGGATAGGTTTAATGTTGGGTCCGTTGTTGAAACCAAAAAGTTATAAATCTGACCATATTAGGAATTGAATACAGAGTAACCGTAGCAAAATCATACATCACAATCACAGAATGAAACCATCTAAATGATGAGAAAGAACAGCCCATTCCAAGTATAATTATAACTCTATGACTATTTTGTCACTTAAAAAAAGGAAACAAGGGGGAAAGAAAGGAAATAATAAATCGTAATCATCATAGCACAAACGGCCATTAATTGTAATAATACCCAGATGCAATACTTCATCTGAATAAAGAATCTCTACACTTGAGATTTCAGATTACAAATTACATAATGAAACTATAGAAGTAGAAATAAAATAATAACTAATACATCATTTTATTCATCTCTGAATGGCCATAAAATATGTAAAATCATAACAGGAGAGGTAGAGGACAATTTTTTATTTTTCAAACTGAGAGAATGCCTCAAATGCCTCTAAACTGGGGTTTGTCAGATCGATGACTTGACTATCTCAACATTATAGCTATAGGCCTCTTCCTTTGCAAGAAGGCTTCCACTAGTCTGCCATTTTAGATTTCAATGCTGGATTGACTATTCAGGACCTGGATCAAAATCATTTTATATTCTTTTATCTTTCACATCTCATAATACTAACAAATTCTCTATTTTTCCAAGATATGGCGGCACCTCCCTTCCAAGAAGTTGAGGGGTTTTTTTAAAAAGAAAACTCACACTAAAGCATACTGAAACCTACAGGAAAACAAATCAAAAACAATCAAACTGAAGAGTAGAAATTCAACCCTGGTAGAATGGAGTTACCATATATAACATCCTTCACCTCAGAAAGTTTTCAGAAATTTAATATTCAAACAAATGAAATTTCAGTCCTCATCGATGTCTACTCCTCCTTCGTCTTTTAGCTCTGGGTTTTGTCTGCTTCTCAACTGGTGCCTCCACCTGCTCTTCCATCACCTCTTCTTTCTCCACCTCATCTCTTTCCACAGCACCCACTACCTCCTCTTCATCATCATGGTGATGCAGGGTATCTAGATGCCCTGGTGAACCCATCAAGTGATGTTCATCTCCTTGAGTCTGTAACACAGGTAGTGGACCTGGAAAGGAGGAAGATTTAATACATCAAATAAGATGAAATAAAGTAGGGGATAACATACAAAAATATCTTTCAAATTTGAGGGGAAACAAATACCATTTATTCCGTCTGACTTGAAAAGCAGTAGAACCAGAAGAAAGAACTAAGCATCATAGATGACTACTCTTGAGTAAGACAGTTTTCTATCTGCTTTTGCTAAAGACATTCTGATGATGTCAATGTCAGTGTTGAATGCCTGACAGTTCGACCCATCACATCAAGTGCTGTGTCTATTATTCTTATTCTTTAATTTCACAGATTTTCAAAATTCTCTCTTCCCTATATAATGCTCGGCAAGTATAAGCCTACAATATAGCGTAGATGAACTTCTCACTGTACAGATCTAAATTCATCCCGACTGACAACCGAGTCATCTAACCTGACAATGGAATCATTACGACTGACAATACAATCTTTAGGTCTGACATTGAGACCCTCACGCAATCATCTTAAGCTGACAGATCCTATATCTTATATCCTTGTAAACTTGAGTATCAATTTCAATTACAAGCACTCTTTCGTGATCATATTCTTTCATTCATTGCAAAGGCATCAACCTTCTTCAGAAATGATAGAGTATAAATAGAAGTTTATTTAAGGATGTCAGGTATCTTGTCTCCATCTTTTACTTTACGTCACATTGTCCCTTGATGTCATCTATATCAATGGCTGTTCGAGCAACAGACAGACATAGAGACTGAACACCTTGAACTTCTGAACTAAGCCACCCGCCGGCACACACGAGAGCATGGACAGTCACCAACAGAGTGATTGTGCATCATGGATAGTAACAATGCAAGTTTTCAGTGACTACCGATCTATTTTTATGCCTTAACGAGTAGGTACCTGATTTAACAATGTCAGAAGAGACAGGTGGGATTACTGAGAGACACCTGTGAAAGGCTAAATAAAAGAGGATTTTTGGTAGTAGAGTCATATGTTGGATCTAATCATTAAGGCTCAAGATTGAAAGTATCCGATTGGACTTCCTCTCTCATTTTCTAATGTTTCTTATGGATTGCTCAGCCACAAAACCACAAGAGAAACAGCCATATCTTTCCATCATGCTTAAGTTACTCAAGTTCAAACTTGTCCCAGACAGTAACTCATTTCAATAATTTCCCTTTACCACTAGCTCAAATAAAAAGTCATTATCAACATTATGCACCATTCATATTAAACCTGCTTATCTTTTCAGTTAGTTCAAATGCATCAATTTTGGGTTCCACAACTTTGTACATGTATATGACACCTGTTGATGAGTACAACAGTTAACCCTTTTAGACCGCATAAGTAAAGTAGTACCAACACGACGACCACCAACCACAATATCAAGTTGAAGCAAGGGGCATTTTACCACAGGGTAGTGGAGGCAATGAATTGATGGACGTCATCAATGTCAGGTTAATAAAGTTGATCAGTGATTTCTTTACAATTACTTATCTCTCTCTCTCTCTCTCTGTCATCAGCATGGAAAATTTACATCTGTGGAGGTGGAGATCAGAAGGGTTAGATATGACTAACTTTGGAATGTCATTCCCTTAGAAATAAAAAAGACACAGATATGACTTGCATACAGAGGCGTCGATCCATTTTTCGGATTGGGGGGGGGGCAAGACGACCAAGCGGAGATGAACCCACGGCTACTGATATACATGTGTGTGTGTGTGTGTGTGTGTGTGTATATATATATATATATACACACACACACCCTTACACACATGCGCACACACACACACACACACACACACACACACCCCCATATATATAGGCCTAAAATGCTTCACGTTGATATATCAACGTGAAGCATTTTCATTTGGGGGAAATACGCATCTTGCTAGATTGTGAACCATCCAGCTTTTTTCTTAATTTTGCAAACGAGCGAAGCGAGCGAGCAAAAAATAACAAATTTCTTGTTATGAGAGAAGTGTTTAGTAATCAAAATACACTGTAAGAATATACATGTATACCTAATATTATATATATACATATATATATATATATATATGGTTTCCTCGCTATCAAATATGAACTCTATTTTGTCACATCGCTGGTCCATTGTTGCTGCCCCCCCCCCAACCCATCCGTTTTTTAATCTTACGAGCGAGCGAAGCACACAGTGTTTTTGATGGTAGAAGTAGTAACCCTTTTGGCAAATTACACTGTGAGCCCACGAAACATCTAAATTATCTATTCGGTCTCATCTCACTTACTGAATTTGTTTGTTTTTCAAAACCATTAATATCAAACGAGCGAGCGCAGCGAGCGAGGAAACATATACCCTTTTCCATGTGATAGAAGTGTTATTTCGTCATCATAATATATATTAATGTGATGATAATGTGTATGCGCTATACAAAAATGGATTATTATTATTATTGTTATTATTATTATCATCATCAGAATACACTATAAACCTGTCATGCCTGTGTGATATCTAAATAATACACCCGATCACCTGTAATGCTGAATATGACACTGTTTTACCTACCTCGCTTGCATTCCGAAATCCAATCTCTTTCTACCATAGCGAGTAAAGTCAACGACCGATCCCGGCAAAATTATATGGATTCGTCCCCCAAAATTTATCAACTACCTTGCTGCCTGAAATCATCTTGTATCTAGCTTTTACCATCGAGAGTAGTGAGCGAGCTAACGGAAAATATGATTTTTTTAAAATCTAGGCTGTTATCTCCTGAAAGTGTATCTATTTTTAGGTTAAGTGGCTGCTCGATTTCTTGGAGTGATATCGGGATTGGTTATATTACTTCCTGTGAGTATAAGAATAGTATAACATTAGATAGAAACATGAGATAAAAATCAATTTCCTTTCATAAGAATAATAATTATCATCGGCATTAATTAGTAAAGAAACTTAAATGCGAGCGAGCGAAGCGAGCGAGCGCTTCCCAGTGTCCCATTTTCTTTCTTTTTTTTTCTTGTTTTCCACATTCATTTCACTTCTCTCCTTGCTTTTCCTTTATTTTCTCTTTCTTTTTTCCTTTTTTTTTCTGGTTTGGAAATTATTGGGGGGACAAAATGATATCTTTGCCCCCCAAAAATTTTCTTTGGGGGGGCAACTGCCCCCCCTGCTCCCCAGGATCGATGCCTCTGCTGGCATATCTTGTGTGTTTTGTACTGATCTGGGTAATTCCACGGCAAGGGTGTAATTCCGTTACCAACATTTTAAGACTTTCTGTGCCTCTTTTGTACTCTGCCTCCCTTCTCACCATTTAATACTCTGTAAATATGCCCATTCTTTCATGTGAGCTCTTTTATTCCAACAAATTTATTTTTACATTCATGATATTGTGGTATAACACCTTGGTAATGGAATTACCAGAAAAAGGTGCCAATTTTAAACTTCAAACATGTCTTTTAAACTCAAATATGCATTATAGCAACACAGACTAGGATTGTGGAATTCTTTATTGTTTCAGCTTTTTTTGATTCAAAGACGTGGCTATTCAGGGCTATCAAAGTGATTGTTTTTACTAAAAATATGAAGTAAAGTGACTGTTTTTCTGACTTGGAATTGTCCATCTACAAAAGACATGTAACATTCCGATACCAATGCAGGTACATGTAGGAAAATTTTGGCTGGAATTACATTTCAAATATCACTTTAGACAGAATCTTTTTTCAGAAGCGAAAAAATGTTTATCAAACCTGACAGGGTGTAAAATCTAACAATGCAAAGCATTCATTCAGACATTTAAGGTGATTTTTGTTTTCTTCAAAAAAATCCTGCTGGAACTCCATATTTTTCATATCAAATACAATTATGTGTCATTCGCACCATTTACCTTATGATGAATAAAAAGGAATCCACACCAAGGCAACATATATGTACAAAGGTACAAAAGGGGTCATAACCTAACTTTTCAATTAGGTATTCCAATATGTCTGCTATATAACACTTCCCTGAGTAGGTACAGGATATTTTGATAGCTTACCATGGTGAGGTTATAAAGGAATTCAATTCATTTCATTTCCATTTTCCACTATTCCCATGCCCCCTAGCAAGACCTTGGCAACATACTATCTACTAGACACAAAGCACCTTGTTCTGATTATCTATGGGCACAGAAAGGGCAATGGAGGTGCACTTATAGCCCCCATCCATGAAATGGAGGGGTGGAAGTGAGTGGGTGATAAAGTGGGTGAGTATAGGTTGAAAAGAACTAAGTCAATTCAATGTTTGGCATGTCACAATAGGCTCTTTCTGAAGGTCCTTTTCTGTGTTTTCTCTCGGGATTGCATAGTACATAACTCTGTTTTGAAATATCAGGAAGGCAACTGCCAAACAAATGTACATTTTCTTTAAAATCTGCAAAATGTTTTCAGAGAAATTTAGGATAACTAGCTCAGGACAAAATGACTACCAGAATATGTTGGTATCTTTGTAGGCCTAGATGAAATCTTGAACAATGCCTCCAATGATAAAAATGTTCTATAAGCAGAAGCTGGAAAGACTGATAATGCTGCTTTACTCAAAATTCTCATACGTTTATGAAACAAATGCTTGCTTATGAGGCTGGGTGACAGGGTGATAGGGGAAATTTGCTCCTTATGCAATACCTGTCGGCACACTGTAACTGATAAGCCCATTGGGATTGAGTCTTGGGATTTCACTGATTTCCCTTCAATTCAACTGCACATGAAAAATAAACAAATGTGATTGGCTCTCTCAATACCATCACATTATTAATTTCATATCATTCAGCTAATCTCTCTCATTCCTTCAAAATAAATCTGGATAATGTTCAGATAAGATATAATTCAATATATGCAGAAGGGAGTTCAGATATGCTTCCTAAAATTTCAACTCTATTGTGAAATTCTCATACTACAGGCCTAACCCTTCAAGCAGATAGCACTGAATTGTCTGGAGTAAATTCCGGAGAATAATTCGTGGGTGTATACTAGGCTTATCTTCATATCAATCCTTCATTGCCCAATACGATAATTTGCTGGACAGGAACTGAGTCTACTCCTATTACATGTGATTGCTACCAGTGATAGTGATACTCACTGCTCCCCCTAGATATTGGACACTAATGTGAAAAGAGATGACAGGAAAGAAATAGACAGAACCAGAGAAAGAGAGAGAGAGAGAGAGAGAGGGGGGGGGTAGAGAGAGAGAGACAGACAGACAGACATACACAGGAGAGACAGAGATAATGAGTTTGTAGCCAGTGTTGAACCCTTGACCTTTCTAAGCAAGGAAAGGCCCCTGCAGGATCCTTGGGCACCACAGGACTCTTTCCTATCAAGTTACCATGGCAACACAATACTGTTAATGTAAATGCTGTGAAAAGATGTCATGAAGGACAGAATAAATTTGGCATCCTAAATACAAAAACTGCTAGAAGTAATAATTGATGTAAAATATCTTAAAAACAAATTCCATTGTAGGTCTCTTCAATATTATATCAATTGATTTCAAAAATTCAGTCTATTCAAGGATGGAAAATTATGATAACATAAATCATTTCTAAACTGGTCCAAAGTAATATTAATATTTTCTGTATTTCAAAACATGCTTTGTGAGCACATCAAAGGGCAAAGCTTATACTTGACTACAGAGCAAAAAGAAAGAAAATGTGATGGTAGGGCTTCTGATGGTCAAATCACCAATTTGAATTAATGATATCCCGTTCATGAACTGAATTCAGCAAAATAACTGATGAGTCATGATGATATACAGTAGAAGATTAGCCCTGAAAGAAACATTAGAAGCCAAGATATGCTGACTGGGACATATGGGGAAAAGACTAGGAAGATGATACCTTTCTGAATGGCCATCAGACTTACAGACATTCAAACATTTGGCTCTACCATGGACATGAGAGATTAAAGCTACTGACAGACATGAACCCTGATTGTCGGACTGCTGTGGATGATTTTTGAGGAACAGTGAGGGTGCAGAGACTCCCTTCCTAGAACCTTTTCTCATCTGCTTGCGCTCATCATCGTATCTCCCTGTGCTTACTTACTAGTTCCTTCCTTCAATATTGAAAGAGAGAGCCATTTAATTAGAGTCCAAGACTGGGATATGGAGACTAATTATGGTTTCATAATACAAAATATGCTGGTATACATGGGAAGAAAGAAAAAAAAAAGACTATAGAACAGACATTTTTATTACCCTGACTGACCCAACCATACATGTATGGCACTCAAAAGAAATTATGGATTAATTCATAAATCATGAAAGTCAGAAAAAAACATAATGTATCTTTCATTAATAAAGATAATGCTTTCATACTGCAGTGACATATATTTCTTCATAGTTGATCAAAAAGATATCAATTATTTAAAGTTTCTATTCCCCTGTGTACGCAAATATCTTCCATGAGTTGATGCTACATGTAAATTTGCACATTAGATGATGAAATCTATACCGGTAATCAACTTACACAATGATGCCATCAATCAGCCTAGGTAATGAGGCCATGTATATTGCACAATCATTATGGTTACTATGTATTCACTAGTGACAATGATGTGAATAACCTTTGATTATTTTTCTAAAGATAAGAAATTACTGAGATGTATTATACAGTGTTCATGTCTGACATTTGTAAAGGTCAACATAACAAAATTTCTCCATCTCTCAACTTTTTTTTATATGAATCCATCTCTACATAAAATTTATGCATTCAATTCTTTAATCAACATGCTAACATTATCAAAACATTTGTGTACATCATTTTCGTCTAGTCCAATATAATTCATAAAAGTCAATATCAATTTCACAATCAACCCTGGAATTCTTTTTACATCACTGGTTTCAGATCTATAATGTTGGTGACTTTCATACTGTAGAGACAGGCATCCTTTAGCAATCTCTGTTTGTGGACATGGCAGATAGATGGAAGTATCTTTACAAGATAACTATTATGCTAACATAACACATGATAAGTTATCATAACAACATTCCCAACAGGCTGATTGATCACCGTCTTAGGAATGACAATCTTAAGGTTAACCTTAAGAAAGTATTAAGCCATTTTGTACTATGGGCAGCAAATCCAGCCCATAGGTGAAGAGTACTACGGACTAAATATGCTCTCCTTCTTTTCATATGAAACACCAAAATTTTGGAAGATCTTCATTGTAAAATTAAAATCATTGTAAAAGAGAATTAATTACCTATCCCTTGATATCACTAAGTTATTACATCATATATTACATATAACATATCATAATCTTATCATTGTAGTAGCATCATTCCCCATCCTGGAGCCCCATTTCTTCGAAGACACTACACTATTTCCTCCCTAATGGACAAAAAATGCATAATTTATCAAAAAACAAATTAGTGAACAGGAGATGCAACATGCTAACCAAGAAATAAGCAGGGTCAAATATCTTTCAAAAACTATAAAGATAATTTTGACAAATTTATACAAGCACAATTAAATAACAGACGATTTGAAAATACTGAAAACTATCATGTCATGACAAAAATATTAAAATTCTTACATTTCAGCCAGTGCTAAATCAATTCATTTCAACAAAATGGATATGCCTTTAACTTCTTCATATTGATGGCATAGTCTCAAAAGATGAGAGAGAGAAAGAAAGAGAGAGAGAAAGAGAGAGAGAAACATTTTAATATTTTGTACATGGATCTGGTCAATATCGAAGCTTTTTAAGTCCCAAGTCAAAACAAATATTTTTTTTCTAGACAGATAACATTATGACAGATCAAAGACTGAAATAAGTACAAAATGGATGTATAGAGATGTCACTGCACTGCTATTCCAGCAAAACAATATACAAAAAATAGACAAAACACAGTGACCAGATAAACCACATGATACATTCTCTTTCCTGGAAATCTGTCTAATTAATAAATGACTTGTCAATGACAGCCAACAGGTCTAGGAAGTTTCCTTTCTTGGAACCTCTACACATACATGTAGGGTGTCAAAAAAAAAAATGCAAAAAAATGTTTGATTATAAAATGCATGTTACAATCTGCAATGAAATTTTGTAAGTATGATGGTATGAACGATGAATTCCAAGAAACAACTAAGCACTGTTTTAAACGAAAATATCAACTCTTCTCAATCTACTCTTGAAACACTCATTTAAAATTAAGCAGCAAACACCAAAATACTGATTTCTTGATATCTATTTTCAAGACGTCTGTGAGCATAAAACACATAATTCAAGTTACTTCCTATATTTGACAATACAGTTAACTTTGCATAAGTCGACGAATCTGTTGGGACCACAAAAAATAGTTTGACTTTTGCAAAATTTGACTCAAGAAATGTAAAATATCACATGTTTTGTATAGTTGATCAAAAAATTGTTTCCACTCAGGGAACCTTCAATTTATGCCACTTCGAGTTATGCAAGGTTAACTGTATTTCATAAGGCAACTCTTCCTCTGTCAAAAAGATACTAATAGCACTATGCTGCATTAAATGTTTGTCTAGGTGACAGAAAATTTGATTGTGAATGTCTTTTTCATGACAAGAATTGAAGTTAAATGAGATCTTGCCACAGAAAGTTCAGGAGACAGGAACATGTGTACTAGTGAAATTCACTCTCTTAGTAACATTTTTAAAATGCTACATTTTACAAAATCAATCATAACTTCACAGATTTAGCTTAAATCCTTGTGAAATTTGGACAAACTTTGTAGATACCACTATAACGTTATGCACAAAATTTCACTGTAAATGGTCATGCACGTTTTAAGTAATTACCAACAAAATTCTCCTAGCATTTTTTCCTGAGACACCCCATACACTTATCATGTACAGGTCAAATCAACGTACACTGTACATGTAATAATAATAATATATAATATTCTGCATTTATATAGCGCCCAATACATCTCTACGAGACGTGTCTAAGCGCTTTTACAGAAATATTACAGAAACATGTACTTCTATGTCTCCCTGCAATCTACTGAAGACTACCCTCAGTCTTAAAGGCATTGGCTAACTTTGTGAGCAGCTGATTTAAAAAATTCTCAAACTAAGATGAAACATGTGTATGAGTACTTGTATTTGTACTCAAAAACCCTGAAACCAACCATAATTTGGAAGGAAAAGCTGTAAGTTAGACGCAAACCGCGATTTTATTAGCTTTCGTCTCGAGAGACACTGAACTAAGAGGACCGTTTGCGCGAATTCAAAAATACCGTTACTTGCCTTCCGCCGCGTGATACGTCAATACACACAGTGCGGTCCGTTGAGTCATGTGCGCATGCGCACTCCTTACGTTTGGTCTATGCAAACGACCCTCGTATATTTTTCAAACATTGGTTCACATTTCTAATATTTAAAAATACTTCCCGTAGATATTATGCTCTGAAACTTTCACACTGGTATTTTTACACTATAACCCTAATGTTTATCCCATTTTTAAGTAACAAAATGAGATTTTTTTAAAATCATAACAATGTTAGCCAATGCCTTTAACCTCTTCTGTGACACCACAATGTGGGACTATTGTCATAAACATCCTTTCTTATAATTAGGTGTTTCTTCTGACAAACTTGCTTTTACTAGATGATCTCTGCAAATGAATAATTTTACATCATGGTTCTTTCATATTGAAATTAAACATAATATCACTTGAAATGGTAAGAGAACCCCCCCCCCCCCCAAAAAAAAAAAACAACAACAACAACAACAAACAAACAAACAAAAATTGATTTTAAAAATTAGTATGTTAGAAAAAGGCAAGGAATAGAGATGAAGCTACATGTACATGGAGATATTTTAAATCAAAATCTGCTTTTTGGTATTCTTATATCTGATCTTTTATTATCTTCTGATTGTCTAAAAATCTATTTTCTCCAAGTTGTAATCCAAGAATAGCTAGAATGAGATATCCTTGGAAGGGTTACAAAGTTACCTGACCCCAAAAGTTCAGCTGTATACTTTAAACAGTTCAACATTATATACAGCCATACGAAAGACAAATAATTTCCCAGGTTCCACAAGCTTTTCGATCAAGATTTTCTTAAGTACTGGAACTCTTCAATCATTATCATGAAAAGAGATCAGAAAATTAGAGTATTCATAAGAATATCCTCTTCATTAAATTAAGTCAAATTACAGCAATAGAATGGAGTTGACATTTCAATGGCAATTCTTGCCATATCATAAAATAATTAGGCACAGAATCATAATTACTTCATGCTGTTCTCTTGTTAAATCAAGCTGCATTTGGACTGCCCATTCTCTATTTTAGGGACAGTCAAGCTTACTTGGTAAAGAGCATAAGCCAAATAAACTGGTTTTCATTCCACATTCCTCATCTCAATCGAGAAATTCTACATCAAAATCAACCATATTAGGAGCTTTAAGAATGAGCTATTTGGCAGAATGGTGATTTTAAACTCTGGTTAACCTTTACCAGCTATAAGGGCTTTCAGAAGTCATTTTCACATCTGTCATTTAAAAAATGAATAAAGACTTATCATCACATCATGATCTTTGTACAGACCCTTTCACTCCACTGCTTCAAATTTTGCACAATCAGCAGGACTAAAGATTCATGTTAAATATCAATCTAACTGAGGCATTTGGAAGGTTCCCTCATAATTACCAGATCAAAGGTATGCATCATTTGCTGGGTGTTCTATACAACATTTTTGCTGTTGTTTTGGTTGTTAACATTGTTGTGTTGTTTTGGTGTGTCACAACTTCATGTGGGGTTAAAAATATTACTATCATTGAATATTTATCTTTTCTTCTTTTTTTCAGTAAAACATTAAAAAAAATTTAATTCCTCTCTCTCTCTCTCTCTCTCATAACTCTGACAGTATACACTGTTATATTTCCTTTTGAATGACTAAAGTATTCAATCAATTAAATGTGGATTTCTGATCATGGTCAATATTTAAATCTGCCACTGCAAGTTAAATAAGTTATAAATATCATGTCCATAAACTCTGAATTAAACCAGCAAGCATCAAATAAAGCCATGTATAAAGCTCAGGACATTACGACTTTAAATCCTTTCTTCATTTGTACTATACCAATAGGTTCTTTGACATCATGGGGAGCAGAAAGTTTCTTTCATTTGAATTTCTTTCAAGAGACTGCCAAAGTTGACCCTGACATATAAATAAATTCACCCTTCCTCCCAGTGTAAAAACAAGATGATTGGTGGGAAAAACACCAAGGATAAGAAAAGGAAAAATGGTGTCAACTGATATGTTCATCAACTTGTCACAACAGTCATAATAATCACAAAAAATGAGTGAAAGATTTATGACCCTGTCACTAATGTAATTTTAAAGACTAGACCCCATCTTCTTGGGAATGAATTGCATCCGGACACTCAGGAAGGCAAGGAACATTAAACTTGAATAGCCCTGTCATCTAAAGTGTAATGCGATCAAGATTGCACAGCAGAGATAATCTATCCTATTGTAATTTCACATGTGGAAATTGTAAATGTTTGCAAGTACCGACAAGCATGGAAGTGTAGATACTCACTTGCTCAAGTTAAAAACCACTGCTGTGTCAAAGTGTAACATCATACATGAAAGAAGCAAGGGATTCACTAATTACCTCTTAATGAGCTAATATGGTAGTTACGTGACCCTGCCCCTTGCAGTGCCTCTTGAATTGCCCTATTTGAAGTACCAGTACTATCCTGATGATGCAATAGTGAGTTACACAAGCATGGTTCCTGAAAACCTACATACTGAAGGGTTTCTCAATTAACTAAGCTATGAAGCTACAATCATTGCAATATACTGGATTAATTTACGGTCTAGACATGACATGTATTGACCGACTGATTTCATGGAAAACACACTTACATGTATGACTTTCTACAATCAACTGAGCTTGTAACATAAACCGCTCATTTCCTAATTTGACAACATTTAAAAGTAGTTGATAATTTTGCTTCTGATGCCACAAATAATTTCAAAGTTTGCTTCTGGAACCAACTGTTACACTGTAGTATAGATTTGCATATTATTTGGCAATTGCTCATGTGAAGATTAATTTCTGAAAACAATAGGGTACTAAAATGCTATACCAAGTGAATATCCAGACATTTTTCATATGGAAGTAACATGACAGAACGATGAGTGCTTCTCCATGGAGAGTAATAAGACTTGTGCAAATTTTCATCACATCTACTAAAGTTATCATGACAAATATGACTATAACACAAATTGAAACCATGGAAACAATAATATTTCATGTGTATCATCACAATTGCCCTCTACTGAGGATGGCAAGCTTCCTGCAGCTAGACAGATTGCTAGCCGTGACAAAGTGCTGAGAAGATAACACATCTAATAAGAGTCTCTGTCGACTTTTTGAATAAGGCTAATAGGCCCACCTATCAGCAATGAAGTTTGTTAGAGGTCCTACCCCCCCCCCAAGAAAAAGAAATTCAACCACCATATTTTCAAAAACATCAAATAAGCATCTCTGTCATCTTTTCAAGTCAGCCTAATACACCCACCTATCAGTATTCATGATTTTGGGAGGAAACCATCCCCCCCCCCCCCCTAACTAAAAATCTAGCCACCAGTACAGTATCGAAAGCAAATGGCCTCAACTTTTTCTATTTATAATACATCAAGTTTGTAAGTCTATGATTAATGTAATGATGACATTCATGTGGGTGTGAGATGACCTTAGACATGTACCTGTACTTTGGTTTGATTGCATGTGAGAGTTAATTGATTCAATACTTGAACAGGTTAAAACAGGTCATACAGGAAGTCTGAATATCTTGTATAAAAATAATTGGAACACGAAATAATCTTAATAGTGAATTGAAAGTCAATAGGCACTTATCATTACTTTGAGTAATTTAAATGAATCACAATTAAAACAATTTAAAATTCATCAGACTGGAATAGCCAAAAAAAAATTGAATTATAAAAACAACAAAAACAGTCATTCAGAATTTGGAGAACATTTTTTTCCAAATATTCATTTCATTTTTCCCCCCCAATATTCATTACATTCTTTCTCTGAACAGAATCTTTAAAATTTCTAATCTTTAAGTATTCAACTGATAAACTTATCAAACATTTGTTAATATTTATTTTTTGGTTATGGTTAGAATTCGATTTGAGTTGAAGCATCAAGGCTTGTTCACATACATGCATGACGTGGCAAACCTCCGCAGTAAACGCCCACTTTTTTACACGTTAGAGAATGGTATATGAGGCGCAAAATAAACCGCCAACGCAAGAGGCATAATGGTTGCAAATAGGTGTGGGCCAATCAAATTCTTATAAAGTTCGCGCAAAGTATGACGTCATGAGTTTGCCTGTGCAACTTTTGGAAAAACTCTCTTTTATTTGGAGTTAATACAATAATGCAAGTTCATTTACCCAAGTGGATGGATATTTGAAAGAGCCTTTAGGGTTAGGTTAGAGAAAGGGCTGGCTATGTAGTGTATGGCCAAGAGCTGAACTTAGAACTTCAATCAGTAGGAAATTGATGGTAGAGCAATTGTCTCGAGAGCATATGACTTACATGTACAACCAACCGCAGGCTACCCTGGCAATGTGCCTTGCTCCACAGCCATCAACCTGTTGAGAAACCCACTCAGTCAATCCCCACATTTATTTCAGGAAATCACAAGATAGTTCACTTAAAATAACAACATCATGCTGAAACATTTGATATCTTACACATTATAACATAAAAAAGGTATCTATAATAAAAAAAAAAAGAAGAGACAGTTGGAATAATATACACCTGGGAGTCCATTAAAAGCCTCCACAAAAGACAACAAACCCACACGCTTTGACCTGTTTCGTATACTTGGTATAACAGACATACCACAGATCCTGTTACATGTTCACCTTCAAAGCATTGAAAAAAAAATAGTAGCTTGTCTTTTGTCACTTATATCATCTGTTTCTTTTTTCTTTCTTTCTATCTTTCTATCTTTTTTTTAATAGCCTCTATCAGCCAACAGTGCCCTTTAATAGAATCTGGTGCAAAGAAAACATTTCATATACTAAAGAGAAATTCTAAAACTGTGCACCAGATATTGAAAAATGTAATGCAGAAATAATTCAATGTGCTTTAAAACTTCAAAATATCAAAATTTTGTTCCTGTAGTCTGTGATCTTCAGTATTTTGTAAAATAAATCTAAGGTTTTCAGCTTTTGAGCACCTACATGTACATGTATCTTCATCAAATATTGTTCAGCATGTAGCACTTGCCTGTTGGGCTTACCTTTATTCATTGTATAAAACTTACAAGTAACTCTGCTTCCTACACCCACACACTTTTGGTTCACCTTAATCCTTCTATTATTTCATACACCTGTAGGTTAAGTTATTTGTTTCGATTTTGTCATTTATTGACCTGCCCTAAATATCAATAGCTATATGTGTTTGATATGATAATATATGTTTGATATATATAATATACAATTGTTTTTTTGCCAAAGTTCAAGGACCTGCCATGATATAAACACAATAGCCACTAAAATGACTTCATGGGCTATAAAATGTAATGTGTCTGGCTCTGAACAACTCTAGAAATCTGAGCAATAAGATTCATAATCTACTGCAAAGGAAAGTGCAGGGTGCATAAACTGCAAAAGGCATGAAAGAGAGAGGGGAGAGAGAGAGAGAGAGAGAAAGAAGGAATTATGTACAGTGTAGACAGAGTTAGAAACATGAAGTCAGAGAAGAGACATGGGAACAAATAAACAAAATGGGGGAATTAAAAGAAAAATTGAGAAAATTAGGGGAAAATATACTTTAATGCTTTTCATGAATGGTTGAAAATTCAGTCATATTTTCAAAAACTGCAGGCAAACAGTAAAATGGTAAATATTGGTTGATTCAAATCATCAACTCGTTATAAAACTGTAACACTGTCTTATAATTGATTCATGTAGATAACACTGCACATACATGTATCAGTATAATCTAGCCCTTAGTTCTGAGAATATGACACAAAAAAGAAAATTATAAATTACACTCCTCTAGAAATTAATTCCATTTTTTTATATGCATGGAGTTGAGTTCTATCAAGAATTCTGCATAACATTTGTCTAATAAAACAAACCCATGGACCTACTAGAACAATGTACATACATAACCCTAACCCATTATGATTATGATGCAGGGCTTATGGAGTTGATGTCTAGAATTATCAGAAATATTATAGAAATATTATCATATCAGGGATTAATGATGAATAAAGACACATGGATACTATACATCCTTTTGAATCTTGGATGGATTCCTTCTGGATCTAAGAGTCTGGTGAAGATAATTCTTTTTATTAGACATGTTCATAGTCACAGAAATGGGTTCAAGCTTATTTTCACAAGTGTGATTAAAAGGTTCACCTTATGCTCACATCCAAGCAATTAAGTTCAATAATTCTGTGTCACACAAACATGACAGTCAATTTGCTGAGGTGCAAGAAAAATGCATTGCTGGCTATACAAGCTCAACCTACCCAATTTAGTTTCATGGCATGAGAGGTGACAGAAAGTGCAGTATTCATTGCCCTCCTTGCTTTGCTGCAGCTTATTCATATTCAACCCCCCCCCCCCCCCATGGCAAATCCCTGAGGTTTTTTTTAGTGTTCAAATATGGCACATTAAAATGTGGCACTCTTAATGAGATGCGAGATAAGGGTCCAAGCTCTAGTGAAGGAGAGTTTTTCCAAAAGCTACACAGACAATGACTATTGGGGAAAAGTATATTTTGCTGAAGTGCAAGAAAAATGTATTGCTGGCTATACAAGCTCAACCTACCCAATTTGGTTTCATGTCATGAGAGGTGATAGAAAGTGCAGTATTCATTGCCCTCCTTGCTTTGCTACAGCTTATTCATATTCAACCCCCCCCCCCCCCATGGCAAATCCCTGAGGTTTTTTTAGTGTTCAAATATGGCACGTAAAAATGTGGCACTTCTAATGAGATGCGAGATAAGGGTCCAAGCTCTAGTGAAGGAGAGTTTTTCCAAAAGCTGCACAGACGACGACTATTGGGAAAAGTATATTTTGCTGAAGTGCAAGAAAAATGTATTGCTGGCTATACAAGCTCAACGTACCCAATTTGGTTTCATGTCATGAGAGGTGATAGAAAGTGCAGTATTCATTGCCCTCCTTGCTTTGCTACAGCTTGTTCATATATCCAGCAGCAAGCCCCCTCCCCCCCCGGCAAATCCCTGAGGGTCTTTTTTAGTGTTCAAATATGGCACATTAAAATGTGGCACTTTCAAGGAGATGCATGGTAAACGTCCAAGCTCAAGTGAAGGAGAGTTTTTCCAAAAGCTGCAGACTATTGGGAAAACCATATTTTGTACTAACTTCACAAGAATTTGATTAGTGCACACCTTTTGCTGCCAGGGGGCAATTTATTCCTTTTTTTTTGGGGGGGGGGGCCTCAGCACTGTTTGTGTATGTGTGATTTTTGTTTTTGTTTTTGTTGTTTTTCTGTCTCATGTACCATTCATTTACGCATACACCCAAAAATAACCACAGGGGTATACCACTTGGGCTTGCCCCTTCATATGAACAAGCCTTTAGAAGGATGTAAAGTATTATCACTCATCCCACTTACACCTTGTAAGCTACTACAAAGGCCATATATTTCAATCACAACACATGACATTTCCAAAGATGGTATGTACTACAACATGTGACAATGACTTTATCATGGAGTGCATATTTGTGCAACTACGCTATTTGGTAGAATAGAGGGGTGCTAAGATCCTGTTGAAGAAAAATACAATATATTATATAAACTTGGGGAAAAATTCAGATAGCTTTTAGTTCTGTATGTACAATGCTCAACTTAGATAACATATTCAATGAGTGAAAATTGTTTTAAACTACATTAAAGAGCTTTCTAATGAAAAGTGGATTACAGAAGAACACTAAATGCAGATGTTTAACCAACCCATATGATAGTCATGCAATTGAAATCTATATGCACTGTCTTGTATGATGTGATGAGAGATGCTTTCTGTTATGACATTACTATTAGAGAGACTCTTGTTTCGGTGAGCATGCGGTCTGACAACTACATGTCCTTAAAGACATTGGTTAACATTGTTATGATTTTAAAAAATCTTGTTTTGTTGCTTGAAAATAGAATAAACATAAGGGTTATAGTGTAAAAATACCAGTCTGAAAGTTTCAAAGTATAATATCCACAGGAAGTATTTTTAAATATCAAAAATGTGAACCAATGTTTGAAAATTATACGATGGTCAGTTGCACAGAATAAACATAAGGAGTGCGCATGCGCGTATGACTCACCTTAGCGTACTGTGTGTATTGGCGTATCACGTGGCGGGAGGCACATAATGGCATTTTCAAATTCAAGCAAAGTGGTCCTCTCAGTGATTGTCTCGTGAGACGAAGGATAATAAAATCGCCGTTTGCGTCTAACTTACACTTTTTCATTCCAAATTATGGTTGGTTTCAGGGTTTTTTAGTACAAATACAAGTACTCATACACATGTTTCATCTTAGTTTGAGAATTTTTTAAATCAGCGACTCACAAAGTTAGCCAATGCCTTTAATCCATATTGCACAGAAATGATATGGGTCAGCTTATACTGTCAACAGTATTCAGGTGAAGCATTGTCACATGTAGATACAACCAAAATAAACATGACACACATATCCTGATTATCATTTTAAAATTTTTTTTAAAAACCTTAAATACAATCATCTCCTTGTGTTCTTAAAAATAGACCAGTCTAGCCTTTTCATGTGACAAATTAAGTTCAACGTGATACTACAATTACTCTTAGAAAGATTCAGGATGTAGTTCTCATACCAATTATTTCTGCAATGTGGATGATACCATGAACAAGTGCAGCTCTTATTAAGATGCAAAAACAGCCCAGAAATCTCCCTTAATATTTCACCAATCAAACAGTTTGACAATTATGTGAGTAGCTAATTTTACCACATTATAAAACAATGACTGCATATTCACAATAAATGCAATCAGTTTGGAGATTGAGCTTCATAAAAGTGCCTATCTAATATGGAAAACTGACCTAAATGTTTTATCAATCAAACAGTTTGAAAATTATGTGAGTAGCTAATTTTACCACATTATAAAACGATGACTGCATATTCACAATAAAAGCAATCAGTTTGGAGATTGAGCTTCACAAAAAGTGTCTATCTAATAAAAAAATGGAAAACTGACATTCACGTAAATGTGATACCAAATTGATTGATTATATGAAAAAAAATAAATACAACAGCATATCAAAATAACTCTATGCAAACTTCCACATACTGAAAAGTAACCTTTTCTTGTGATTTGATGTAGATCTTTTACAATTCATTAAGGATTCAGTCGGACTACCATCTGTGTAAATGATTTTTTAAAAATATAACTTCATGTTTCTTCTAATGGCACTAAAATGTTCTGAAACATATTTAACAAGTTATCATTCTATTTATTATCCTAGACTGTTTCTACATGAGCATGGGATGATTTTGCTGTTAGGGCGTGATGGGTCTAGCCCCCATACATGGCATGACACCAGATTAAACATACCGTCAGACCTACTCATTTAAGTAAAGTCACTCCTACTGCACTGACTTAACTCCAACCAGCCCTGGCTGGAAGTGTTAATCCCAAAGAATCTTGCGATTGATGAATCACGATCTGAAGTCGATCCGCAATCAGGTCTAAGTACCGGCAGACTCGACTGTATCAATCGTTCCCTTCCAGATTACAACCCATCAATCAAAGTTCTATTCTGAATATACATCAGTTAGTCTTGGGTAGGTTTCTACACTCATTAGAAGACTCATACTAAGTATGCAGCTGCTGGAAAGTTAAGACATGTAAAGTCTTCATTGATCACGTCTCACACATTCCTTCAAAGATTCTCCACATTTGATCTATTATCCTGTTTTATCGCAAAATGCTTGTCTAGATGAGACTAGCTGTCTATAATATTCTTATATCCTATCCTCATGGGGATCAAAGATATATTGGTAGGTCCAGACCATATAAGGTAAAAAGAAGTACATGATTACATTCAGAAGCTGCACAAAGATTGGATGAGAAACTATATTTGACACTCCCATGATCTTATACAGTCTCACCTTATCCAGTTTAAGTCCACTCAATATGAGAAAGATAGAGCACACATTATCTTTGAAGCATATCAGGTAGCACATCATCAAGTGTAATCACTACAACTCAGCTAAATACATGTAGGAATGATGAAAAATGGATTAAGAAGGGTGTCGGTTCAGTGTCTGACACTCCCCTCTCTGGATCCATCTTTTCAGTTTCTTTTTAGAGTTTTCTTCATCATCCAAGATGAGAGAATGGCCCTTCCAATCCTCAACCACAATAGGCCAAATAAACTACCGGTATCACAAAAAAAGCAAAAATCTAAAAGAATTAAAAGTAATTATTAATTTCATGCACCCTTGAGGACAAAAAGGAAGCTCCAAAAATTCTTATCTAAATTGTGAGTAAAACAAGGATAAAACAGTTTCAAAATTATGAACGAGCAATGGTTATTACAAAAACGATGTTGTAAAGTTGTGAAATATGACAATACAGAATACTGTATACTAGCAGCTAATACATTATCCTCATCTTATAGACATCATTTCATATTTTACAAACATCTGTCACAATAAAATAAATAATATATATATACAGTTGTAAGAACAAAACAGATAAGCTGAAAACCCATTATAATATTCTAAAACCATGTAAACCAGTCTAACCAGAAATGGCAAAAGGAACAGCAAATTTATTGGCACTCTTTCATCATTTTTTTTGCAGGTTCCTAGATACCAGACCATCAGGTATCACAGTTGCCCTGAGGGGTGACTGATGTAGAATATCATAATGTATAATAATCCAGTCAGCTCTACCTGGCTATGGGCAAAATGATTTTGACAGTAGGAAAGGAGGTACAGTCTGCAATGACAAACTGGTAGCAAAAGTATGATTGGTTGTTTCCTCTCGAGTCTTCACCTGATTCCCATTGTGACCGAGGATTTCTACATCTGTGGGGTAGGGTGAAGAATGATATCAGTCTGGGATCCAATTATGCATAAAACTCCTTCGTCATTTAAATCAAAATTTTCAAAAGAAAACTTTGTAGGTCCTAATGAGATACTTCCAGCCAGGTGATTCACACATGGTCTTTGAGATAAAAGAAAAATACATGCCAACAGAGTAACAGACATTAAATACCACCCAGGGCCCTCCCTCAATATGAATACCACTGTACGGGTGCCAAATTATTGCTTATCACAAAGCTACGACTAGCTTATTACATTACTCAAGTACTGGACTGTATCCCAAACAGTAACATCATTTAGGCATATCAACTTCTTACAGTAAAGATGTCTGGGATAACATCCAAATAATTAATACAAATGATAACCACTGGCTACAAGTAGATTAGATACAGTGAAACAGGAACAGGTGCAAACCCCTTCTTTGCCCTTAATTGCTGATTGGTCAATAGCATACACTCACCAAATTCTCAACTTAAACCTTGGATGATACTTTTTAACATGAAAGCTGACCCTAACACTAAACTGGACCTAAAATATTATTGCAACCCAAACCCCACCTCTAACCCAGTACATTGGATAAATCCTGGAACAACTGGCATGGGAGCAGTTGTTAGAGTACACTTTTTCCACCATCCTCTTCGGTATCAGCCAAACCAGGCATTTTAACAGGTTTCCTGTCCAAACAGTATGTCTGGGAAAACAGAAAACATTTTACCAATCTGGCTCAGAGAAAAATTCTGGCTGGCATCAGGATAGGAATAACTCCTCCTAAAGTATCAACTTGACCAAGATCTGACCATCAAGATGCTGTTCATTCGTGTTAGGATGATGTGGGTCAACTGACTACTTTCGGGGGTCATCCAGGATACAACTCAACAAAAATATGTCTGCACCTGGTGAAATATTATTTTAGTGGACACTAGACACACCAGCGATGATGTACAGGTCATAGCTATTGCTTTTGATATGGGTCCAGGGTCCCTTGCGAGAGAAGATGACACTGCATTGTTCACACTGAAACCAAGAATGAACACGACTCTCAATTAGCCCGAGGTCAGACTAGATCAAATGACATTGCAATAAACTTTTTAAAAAGTTAGATATGCTTTTTAAGTTTAGGATTAATACTGGTGCTGGTATTCATGACTTAGCGCATCTGTATGAATCTAAATTGTAATATGCCACAAAACAGTGTTATGTTGATCTATTCTATTAACTGCTTTAAAAGAAAAAAAAAACAGATAATTTCTCACTTTGAATAACCCAGTAACATGTCTGTGAGTAAGCTTCATTACTGTAAGTCACTGGATTGCTTTGAGGTACTGGAAAATATATAGGCTCATTAAAGAGAAGTTTACAACAAAAATCATATCAATGTTCCATAAAGCTGAATGATGGGGCAACCACATTTCTATTCAATTCTATGACCTTGACCATTACTTTGTGTCATCTATCAAGAGATTATCCAACTCACAGATGAAACATCATCAGTCATTACCTATGGAATTTCATATACCTTTTCTTCATAAAATCTGTACTAAAAATGAGTAATTTCACCTTGATACCTGATTTGCTATTAATCCAGTCTGAGCAAAATGTAAATTAAATAAAATCTAGATGTGCCAAATTTTCATACTCATGGATCTACAAGAGAGTGCTAAAGTTTTATTCTAAAACACAAGCAGCTTCAGAAAAAAGACATTCAGCATTGAAATAGTTTACATGAGATTTCTCTTTAGAAAAAATATGGAAGTCAAGGCTAATTCATTTAGTGGTAGAGCTCTGCTATTAAATCTGAATCCAAAGGTATTAGAAACATTACTGAAATTGAAATAATGCATTCAAATGAAAGCAGCAGAGTTAAATGGGGAAATCTTTTTCATTAAGAACTGATATTTAATATTACCCTTTGGATGGTTTCAGAGCCACTGGAAAATTCCATTTGCATACTTACATGAATTATTATTATTATTATTATCATTGTATTTCTAACTTATTCTAACTTCACTAACTAGTATCTCTGCTCTTCTCTCACAAACCAAGTGATTTTGCTAGCAAGGCTGGGAATCATTAGTTGCTTGGGTTTTGCAGATGCAGCAAGGGAACATTTTAACCAAACAGCCTATTCAATAGAAGATTAGAGAGAGATGCTGTACTTCAACAAAACATGTTTTCTGTCTACATGATTATGATGATAAGAATCAATTTTTCAAAGAGAAAAACTCCATCAACTTCTTCCTTCTACATGTACTATCCATAGGCCTTGAATTAAATTTTTGAATGCAGAAAAACAACCTGAAAAGATAATTATTTTGATGTCCATGAATCATGGTAGGGGAGCTAGACAAGAATTTTTAAAAACAAAGATTGAATCAAGACCATGTTAAAAAAATGTTTCTCAAAAGAGGGCAAAAAGGGTAAGAGAAAGGAAGAGAGAGAGAGAGAGAGAGAGGGAGAGAGAGAGAGAGGAGAGAGAGAGAGGGAGAGATGGAAGGGTGAACTCAAGGGAGAGATAGAGAGTCATAACAGAATATAAAATGTGTTTTAATAGTCCAGGCGATAATCAATGTTTATCAAAACAACCATTATAGATCCAGAGTCTCTACTAACAGATGTTATGTAACTATGCAATTTGGATGTTATTATAACCAAGTAAATATTTAGGTCTAATATATATTAAAGACATTCTCCTAAGGAATAGCAACCCAATAACCCAGATTACTGCTGCACAGTACGAAAACACTCTGTTTATGAGATATACTACAATGTGTTGTTGTTGTTTTCACAAAACTTTCAAAGTATGGTCCACATACTATGCCAAGAATGTAACTGTAAGAAACAAATAACATGCAGTTATTTCCCAGGGCAAATGCAGATCACCAGGGAACATTTCTGATTTGCAACATTTACAAGGGGAGAGGCCCTAGGTCACATGTAAATGTACAATGTATATCTAAGGCCTTTGTCATATTTGACTGATAACAATAATAATATTAATAATATATAGATATAGAACACAGAAACTATACAAAATATATTCTACTGTGCTGTAAAAGCTCCTTTTGTGCTTGAAACCACTACATCTACAATGTATGGAGAATTACATGTGTGTGAAAAGAAGTGCATGTAACTTTGATTTAAAGATAGTTTATGATGGTGATTTCCTCATTTATAATAGTAAATAATTCCACAGTTTGGGGGCCGCACAAGCAAATGCTCGATCTCCTAGCGCTACTTTGTTTTATGTGAAGGGGTTTGCAGTAGTAGAGTATCTTGAGGATTGCACAGGTTATCAATAGTGATAACAAGACTTTCAGTTAATGGTACATCCTGCTATAAGATGTGAACATGTGAGTATGCTCTTGTCTGCTTAAAGGTACTGTAGTAGACCACATTCGCACAACATTGTTTCAGAATTTGAAGAGAAATAAGCCAATTTCAATTTCAAATGACAGATATTTATGTCAAACTATCATGTTATCAAATTTACAACAATATTCCAAAGAATAAGTGAAAAAAAGAATGGTTTTACTCTTAAAGCATCAGGAAGATGCCTTTACAAAACAGAGAAAATAAACGAAAATTTGTATTTAAATATTTCTTTTCATTCCTAAACGGGAATGTACTGGGATCTAAAACTTTACAAGTGTTTTTCTGTGGCTTAAAGCAATCTCTTTTGTGCAGAATGGGTGCCACTTGCAAAGGTGGGCTACTACCTTTAAAGCTGGGGCAGTTGTAAGATGTACCTTTAATGAAAGATCTGGTTATCGTTATCCTTATTGGTCAAATGTGACACTGGCCTAAAAGTAACTTCTCTTCCAAAACTCTACAGTAATCTCAATTTTAAATGACAGAGTTAATCTTTACACCTCCTCTCCTTATTGGTGAGAACATTCACTCTTAAAGGTTGACGTTACAAATTACACAGACTACAGGTAGAACATGAGGGCTTTCTAGAACATGTACTCATAACTGTCAGAAATATGAGACTTTCTCCACTACTGTCACCATGGAAACATGAGTGCATATGCACTTTTAATAAAAAATAACTCTGAAAAAAGACCACATTCACAAATATGTTACCCTAAACATCCAGTAATACTTATGTCTGACATTTAATGTAATTCTCTATTTGGTTATTTCTTTGGCATCAAAGCAAAGTGTCTCATGAGTGGGAAATACTGAAATTTTAGCTGCAGACGATCATACTCTGCATTTGAAGACTGCAAATTGGTTTACAGGAGTGAATAATCAAAAACACTTCCCAAGTGGAATGAGATACATGTAGAGAGAAAAGACAGAGGAAAGGAGAAAGCTAAAAAAAAAAAAAAGAAGGGGGGGGGGTAATACAAGGTAGGAGGGGGAGGCAGAGCTAGGCTGGGCTACAGACAGAGACAAAGACTGTAAAGGAGAACACATGCAGACACACACATATTTCACTTACATACTAAATGTGACTGAATAACTGACTGACAGACATATAAAGAGGAAAGCCTACAGGATAAGAACTTTGATGGGTGAGAAAGGACAAAGTGAGACAGGGAGGATGGAGGTATAAGACAAAAGCATGGGGAAGGGATTTTGAAGTGTGATGAAAAGTGAAAGCAGTTTGATATGGCTGGACTATTCTTGGTCATTTGCTACTCCTTAAAACCTCACCACAGTAAATAGCTGGAGGATATATCAGGAGAGCATATCTAAGTGCAGCAGTATGTACTTTTGTTTCAGAAGTCAATGACCGCCAAACCTCTGCAAAACAGTCTATACCCTTCCATGAATACCCCAGACAGAGAACCATCTCAGACAGGATTAAAAACATTGACAACTATGTCTTCACAGCATGGCAATCATGTTTGAGAAAACAAACACAATCTCACTTTTTGCTTTCATCAACGTAGCAAACATATCTCTTGGAGAATAGTCACATTTCATCGCTTGTAACTCAACAGTGAACCCTTTCTCAACTACATGTAGGTCCAGACATTTCAAACAATGATGTGAACCCCCATCATAAAATGTGGGGCAACATTTATCCAATGTATGCTTTCTAAACATAGTGGTGGTGATGCTATCCATCATTAAAGACCAAATATTTCAACACACCATCTCAACTGTACACCTAAGCTTTAACAGCCATGATCACAATTACTCCTATTCTTACACTTCACTGGAGAAGTGTTGTGGTCTAGTGGTTATGTCTCCAAACTGTGAACCACAAGGTATGGGGTTCAAATCCCTGGCACAGCAATAATGTCTATTCCCTAGACATTAATCTCCATTTTACTATGCTCAACCCAGCTGAGGTACATGTATACCTGGCACAAATTGATTCCTTGATATGCCTGAGTGCTGTAATGGCAGCTTGGCTAAAGACAGGGTAACTATATCCAAAGTCCTTTGGAAGTGCATAGAGATGAAATAATGTGATATGCACTATACAAGAATGGAATATTATCATTATTATAGAAATTTAACAAAATTGCAGATGAAAGCAAATAGTTCCGGAGTCTGTCCCTCCTTGTCAGTATTGCAACTTCTCTAATACATGGTTGAACTGGAAGCTTGGGAATATTCCATTTCATTATAAGTATATAAAGATTCTGCAGTTTCCCACAAATATAATTAATTAAGAAGACATGTTTTGTTTTTGCCTTTCTCTGGAAGAGATACATTTCATTGATGTTCCCTCCATCCCTCACTTTTGTACATTTTTCACTGGACTCATTAAGAACTCATTCTTCTAGCAATTGAGGCAGATAAGATAAATCTTTTGTTATGCAGAGAAAATGATACCAGCATGAAGAATAAAGAATAAATCCAATTCATACTAGTCATCGTAACTAGTGGCCACCTCTGTGTAAAGGCCATAGCTCATATTGGCCACTCTATTGTCTTATTTTAGCAGAAAGCAAGTTGTGGGTGCTGTGTAGAATGGCTACATGACTTTCTAACCTGGTGACTAGTGCATACTCATTCCCCTGGGATTTGAGTGGCCACTTTTTCTGTTTCCCCCTTGGTGCTTTTTACAGACAGGTATGACTGTATTCTAGTTGTCAAAGTAGGTTTGGAGCACAACCTTACTTTCTTTAAAAGCTTGTTGAGGTTACATGCCCTTTTCAGAATTTGTTTTTCTTGCATGCTTATCCCAACTTAGTCACATACTGGTATAATTCAGTAAATAAAAAAAATTCTGGGAAAAATCACAGCTGTGTCACATTCCTTCAAAACATTTAACATTAAAATGATTTGATATGGAGATGCAAAGTACTTTCTCCTGAGTAACAAAAGATTTTGTTAAATTTGATCATTACCCAGCATATCAATGTCTATACAAACCAAAGCATAACCTTGCATTTCATCCAATATGATGAAGGTCATCACACTACCCCACTTTCTTTAAAAGCTTGTATGCATGTTGAACTGCATGAGGTCACACGCCCTTTCCAGAATGTTTTTTCTTGCATGCTTATCCCGACTTAGTCACTCATACTTCAGTAAATGTAGAAACTTCTGTGAAAATCACAGCTCTGTCACACTTCTTCAAAACGTTTAACATTAATTAAAATGAATTGATAAAGAGACACAAAGTACCATCCCCTGAGTAACAGAAGACTGTTCAATTAGATCATTACCCTACATAATGTCTATGCAAACCAAAACATAACCTTGTGCTTCATCCAAATAAATGATGCTTCATTATGACAGCACCGCATCATCTCCATGCCAGAATATGACAGCGTTCTTAAAGGCGTTCTTTATTTCCTCCTGTTGATATAACTCTGATTGGAGGAGGGACACACAAGACGGGTTGCTACTACAGTACCTCCTGTCGACAAGCAAGGTGGTTTGCACCTGTGAGTGAGTTTGTGTTTCCTTCTCCGTTATTAACTTACAAACAGTGGCACAGTATTGCACTCAAAACAAACCAAATCAATAAGGACGAGAATCAAAAAGAATTTCCCTTGCCATATCATCATACGAGAATCAATTGGTCACATATGGACTGCCGCCAGCAACTGAACTCAATAACCTGGATAATGATCACTTTGTATCATTCCGGCCTCAAAATCCTTTTTATGAAAAGTGTGAATTTCGTCAAAATAATCACTCTGGACAGTGAACAGGTATGTGGTCGCCTAACAAAGAAAATCTTTCATATCCTCTAGGAGAGGTGGGTACTGGTGGATATCCCATTTCATGTAGCCTTGAATGTGACTAATCTTGATCCTACCTACATATCATATGTCTACTTGTTAGATAAGACGCTGAATATACTGTACATCAATGACTTTGGACTCAGCATCGCTTCCTTCTACATACCTGTGGCTTCATGAAGAAGAAAGCCCAAAGAAAGCAATCAGATTTATTAGTAATTTACATTACGTTTAATACAAATTACCAATTTCCATCAGAATATTTGGAGACCTACAGATACATTTATATTGGGAAATACTGGTAATAAAATCTTTTCTTTTTTTTAAATTGTCTGAATTTGTTAATAAATAACTATTCAGTACGTCTCCTTCTATATATCTCTCCATCTGATTCTGAATTTATTTCAACCAGTCCATCTTCATTTGACTATCTATATACATTTACATACATGTATATATCCCTTTCACTTATCATTACCATTTTCACCACTTTTTGACACATAAGATTCAACATCTATATAAAGGAGAATTTTACAAACAGTAGGACTTAATCTGTACCACACATTCAGCTGGAGGCCCAACTACAGAGTTGAAACTGATTTCTTCTTCTCTGACTATGTGAATATGTGTCCTGCAGAGATTGCACTTGAAGGCACAGCATGGACAGACGTGATAATATACAATAATGTTATCAGACCGACATCACACATGGACGTCACACATAGAAAAGCGTGTAAAAAGCCTGGTCAGCACTATAGATGCAGACATTCTCCTAAAATGGATCATGTAAACATATTTCATGGTGTAAATCAATGATTAAAGAAATGTAGGGCTTATCAGAGCATTGTTTTCAATGATCTGGAACAAAAAAGGGGTTGAAGTGTTTAAGGTATTTCCTCTCAGGGGTTGGTTGACAAAAGGTCATGGGCATAAATTTCACTAATTTCCACATTTTTTTCACACCACCCATTGACAGCAGAATAAAATGATAAAGAAATCCATTCCTCAGACCATGACATTTTCTTCACAAACTTACATTTCATGATTTCTGAACCAGATAAAACTGAGCACACAAAAGAGTTGCCAAGAAGACATAATGGTATGTTTTAAGGCATCATGACATCATAATAGGATGCTAGGATATAGCGAGACAAGATCAGGAGACTGGAGTCGATGAAAAATGATAAGTGCAAGAATGATCAGATAAACAGATATTATGAGAAGATTTGACATGCAACAGAAAGGTAGAAGGGGAAAATAAGGAGTGAGAGTGAGAGAAAGAGAAAGAGAAGGAGAGAGAGAGAGGGAGAGAGAGAGAGAGACAGAGAGAGAGGGGGAGGGAGAGAGTTAAGGGAAATGGACAGGAGGGATAGATAGGGAGAATGAGACAATATAACAGCAGTAATATTCAAAGAGAGAGAGAGAGAGAGAGAGAGAGAGAGAGAGGGGGGAGGGAGGGGGTGAATGAAATGGAAAGGAGGGATAGATAGGGAGAATGAGACAATATAACAGCAGTAGTATTCAAAGACAGAGAGAGAGAGAGACAGAGAGAGAGGGGGGAGGGAGGGGGTGAATGGAAATGGAAAGGAGGGTAGATAGGGAGAATGAGACAATATAACATCAGTAATATTCAAAGAGAGAGAGAGACAGAGAGACAGAGAGAGACAGAGAGAGACAGGGAGAGAGGGGGGGGAGGGAGAGGGTGAATGGAAATGGAAAGGAGGGATAGATAGGGAGAATGAGACAATATAACAGCAGTAATATTCAAAGACAGAGAGAGAGAGAGACAGAGAGAGAGGGGGAGGGAGGGGGTGAATGGAAATGGAAAGGAGGGGTAGATAGGGAGAATGAGACAATATAACATCAGTAATATTCAAAGAGAGAGAGAGACGAGAGAGACAGAGAGAGACAGGAGAGACAGGGAGAGAGGGGGGGAGGGAGAGGGTGAATGGAAATGGAAAGGAGGGATAGATAGGGAGAATGAGACAATATAACAGCAGTAATATTCAAAGACAGATAGAGAGAGAGGAGAGAGAGAGGGGGAGGTGGGGGAGGGAGTGAGGTGAGGGGGGAGGGGGGTATAGATCTCCAGAAAGAGAGATGTAAGTAATGATCACACACGATGTGACTGGAGTTGTCATCATGTGGTTCGACTACTCAGGATGTGGTAATATCAGCACCCAGAGCCTACTTCATGGCAAGATATGAATTATGCTGAAACAAAAAATGTTCTTAACACTATTTCCAGCCCTACTCATGCTGTTTGGTAAAATTCAAGTTGACCACAGAAAGCCACAACAACATAAACAGAATAGAGATCGTTTGCTACCATGTGTGGGGGACAGTTTTAACCATAATCATACCGACAAGCAAGAAGATTCCACACTAAAGAAGGCTGACATGTATTACTCACCATTAAAAATAACAAACTGTTAAAAGTCTGGAAATGCTATCACACATTTTTGATAATAAACTTTGAATAATGTAACATGCAGTCATGCAATAGGCCATACACTGAATTCTTACATTCCAAATTCAAAGATCATGTCTCAAAAATTATTATAAGTTGTTTTGAGATGCAAATATGATGCAACAATGCAATGCTGCAAAAAGATTATAACATGATACATCATTTTAAAATCAGCAAGAAGCTATTTTCCTTAAAATGAAGAATGAAAGAAAGTAATGAAAATTTTGTCCCTTCCACTAAAAGTAAGTAAATGAATTCATAAAAGCATAGTTAAAAGACAACAACAACAACAACAATGAAGCCAGTGACCTGGAGTGAACTATTTCATCAATCCGAAATTGGCAATAATTTGTAACTAATTATTTTGTACTTGAGGAATGTAGTGCATATTACTCTGCCCACAGCTTTCATAGTGGCTCTACAATTGAGGCCACAAATTGTTTGGTAATCCAGGATGTCCCTTTCATATTTGGCTGTCAATAAAGGAAGCCACTAATAGAGACAGAGACAGAGAGAGAGAGAGAGCATGAGAGTACTGGTGAAAAAAGGGAATTAGGTCTGCATGACCATAGGATTATTTGGGCAGAAAGACCTGTTGGTCATTACTACAATGGATAGACCCATGACCTATATACTCACCTCAAAACAGGAAAACCCCTCTCTAAACTAGTTTTTGGAAGTACCAGCAGGAATGATTATGTAAGTTGCTGAAAGGGTTGTATATCAAACCTAATTACTATTTCTTTAAAAAGACATTTTTAAAAAACTGTGACCTATATTCCTCAGTACTTTAATTTCATAAGAGATACACTTTTAACAAATGGAACAGCCTCAAGTCCATTTTTCAACTACTTTGATCTTCTGCAATAAGCTAAACAACTAACTACAATCGTTTTGCAGATCGATCTACTGTACTTGAAAATAGAATTTTAAAACTGGTTAACACTACTCAGATTGTTATCACTTTTCTGCATGAGCACATTCATTGAAATTGAACAAATTGATCAAGAAATAAAACAAATTACAAAAACTGTCCATGTCTATCTAAAAAGATGTTACAAGGCAGAGAAATTAACACAGATATAGGTCATCCTGGTTGGCCAGCCTGCAGAAATTGCACTAGAAATGTAATTCCAATTCTATAGGTTTACTGAAAGATGGAATCAGCATTATATGAATTACACATCCTGTCCTGCCATTCATCTATTAGCAAGCAATTATCAGACTTGAATCGTTTTGGAGTGAGAAAATTAAGAGAATAACTGAAGTTGTATCTAGGACCAGTTTTAAACCTTGAATGCAGTAGGCTGATTTCCTAATTTGTCTTTTCAACAGCAAATGTCATTTCTACATGTACATGTACATGTATATGTAGTAAGGTTCAGCAGGTTTTAGGTCGAATAACTTACCTTAAATGAACTTTTTAACTAAAGGTGCTTTCACACATGATGGGACTTTGTGTTACCACATATGCTAACGAATGCGCATTAACGCGTCAACTCTCAATAAGAGAGCATATTGTCAAAACTTGCGCAAGCAATCTCATGGCAACAATTTTTGTGCTAACTTTTTAGAAATTTGATTGGTGCGCATTTTTTGTGTATCTAGGCAGCAAAAAAAAAGTGTGTCCTGCCTCAGCGAAATTTTTTTGTTGCCCTATACCCCATAGGCTTGTACACAAAAAAGTGTGGTGACACAGCGTGTTACCACACTGTCGCATCATGTGTGAAAGCACCTTAAGGCTGTTCTATTCATTAACAATTTGTCCCCTTGCCCTATATTTCTTTAGACCCCCACTTTCTTTCATTTTCTTAGGTTTTAAGTCTTCCTGTCACTAGAAAGCACAACCAAAGGGCCAAAGGGGTTGGGGAATGTGCCTACATGAGCCCCCAGTTGTTACCCGCATATGCAGCCTTAACCTTAATGCGTAGATGTACCACACTGGAAAGTTAACATTATCATTTTCCAACAGGTTAACATTCTTTGTCAACACCAACATTATGTTGATTCAAGGAGAAGAGCCTTGTATTTTCTATTTCAGAGCACATGCGACCCTCTGCTCCAAGATCTGCTAATGGATAACTGCTATCTTCTGATGCCACCTTTCAACGACATACCATAAAACAAGATACATGAACAGCTTTCCCAATCTAAATGATTGGAGAACAGGTAGAGCAGGATGGGCCTTCACCTTTACTAAAGTCTTCAGTTGAAGACCTGATTTGGCTGGCTTCCCATATTGAAAGTATCTTCAGTGTAACCTACATCTATGCATACAGCCTTAACCAATCAGAAATGGTTTTATTTTCATTCACCCTATCTCCTACAGGTTCAAGCTATGACTATGTATTCAACAAATTGTTTGTATATAAACTGATGCTTTCTTTCTTTTCATGAGGGATAGAGCAATGTTTTTTTTTTTTCACATCAATATCTTTGGAAGGAAAAGGAATAAAAATAGAAATGAATTAAGGTTGATGAGTGGGAACCGTTCATAAGAAAGATATTGAATTAAGAAACATTTAACTAAGAAAGACAAGGCAATCTTCATTTACATCCAAATTATGATGTATAATGGTTCCCACTAGAGTTTATTAAGAAATTATTAAATGAAGGTGTGGTGCTATGTATCAAGCAGTGAAGACCCTCCTTACCATTTCTCCTTGCACATTTCCTGCTCATTATCTCATTAGAGAGCCCCAGCTATTTTCAGTTAATCAAGAGATCACTAAACCTCCCAGCAGAGATCAGCTTGTCAAGTATAGAGTGATGGGGCTGGCATTTTTAATCCTGATTCAATCTGCATTATGAAAATTCCTCTTTCAAGCCTTGCAAATGGTTCATCAGCACCATATTTGTGAACTCATTTAGAATAAAGTGCTGAAAATATATACATGTATCTTCTGGGTGAAGAAAAAAAAGAGGCAAAAGGACAGAGAAAATGTGCAGAAGTAGAGATGTAGATTGACAACTGACAATGTCACATTTACATGTTCATAAATACATGTATGCTGTATTCAGGATATAATGAACTCTATTTGAATACCTGTTCTTCATTATGTAGTACCAGAAATTTTTTGATCAATCCCTCACCCCCCTAAAAAAATGCTGACACTACCCCCTCCCCCTCCCCTAGATGTGAAACATGAGTACAGCTGTGGCTACATGGAATTGTAACCTTTCAAGTCTATTTAATCATGTTATTCAAAGCTACATAGGAAATGAAATAACATCCTACGTCCTCAACCAGTAGAAGAGCGGTCAACCCCTAGGGTCTGATAGCTTCCGTGTTTATCTTGTCATTATCCAGCTTTCATACTCCATTTGCTTTCTACCATTCCAAGATCAGAAATGCTTTGATGCAAGATTTACGATAAAGGCGAAACTCCAGACGGCTAGTCAATGACCTGCTCATGGAAGCGAGCTCATCCCGTGGGATGCAAGTGAACTTGAGAACTGATGGTATGTGTATCTAATGTGTAAAGTACAAGTTTAACATAGCACATCCTATTCACCAAGGCCAAGGTCATTGATCTTCAGTGAAAGAGTATGATCATTCAGGTTCTTGCCCTGATGTAGGAAGCAGATGTAATGAAGCACAGAGTTTTTATGCACTGGATAAGATTCTAATATCAAAAATGTGTCTAAGTTTAGAATTTATGGTAAATATATATATATTTTAATACTGGATCGGTGGCAGATGTACACAGTTGAGAAGAAATACAACAGCTGTAGATGTCATCAATAAACAAATAATATGGATTTCATGATTTAGTACAGTAGTCTTGAAGAGCACTCATTTTCTTCATCCCTTAATTTCCTTCTTCTTTTTTTTTTTTTACATTGAAAGGGGTAGAGGTAACTGCAAGGGCTTCAAGAATTTGGAAGCCTGAAACTGAGAACATATGGACATCACCTGTCAAACATATACAGTACATGGGGCTGGTCTGTGGGTCATTTCAAGGTCACATGCAAAATGCTGTAGCAGAGAACTTACAAACATTGCCATAATGATGAACACATTTATGTCCATAGCAAGCTATGAACATATTTTTTTTTCATTGACCATACAATCATCAATATAATAAATGAGGAAGGTACATTTAAAGGGGTCCCATTATATTCTAATTCTACCCTTCTATAAGTCCATGTGTTTAATTAACTCTATCTCCTAACTTCTCTCTCCCTCCACACCTCTCTCTTTCCCTTCCTCCCTTAGCCTGTCTGTACAAGATATGAGGAAGCCAAGAATAACCATAACAATAAATCTGGAACTCAAATGTGAATAATTAAAGTTCTGGGTTGCAAGAGACAAACATGCTTTTTAAAAGAGTTTATTAAATGTCCAAAATAAGGTTAGAAAATAGGGACAGACTCATTAAACACAGACCTGGATTTTTCTTATATAAATTACATGGAAGGCTGTGATGGAAGATATCTCAATATTTTCAGCTTTCCAAATAATACTTTATTTGTATGTGTACCATCATGTTGGTGGAACTACAAATATTTATAAGTGGCATCTGAAATCACTTTGTTTGAACAAACCATATAGGAAAGCAACAAATAAAAAGTAAAACTGATTTCTGCAAGCAAAATGCACAGATTCGGTAGAATGGAATGACTTACCATTTGTATGAATGGTACATGTAATCACTTTGACTCAGTTGTTTGAAACGGATGTACATGTACCTAATCATCAAACAACATTATGGACAGCACAAAACCACTTGGAAATGAGAGAACTGGATTTCATTTGTTGTGAAGTGTAATATGAGGAAAAAAATATACCACAACATGGATACTGACAAAATTTTCTTTTAAAAAAGCAACAAAAATGTAGGAATGATACAGGTAGAGTGAACCATGAACTTGAAACCATCTGGACAGCACATGCACACCACTCACTGAAAGTAACACTGTGGGTGTGAAAGGAAAACACATCTTGTATCATAACTTGGGTTGTATAGTCCATTTGAAAGTTTATAAACCCAGTAAAGTTCTTTCCACTGTTGGCTCAGAAGGAATAAAGAGGCCAGAAGGAAGAAGATAGCTCTTCAAAGAGCTGAGATTAATTTGCATAATTACAGTCCTTAATTAATCTCTATTTTCATGTGTAAAGTTGCTAATGACATCAATATCAAATTAAACTGTAACCAGAACAAATCAATCAGCATTATTCATAAGATGAAGCCAAGATGTAAACGACTGGTATAAAGGATACTAAGGAGGGGTATTGGGGTGGGATACAGAACACTGTGCCAAGATCTATCCAAGATCTAAAATCCTCTATGAAAATCTCTGACGCACCTGATGATGCCCAACCATCTGGCATCTATAACTCCTCCTCACATGCAAATACACGTATACAGGACCAACCTGCTGGTGTTGAGCCCACATCCCCTATCACCCACTCTCTCATGGTTGATTTGGCAACATAAATAGCATACACCTTTCATATCTCCCACATTTGTGACATTTCTAGAACACCTGCTGGATGTAAACACATACAACTTCCTCTTCATACAAATCATGACGTTATGGAGAGGCAGCACCAAATATTTGCAGGTATCTAGGCAGGAATCCAATCTAACTTGGTTACTTAAACTTGAACTTTCTGAGTGAAATCATTATACACCTGATTTGATTTCTCTGTGGCCTTGTCACGCATACCGTGTTAACTGCCTGGCAGAAGGACAGAAAGTCCTCATAAGGAAAATTATGATCAAATGATCAACATCAAAAGAAATGCTCTTTCCTTCAATACCCCCCCCCCCCCTCCCACCCACATAAATTCAAAATAAATTGAAAGTTGTATAGTTTACTTTTGATATTCACTATTAAACAGTGGATCTACATCAGTCCTAGTTCAGGACACTCCACATGTAAGTGAAGAAAATTGAGATTGTCCATATAATTCAATTTCTATTCCTAACAGCTAACAAGTAAAGGGGGGTTAATGAGACTATTTCATCACAAGCTTTTGTATAGGACACAACTTGCTCTGTGGAAATTCTTAAAACCCTGCATCTATCATTTGCAGTTCTAACAAATATCTGTTCATTTCACATTTTGACTATACTGAAGTAAACTTTAATATTCTCATCAATTTTTAGCTTCCGAACACTTTTAACAGGTCAGAGAACATTTCCACTGATGAATAAAGATCACAACAAAATCATAATTTCCCACAGGCAGCAATGGAGAGCTCAAATTTAATCTTATGTTGACAGTTCACTCTTAATTGATTTCCAACAGTTGTGAACTGTAACATTTGGAACCCACCAATCATAGCTTTAAAAGACTGTTCTTCAAATATTATTGGACAGAAATTCTCAGTTATGATTTTCATGACTTCTGATATAATATCTGCATATGTTAACTCAGCTAAAACTCTTAACTGCTTCATCAATTCATGTGAATACTGGCCAGTGGCATTGACAAAAAGTACATTATGTAGAGAAATCTTGAAAAGAAATACCTCCAGGTGACTTGCAGAACCATCCCACCAGATATAGGTTAAATGAGACCTGTTGGGAATATCTATTTGCTAAAAATACATACTTGTGAAATTAATGTGGACACATACTGTAAATACAGTAGATGGAGAGAGTGTTCTTCTACAGAAGTTTGTTTTGGACCTAGATATTCATGATGAATGATTCGCTCAGATGTTTCTCCATTTTGCAAAATCACTACTTACATTGTAACTTGATCAAGAATATAAAGTTACTCTGTGATGGAGGAAGGGGGAAGAAATTACTGCTGGAAGGTTACCAAAAATATATTCCTCAGATATGCATGTATTTTTTTATTTCCCCTCATTCCTGTTCTAATCTTTCTTCATCATCATAAACTCCTTTGACATTATATATTAGTATGCTTGTCATCTCCTTTTTCTGGTGATCTTTTACTTCTCCTATCAAATTTGAAAATGACTAAAAGCCAATTCACAATGCCTGCCAGAAGCCCCAAACCATTAGTCACATGAGCTTATCATCAATAAATATCAAAATACATGATTCAGAATATGTAATTGTAAAGATTTATGTATTATGGCCCAGCAACATATTTTTCCTTAAAGTAAAAGTAAGTCTTGCAATCACTCTATGTGGCATTTAATGTTTTATAATGTATCTCTCTTTACTCTTCTCCTTTATAAGATGATCTTCCTATTCAAAATGCATATATATATTATCAATGAACATCACATTCCACAAAATCTTCTTGTGGTTACCAAGAAGGGCACATTCTTAGCTCAAGAGCCAAAAATAGAAGTCAAGTACATGATTCAATAGTTCATTTGACATGAATCACAATTCTGTGAGGAAAGAAAGTGACGTCTATTCTCATGTATGTACATGCACCATCAATGTTACCGTGGTATCTCTTTAACTTCTGAAGAGGAATTAGGATGGTGGTGGTGGTGCTAAGAATAGACCGAATAAGGATATTCTGAGATTAATCAGATGTATCTTTGAAAATGTCAGTGAGGGTAACTATCCATTTCCTGGAGGGATTCTATTTAATTTTGTTTTACACCATATGCTTCAAGATATGAAGGAATACCATTACAGGTTCACACTAGAACCCTATTACTTCCACTGATGAATGCTAATTACAATTCTTACATCTAATATATTTGTTCCATGTATTTTTCTTTAAGCGCCATGAGTGCCGAAAGGCAGACTGTGCGCTATACAAGTAGCCATTATTATTATTATCATTATTATTACGTAGCACTGCCAAATATACCTGTGCGATATTTTTTGGCTAAATCACTTCATGGAAAAATTTGTAAAACTTATCAAACAAATCCTTTTTACTCCTGTGATCACCCGTTTTGGGGTGTTTTTTTTATAGAAAATAGATAAGACAAAGTTCATCACGAATAAAAACACAATTTCCCCAAATTAGGGCACTTTCATAAAGTTCACATACCCTGTTTTGTAAACACATTGAATCAGACAAGAATATTCTGATTAAGGTTGTCCGAATAAGCAAGATTACTAACCTATAAAATCCATGCATATTCTGGGTTTTTTTTCTACATGTACGAACAACACAATGAACTATAACAAGACATTTATGATGTCAGAGCTGTCAGATATGACAGGGTGTGTACAAGCAGGAGTGTAGGGAGCAATCCAATGGATTAACCTCAAGGAATGCAGGTATGTAAATGTAAGTCTGTTTCAGTCAGCCATAAGTGTAATAGAATTCAGTGTTTCACTCTGCTTGGATACATGCTATCAACCTGTCTTTTATTTATTCTATTAAAGCTTTAGAATCGCAGACCCTGATAATCATTCAGTCCAAGGAATCGTTCTTAATGAAAAGAAAAAGACTCAACAATATTCTTGTTCATTTCTCAAAAATTTTTTCTAGATTTGAAAGTAGATGAACTGTAGAAAATTCAACAGGTCTCATAGAACAAGAAGAAGCTCAATTTCGTGGGTAGTAGAAAGAGTATCCACATTTCTCAAGACTTCCTTCTTTTCTCTTAATTTACATGCATGCTCATGTTTACCAGCTATGAAAACAAAAATGCAGGAAAGAACCGAGTCACTCAAAGTAATTAGAGTGACTCTGGCTTTTTGAAAGGAATTTGTTCAACCCTGGTCAGAAACATGGTCTTGCAGCTTCCCAAAAGGTTGTCTGGAAGAACAAAAGCAATATTGCAGATTAAGAGAATGCATATTTATCCCTCTTGCTATACCTTTGTTGGAATACTTTCCAAATGGTGTTTCATTCTGAAATCTCCTGTATTTGGTATAATCACACAGAGAAGCAAGGACTGGCAAGAACTCTGGGTATTTCATAAGTACCTACCTGCTAGAGTAAAGACACCACCGCCAAGCTGAGCATCTTCTACAGTCCCAGTAGTTGGTTGGCTGAGTTCATCGGTAGAGGGCACTGGATTGACAACAACCAAGGTTGCTTCATTCTCTGCTACTCCTACTAGATCAGCATTGTGTACACCCTAATATGACAAGCAGAGGAAAGGAATACAAGATAATAACTGCAGGAATGAATACTTCAATAACTCCAAATGGTAAATATAATGAAAAATATATAAAAATTCTTTGGGCAAAAGGAAATGAAAGAGCATCAACAACAAGAAGACAAGACTAATTTCAAAGTTGGATAAATGGAGAAAATGGAATCACTGGTATGATTACACTCATACTGATAATTTACTAATTTCCCCTTTCCCTCCATTGCTTTCCAAACACTGAAATTGATATCATGCAAGTTTAGAGGCTGCACTTGTGTCATGAGAATCCATGCGAAACATGATTTTTCTGGGTGTAAAAAAAAAAAAAAAATGGAAATGTATACTGTTAATACCTCTAGAACACACATATACATGTATGTCAGAAACAGAAGAAAAACAATGCAGCCTAGTTATGATGATACTTCCTGTACACCATGATGTTCAATGCAAATCCAAGCTGGAAATGAAGTAATTGACTTACTTTGTGAGATGTTTAATAATTCATTAGGTCTTCTCACGTAAGTATTGTTTTCAAGCCAACCCCACCCACATACATTAAGGTCGTGTGAACTTGTATCGAATCAAGCCTCAGTCATGAAAGTAGAAAGGGGGCAATATTCTGACTCCTCAATAACCATTTTCAACTGTTGGCTGCCTTAAATGTTACATTTCAAACTGATTTGCTAATACGTGTATATAATTTCAGGAATTTAGGTAAATGTGGTCTACAGTGCTCACTAGCATGCCCAAAATTCCAACATGGTGGAATACACAACAATAACAACAAAAAACATCTACAGACTAAGATAACATAACCAGACACTACACAAAATGAATAAATTTAAGAAAAATTTGAAAAAAGACCAGAAGTATACATTAACTGTTATGGTTCTATCCACAATACAGTTGAGTTTATTACTTTATTTAATGATCTTTACTCTCTTTGACTTCACATTTCTACTTCTACTTACATGTATACAGACAAACTACATGTGAAATGGTTACTAGGAAATACAGAAGCACAACAAAACATCATTATTTCTTTAGCTTTGACTAATGCCTGGTGTGTAGCATAAATGTACAAGATAAAGGGATTTCAATAACTTTTGAATCCTGCTATTTTAATAACAAAATACATAAACTTGAAAAGTTAAGCAAACATAGCTAATGAGATTCACATATTTAAAGTCAGAGCAGGATGGCGCAGTGTTCAGGGAGGGCGGAAGTGTGGATTTGGCAACATTTCACACCTTTTCAAGCAATTCTTGATGGATTTGATTCCAGTCAATTACAGTGGAGTCCCTATGCAACCATTTGTTGCATTTATCCTAAATGGTTATTCTCATGTTGTAGCTACTGATAACACTTGGGGAGTGAGGTGCTAATGAAATAATCCTCTCTGGCAGCCAAAGATGGAAAAGCATCCTGAATGATTTCTTCCTCCGTCCACAAGTCCAATGTATTTACACATGTCCTGAAAACAAGGACCGTCTCCCAACTGATAAATATCAGAAGAAAATAAATCCTTAGAGACAACTTGAACTGCGTTGCTTATGTTATCTGGAATCTGGTGTTGAATCTTCAAAATTATGTATCTACCTTATAATACTGTTTATCTGATAACTATGAATATCCTTCAACATATGCATGTAAGTAAGACACTTCAGGACTCTCAGCCTTGTTCTTTATTAGGTACAAGTAAAGACTAATCTAATGTGTTCATAAACATGCCTTCATTCTGTCTCCTACATGTATTCATCCTTTCACATCATTTGTTTTAAAATTCCCAATGTAAACTTCCTCCACTACCCATCTCCCCTAATTTTCTTCCCCTTGAGCTCAACTCCCCCCCCCCCCCTTTCCCGCCCCCTCTCTCTCTCTCTCTCTCCCTAATTCTTTCCCTTTTCCTTCTCTCTCCTTGCCTCTCACCCCTCCCATAGCCTTTCTCTCTCCTCCAATCCCCTTTCTTTCTCCCTGCTCCTGTCCATATTCATGCGTGTTCCCCGTACACCCCCTCCCCTCCACATATTCTCCATCCCATATTCTCCTTTTACAGCCACTTTTCCTCCCTTTTTAGCAATCACCATTTTGGTTATTCTCCCTGAATTGTTAGGTGCATATTCTGTCTCCTTAGTTCCATGTACACTACTCCCCCTCCTGGCATGCAGATCACAAAATTATCAATCACCATTTTTTAATAATCACCATATTGGTTATTCTGTCTCCTTAGTTCCTACATGTACATTACTTCCCCTCCATGCATGCAGACCCCCAAATTATCCTCAAAAATGGAGCATAAGGTTATCTACATCAGAAACATGTCAGATAGACCATGGGTTATATCTCCCAAACCCACTTCTGCCTTGGCTAGGAATAGAGAGTGACAGTGCCATCTTGCACAGGTCAAACTTTCTAAATGATAACTGCAAACAAAAGTGGCAAGCAAGGGTCAGCTGACAAACTATTTTGGGAATGATCTACATTAGACTGATTAGTAAAGACGAATATTAGACAGGGATTAATATAACCATCTTCCAACTAAAATGGGTAGGTTTGGGGTATCTCTGAAGTGCATGCTACCTGGTAACTTTGAGATCATACAAGGACAATGTTCTATTTATGATTACACAAGATCCTTAGGATAGATCCCCTTATTATCTGACAGCAGTGATAATACCACACTGTCAATCAAACTTTTTGTAATAACCAAAGAGAATTTCTGTAATAGATATCATAGAATTAAGTTTTTAAAATATACCTCAAAAGGGGTATTTCTATATTCATGTGGACTATAAGAAGTCAACGTACTTTTCAATCTAAACAGCAGATACAAAGGAAATGAAATCAAAGACAAAACAACATATCCTACAAGGTGCAAGCTGCAACAATAGTGATACAATACACCATGAATCAAAACATTCCAATCAATCCTAAATTGTAAAGATATAATGACTGTGTATAGCAACATGGTACACAATGCTATATGGCAATGCAAAATACCATCATTTGCAAAAGTTTAAGACCATCCTTCCAAAAGGTAATAACTCAAGGAAAAAAACAAAGGTACACATATTTATTTTTCAGACAAACATTTATTTTCAGTGCATTTATATGGGCTTATACCATTACTCTTGTGCTAATGACCATTGTAGTAAACATGTTTATGTAATCATGCCATGAGAAAAAAGAATGTATTCCAAATTACTGAAATGCTCACAAATTCCCAGGTGGTCTTAAACTTTTGCAAATGATGGTAAATACTTAAGACACATGGCATGCAACTCCTGAAGTAGAATGGGGTAAAACTATAAAAATTGAACAAAAATTGACAATTTAAAAAAAAAAAAAAATCATCAATGGAAAATGACATCTGCTCTTTTATTATCTAAAGTTTGATTTCACAGTTCACTTTACTGGCTGCATCATACATCAATGTCAAGCTTTTTTTTTTTTCCTTTCTTTTTGTTCTTTCGTGACTGAAATTGTGATTATCATAGAGGCACGTTTCATGTTTTGTCGCTTCAATGGTAACTGTTATTACCATAATATCACTGGGCTCTGGGGTGGTGATGAAGAATGCTTTCATTTAAAAGAGATAGTAATCAAACACCAAGGTTCTTACACAGAAAACTCTTTCAACAAGTAGTTTCTATTTTCAGTTAGCACGAATGTGACCTGGAATCTTGCCATATTCAAAATTCTCCCCCATACTTTCTAATATTTTCTGTTCTTTCTCCACATTCTTGTAGGCAACTTGGCACATGGGCACAAGTATGACATCATTAACCTAGAAAATTCTCTGGTGGCACAGACGAACAATAAAGTATCATTAAAGTCCTCTTCCTCCTCCCTCTCCATTTACTTCAGTCATGTAGGCATGTTCTCATTAGTCAGAAACTACCGGCAATGGAAACAGTCTTTTGTTGGTGAACGTGAGCTGAGAGTGTGTAGTTACAGTAATGACTTCCTTCTGCCCAGTACCTTGGACCTCCCAAAATATTGAGCTTCACGGTTTGTCTGGAATGGGATAACTTCCTCAAGACTCGCATCAATTCTTCTTGCGTATCCTCCCAAATTACCCATCCATTTCCTTAATCCATCTATCACAGGAGAATATAGATGAGATGGGGCACATTTCTTTTGACTTTGGTGATTACCAGAACTATTTATTTTTGTACAAATGAGATTGCAATAGCAATACATCAAATTAAGTACATGTATATACTCCTGAGCATACGAAAGTCTCTGACAGGCTGCATTTAAAAAAAAAAATGAAATAACAAAATAAGTTCAGTAAAAGTTTGGTAACCCACAAAGGGTGAACATACATGAATTCATTTTTTTCCCCATTTTCCACCTTAATGAAAGTCAAACAAACACAAGATGTAGTGTGCTCATTCTCACTTATATAACTATTTACAGACAAGATTACAGACAAGATTACAGACAAGATTACAGACAAGATTACAGACAAGTTTACAGATAAGATTACAGACAAGGGATTATTGCAATAAATACATATACATGTATAATGGGGATTGATAGGGTGAACATATCATAAAGTGTATGTAAATGTAAATATTATGTGCATAATTCAAAAGTACATGTAATATAAAGCCTACACATATTTCGAAACCCAAGTCTCTATTCACAGCACATGCCAAAAGTAGAAGAAATATTAACTGCAATGCGTCAATGTATATTTCATCTTTAGTTTATAATCTCATTACACTTTAAACAAAAAATAATTTTGAAGGATCCCATGACATTTTGTAAATAGAACCTTGAAGAAATTTCTTTAAAAACATAACTCTGAAGGATCCTAAATGACATCTCATGAATAGAACCTTGAAGAATCATACTTCCAATATCACTTTCAAGGCTTTGCACGCAAATGTCTGGTTACTGGTATATCTATTTGTAAATTTGTTGTCCACTGGGTGTTTTGATCCTCACTGGAGGAGTAGGTTTACAAGTACTATAAGAGCAGGCACACATTGGATTGATTTGATAGCAGTCCCATAGATCTATGAATCACTTCCAGCAGACACTTCAAATAAAACTTGAGGAACTTCTGAGTGACCAGTAAACAAATCCGTCCAAATCTTCTAGGTTTTCAGGCAAGAGGTGCTATTCAGGCATGGCACATCTCAATAAATGTGTCAGATTATATTGGGGGCCCTGCTGAGAAGATGAAAACATAAACACCACCCACACTACAGCTTACACACATCACTGTAGGAAGAAGAATCTATCCCTAACAAAGCATGTCACACATGTATTTCAACCATGGTCATCTGACTGACCAATAAAATTAGGCCAGAAATATGTTTATCAAAAGCAATAAGCAAAATCATCTTCCTTTCAAATATGTATACAGAATGTTTGGGACACTGTGAAACCCAGGCTTTTTTTAGAACAACTATTTTTTTTCTGAAAAGCACACATCCATTTTTCAGGCTTATAAACAGTTTACTTACCCAACATTTTCAAATGATTTTAGTAGAGCACTAAACATCTTAATATCAAGCAAGATATCCTTCCACACTTTGTATAACAATTACTCCACCCCCCCCCCCCCCCCCATTGTCCAAGGACTCCCACTTCACCCTAACTCCAAAAAAGGATACATAGCAAAATATATTTCAAAGTCTGTCAAAGGCATCTAAAATGTAATGGGCCCTGCAACAAACAACAGCCACTCAATGGGAAATCCTAGGCTGAGATATGTCTGCAAAATGGACAATATTTACAATTATTATCTGTATAGGTCATTTTAGCGGTGCATTAAAAACATATATTTTTTGTCTGCATGATTTGTCTGTGCAATATCAGAGCATACTGTATGAAAGGCCGAATTCCCCATAGGCTCATGTACAAAATTGGCCGTGCAATATTTACACGAGGTGCTTGCGCCGAGTGCTTTTGCATAGTATTGTAAATACACCACTAACATCACAAATTTAAATCTGTGCATTATTTGTTTTGTAAAACAGGTCGGCAGTATGACTTTGTAATGGAAAATATGTTAAAACCGCTCCAAATTTCCTCAGATCGCACAGACAAGGAGGCAACATCTGCTTTCTATTATGACATCACAAGCGTAGCCAGTGTGATGCGCCCCTTAGTAAGCGCATCAAAATCCTTGTGATAGACTTCTAGAAAGAACGCCTATTTCATGGCGCGTGTCTCAGTTTTTAGGCGCTAGAGGTAAACTGATGCATCCAAAATGCACAGTGCTGCACAAAAAATGCACGGCTGGAAGGTTGCGTAGAATTAAAGCATGACTGCACAAAATTTACAACGCAATTTACAACAAAGCATTGCGCAATTATGGAATACTCAGATGATGTCATAAAGAGCTGAGTCAATACTTAAATGACATCACAAAGAAGTAAATCGAACTTGTGTGATCGGAACGAATATGATGAGGGGCCCTATTAAACTGAATGTGGATGATGAAATAATTGTCACTGCATTCTAACTCACTTTCCTGTGGGGTATAGATAATAATAATTATATTGGATAGCTTTATTTCATGGAATACCAGAAAATATTCCACTCGTTAGGACCAATATTACACTCATCTTCAATTCATGCAATATTGGCCCTAACTTGTGGAATATTTTCTGGTATCCCATTCAGAGCCATCCAACATAGTATAATTAACGGTGAAGTTTCATGTTACAATGCAATGGTCTAGCAAGGCCCATCCTTCAATTTGAGATATCTCCGCCCTCACCTTGCAAAACTAAAAACTGACTGAATTATCCAATTTCATGTCTACTAATCACGCGTTGGTGGCCACTGAAGCCGATGACAGTAGGAACTATCTACAGGCCCCATTCGTCATATCCTGTAGGATGTCAGTGAAATGTAGGCAAGAACCAACCCTTGGACCAGAATTAGGGAGACCCCCTTTGGACAGACGGAAACCCTGCCCACTCCCCAGGGGATGCAGACACATTTAGGAGGATTTGTCAACTGAATTATTGTTAATCTCCAAAGAGATGAGTTATTTCCAAAGTCTGCTGAAAGCAAACAGAATTCATTCATCTTTCTTCACAACAGTGTTGAGAGACTAAACATCCTGGTATAAGACCAAATCTTCTCCTACATGCATGCTTTAATTTCCATTTAGCCTGTTAATATATTTTTTTCTGGACCTCTAGGAAGAACAGAAGGCATTTTAATAATTTCTATGAACAGAGCTTTCCAGCCATACTTTATTTTAAACTTTGATTTACAAATTGTATAACTGTTTGTTTGATGCATGTATGTTTATATCCATTTTTTTTTTCTATTACAGAAAACAAAACAAAACAAAAGACTTTTTAAAACTATGAATTATAAACTTCATTTTGAATATCTGTAAGAAAACAAATGAGGGTGCTTTACATCACTTGAAGGCTCATGTAGGCAATGTAAAATTTTGTGCAAGTATAAGACTGTTCTGATCAGACAGTTCCAAACACAAAATTTGGCAATGTCAATTACATGTGTCATTGAACATCTAATCAGTATGTTACCAACAAACCTTGCATCCACTTCATGAGTTACATCAGAGACAGTTTATCCAAGGAAAGGAAGGAATTGATAATTTCTTGGAAGTCGTTCTCAAGCAAAAGATTTGTCACTGCTAAGGAGTTGGTTTGTAGGCAGTGCTAATCAGGCTCTTAATCCCAGCAGCCGGGAGGTGGAATGGCTTGATAAGACAGAAGTGAGCTTAAGAAGGGATTCCTCAAGCTGTCACTGGTCATACCCTTAAGATCCTATTCCCAGACAGGACTCAAAAAGCTTGACAGAATATTGAGCCCACTTATTCCTGAAGCATAACATGTGTGGTGATTTAGACATACATATAGTTATATTCAAGTTGAGAGCAGGAGGCAGAGTATTAGAAAACCAGCTTGCCTCTGGATACCAAAATTTATCAATGAGCAAGCACATTTCACTTATAAAAGTACTTGTCATCCAAAGAAATTGAAATTTTTTCTTTAAGCCTATCAAATATAGGAAATGAAGGATATTGTTATGTATATGACACATCGTATTTAATCATTTATCTCTGATCTAATAAACCCAAAATATAATTGCTTTATCCTCTGAAATCAAGAATCCACTTATTTTTGTCAAATTTGATTTTTATTTTCAATTATTCGAGAATAACGGATAAATGGAAAACCAGATATCATAGTGCCTTCAGCACCACATAATGGCGGAAGCATAAAAATAGAGTAGTCAGTCACTCGGGATATCATCTGACTGCATTTCTCTTTTAATAACATATTACACCTCAGTTTCCCTCAGACCAAATAACGGTAGCTTGATAAATGCCACCTTAAGGACATTAACCGATCCCAAAGCTTTTCACATAAATATTGACTTCTCAATGTCCCCTTACTGTGTGTGTAGACAGTGAGTCTAATCACTAAAGTTAACACACATAATTGCCCAAGGAACACGACATTCCCCCAGACATCATGCACACATTTTTCTTTGGAGTGCATTTCAGTGTAAGGAAATGGGGAATCAAGTTCTATCGTGCTATAAGACAGTGACTCAATGATTGTAGTTTGATTGTATCAGCTGGTGTCTGCCCCCAAGAGATGTAACCTGCAGAAAAGCAAGACATCGTGGATTAGGTAGCTCAGACAATTACCCTCAGAAATTATCTCAGAAGTGCACCTGCAAAGGAAACTTTCTTTCTTAAAGCAATAGCAGAATGATCATTTATCCTTCATAGACCTTGAAGTAGAAATGTCATCAGTATTTTTAGAGTCAAGTTTCAGACAAATAAATGAAAAGATTTTAATTTTCATTCTCTTTTTCACTTTCTTTCATTTCTCTCGAGAATTTACATTCAAATCTTTGTATTAGCAATAAGTACTGCATATATAAAGCCATTAAATCCACAGTGAAGTAGTTGAAGAAACTTACATTCAGTTGTTGTCATGGTTTTTGGTGATTGTTGCTGTTTTAAATATGAAGGTAGATTTCTATCTCTTAGCAACAATATTCTGTCTACTAGTAACAAGGTGTGCCTCTCTAGTTTAAAGGATGTCATCCCATCTGTTTCCTTGTGTTGATGATGCTCTCCGGACAGGTGGGGCTACAAAGATGACACCCAATGCTTCATTCCTCTACCTGTATGCCAAACTTTGTTGTAGGGATTTGCTGTGTCTGATTGAAGTATGGTGATGATTTGTCAATCACCTCAGATGTGTTGACAAGTTTAAGATTGATCAGCCATCTCTTCCCTCTAAATTCCTCCATCCAGCTCTGTCTCTCCTAGACTCTTGCTCCTCTTCCTATGTCCATCTACCTCTGTCTGTCTCTCTCTCTCCTTGTTTCTCTCATCCAGTGGATAAGTATACCTGTCTGCTTGTTTGCATGTGTTTCTCTCTCTCTCTCTCTCTCTCTCCATTTCTACGTATTCCTATCTCTATATATTCCCAATTTCTTCCTATCTATCTATCAGCTTGGTATACTATACCTCCTATTCACTTCCCCCTTTTCCCTCCTTTTATCTCTTGTCCCCACTCTTACCATACACTCTCCCTCTCACCCACCCTCCCCATCCATCTATCTTTTTCTTTCTCTTTCCTTATCTCTCTAATGGGGTGTTGCAAGAAAGTTGCAATCGATTGCAAGTTGCAACTGATTGTCACTGGCCAATCAAAATCATTGTTGCATGCATGTCTTCTTAAAAGGGCAGACCCTGAGCCAATCAGAATGGTTGTTTCAAAATTAGCAATTATTTGCAATTGATTGCAACTTTCTCGCAACACCCCATAACTCTTTCAATTCTCTCTCCTTCCTTCCCTCCCCTGCTCTCTTTCTCTCTTTCTTTCAATCTCCACATCAGCAATTTCCTGCAACATTATTCAACATATATATGCAAAACTTCATATAATAAGAATATTTCTACATTCCACTACAACGATCAGGTCTTGAATAATAAGTGAAGCCTTGAGCTTTTAAGGAAGGAAATCAAACTTTGGGATGTCACTTCTAGTGCATGTAACACAACTTTTCATCTTTTCGCATTCAGATATAGAAGTGCTTTTGACAGGGTTGAGATAGGCAGTCCAACACTGTCCACAGCAATCACGTCTAGCTGTCTAATCCTGACTCGACCCTGTCCAGCCAGGGTTCCCTAGGGAAGCCAACTTCACAAGTCAAGGGAAATCAATGGTGGCGTACCTCATCAATGGACCCTCTAAAACTCTTCCCTCCTTAAGTCCTACCTTCAAAATCAGCAAACGTGCTCATGTCAGTTTAATGTGTTGGCCTCTTTTTCAATCTATACATAATCACACTTTATTTCCTTTAATGTTTGAGTTTCTCTTCCTTATGTCTAAATTTTTTATTCATTTTCTTCAATTTGTGTAGTAGGTCCCATTTCATATCCCTGTCTTAAGTAATTTGCTGAGAACCAGTCTATTCTGTTAGCCTTCTCCTACAACTTTTGCTCTAGAAATCAAACTGGTAGTCACATGACAACAATATAGACATGGAACTTGTATCTTTTGTACTGCAGGCATATCATGCTGTATGCTACAACATGCACTTAGTACGCTAATGTAACTAGCTGGAATAATACAACTGTCCTTAAAAACTCTTCTTGTTTGTAGAGAATCGGGTCAGTGAGCCAAATGCATGTGGTGATGATGCTGATGATGCTGATGATGATGATGATGACGATGATGATGATGATGATCATGATGATGATGATGATGATGATGATAATGATAGTGAATATAATCTCGCTGTAGCTTACCTGCTGTGGCAAGACTGCATCTGTACCTATAAGTTGTGCCTCATTGCTGATTGGATGTTCCTCTCCAACGCTCACTTGTGCTTGGCCAATGTTTGCTGTCATGTGATCATTACTGGTGTGTAAGTCATCACCTCCGTGTACTATAGCCGATGCATCATTAGAAAGTTCTAGAAAGATAGAAAGAAGTTCCAAGGTTAAACTGTAGGGATACAATAGCATGTTGGCATCTTCACTGAATGTGTTTCAATTTCCTGAGCAAGCTGCAATACTGTAAACTAGTACCAAAATGAAACTAATTCTTAACAACATTATCAGAGTTGTCATAAACTTACATACTAGTATATCAAAGTATCATTTGAAAATCATTTGAAAATACATGCATACATGACAGATGCATATATATATATATGAAATAAAAAAAATAATTTTTTCCCTGCTGCAATGGGGTTCAAACCCATGACTTTTGCATCTCCAGTCAAGTTCAAGTATTCAAATCACTCGACATACAGTACTCGCAACATACAGTAATTTAAAACAAAAAACAAAAATCTTTAAACACAGGGGTTTCTTTTCTTCAGTACTATCATATGAGGAGTAAATGCAAAAATTCCTTCATCTGTACATTAAGTTGACCTTTATAACTACTGTTTATCTTCTACCTTGTAAGGGACCTTGGACCCTAAAATAGCATTGGTGCAGTACAGAAATATCTACATGCATCACTGGTATTCAAAGAAAAAAGAACTGAAATAGATCCAAAATATAAACTTGCATATTATTTTTCCCCTTTTTCTGCAGTCAGTGTGCTATCCACCTGACACTTTACCATGATACCCTGACACATAGAGGTCAAGAGGAAGCAGTCCTGACGAGATAAGACCTGGTGGATCTCCTAAAATGTTTGTGATTGACGAAAATCTCAGCACGCTACCGAACAACATGAATGATGTTCAAGGAGAGGATATACAAATTATTGTACAAATGTTTAATGAACTTCCCCCAGGTTTTTTCCCAAGTGGAAAGTGAAAAGTGATGATTTCCAAGCTAACGAATGGTGCACTGGGCACTCTTTTGATTAAAGGATTGTCCAATACATGTATACTTTTGCAATGATAGCTAGGGCTAGGCAATCAAATTGCAACTCCAACTGAATTCCTCATTTTCAACCAAAGACCCACCACAATACAAACCCTGAATTCTAACATAACTTAAAACAAATTATAAACCAAGTCCTAACCATATTAATTTGATGAAATATAACCAAAAACAAATGATTTGATCAAATATACAGGTATTTTCTGAACATTTTCAATAAAATTTTACTACAGAAAAAAAAAGCATATGAAAATGTCATAATCTTTTTTTATATTTATATCAAAATGTCATAATCTTACTACTTCAAGATCCATGTACTCCATCGATGTCTACATCATCAGTAATATGACTTCTCTTTTGTTCAAATTTTTGTCTAACTCCTCCAGTTTTAAATTACCTAGGAATACGTTTCTGTCATTCTGATGTTCCATTGGCTGGGATGATTTTTTTTTTCTTCCAAAATCTCAACATTACCCTACGGTTTATGAGGTTGTTCCTTTGAAAGGCATCTTAGCCACAAGAGACAGTACATCTCTTTCAACAATTGTTTATTCAATACATAATCTCATACCTAGATACAAACATATGACAATGTCCACATGATAAAAGCCTGTCTACACTGCTGAATCTATTTGCAGTGTGACATTAGTCATGTTCATATGTCAAGTACTGACAATAATGCAAGACAAAGAATTTAGCCTGTGGCAAGATCCTCTAATCCAATTTCTCTTAATGATTCATATGCACGAACCGTCAAAATTTGATTGAATTTGAAAGAGCAGTATGACATGATACAACAGCTCATTGCTCAATTAAATTTAGCACCTGGTACACATAAACATTTTCTCGTCATACCAAGACTTTAAAGATCTTAGTAGCCCCTGCACAAGGCTCATGACCACTAATTAAACATTAGAATACTGAAATATGATTTCCTGATCCACTAAACTCAAGAAAAAATGTTGGACTAGATCCTCAACACAGTTTTATTAACTGGTATGTAAACAAGGATTTAACCCTATAAAGACTGAGGGGGGGGGGGGGGGAGGGGGGAGGGCATCATATCCCTTCCCGACAATTTTGCCATGCATTATTCACACTGCTACATTTTTATTCTGTAAACACTCTAATTGTATGTTAAACTTTTTTTCTTCAAATTCCTTTCATAGCCATTAACTCCAACTTAACCTGCAAAGTTTGGGGGGAGGGGAGGGGGGGGGGGGTTACTTCACACATAATAACTGTACACATATGATATTTTTTCAGGTGAATGGTACACTTGAAATGAAGGCATACCAAAACGAAATAAAAGCTGGATATTGAACATGACACTAAACAAGTCAAAGATACGGTATATGTTCCAAGCCTTCCATAGGGAGCATGGGTGACAAGATTCAACACATGTGGACTCACACGCAAGCTTTCTAGAGAGTGGTGACATTTAAATTCTCTAGAGATTACCATTGCACATTGCATATAATCACGATATAAATGTAAGACACTTTGACATGGACTTCACCGTTATTTTGGCAATCATATTTTCCAAATATATAAATCCAATATCAGGGTCAAGATGGGATACCCATAGACTTTTAATGTAGTACTCAAAATGTCTTGGTGACATGACAATGATTCATCAACTGTATGTTAAATACATTTTACCATCATCAATGCGTAATCCTCCGAGTATTTTGATATGTACATGTATTCATCCCTTCGTCCTAAACCCAAACCTTCAGTCCAGTTGTGTTCCTACTATAGGTAATAAAACAAGTCCCTTTGGAGCTCCCCAATCTATGCATGATATCAAAGGGTGAGTAAATATATACTCTATTTTCTCCTATTCAGAGATATGGGCAAAATGGATCTCATCAAAAGTGCCACAGGTTTTGTTACTGTTACATGTAGTTCAGAATGCTAAAATACCTAAATTAAATAATAAAAGATGAAATATCAATTCAGTGACATGCATGGTTCTCGCCAGTACATAACACCCATGGTTCCAATACCATGCGTAAAGGATTTCAGACAAGGAAGAACCATGTGTGAAATTGCTGCACCATGCATGGCAACGAGGGTAAAAATACATTGGAGTATATATTCCTAACAATAATGATAAATGCCACAGATTGTTTTGCTTTTTGGCAATGTATTTTTACTATAATGCCATTAGTAGACAACTCCTGCTTACCAAGAAGTATTTTTCATCCTTTTGCTATAGCATATACTGCTGCCACACCTAACTTTAGGTGTTATTCCATAAAACTTCCGTAAAACTTCCGAAAATTCCGCGCTTGGCGCAGAGGGGGAACCATGTGTGGATTATTTTCTAGTGAGAACCCTGGTGACATGTATGCACATTTTATGACCTCTCCCTGACCTCCCCCCCCCCCCCCCCCCCCATAGTAACTGAGTAATCCACAAAGGAACAAAAAAATACATGTGCTTTAAGTTCATATTTTAAAAGTCTGAGAATAAAGGATGTTTTCTTTATAATGAGGGGAATTTCCTGCTCCCACATCAACACAGTAGCTCCTGACTCACGAGTTTCATCTATCACTTTGCATTTAACTAGCTCAGTCTGAAGCAATATGAGGAAATACAACTAGGACTGCACATTCATTCTTCTTCCAAGCTCAGCAGCATTATGGAAATGAACTAATGATAATCAGTCCCCAAGTAGGATTCATATACAAGGCAGTCATAGTCCTTGGTTTGTCATGCTTTAAATCACATGCAGCTGGCTAGATCTCTATCGGATCTAAAAACTATTCTCCGCATAAGCATGACAGTGCTACCGTGTCTCTAGGTCCCTAAATTAGGTGGCCATGTGATTTCTGATGAGTTTAGAAATCTTGCAGAAATGACTAATGTATTTTGGATGATAGGTTTACTTTTTGTTAAGAATATCACCCCTTCTCAAAGTAAAAATTATGGAGAGCTGCATACACATTCAACAACTCTGCAGATAATTTGGCAAATACGTTTTTATAATTTATTTCATATATCTATGTCATTGTTAGTGCATGTGATGACTACTTTGTTGATTTTGTGGGCCCCTCTTTCTCCTAGCTTTACATAAAAAAATAGACGATAAAACATTCACTAACAAAAGTAACTTAATTTTCCAAAGAAAGGCGAATAACGTAGATGAAGGTCTATGGCTCTGCAATTTTCATTTTAATACTACCAAAAACAGCTGAGCTATAAGACTGATATAGAAGACCACCAATGTTTCCTGTCTTAAAAAAACAATATTAATTCTCTCAACAATGTACACATACACCTCTGAAAGTACACAACTATGCTTTGCATAATTCACCACTAGAGGGAGCAATGTATCTTGTAGTTAGGTCAATTAAAGAGTACCTCTCTCTCTCTCTTACTGAACCAACTCTTGTAACCTTGCATTAAGCTTACCTGTACCTGACTGGTGCATCTCACCACACATGTCTGTCTCATCTTGACCTAATGAGGGCACTGTTTGCCTAGGATTACGTGCTGTGATGATGATTTGCTTTGAATTTCCATCTACTCCCACATCTCCTTCATTCCCCTGCAAAAAAAAAAAATTAAATAAACACAAAAATTGTTAACATTATCGTGTGGCAAAAGTTACAGTACTCTCCTTAATAAGCACCATAATAAAGAATTACATGCTTACATCATTTCTGAAGCCAACAGTTCTTCATAACTACAATACATTCAGGAATCTCCACAGGATTTTCTTTACACTTGGTCTGAATAGAGTGAGAAATGGACATACAGTCATCTGACATCAACATTTCTCAAAACAAATCAATTCAACCTCCAGAATCTGTTCATGTAATCTCAGTAAACACAGCAATTATTGTGTACATGGAATCTGCACTTCACATTGGATTCCCAATAGAGGAGCAATAACGTGGGACTTCCTAAATTGATCCAAAATAGTAGAGGTGCCATAGTCGAGTGGTTTAAGGTGCTTGACTGTAGACACGAAAGTCGGGGTTCGATCCCATGCATGGCACTTATGCCCTTGAGCAAGGCATTTTAACTACATTGCTCTTTTATCGTATATCAAATAAATTAACATACTACAGACATATTGATACCAACACGTGTGTGTGTGTGTTTCTTTAAAAAAATTTTTTAAAAGATCCAAAATTTGCTTTAGAAACTGACCCAAAATTTGCTTTGGCAAGAGTGCTCAATGCTCTGTTTTTTTTCAAATATATAGGATTATACATTGTAGGTAGGGTGGTGGCTGGGTGTTAGGATTAGGAATAGGGTTAAGATTGGATACTGTTTGGTCCTGCATTGCAGTTAAGAGCTCACTTATCTACAAATATGACCGCAGGCACACAAAGCTGTGTCTAAAGTTACACATGACTTTACAAATGACTTGAATATGCAGAGTCAAATGGGATGCCCAAATATTTTCCAGACGTTTTAACAAAGAATGACCGTATTTCCCGAAATCTCAATTAAACTTTGAAAATAAATATAACTGGCAATGGCATTAAAAATGTTTTGCTATTGATAATGTTAATCTACAACTGCATATTTCAACTTAAGCTTCTGTCATTAAAAAAGAATGAGATTCCCATTCAGCTTTTCATACAAGTCGTTCCTTAAGTCATACGTAACTTTGCACACAGCTTTGTGACCCCCCCCCCCCCCCCCCCCCCCCCCCCCCCCCCCCGGTGTCATATCACCCTTTTTACCTGCACATTTGTCACTTGGATGATGATATGATTATCAGCATGCACAGTGGTCATCCCCTCTCCCATGAACAAAGAGCTTGTAGATGGAAGATGAGCCAGAGCTGACTGAGGGAGTATCAGTGATTGAAGTCCTGATCCATCATCTATGTTGCCTCCTGATCAAAGAAAGTTATACACAACAACCAACAATATCATTATAATTAAGATAATTTTCTATGCAATCTGATAGACAGGTGATGGGCAATTCCAGTGTAACAGACATGACAGACCTGTTCTTGCTCATTTAGGATGTTTGAAACAAAATAATGTTATAAAACATATTCAGCTCATGAAATAGACAAATCTAAAATGCAATTACTAATTCTTACAGCATGATCTAAGAAATGTGCAAAGCTCTAGGATTTACATAAATGGAGAATAGATCCTACAGGAGGTACAAGACATAACTGAAACTGCCAAAGTGCTATTTTTTTTTTCCATTGGTGTTCTACTTGCATATTGAAGAAAATGGAAATCTTCCTGGAGACAATTTAATCTTAATGAAAAGAGAGGATAGAGAGAAGCAATTCAAAAAGAGTTAAATGAAAAGTGGCTTTAAAATGAGAAAGTTACTAAAGTTTGAAAATTTTCTATTTACTTCCTATGGCAATCCTCAAATTGGCAATATTGCTTCAAAATGTCAGGTTTTTGTGGACAACTCTCCATGTTTTGAATACAAAATTTCAGATTTTCTCCATTATCTCTCAAGGTGCATCTTGTCTCTTTCTAAGCTCAAGATATATCATAGGACAATGTATTTGACACAAAATACAGTATGTTGATTTCAAATAAAGAAAAAGTTGTAGTTTAAAAGATAATGGCAAATATCTGAAATTTTGTGTATAAAACATATGGAGAGTTGTCCACAAAAACCTGCCATATTGAAGTGATATTGCCAATTTGAGGATCGCCATAGAAAGTAAATTAAGACGTTTCAAACTTTCATAACTTTCTTATTTTGAAACCGATTTTGATTTAACTTTTTTAGAATTGCTTCACCCTATCTCTTTTCATTCAAATTGAATTGTCTCCAGGGTTTCCTTTTCCTTTTATAAAAGTAGAGTTACCTGAAGCTGAAGAGCCCAGCTGTACATGTATAGGTACTTGAACAGTGAGAGTACCATTCTTCATTTGGTTTTGATGAGGTTCAAGAGGTGCAGACACAACCCGTCTCTCTTCTTGAACCCTACGTCTGTTGTGAAGCAACCTCAAGTGCTCCAATAGTGCTGAAAAAAATAATGAAATGCATGATAAAGTCAACATTTTTTCATTTAGAACCTCCAATGTATGACAGTAATCTGCTGTTTAAAAACTGCAATTTAAATGCATGAAGGGATGTACACTTTTTACATATGAATACACATTTCTAGCATTTTAATGAAACTAATGTCCATGTACCTACAACATTGGGAAAAGGGCACAGAAATTAAAAATCATTTAACTTGATGCAATAACTATATACAGGGTGAAAGAAAGAGAGAGGCAGAGCATGCACTTTCATTGCAGAACACATTAAGGGGTTATTCAACTACAATCTTAATTTACTGGTGTTCTCTTTGAATAGATTAATGACTTAAGGCACATACAAAGTGGAAAAAAACCCTGTGGTAAACCCCCTATTTTTTTTTCGGGGGGGGGGGGGGGGGGGGCGAATAAATGGGATATGAGCAACAGAAATAACAAATTTAAAAAAAAAACGCTGAGGCAAAGAGCATCTTTTTTTACCTCCTGGCAGCGATAAGGTGTGGACCAATCAAATTCTTATGAAGTTAGTGCAAAATATTACGTCACAAGTTTGTCCCAGCAACTTTTGGCAAAGCCTCTTTTATTGGAGTGTTAACTACTAGTCTACTACTGACATATTAACGTGCATCAAATTTTCATAAGTGAGGTGTAAAAAAAACCATGGGGGTTTGTCGCTGGATTTCTGAATGAGCCTTTAGTGTGTACAGAAAAAAACAAACATCTTTTTTGCCTCCTGGCGGCAAAAAGGTGTCGACCAATCAAATTCCTGTGAAATTAGTGCAAAATATGATGACACAAGTTTGTCTAAGAAATTGGCAAAAGCCTTTTTTATTGGAGCATGAATTACTATTGACAACATTAGCGTGAATCAAATTATCATAAGTGGGGCAGAAAAAAAGAATGGGGGTTTGCCCCTGCATATCTGAATGAGCCTTAAGTTTGTACAGAAAAATAAATAAATTAGTTAAGGAAGTGAATCATAAAAATAAAATAGATGTATGAGTTATGAGCATGTGATCTTACTTTTCATATCAGAGCCATTAACTTGTCTCTTTAGACTCCACCACTTAGATCTCAACCATTGGGGTGATCTCACACTCTTCCAGTTCTTAGCAATATCCTCCCAATCTATGTCACTCTCATTCTCCACTCCTGTATCACCAATCCTAAATAACAACAACAAAAAGGAAAGAATGACATTTCATTTTTACCATCAATTACAAACAAGTTATGGGGTGAGAAAATGCTTTAATACAAATGCTTGTAAAAATGACAATTTTTGTTTATCAGGCAGTTTTCTTTTGATTTGGATCAATAAACAATATTAAGCCTCTTAATGAAGTTAGAAATGGTGATGTTTTCACAACAGATTTCAGGTACTTTAAGGTTTCAGAAAGAATATTTACTTTATGCTATGTTTCTCAAGTCAACTTTCTTTTTTATTAATTTATGTTATCTGAACAGTACCATACTTTATAGTGTTGTCAAACAGAAGACAAGCCTCCACATTATGAGTAATCTATGATTCCGATTTCATAAGAATTGATATTAAATTTTCATCCACAAATGTTCATAGCGTTGATTACCTATTGATTAGAGTAAGCTCATCATCCCTACTCCATTCTGAGCCTCCAGTTTGCTTCCAATTGAGGTAGTTGAGCCATTTAGCCCTGCACTGTTTCTCTGTTCTAGTGACAACCTTTTCAGCTACCTGAGACCATGAGATACCAGTGGTCACACTCTCACCAGGCTGGGCTCCAGATAGAGAAAAGACTGCTTCTGTCAGGAGTCTCTCTTCTTCTGCTGTCCACTTACCTATGTACCAAAAGATGAATGTGGAATTTAACATGTTCACAACATTTTGGTTTGGGTAATATTCCATTGATGAAAGTAAAAGTTGCAATCTGCAATAATCTGCAATTCAGCCACCCCAGCTCTAATCTCAAATAATGCACACAAATACTTTATGTACAAAGCATTGTGTGGTTGTTATTTGTTTTTGTGTTGTTTTTTGTTTGTTTGTTTGTTCATCTCTCTGCCACAAAATGACCAATAAGTCACTGTGGAGTTTTAGAGTACGGTAAACAGCTAAAATAGAGAGTTTAGGGTTGAAAAGTTGATATTAGGTTTTTTTTCATATTTTCTGATAGTTCATTTATTGACTTGCTATCTGACCAAATTTGGGAGCCATCTGTAATGTTGAAATGTGTGGGGGTTTTTTTCTTTAAACTAAAATTACCATTTTGGGGAGAATTTTTAAATAAAGATATGCCAGCATGCTGGGGAAAACCTTCACATTAAGATGTGCACATAACTCAGAAGTTATTCACTCTGTGCCTTTAAAATCTTAACAAGGAGAGAAGTATATTTACTTTGAAACTTGTCCAAGTTTGAGCCTTATCTGATAATCCCTTCATTGTCAATACTAGTCAATTTTCATTCAACCTTTCAGTGAAATAGACAATAGGACATCAGTATGGCACTCCTACGTGGTCACTCCTCTTTACATCCTGTTTTCTGTATTATTCTGGTGATTAGCCTGTCTGACAAGCTCTCATTCTTATTGCAATTTCAAAGAGATTGCAGGGTCTTCACAACGGAAGCTGTATGTTATTCAAAAGCCTAGAGTTCAAGCTTTCAAACTACGTTAAAATGTAAAAAATGTAAAATTTCTGACTTATTGTTTGTTTTGTGGTGGAGGGTCACATTTTAATTTATATAATGCTACATGCGTATCAAACTGAGGAGAAGCCCTGATTTCATATAAAGGAAAGTATCTAAATGTAGAGTATTACCTCTGTTGCAAGAATCTTTGAGAAGTCTGAACTTGTCCTTGACAGATGAAGCACTACGACCCATCTCAGCTCCAATGAAGGCCCAGTCATTGCCATGCTTAGCTCTTAACCTATCAGAAAAATATGTGGAGAAAGACCAAAAAAGAATTACCTTCTAGAATGCTAAAATCCTAAATCAGCTCTGATAAAAGTTCTTATACAATGAAAAGAATCGACCTTAACAAATTTGAATACAGCAATTGACACACTGACACCATGCAAAATATAATTTACATGCATTTCAAACAAGGAAGTAAACAAAACTTTTTAGATGCATTAAGCCAACCCCTTTGAAACATGTCTAATTATTCATAATCAAGCACTTCATTACTTACTCTTTTAGTTTCTTGATATCTTCAGGGGTATACCTGTAAAACAACAAAAAATGCAAAACAAACCAGATTAACAAAGCTGAATGGCCGTGATAACTTTGCCCGGTAAGCATGCATGTACATACATTTTGCTACTACATGTAGTCTGTATCCATGATTTCTAGTAAATAATTTAGTTGCCATTATAATTATAAATGTGAAAATATCAGTTATCTTTAACCCACTGAATACGATGCCCAAGATAATGTCTATGGTTAGGGCCTATGGAAAATGCTTGTTATACTGAATCAAATCAAGCTCAACAGGTTAATAAAAATGTTAAGGGTATTAATAAATTCTAAAGTTTGCTGATTGGTTGTAGATTGCACATTCCTTGTTTACAAATTTTGGCCAGAAAATGACTCCTTGTTAATGACTGTAGCTTTCTTCATTCTAATTATGTAAATATCAGGAAGCCTGTCATTGTTACACGCCTGCTTGTGTGGATTTCACAGAAATATTTCCTGTGTAATACACAACCTGTCAATCAAAGATGTATGTTTCAAACACACTCTCTCTCTCTAGGAAGTTCTGAGGCCTTGCAATATCTCTTCTGCAAACTTTCATATCAATTTGCAAGTATACACACCTAATTACTACTTTTCTTTGTGATCCTACTATTATAGTAGAGAATTAGAATTTCACCAGAAACATACAATCATTGATGGCTTTGAGATCATACAATGTTGTATAAATGTACCTTCCCACATGATTCTTCTGATCATACATCCGGATGACACGCCGGTAAACAGCGAAGAGGGGTCGCTGCAATCCTTGGGCAATGCTGCGATAAAAATTCTTCCGGTTGTCTTTGCTATTATTGAAGATGACCTCACTGGCATCACCCAGTTTATGGTCCTGTTAAAATAACACACAGACACGAGCAGTTTCACAGAGCAAGTTTCAAATCATTGAAGGAATGAAAGAATATCTGCTGTTAATGATTAATTCTGGATGTGTACCAGAGTAAAACAAATTACACATAAAATTGTTGCTTTGGAATTCATACAAAGCAATGCCTTTTAAAATAAAGAATTTCTGCCATAAGGGCTCTCATGAATATTTCAGTGTTCAAAAGGAATGTTCTTGAACGTGTATATGACACTGAAAGAAATGTGATATTATCATATGATATGACAATATCATGAAGAAATTTCAAAGATGATCTACAAATAAAAAGTGGCCTAAACTCCATAGATAGTATATAACAATCTTTATACAACATTTGGATGACAAGATAATGACATAAATGGAGCTTACCTTGACATACTGATCAATATTCCTTTCCAGGAGTTCAATTTCATCACTTGACCACATCCCCTGCTTCCATTTATGGCCTGCAGTTTCAAAGGGAGGGGAGGGGGGGGGGAGAGAAATAATGGTATGATAAGCAAACTTATTTGACTCTAACTATTAGTTTTTCTAATCTACAAATTTTAATTCCCTTTCTCTCTTTATCGCTGATTTGTTTATTACAAAAGTGTAAATAATAATACTACATCAAATTAAGATTTCTTAAAATCCTCTCTCTTATCCATAATTTTCATATGTATGCTTCCGATCATCCTTCAAGCTCTTATAAATAATTGTCTTTAAAGAAGTCAAGATAACAATGATTTACATAAAATATAAAAATATAAAATTATTCCAGCTTACCTTGTTCTGACAGAGAATCTTTAGAGAATTTAGTGGTAAACCATGACTGAGTTACAGGATCATAAGGCTGAAAAATCAAATGCATATCATTTCACAAATGATCACATAATAGAAAAAAATATAGTTAAAATTTGCACACCAACTGTAAGGAAAGTTGAAGTAATTATTTCTGAACATGCAGGCATTTGCCTATTCATTTTTACATGTTAATCAAGAGTATTCCATCTATATTTACCATTTATTTCATTTTTTTTTTTTAAGTTCTGGAGCTACAAATGTTATTTTAGATAAATATGTATGAATGGTTTACAGTGCACATAAAGACATCAAATAAAATGGAAATTTCTATTTTACATTTTAATAAAAAAAACATTAGTGGGCTTGTATGATATCAAAAATGTCCTAAATCAGAGTATAAATTTAAGGGATAGTGGAGGTTAAACTGTTTTCATCGTGCAATTAGAAATGCTCACCATTTCTGATTCCTTTATTTCTTGCATACCAGTTAACCCCATCATATGTGAGCTACCTGATGCTGATCCATCACTTGTGTCTCTCTTGTTTAAACCATATCCTACAAGATGAAGAATATTAAACAGAAAAAATAGCTTGTTTTTACCTTTGGTGTACATGCTGCATTACTATTGAGGGTAATATATTATTTGTACATTTACATCTAGAAGCCACATCATCTTTATACTGAGCTTCTGGATATAAACTGGGTTCCAAAAGAAACTTATCACTTTTTCAGAGCAATGCTCACTAAAATCTACTGCATCAAAATTAATCATATTTAGACACAGATAAGCTACAATTCTCCTTAATGACCCACATTTGAAAATTTTAAAGATCAGTTTTGCTATAAAGGAGAAAAATTTGATGAAATTGCTCAAGGTTACTTTTTAAAAACCACAGAAACTGCTCGCTGAGAACCTCCGCCAAAGGCCGCCTATTCAGAACATTCCAAAGCTGTTCATTCAATTTCAAAGGCGGGTTATTGTTACCGCTGTACTGCCCATTGTCCATACCAAGCACCGTGTCTGGGAGGCAAGCAGTTTTTGTGATTTTAAAAAATTACCTCTTGCGATTTCACCTTATTTCATTCTTTTTTGACTCAACAAAATGTAAACATTTTTGGTTGTGCTTGGTAAGGAGTATTTTAGCTAATCTATGCCCAATTATGATCGATTTAAATGTTCTGGATTTCAATGTGTATCCCTCTGAAAAAGTGATAAGTTTCTTTTGACACTCGTTTACATACATGTACATACGTGCATTCAAGCTTCAAAAAAGTGCTGATTAAATGAAAATGTGTTGGTATTCAATGCATAATTTGCCTATGGCATCGACAAATGTAGATGTACATGCTACAAACATACCGGTACCTAAAAAAAAATTTTAAAAATAAAAACTTTCAAGATATGAAATAGTAACACTTTTATTTAATGGCTGATGGTTTTGTCAATGTAATATCAAATCCATATTGTTATCTTCACGCAAACACAAAATGGAAAATAAATGGTAATTGTTTTAGTAGTTGCATACAATTATATGATTCAATAAAACACACTAGCTGTGCTGAATACCTCTTCTGAGCCAGATGCCCACCTTCTGTACTTCCTGCAACTAAATTTATTCCTCTTTAAAGAAACCAAAACTCTCAAGTCAAGTAATTTTTTAAATCTAAATTAAAGCTAAATTAAAGCTAAAACATAACAAAATACATGTAAAGAGTGAAAATTTGAACAAAATAGGACACCAAATAAAAAAGTTATGGCTCTATGAAATTTTCTGACATTTTTTTTTACACTATGTAGCTACTGATGACATCATTCTGTGGACAACTCTCAGTATGTCTTGCACACACATACAATGTAATTAAACATTTTCATTATACTTATTTTCTTAAAGGCATTGGTTAACATTATAATTTTTTTAAAAAATCATTTTGCTACTTGAAAATGAGATAAACATAAGGGTTATAGTGTAAAAATACCAGTCTGGAAGTTTCAAAGTGTAATACCCACAGGAAAAAATGTGAAGTTATTGTGAAACAATGTTTGAACAATATATTGGGTCGGTTGCACAGACGTACATGTAAGGAGTATGTGCACACTGGCTCACTGGACCATTCTGTGTGTATTGGTGTATCACGCGGAAGGAGGCAGATAACAGTATTTTTTAACTCAAGCAAAACGGTCCTCTTATTTATTGTCTCTGAGACGAAAAATAATGAAATAGCGGTTTGCGTTTTACAATTTTTCATTCCAAATTATGGTTGGTTTCAGGGTTTTTTAGTACAAATACAAGTACTCATACACATGTTTCATCTTAGTTTGAGAATTTTTAAATCAGCTGCTCACAAAGTTAGCCAAAGCCTTTAAAGCTCAAATAATGTATAATATCATTTTCTCCACAAAATATTTGGGATTAGGACAATGAAAACATGTGTTCTTCAAAGAAAATAAATAATGTAATTCTGTGTACAAAACATACTGTGAGTTTTCCACAAATTATGTCACCAATAGCTATGGGTAGTATCAAAACCAGAAAATTTCATATAGGCATAACTTTCTTAATCTGTGTCGGATTTTGTTCAAATTTTTCGCAGAAGTATTTCATTTTATGTTTAAGAACAGCCCGACTTGAGGGTTTTGGTTTTCTCTCACAGACTTTATGATTAAATTCTAATCTTACCATGATCGACACCATCTACTGGCACAACAACAATGCAAGCTTGGTTCATAATGCCATCATCTGCTCCCGAGGGTATACCAACATGTCGGACATCTGGTACATCAATATCCATCTGACTGCTTGATGCTGGAGGCAGGAGACCTACTGCACTAACCACCTCATCTTCATCTACATGCAGCTCAAGGCTGTCCTTCACATCCATTCCTGTATAGACAGAACAACAATATTTCAAATAAATTAATAGAATGTTTTTTAAAGATAATCTTGTTTCAATGAAAATTGTACAATTAATCAAACTCAAAGCACTATCTTTAGAAAAACGTACTAAAAACGTACACTAAACGTACACTAAAAACGTACCTCTTTAACTTATTTTATGAATGATTTTCTGTTACTTGTAATGTTGTTTGCCCCCCCCTTCACTTGTGCGCCTTGAGCATCTCTTACGAGATGGATATGGCGCCTAACAAATTGCATATATTATTATTATTATTATTAAAAATGATCAGCTTTTTGTTTTTGTTTTCCTTTATCTTTTGCAATGATTTTCAAGTTTAATAGAAAACAATAAAGACTTTATTTCAGCTGGAAAAGTGGAAATATAAATTTTATTTTATGTAAATGAAAATGTTAATGACTGCCTGGATATGAAATAACAACAAAAAAAAGTTACTTTATTTCTTAATGAATTAAATGTAAATTACTTGCAGTACACAAAGATTATGTGAAGCAGATTGCAATTGTTTAGCCTTATTGGAAAAAATACACACCATACCCATACTAGGACAATAGTGTATCATGCCGTAATTTTCCTTCATCACTGAAGTTCTATTTGAAATACACAGAAAATTATAGTAGGTTTCCTTCATGAAGAAGTGAAGGGAGCAAAAAATTTGGTGTAGCATCTAATGGATTTTGTACATAGACCAAAGTTATAGGAATAACGTTTTAATTTCTCTCTTCTTCTTTCACTCACTGACTCAAATTAAAGTTAGAGTCAGACTCAGACCACTAGACTAACTGTTAATTCATGAATCTAGATCTAATCTACTGTATCTAAATATATTTTATTTGAACTTAAATAATAAAGACCCTTGGAATAAGTAGAGAGCAACAAAATAGATCTAAAGCTTAATTGCAGCATACCCTACCATTTCCTAATGACCATGTAAATGCATGTACATTGTATATAGACCTAACTTTCATGACTTTATGCCTCGTTCTGAGTGAAAACGGGTAGACTCTATGGGTGTATAGCGTGGTGGTAGGGTACTCTGCAATTGTTCCCAAAATAATATCATTACTATTGGATATCTTTTGTTGCAACGTTCAACAACTGAACTTCTTTTTTACAAGTTGCTTTCAACGACAACGTACAACGTACTGCTGGTACCGGTACGTCCATCGGCACCGGCAGACACGCATGTGCTCCCAGAACTTGTTGTTTACCGTCCGGGAACTTCTCGGCTTCAAAAGCCAGGATGCTGGTGCAAATGACCAGGATGTTTCTTGTCTTTCAGCGCGAGAATATGAAAACAAACCCGAGAAATTTGTCACGATATTAATTCATAAACTTAATTTAATGTTTCAAATCCATATTCTTCATATCTTTAACAATTGGCAGAAACGCACAAGCAAAATAAAAAAGAATGAATTACCGAAATATCTCCTCCAATAATCACAGAATTCCAATCAGTTTGGGGTTTCAGACGACATTCCAATATGGACCCGTGCACAAAGCGAATTTTTTTTTCCGTACATGGAAGCGCAAATCCTCCTTGTGCGCATGTTAAGCTGTTAAAACGCACCCCGCGCTATAGTGTAACTTGCCGGTTAAGTTGCTAAAAAATAGTTTTTTTCTGCTAACGCGTACATCGTATGACGAATTTGTATATACAGCACGGTGGAAGGACGGACGGGAGTGTGCGTTGTAAGTGGTCTTGTATGGCACCAAGCAGATGGACAGTTCCTGATAATTCGGTACCAGCAGTAAGCAGAGGCAGCGCTCGGGGGGGGGGGGGGGGAGGGCATATCTCTCTTTTTTTTTTCTTTTTTCAAGTGCTAAAGAGAGAAGAAGAAAGAAGAGTATGGACAAGAGAGGGCAAGGTCATGCAACTATAATAACCTTATTTGTTCATTTAAAATGGATATTAACTCACCCTTGGGCGATTTTTTTAAGACCCCCCTCCCATATTTTTTTGCCAAGCAATTTTCCCATATAGCTCATAAAATAGTGGCAGTATCTATTTTTATCAAATGCCCAGTGCTTTTATGAAAAAAAATTATACACGAAATAGCACCATCTAATGAAAAGTGTGAAAGCTCCCGCCCCCCCCCCCCCCCCGGTCACTTCACTTCCTCGTTTACCCCCCCCCCCCCTTCCCGTTTCTCACAACTCTGGATCCAGCCACGACTCAGTGTCTGAGGTAGATATTCAGCCGAAGAGGGGCTTAATACTCTCTGTGACTGTGACCATAAGTGTTGATATCTGTGATGTTAATCATGACTTTGTCCGGTCTTCCATTTTTTTTCTTTTATCCGAAAGGTGTGACCCAGTCACAGAGAGTAGCAGGTTAACGTGAGAAAGATAATGTAGCGTAATTCCAGATCAGGATTACATTCACATTGATTTCACAAAATATTGGTCTAAATCTGAATTTAAAAAAAAGAAAAGAATGTCTTCAGTTCTTAATTCTACATGTTCACGTGCAATAATAAGGGTGGAACTGCCCCTCCAACTTCTATTTTCCACAATACCAGAGAATTGGGATCTTCTCTCGGTGGTGTTCTCGTAAATTGTGTTGTATACCAAAAGAGTGTTTAATATTAAAGGCAAAGAGGCATAGTTTTGAAGGTTTGATCGAATTGTATTCAAATTATTCTTACAGGTATACTCTATTACTTTAATAAAAAGCATGAAAAGACTACTTTGAATTTGATCTACCTCTAAGATTTAAGAAATAAGAATTAAGAATAGTATTCAAACATACTAATGATATTTGATTTGAATGATTCGATTTGATTTATTTATTTTCCGTTTCACAGTGTATACAAAAACGAATATATAAATTCAGTAATCTCGTTAAGACAAAAGTAATAGAACATGTAGAATGAAATAACATTATAAAAGAAAGAACGGAATTATTGAGATGCTGAACAAAATAAAGTTGACATAGCTGAAAAAAAATGTAAAACGGAGGGGCAAGCTAAGAATAACAAAGCCTCTGAAACTCTACGGTCATTGACAATTAACTTTAACCTTGAACATTTTATTGAAATTGCCTGCAAAATCTAACCTGTCTATGGTGAATACGACGTGATTCTAAAGCTATTAAACTCAGAGGTGTTGCAGGAAAGTTGGGTTGCAATCAACAGTGCGCCTTCAGCAGTTTGGGATTGGGGGACAAACTTCCAAGGAGCGCATCATGTTAGAGGCTCAAGTCTTCTCACCCGTAATGCACAACATAACTATATTTCACTTTTTCCAAATCATTTTCTTGAATGAAATATAATTGTTATATTATCAATACCAGGTTTCTTTCTTTGACTATTCTTGTTTTTTGTTTTTGTTTTTGTTTTTGTTTTATTTTTGTTTTTGTCAAAAAATGTACTGCTATTATACCATTATTTGGCATGTTTTGGGAGGGCGTTTTAGGAGGGAAAATGTGTTTTGCCCCTCCAATTTTTCGTTCGGCAGAGTCATTTGTATGGCCTTTAGACTGCAACTTCGGTCGCATCATGGGTTGCATATACCTGGCCATAAAATGCAACCTGCCCAAAAGTGTAACAAAAGCCTCTTCAAAGATATGACCTTCTCGAAAATTGTAAAATGCGTAAAGTAACCTGTCGTCATAGTACAACCTGCCCCTCTTCTTCAAATATGTATTCTTCCCGCGGGCTGCAGAACGTTTTTGTTTTTTGTACGAATGGGGGCTGATAGCCAGATTGTTTTTTTTTTTTTTTTTTTTTTTTTTTTAGGGGTAGACTGTATGTTTTTTCGAGCCTGTATACGCAATTTAAACAGCGCTTTTTCGCAGTATAATCTTATAGGGTTTCCTCGTAATTTCATATTGTAACATTTTCCCAAGTTTAGTCAAAATGGAGGGGTAGGCTGCAGCCCCCTTCCCTTGTTCCCGCGTTCCCTGAACAATTATCAGGCTTTAGCTTCAGCTTTTTAATAGCCACATCCCAAAAGTGTAACCTGAGTCGTAAGTGAGAGAGAGAGAGACTGGATCATTAGTATCATGACGGACAGGGACAAATCAGGATCAGGGGGAGACAGAGAAAAATTACAGGATAGTTCTCAGCAGTAAAGGAGGTATCAAACAAGCAAACAAGAGAGTGCAGAAAGGATTGAATAATAGAATAATAGAAAAAGGAGAGAGAGAGAAAGAAAGAAAGAAAGAATTAAACAGAGAGGGAGAGAGACATAGAGAGAGACAGTAAGATAGAGGAAGGGATGAAGCTTAGAACTTGCCCTCAACCAACGCTGACCCTGCATGTGTGTATACCATAGTACCGTACACATAGCAATGTGTGTACACATTTTCAGCAACTTAACCGGCGAGTTACGCTTTAGAGGCGTATCACAGTATCGAAGCTTAACATGCGCATGTGCGGGGACTTAGTTCTTGCTGGACCTTTCCGTTTGCATTCCACGCAATCCCATAAATAGGTACCAATCCTGCAGACGCAAGCTCATAAATATTCTTAAATATTCATAGGATTAGGATTAGGATTAGGGTTAGGATTAGGGTTAGGGTTAGGGTTAGGGTTAGGGTTAGGGTTAGGGTTATGGTTAGGATTAGGGTTAGGATTAGGATTAGGGTTTCAGCTTGCGTCTGCAGGATTGGTACCTATATAGTGCTTACCGACTGTCACGTACGACTCATTGACGCTTGTTAGTAGTCTTCGCGCGCAGACCCCATCGCTGATACTTGTTACCGGGAATTATTTGCCCCCCCCCCCCCCCCCCGATAACAGGCAGAGAACGTAAGAAGAGCAGGAGCAGACAAGGAGCAATTCGAAGAAAACGTCGGAGCTTCCGTGCTTCGTAGGGGAAGGGGGAAAACTCCCCTTTAGGGAGCGCCTTTCGCGCGCTCAGTATTAAGTGTTTCGCAAGTGTTTCGCATGCTCACTACCGCCCCTTAAAATGAAATCCTAGCGAAGCCACTGATTCTGGACTAAGTTACCGGGACATTTTTGGCTCTGCTCCCACCCCCCCCCCCCCCCCCCGATAACAGGCAGAGGACGTATTAAGATGAGCGGGAGCAGACAAGGAACGATTCAAAGGAACGTCGGAGCTTCCGCGCCAGAGGCGTCGATCCTGGGGGGGGGGGGGGGGGCAGGAGGGGGGGGGGCAGTTGCCCCCCCCCCCCCCCCAAAAAAAAAAAAAAAGAAAATTTCGGGGGGGCAAAGATATCATTTTGCCCCCCAATAATTTCCCAACCCAAAAAAAAAGAAAAAAGAAAAAAGAGAGAGAAAAGAAAGGAAAAGGAAGGAAGGATTAAGTGAAATGAAAGCGTAAAACAAGAAAAAAGAAAGAAAATGGGACACTGGGAAGCGCTCGCTCGCTTCGCTCGCTCGCATTTATTGTATCTTAACCAATGCCGATGATAATTACTATTCTTATGAAAGGAAATCGG
>CM057151.1:5638705-5694445 GCA_029962745.1 Echinometra lucunter
TGCGAGCCAATCGCTCTGTACAGAGGGGTACACGTTGCCTCACCGCAATCTTTCAGTTCATCTTCACCCTTTATCTTTTCCTGTTAGCAAGTTTGCAATGACTGCCGCAAAAAACCAAAAATAATAACTTCACACTGTTTGCTCCATAGAGATTTTTTAAAACTTTAAGTTGGGGCATACGAAAACATCCGTTAATGTAAAAAAAAAAATCAATGAAACAAAACAGAAAAAACCCGCACTGAAACAGAAATGAATGCTTCATGGGTTTCGAACCCATGAAGCGAAATCTCCACATCGCTCGAGATGCAGAGGGCTACGCTGACCCTCTACGAGCCTCCAGGGTATTTTGGCACCCTTTATTCTTTCCGATTTGTGATGATTTTTCAAATACATCCATTTTGCGCCACTCACGATCTAAAAGCGTGTTTTACACCGACGAGCATACACTTGTATCTCTGTCATATTAAATGTCTCTTTAAGGGGAAAAAATGAATTTTCTTTTCTGTACAATCCCAAAATAGCATGTACCTAAGGTCACATGCATGGTTTTTTGTTTTCTTTGTGTTTTTTTTTTTTTTTTTGTATTACCGTACATCAATGCCTCAGTGACATACCAAAGATAAATCGGCTTTTGAAGGTGTCTTTTCAAAGTGAAGCTTAAAGGCATTCAAACTAGTCTTTCATATCTTGAAGACATCTTATTGTACTGAAAAGTCAATGTAGCTCTTTGCTCCAGAGCTCTTCCACAATCATGACTGAATGGGTTTCCATTGCAATGTTATTTTAAGCTCTCAGTAACGCCATCTTGTTGCCTTAGTGAAAGGGCTTTGATCATTCAAGTTTGAGCGGAGTAGTGCTTTTATTTCTTTTTACTCGCACAGTATTTTCAAAGCACAAAAAGCTGAAGTTGGACTGAAGTGAACTCTTTGTAATTGCCAAATTCCTTATGAAACAGATGGGTAGATGCTCTGAGTAACCAGACCTTCTTGACGGAGCAATAATCACTATGAACATGGTGGACAAAGAAAGTGGCCAAATAAACAACCCCTCATTCTACCCTTAACAATGGTTCTCGTAGTCAAAAGAACATCCCTTCACTGCTATTATCTAAAATATGTGGAACAGGTGTAACATGTATATTCACCTGGAACTACATGATTAAACATAATAGCTGTGAAGGGATGTTCTTTGACTACCCAAACCATTGTGAGGGGCAGAATGAGAGGTTGTTTATTTTGTCCACTTTCTTTGTCAGTCATGTTCATAGTGAATACTTGCATTTTAAGGGGATGATCCTTCTTTCCCCAAATTAAACGAAAGTCCAATATACTATGCATGTAAGTGATTTTCACTGTATGTCATAATCATTATGAACACATGAACAGGAAATGTGGTATCGGGCATCACACTAAAAACAGCAGGGGAGAATGATTTGGAATAAAACGAACCGGTGGAGAAAGTGCGATCAAGATTACACAGCTCACACAGGGTCGTACAATTAACATTTGGACTTTTGTGTTTGAATTTTTTCGAATTCGACTTGCAGTTGAATATAAAAAGGCAAGAATAGAATATGAGATTGTGTATATGAATCAACTTATTCATGATTTTTTTATAATGTATTGAAGGTGATTGACACTCATGTCCCTTTGATGAGGACCTTAAACAAAAGAAAAAATGAATTACTCTAGTGAATTTTACATTTTACCATGCATAAATTCGTCCGATGAACGTTGGTATAATTTAGCTTGCATTAATTCGTAAGCAAATACCATTTCTGCCAACCATTTGGTAATACAATCCTACTCTTATAGTCACATTTCATGGAGTCTTTAAAAAGTTGAATTGTAGCTTTAAGAAAACGTAGGCATTTCTAATCACCTCGGGTTAACAATGGATCGTTAGTGGGGCTCCGCATTGATACTTTTGTCCTAGACGTCTACAGGCTCTATTGAACAGGAGATTCATTCAGGACCATGCAATAGTGAGTGGATTTCGAGGAAATACAAGAACAAATCTCTATAGCTGGGGCTGTAGTGAAAATAGGGAAAGCAGCAGGAGAAAAAAAACTACAGAGGGAAATGAAAATGGATAAAAATTGGGCAGAGTGAGGTGCGCAACGCATCCTGCGCCAGCCTACGCTGACTGCCGCCACCTAGCTGACTGCCGCCACCTAGCTGACTGCCGCCACCTAGCTGACTGCCGCCACCTAGCTGACTGCCGCCACCTAGCTGACTGCCGCCACCTAGCTGACTGCCGCCACCTAGCTGACTGCCGCCACCTAGCTGACTGCCGCCACCTAGCTGACTGCCGCCACCTAGCTGACTGCCGCCACCTAGCTGACTGCCGCCACCTAGCTGACTGCCGCCACCTAGCTGACTGCCGCCACCTAGCTGACTGCCGCCACCTAGCTGACTGCCGCCACCTAGCTGACTGCCGCCACCTAGCTGACTGCCGCCACCTAGCGGCGGGCCATTATATAGGACAGCGAACTGGCTGAGCAGGTCTGCTGTTTAAGCTGTTGTTGTTGTTTGTTTTTTGTTAAAGGCCTGTATGCTTCTGGTGGTGCGAGGGATACCTGTTCCTTACACTTGGGAATACAATTATATGTTCAGCAATACATTTAGTATTTTGACTCGATACTTTTCCAGCGTTAGACTCCCCTCAATCCCATTTGTTGTGCTTGTAGTTGATGGCTTTCTGGCCCTCAGCAGAACATTTGAAATAAGTACTAGTAGTACTAATACAGAGTGACAGAGAAAGTGCGAGCACATTGGAGAGAGAGAGAGAGAGAGAGAGAGAGAAAGAATGAGCATTATTGGAGAAGGAGAGAAAAATCAGTGCCTGCGCGAACGTAACAAGTATAAGCGATGGGGTCTGCGCGCGAAGACTACCAACAATCGTCAATGAATCGTACATGACAGTCTATGGGATTGCGTGGATTGCCTATAGAATTAAGGTCCACGCACATGCGCACAAAGAGGATTTGCGTTTCCATGTACGGAAAAAAAATTCGCGTGCACGAAGCTTCTTTTAAGGTGCGACCGCTACGACAGAAAGCGGAATGGTCTCTCCTCAGCAATGCACTGGCGCTAGCGCGCGCGGCAGAGCGGTACCCGAAATCTAACTGTATTCCATTTTTGTTAAGTAAATGAAAATAAAAAGGCGAAAGAAAACAGGATGAGATGAATATGTATATGCCATGGGAGTTGTGAGTACTAGATAGATTAATGAAACTGCCTATAAGAATAAGAGAAATTCTGTATAAGCCATTATAATACAAAAATAACGAAGTATTAAAACAAGCCAAATTGGAAGAGGGAAAATGCATTCCTTATTATAGGCCAACATTTTTTCAGCTGCTATCTGGACCCTCAAAATTGAAAATTTCATCCTTACCTTTAGAGGTACAGTTTAAAACATTTGGGTGAATTTCGCATAATAAATCTTGGTTTGGGGCATGATGTTTGGGGCCCCGTTTGGGGAGAAGTCCCTGATAGCAGACGTACGTCTTTAAGACGTCATAAAATGGTCTCAAACTGGTCCACACGTCATACGTCGTATAGATGACTATTTTGCGACGGCAATACGTCTTTTTTTATGATCAATATTTCCCCACTTTTTGTTTGACCATAATATGATGTAAATTTTACGTCAAACTATTTACCACTTTATTACGTCTTCTCTAAGACCAGAAGAAGACGGGGTTTTTACGTCAATTATTTCCCACGTTTTAACAACTTTTTAAAGACCACAATATGACGTGATTTTTACGTTATTGTTTACATCAAATATTGTTACCATTTTTTATGGCTTTTCCAATGAGATTACAACAATCATCATAAACGACTTCTTGCTTTTTCCAAGACATAAGATTTATTCAAAGAAGAAATTTTCATTTTCTACCCTGAAATTAACAGGGGAACGTTCCATGAAGAGTTTTGTCAGTGACTTTTACTGACAACTGTTATAAGCTACTGAAAATCCTTTCATTTGATTGGCTGAGAGCAAATTAGTGGGTGAAAATCACATACTTGCCAACTCTACCGATTTAGGCGGTAGACTACCACTTTTCATGGAATTTAAGCACCTACCGACTTTGAATTCTCTTTTCAGTAGAAACTACCTAATTTGATTAATGGACCAAAAGTTTATTTTCATGCGTTATCATTTATTACTGGCTCCATCACCCACTATATATCACACTTTGAAGGATTTTTTTGTTTTTATTTTCACGTATATGAAGTCATCTAACTTCAAATTTCAAAAATTCATAACAAATTTTTCCAAACTATTATAGTCTAGGTATAGAAGCTGTGTCATATCAGTCACCTTTCAAAAGCAAACATCTTATGTGCATCATTACGATTCAAAATATCGAAATTTTCTTAAGGCAGAAGGGAGAAAAAATACCTTGGCATGTTTAGAAGCTTTGTTTTCAGTTTTCTTGGAAAATCGAGAGTATTCATTTACAATGCCTTTCAAGATTTCAAATCTGAAAAGCGCGAGCAGTGTCATCCAATTTCGAATTTAACGTGCCTGATCATGATAACGCCCATTATATTTAGTTTCCAACTATCGAAAGCTTTTAAAGACGGAAGGGAGAAATAAATGCCTTTGGAAACTTTATTTTCATTTTTCTTAGAAAAGTGAGAAGAGTCACTCTACCTTTCAAGATTTCGAAGCTGAAAAGCGAGAGTGGTGTCATTTTAATTACATTTCAAAAGCAAGAGTTTAATGTACATCATGACGCCCACTATTAGTTTCCAAATATCGATACGGAGGAATAAATACCTTTGTAAACTCATTTTTTCTTGGAAAAATGGGAAGAGTAAATTACATTACCTTTCAAGATTTCAAAGCTGAAAAGGGAGATGAGGAAATGGTACCTTTTAGTTTCAGTGCTTCAGTAATCAATATCCAAAACTATTTATGGAATTGATATACATAACCATTTTTTAAAGGAAATAGTGCCAGAATATAGTTGAATATTAGAAATAATGTCTCGCTCTGAAAGGCTGCTCCCCGGGAGATTTTCCAGAGGATTGTCCAGACGCAAATTTGGAACAAAAGTGCATGTTGAAAATAATGAGTTAAGGCTACAAGGGATCGGGACAACAGATTGTGAAGACTTTCCTAAAGTGCTCTAAAATATGTTTGACTGTTCAAAAAATATATAATCTTCCGCTCCGTCGCTACGCTCTCTTGCATATAATGAAGAAGGTAATCAGTTAATTTTCAGGTATTATAATAGTATGGGATATTTATACACCTCACGTATTCACTAAAAAAAGGTGCTCAAGGCGCTCTCAATATTATACCCCGGCTCAGCTAGACTACCAATTTCAGTGCTCAAAGCATTTTAGGAATTTCTTCCTGCCCGTACCCATCTTCACCTGGGTGGAGAGTGGCAAAATGCAGATTAATTGCCAGATGACATAAATGCATACTGCATAGGCATAATTCTATTTTGTGAATATAAGAGTTAGAGAATGCAAAGTTCTAATCCTGCTAATTGGAACTACACAACGAAATGTGAGGTCAACAGTAATTAAGGAAATATTCAGGGGGTCCCTCCTCCCTATGAAAAGAAAAGAAAAGAAAAGAAAAATGAGCACTACTGACCCAATTAAAACAAAACAGAGAAAAAATAAGTGGATGCTTAGATCAGACTGTGAAACAGTTGTATAGAAAGTGCTTTAAAATGCAAGGTTTTTCTCTCTTAGTCACCACGTAACCGCGCATCCTGAAAGAAAGTAATTTTCTAAGAGCGTCACTAAAACGCTAGGTTTCGATCCTTTATGAAAATACAAAATTCTCTCATTCACATGTCGCCCCCTCCCCGTCGTAAAAAACCTCCCCTGATACCCCTCCAAATCCTTGCCCCCGCACTGTACCGACCAAAAAAAAAAATAAATAAATAAATAAATAAAATAAAATCTACCTCTTTTTCATTCTTCAGTGTTGGCAAGTCACTGACATCGACTCTTCATGAAACACTCGATCATCTGATCTGATCATTCTGTGGTACCATCGGCATCGTCTTATCAACTCAGACAAGGGGACAACTCGATTGGCAAGGACCCCTTTATGACAAGGGCTATCCCACCCATGAGTAAATCAAATCCAATCAAATAAAAACAAGGGCTTAAAGAAAAAAAAACACTTTCAACGTAAGGCAATGACTATCACCCAGATTGTGGTTTGTTAGAGATATGTGCTCTGATCTGGGTAAAGTCTCTCTTCTCTCTCTCTCTCTCTCTCTCTCTCTCTCTCTCTCTCTCTCTCTCTCTCTCCACCATCATAGACATTCTTTTTCATGTGCAGGGGTAGGACTTTCCAGAGAGGCTTTTTTTCCCCAAAGTTTACCAAAATCTGAGTTCGCGGGGACAAATTATGAAAAGGGTATTTTCCTGTTCTTTTTTTTTTTTTAATTGTACATTAATTTCCATCTCTTGCTCTGTTTCATTTTTATCTCTCTTTCACTTCTTTGGCCCTCTATCTTTTTCTCTGCCCCCCCCCTTTCATCTCTCTCTCTCTCTCTCTCTTGCTGTCTCTCTTTTACTCGCCTCTGTGTTCACTTTTATGGGATACAAGATGGTCTAGTGTGCATTTTACTAATTCTTTTTTTCGGAATTCTACAGATCTAATGGAACCATCAGTATAGGTTCAAAAGTGGTCTTTACATAAACTCAGGAATATTTAAAGAAAGTAAGAGATAATCTAATGATACAAATACCATTACATCATTTGATATATATAACACAAAATTTTCTTAAAGTGATTACACAATGGTAAAAAATATTTTGATATATGATCAAGAATAGAATTCTAAGAAACATTACATTACAAATATGATGATTTTCAATCGAAATCAATGCATTTTGGCTAATTTTATCATAAAAAGTCAAGAGCTGACCCAAAAAAATTTGAGGATGAGGTATGACGTAAAAGTGGGTACCCAGCTTCGCGCATTGCAGTTGTGCTGGCGCGAGACTGTACAATATGTATTATACCTTGCGCGCATTTTGCTATAAGTGCGCGACAAGGTACCCACTTTGACGTCATTTTGACGTAAAAGTGGGTACCTAGTTGAAACTGGGTCACAGCTGAGGGGTAAAAAATATCCTGAAATCTTACCACATTTAGGGGTTTCCTTGGCAACACGACTTCTAAAAAAACTTTAGGCAGATGATTTTCTGCTAACAAAATCATGCTCTTTCAAATGAGCTAACATTGTTTCAGCATTGGGTACCCCCTTTAAGAAATACCCCAGCATGAACAAATGAAATCAAGAACATGAAAAATGAAAAGACAAATACATGTATTGTCAACTCTACAGTCAAGGCTTTATTGACAGGAATACAACACATGACATGAAATATATATTTGTTATTTCAACATATATTCATCTTTATATACAAATGTCCTAATGAAATGTTTTGATTGCAATTCTATAATTTAAAGAAATGATAAGAAGGCATTCTGGATGAAATATTCTAAGGAATTAATGACAGGCATTTTAATATATCTATGAAGAATCATATACAGAAGACATTAAATCTCAATTTGACATATAGTGCATACTGATTCTTTATTACCTTGCATAAATCTATCAGTAAATGCTGGAAGTGAATGATACTGTATATGTACTCGCTGAATATCACACACCTACAACAAATTCAGAAGGCAAAGGCTAAATGTGAAATGGTTTTTTCACTGATATAATTACTCATATGAAATTTATATTGTAAAACCAAAAGTGCCAGTATATTTCGTAGAAAAGGGAAAATATTTTGAACATACATGTATGACCGATAAAAATATGATAAAATAAGGCATGAAATTTTCTTTTTTTTTTTAAAAATCATCTTGCCCAACATTCATTATTTTGCTTTAAGAAGACTGCACAATATTCATGGTATTTATGTGGTTTTCTCCTATGATTTACTTGCAATACTTCAAAAAAACATCTGGGGAGCGTTTCATCAACATTTGTTGTCTGACAAGTTGTCAGATCTGACAACTTTCCTTGATTTTGATTGGCTGAGAAGCATCGTTACTATGGCAACTGTCGGATAAAACAGACTTTGTCGGATAAAGCATCCGACAAGTCCTTTCATGAAACGCTCCCCAGGCATACATATGAAATAAAATTCAAGTGGGCAAATCGACTTCAAGACTAGTTGCCCTTGTTTCATCTGTGGTCCTGTCACTATATTACAAGTGTAAATCAACAGTAATTTCGCAAGAAAATTCCTACTACCACATATGCTTTAATCATTTGAAAGAAAAAAAAAATTACTTCTCAGGCATAGACAAGAATCATTTCAACAAAGTGATTTGATTTCCTAAATCCTTTGCCCAGCCACTGATACTTTCTGAGTATTCCAGTAAACAAGTATGCCTTACATTGTTTTCACCTTCATTTATATCATTAGTTCCTGCATACAATACACAAAACATGATATGAATTACCAATTAAACATACACATATTGTCAATAGTCACTGACATCTCCAAATGCATCCAGAGAATTTTCACTTATATAATTTTCACAATTATCAAGGTGTCCTTGTATGATCTGTACTTATTCCATCAGAAACAAATGATAGACGGTTGTGTTGAAGGCTGTGAGATAAGGCTGATTTTATAAGGCACATCAAAAGTTTACTTCTTCTTCTTTCCTTTCTTTCCCTTCTTTCCTTTCTTTCCTTTCTTGCCCTTCTTTCCCTTGTCATCATCATCACCCCCTTCTGCTGCTTTGGCCCTCTTCTTACCAAGAGGAGTCTTGGCATACCATGTCTGTAAGAGAGATGAAAAAAGAAGTGATAAAAAAAAATACTAACTTACTAGGACATCAAATGAAAAATCATAAAGAAATCACACAACCCATATAAATAATAAGGGATAAGCTAAATTTCCACTGCGTATGTATAGTACCATAATTCATGACTTTATTAGGCAAGGCATTATATCCACAGTTGCCTCATTCTTCTCTCTTGACCCAGAGTAGTTCTTGAACATGTAAAGAACAGGAGATTTCTTGAGTGCTTCAAGATCTGGAATGACATCCTGTTTTGAAAGAAGAAAATCCAATACCATGAATAAATGGTCATGTTTTTGTTTTTTCTTAAATTCTACTATTGGTTAATAAATACTATAAAGTCCTCATGTAGCTTTGAGGGTGAGCAGCCCAGGATCTGCATGTTTGCACATGGCCTTCTGCAGGTTTCTCAGAGAAAGTCATTTGACCATCCTCAAAGATAATACTCCTTATACAAGGAATCTATAAGCTCACCTTAAAAGCCTCTTCCTCTTCCTTATAGATGGGTTCCAGACGAGCCAATGCTGGGATGAATTCTGACCCTACCAGAGGCCTCTTAGCCAGCTGAGCTACCCTTCTCTCAGTCAGGACCTGCTGACAGGCAGTCATGATGTGCTTCTGGGTGTAACCATCAGTCACCTTGGCCAGGGAGCTCATATCAATCTGAGGGTTCAGTATGCCGTTGTTCTTAACGATGAGAGTCCTCCACAGTACTGGTAAGTGAGATAGTAATATATTATTCAATATCACAATAGATTAGTGGATGACAAATACCATACAACCACATTCTTAACATTGCAAAATTCATAGAATGCTAAAGTCTACTAATCTCAAAGCTATTTTTCATACAATGCATGCTTACTGTTACAGTACTGGCTTCATTTCTTCTTCTTCTTCTTCTTCTTCTTCTTCTTCTTCTTCTTCTTCTTCTTCTTCCTTGTTCTTCTCCTTCTTCTTCCTCTTCTTCTTCTTCATCTCTTCTTTGTATTGTTTTGTTTTTATTGTCTGTTGCTTTGTTTTTTGTTTTAATATATTCATTCTAACTTTAACTTACAATGTCTGGAGGCATAGTCAGGTCGTGGGATGAGGATGATTCGTTGGAATGCTCCTACCAAACCCTTCATCTCACACTCAAAGGGTGCCCTAGAGGTGCCTACCAACACCACACGATCTTCTGGCTTTAGAAGCTTCAGCATCTTAGGAAGCTCCTTCTTCAGACGTTTAGGATCAGTCTGAAACATGGCAATAAAAACAACAATTACAATTGGTTTACATACTCCAAAATATCCAACTCTTAAAACAAAAGCAAGTAGAGCTACTTGAATTGATTAGTTTTCACCAAATTTAAAGGTAGGAGATCCCTTTTGCAAAATCTTCGAAAATCCATACAACTTGGCAGGAGTTTAGGATATGCCCTTCTGATACTGTTTATTTAATCTTATGGTCATACAAAAATGAAAATCTGGCTACCATCCTTGAATAAGCAAGTCGGATCAGCTCACCGGCAGAAGCGAAGCCAGCTAGCTAGCTAGCTCAGCCGCGCGCAGCTCGCAACCACCACACGTACCGCATAATAGCAGCGAAAAAAAATCTCGAAAAAAAAAAATCCGCTAAAATTTTCGCTCCAAAATATGTACAGAGTTATCAAAAATGTTAATTATTCAGTTAATTAGCCATGTACAATCCATTTTTCTTTCACAGAAGTTTTTAATAATCTTTCTTTTATAATTGAATACATATTCACACATCTTAATATTTTAGAGCTGCAAATGGGATCTCCTACCTTAAAAAAAACCCTTGACTGTTACCAAATAAAAAAAAAAAAACTTGGCTGTTAAAAGTTCATCATTGATGAACTTTTAACAGCCAATTTTTTTTTTATTATTATTTTGTTTGATCTTGTTTGATTATTTTGTTTGATTATTTTGTTTGATTATTTTGTTTGATTATTTTGTTAGTTTTTTGTTTGATTCAAACAAAAGTGGAGGAGTAAAGAAATAATGATATGCTCATTGATAAAGATAAGAATGAAAAGTCCTATGTTAATTCTCAACAACCATCAAAAGTGAAGAATTAGGCCGAGTCGTGAGAATAAGGGACATATAAGGGTTGGAAAGATTTATCTCTATAATAGTATAATAAAAATAAACTTACTTTTCCCCTTGCAGTAGAATAAAATCTGTCTACTACAAATTACATCATCCATTAATCTTACCTTGTCTGTCTTGGGCACCTTCTTTAGAAATGTCCTCTCTGCATCATTAATCATGATAACAGATGGCTGCAGGAGTCTTCCCACCTTCAATACCATGTGCATCAGCATAGCTAAGCCAGACTTGCCTGGGTACTTGCCAGTAATGTTGGTAGCAGTCAGATCAAACAAGTTGGCACCAGTCTCAGTGCAGATGGCATTGACCAAGCTACGCTTGCCAGTGCCTCGTGGGCCGGCCAGCAAGATGGACTTGATGTGTGGTGCCTTCTCATGGGCTGCTTGTGATCCTGCAGTGAGATCAATCAAACAATTACCTCACACATTGCTGATAGATATTAGCAAACTTTACTGCATGCAAAATTACATTAAAGAGAATGAAAAATGATTTTATTGATGTCATCAAATCTTATTGCCTGCATCCATAAACATTAAATACAAAACACAAATAATCATTTAAAAATCGAAGGAAGGTGTTGCAAGGAAACACAAACAGTCCTGAAATCAAGAAAAATATGAGAACATAGTTTTCTTGATTTCACGACCAGAGTCATCTTGCATAAAAAAGTTAGAATTAAAAGATACTGAAGAAAAATCACAATAAACTATTCACTTCCTTCCCATTTAGGAACTGTGTGTAAAGCTTGGTTTCATGTACTGCTAAGCTTAACCCTTTACATAAATGAGCATCAGACTACAAGCTTGAATAATCTCAACACTCTTTGAACGATGGCTAGATAAATCACACGAGAATGCCCGCCAGAAGTACTTTTAACACATTTGTAGCTTTCTCCACCTACTTTGATTTTTTGTTAGGACCACATTTGAGAGGTGACTGTACTAACCAAGAGGTAGGATTCCATATAGAGCCACCAACTGTCTGACATCAGAAAGTGAAGGCATTGGTTCAATGTTAGCCTGTCTGAGAGTAGTACCCAGGTAGCTGTACTCTCCAATATACTCTTGGAGAGGGAACTTTGGGCATCGGATGAGGATTCCTTCTTTTACCAGCTCCTCATACAGATCCTCAATTGTCCTAGAAATAAAGCAAATAGCAATGAATTCACAATATTATTAGGGCACATTCATTAGGGCAATTCCATAGGTAAACTTGATTTATGTAAAAGAAGATCAAAATGCAGCTGTAATTGTACATTTGCAACATCTAACCTTTTGAACTAAGAAACTAACATCACCTACATTGAAATGCATTAATAACAACAAATTCCCAAAAATGATGGTTGCAATAACATCTATTACACATTTAAATTTCAAATAAACAGTACTCAACTGTAAAAATGCTTGTCTGGAAATATTTTTGAATTGACATTCAGTTTCCTTTGAATTTTGTTGAAAATGCAAACATATATTTCAAGACTTCAAGATAGTCTCTCTGACAATTCTCTTACCTATCAGGGGTAAGATCTTTCTCTTTCTTGCCCTTCTTGCCTTTTTTTCCACTCTTCTTGCCGCTCTTCTTCTTCTTCTTTTTCTTTCCACTCTTCTTTCCACTTTTGCCCTTCTTGCCTTTCTTCCCTTTACCCTTGTCTCTATCAACAGCCTGAAATAACAAAACAACAGAACAAGTGAACAAAGAGAACATATTCATCATATCATTCTAAGGTCAAATTACATTATAGTTGCTCATAATTTCTGATTTGGTGTAGGAATATGCCCCTGGTGAATATCAGAATATTATTTCCCATGAATCTATTCAAGATCAAATAAATCAAATGAATAAACCATAAAATGATTAATCATGGCTCTACATTTCTGTCCTTGAACACATTTCTTGATTAAAGTTCACAGGATATCCACTCTGACACCGGTCCTTACCAGTATCTGTTTGAAGCAAAACCGTTCCATCAAACAATGACAATGACAATCTTACATCATTATACATTTTTCCATTATCTATACAATTCATGCACATCTCATGTTCAAGTGCAATTGTTCACAGATTTAATTTTGCACTAAACTTAAACAGAGTTCAGGGATATAATTTGGTAGATGATACATCTGTGATATCAAAGGCTTTATACATCAAATGAAATTGCTAAATCTAATTGTGAACACAGGATCAAACAATGGTACTGCATCTTCGGTGAGAACAATCATTCTAATGTAAGGGAAATGTGCAGATGATAGAAAAACTGGTAAGGATAATGAGTTTGAACCAGAGAAAGGGTGTAAATTTGTGTGTTGATCTGGCTGAATATAACTGGGCACATGAAAGATAAAAGAAAAAAAAGGGAGAGGGCTTTTTTTTTATTATTTTTTTTTTTTTACAATTTTATAGAAGTAGGCTACTGGTAATAAACTAAAAAGAAAGAAAGAAAAGAATTCTTGGAGATATATCTCACGATATCAATCACAACTAATGACTGGTTATTCACAAATATACATGGTTGTACATGCTAACATACTCTGTTTTGATTAGCTTTTCCCAAGACCTAAGAGATTAAGGCAAAATAAATTAATTGACATAATGGCAATGGATATCTTTAATTCAAACATTTACGTAAGATTGCATGAGTCCACAGCTAATAAACTTGTAATCAAACCTGAAAATACAGTTTGTCAGAAAAAATATTAGCTATATGATATAATTCATATCAACAGCAGGGAAACCTGGTTAAAATCAGAAATGAATTCCTTAATCTACAACAAATTGACAGGAAGGATACATGCATGACAAAGCACTATTCGTTAATCTTTCCAGTATTAAACTAAAACTGAATGCATAATGTAGATATTTTTATCCAATTGTAATTATAGTTCTCTTCTCAGTAGCAAAGATTCATCAATTACATTAATTGCAAATAACCACAGTATATGATCCTGTTCAGAATACAGCCAACATCAAATGCTCAGAGCCAGAATGGCTTCAATGTAATGTGGCTCAATGAACAAAGTGTCTGCCTTGAGAAATATCATATAGTGCTATCCAAGGGCACAAATCTTCACAAGATGACATACAAAAATAAATGCTAGCATTACGTACAAGTATGTTTCAACCACTGTTATCTGTGCAGGTATGAATTCAAGTGAAAACTATTTCTTTCATCAAATAAGATCTTAAATGGAAGTCCCTTGTATATGTTCATTAAAACCCAATACAGTCTTCTTCCACAAGGGCCTAAATGCAATGTATTGCATCTGTAGCTCCAGTGGTGTCACCACTGAAAAGACTAACAAAATTATTACAATTGAAGGAGGCAGTTGTAGATCTGCATTTCAGAACCTAAAATGTATATCTCTCAGTATCAACTCAACAACCTGCTAGTTCAGAGTTCTGCTAATTATTCTTTTTTTTTTAAAGTAATTGATACATGTATATTTGGAGAAAGTCTACTCACCAGCTTGAGATTTTTCAGTTCGGTCCTCATGAGTTCATCTACTTGTGTTCTTATTTCATTCTCAACCTCTATACGTTTCTCTTCCTTGATTAGTTCTGAGTCATGTTTCTGACTGAAGTTAGACTCTTCATTCCTCTCCTTCCAAATACCTGTTTATAAACAAAGACACAAAATAATCAGAACGAGAAATGTGCAATGACCTGAAATTGCCTGAAACAAAATTCATAATCAAATCACCATAATTTTAGAATATGGTAAGCAGTATCATTACACAATTTTGAATAAATTTCTAATATTACAAATGCTTTGATCAGCGAACTAGCTGTTGAATGAAATATCATTTGCTCCATGAATCAGTTGAAGGAGGAAGGTTTTTACCTGAGAAATCTTTAGCTGCCATGTCAGTTTCAGGGAGGAAGTTTGATGGCTGCAGCTTGAAGCCTTCTTCCTCTTCATCATCATCTCCACCTTTCCCCTTCTTTCCTTTCTTGCCCTTCTTGCCCTTCTTGTCTTTCTTCTTATCTTTCTTTGCACTTTTCTTTCCTTTCTTCTTCCCTTTGCCTTTGTCATCCTCTTTACCTGCCAGCTCTGCTTCGATCTGTCAGAGAGAATAATTAAGAAATGTTATACATATTCACATTTCAATAAATAATAATAATGATACCGCATTTGATTTAAATGGTACAGTTCTAACAGAAACAAATATGAACATATTTTTAGTCAAACAAACTACCCAAGACAAATTTAGTATGATTACAAAATGAGGCACTTGGTTATCATGCATGAAAAATTAAAACATATGAGAAAAACTCATATTAAACTGTAAATAAATACCCTTCCTAGAAAGATACTTCATGCTAACAATAGCTGACAACAATCTTTATAAAACCATAGCTTTCATCAATAATCAATTTTTAAAAATCACAATTTATAGTGAATATCATTTGGCAATCAAATCTAGTATGAAAAGGTTACCTCTGCTGGATCTTTCTCTTTGAATATTGCAGCTGATCCTCCTTCATCTTCATCAGGATAGTCAGGAAACTTCCCTGTCGCATCCCTGATAAGAAAAAAGGAATAAGATCAGTAAGACTATGTCAGCACTTGAATTCATCTAATCAGATAGAAATAAATCATTCCATTTTGACAACATATATAAAGTAGTTCATTTTCAAATATATATCATGTATACTTTTGCATTGTTTGCATGAAAATACTTTGCAGCATATACTTTCCAATGGTTGAATTTTGCATCAATCTTCTCTAAAGAACCAAGTCTATTCTATTTCCGTACCAAGAGTCTAAAATAGCATCTTTAAAGTGTGCTATTTACATTACAATATGGGAAACTGGAAGAAAGAAATCCCTTTTTATGAAAAGAATTTAATATCTAATTAAAACAATTCGGTAGTTAAGCTAAAGCTGGATAACAGTAAGCTTTATTACAGTCTGGATATATTCCTAACCTGCATTCAATAAACCACTGTCTGATCTGATCCTGCATAGTCTCCTTCATATCTGGACCTTCTACCTCTCTGAGTTTGGTCTTGATGCTGACCAGAGCTTGTTGATACTCCCTCTCATGGTCTGACTGTGTCACACGACGATCCTTCTCTGTACGGTCTGCCAATATCTGAGGGGTGTTCTTGGGGTTGGTGGGCTCACGGGGTGGGATCTAGTCAACAGAATTCAAAATGCATTAGCATAGAGTGGAGATTATTGAACTATATCTACGTTTTATATTTTTATTGGAATATCAAGATGAAAAGCTCAAAGATAATATTGATCATTAGTTTATTACTAAGTTAACTCTATGTCATAAGACTGTTCATACTGCAGATTGTATACTATGTAAATACAGCAATAACATTATGAAAAATAATTACACTTGAAATTGATTAAATACATGTATGATATTACAATTCAATAAATGATTTATACATACTCTATAAATAAGTGTTAATTGCTGATTCAGTTTTGTATATATATCATCAAGTGAAGTTGATTATTAAAAATTCTTATATTCTGCTAATTCAATAGACACCAAATTTTTTCATACCCCCTTCTCAGAAACCATTTAATATACTCACAAGAGCATTCATTTAGAAACACATTTTTTGATTATTCATCTCTTTATCCATCAAAATACTTACCATACCAATAAATCTCATTTCTTCTTCTCTTTCTTTCCTGATCCTCTTTCTGACTGCATACCCCTTCCAAGTCTGTTGTGATAGATGGCAAAAGATATATTTCACACATTTTCACAGATTTCAACATGGTACTAGCAATCCTAAAGTTGAATATCACATCCTATATCAAACTTTGAGTTCCTTGTGACTTCTTTTGTGATCAATGAGTGTATCTTTATATGGATCTAACTTTTATGCAGCAAAGTTTATTCAAAAGTAAATCACTTCCATGAATTAATCAATAGGCAGTAACTTGTCATGACAGTCAAATCCCATATCTCCATTTCAATTGTTGCTATTTTTCAAGTGGTATCAAATGTTATTCCTTGGTAGCTGAATAACCATGCACATCATAAACTAGGCAAATTTAACACTGATGTTTTAAGATACCAAATACCCATCAACTCTTTGTCAGGTGCTAATGTTTTGTGAACTGCACAAACGATACTAGAAACACATACATGTAGGATGATGTAGCTATGAATAATCAAACAATGTGTGCAAACCTTTTGGACCCTAACTGCAGCCAACTCAGTATCAAGTGTGGGAGCTCCTCTGTTGGCAGCATTCCTCTCTCGCTCTTCTTGGAGACGGATCTCTCTCATGAACTTAGCCCTGAGGCGACCTTGTCTGGCTCTCTCATGGATCTGGATGATGCGGATAGCCTCATCCGGGGACATCTTAACTTCTTCTGTCTTCTCTTCAGGTGGACCCATCTTAGCAAGGATCTGTCCCAGTAATTTCTCACGGTCTTGAAGCACCTTAGCCCTCTCATTGATGAAGTACTTAGGAATTGGGATTTCAATGTCATTCTGCAAGAGTCATGAAACAAATAGTATTCACATTTTTATGGTAAATCTTCTTACATGATATAATCATTAAAAGGTAAGTGGACTTTGCCTCTCATTTCAGAAAAACCTGACAGATGACCAACTTTTCCTTCAACAAATTATAATAGCCTTCATCTCTTCCTTGGTATGCTTTATCTTTGATAAACAAATTATGAATGCAACAAAAGAATGAAAATAGAAATACTTACTGGTGTCAATTTCAAATCAGATAAGATGTCATCGAAGTAGTGGAATTCAGAGAACTCCAGAAGAACCATTTCATTCTTGAGCTCAATCAATCGCCCCATGACACCATCTAGCATCCGGCGTAGTACACGGCGCTTCTGGGGATGAACAATCTGGTCATAACATCCTTCAAGCTTGCGAAATATCTGGAGGTACTTGAGGTAAAGAGTTGCAATGTTCTGGAAAGCTGTAAGGCGATCTTTCTCAGGCTTGGGTGGTTCAGGAGGCAATTCTTGTTGGAGCAAATCATTAAGGCTATCTTGAGCTTCTAGCCACTGCTTCTGGTAATAACTGCAAAATGGAAGAATGAAAATCACTTTAAAACCATGTTATTTTGGGGAGAGACTGGTATTTCAGCATATTTGATCTTGACCTTGTCTAGACAAAGAAAAAAAAATTAAAGGAAAGGATTTTGCTACTCTTTATGAAACTATATATCTTTTTTTTAAATGAAGAGAAGAGGAAGGACAGAAAGAAGAGGAAGAAAATAGGAAGAAAAAAGAGGAAGAAGATGAAGAAAAGGAGGAAGAAGAGGAAGGAGAAGAAGGAAGAGGATGCGGAGGAAGAAGAGGACGAGAGAGGAAGAGAAGGAGGAGGAAGAGAAGGAGGAGAAAGAGGAGGAGGAGGAGGAGGTGGTGGAGGAGAAAATGTAGATCTAGATCTACACTACACCAAAGTCTACAGGAAAACTTTCTAGTCAGTCAATGACAATGTCAGTGGCAATGCAAACTGCCTTTACTAATTTACACTTTTGTCGAGATTTAAATCATTCAACTAGATTTCTACACAATTTTTTTTTTTTCAGAACAAAATTTTAGGCGCTAATGTACTTTCGTATTCATGTCCGATGACTGACGGAATAAAGTGCTGCTGGTGCTTGCACAGCACGGTGGTGTGTGCGACTGTGTGCTTTATTCCGTCAGGCTTGGATACGAAAGTGCATTAGCGCCAAATTTTATTCATTTAGAAGTTGGGCACGCAATTTCGAGGCAACTCTTCGTATAACACAGTGTTACTGGCGCTGCCACACTACACAACAGCATCATTTAAAGTGAATGGGACTGAAAAGGAACAGTCTCGCGCGAAGTTTTGCATTCGCCAATAGCATGAAACATCTCCAACGCACACTTATAAACTTATTATAACTTCCCACTTACCTATGAGACATGATGCTAGTTTACCTAATTCGTCTTGAAATTCAAAAAGTAATTTTCCCCCATTTAACAATTGGGTTTCGTCGATTTCTCGCGATAGATTTTCGTCGGTTCTTGGGTGTCTTGGTCGGTATTTACAATCAATCACCAAGGAAACACTATCTATCATCAGTCGTATGATGGCGGTATAAATTTTACAACAGAACCGCGAGGCTGAGGCACAGGGTCAGGGAGCTGAGGTGTCGTATCAGTAATTTTTATTCGAGTCAAGTGCTTTAACCGCTGGACTGGCCTGGAAACGCGAGAATCGGGGGTTCGATCCAAGGCATTTTATCTCCATTGCTCTTTTATCGTACATTGAATAAATTCTTGTGCGATGGGCATATCAATGCCAACGTGTGCGTGTGTGCGTTTCTTTAAAAAAAAAAAAAATCTATAGATGCGCTCTGATTTACAATGGGATCCTTCTCAAGGAAATACTCCTCTTTGAAGTTCAGTGATCTGTCTCCAGTACACAAATCAATATACTCTGATTACAATCAGTGTGCATGTGTCGTACCCCGGCAGCTTGCAATATATCCAATTTTGTTACTGTTTTTTTTTTTTTTTTTTTTTTTTTTTTTATTTTTTTACCTGTATTAATATATCCTAGTGTTAGCTAACTGGTGCCCATTTGCCCGATAGAGAGAGAGAGGGAAAAAATGGGACCCAAATGAGCCCCTAAGTGGGGGAAATGGGCTCCATAATGCCCATACAACCCAGATGGTAGTTTATGGTACTCATATGCCTAGTTTGCAGACACAAACCCTGATCTGTCGAAACACGTTGAAGCAGTGGCGGCCATTTCACGTAACGAGTGGGGGCCGGGGGGGGGGGGGGGAGGGGGACAAAGGTCACTGCCGAAAATCTGTTTCGAGAAGTGGAAGGCTGATGATCGTTCTTATGCAAGTGAGCGAAGCAAGCGAGCTGAAAATACCCTCCCCCCCAAAAAAACACAAATAATAATAATAATAATGAAAGAAGCCTCGTTTTGCCATCAAAATACACTCGAGGCCCATAAGTATGTAAATGATTGGCCTAAAATTATATGGTCACCTGACTAAAAATAGAAAAATATAAATATTAAGTTTTTAAAATCGAGGGGGGGGGGGGAGGACGATTCCCCTCAGAAAAAAATTGACCCCTCCCCCCCCCCCCCCTCCCCCGAGATCGCCACTTATGCGTTGAAGAGGTCTGAGTAGGAGAGAAGGAGGTCAATGGGAAAATAGAGCTCTGCTTCAGACTTCTAAAGGCGGTCTTGCTGGGCTTCTCTCAAGAGGCAATACAGTGTCAATTAGCGTCTGTGCCTGTAGTGCAGACTACCATATGCCAGCCAAGTTTGGGCCAGAGAGACCCCTTTTGGTCCCACATTGCCATGCTAGCAGGGACCTAAAAAAATTCAAGGGCCTATCTTAATTTGAATAACATGTGAGTAGACTTAATATTTATAATGAGAATAATACAACAAAATTACATCTGAGATAAAGAAGGTGAGGGGAGACAGAGAGAGAGAGAGAGAGAGGGGGGGGGGGGGGGGGTAAAGAAAGATATATCAAAAAGAGATAGAATGAAATAGAGATATTAAAGACTCCACCCTCTAAAAAAGGATTGGTAAAAATAACCAATGTGTCCGACCAAAAAATTGGTCAAAATCCGCAACCAAAATTTTGGTAGCATTGACCATCATATTTGGTCACTCTTTACCAATAATTTTGGTCGGACTCATATTAACCAAAGTATTGGTCATTTTGACCAATCCTTTTTTAGAATGCAGTCTTCTGGATCACTCCGCAACTTAGGCCTTTCTTACCAACTAGGCGTACACGTATATAATCTTATTTGCAAACTGTATGCAGTGATGAGGAGTGAAAGATTGCGATGATATTTAGATGTGTGAAACAGTGCCCGCTTGTGTGCCCTTCTATGAATTTTGATGTATTAGGAACTATATACATTTACTATCTCATTTTCTGTCTGTATTCTTACTGACTTTTTTCTCAAATATCATGAATACTCATCAAGTGAGCAGTTGGTCTAACTAACAGATTGCAACGCTGTATAGCGCCCCCTTCAGATTCTTTCCTGTGGTAGGAAAAGAAAAAAATCACACTATCCTCAGATTTAAGCAATTGAAAAAGATAAATGAATTACCCAATCTGGCAATCTATACAGCAGTCATTCAATCAGTCAATCAATCAATCAGTCGATCGATTCATCATTCGAATAATTCATTTATATAAAATAGGTCATCTCTTCATCAAATTTCTTCTCCAGGCGCTTCACCAAAATGATGAAGAAACGAATTGCTTTAGAGCTATAGGTGTACCAAAATTTTGTTTTAATACTTATTTTTCATTACTTTTTTTAAAAATATTTATTTGTATTTGTTATCAACTATTCATAGTTTTGTGGACAAAATAAGCTAAAAAGTTATTTGTTAGTATTATTTAATATATTCAGTCGTGGGAATGATGTGGGCAAAAACAGAAGAAAAATAAAAGCAACATCATGAAGGGGCCTATATAGAAAGCAAGAACAAAGTTCTTCTCTTGCAAATAAGTAATTAGTTTATGACAAGCCACATTGCCAATCGGGAATTGAGGATCTATCCACGATATACATGATAAGAGGTAAGTAATAAAAGAAGATAATTCCTTCATCATTAGGAAATAATAGAATGTCATATTAAGACGGCGAATGTCACAAACAAAAAGAAAAAATGAGATGTAGGCTATCAACTTGACAGCCACTAAAGAAGAGAGAGAGAGAGAGAGAGAAGAAGAAGAAGAAGAAGAAGAAGAAGAAGAAGAAGAAGAAGAAGAAGAAAAAAAAAAAAGTAAACAGCTTGCAAGGTATTTGTTACAACGAGTGGCAGATTCAGCATTGCAGCCGCTTAGACGAGATCCTTATAGCAGCCTGTGGCCTGTTTCTCAAAACCGTCACCTGGTCACGAATAAAAGTTCTTTCATATCCGAGACACGGGTTTATGGTGGCCCTGAAGTACGCTCGACAGCAGATCATGTGCGCCGTGAATTTCGCGGCCAAGTCGTGTAATTCGCGATTTTGGACTCGAAATTCGCTATCGAAGTCGTCAACTTTGGGGCCAAGTCGCAAAGTTGACGTCCAGTGGTCGCGAATTTCGCGATTTCATGATTTGGCCGCCAAATTCACGGCGCACATGACCTGTCGTCGAGCGTACTTCAAGGCCACCATTTAATGGGATGTCCGCGAACTTAGACTGATGACAGTATTGAGAAACTGGCCCCTGCTTTATTATGTCTTGTCAACAATGTTTTAAATCTGGCAATACCATTTCACTACATGAGAAAGCAATACAATTTTCACTTTTCAATAACTCATTACTGAGCTTGTAATTTGACACCAGACTTTACTTTAATAAAACTACTAACTCTGTTGATTCTCATGTAGGTTATTCCGTCAATTTATTTTCAGTATAAACCTGACCTGAGCTGAATGACGAACTTTTGAGATATGAAGGTTGGAAAGTAAGAAAATGTTTTTGCCTCTACATCCAGAGGATTTGGGAGCAATAAAGCTTAGTCAAAGGCACCTTTTCAGGGCAGAGACCCCCTTCACGAAGAAAATCCTAGTAAGTTTTTACATCCTTGGAATTTACAGCCATTCCTCTTCCTTCTGACAAAATTTAGACCACGGGCCAAAAATTAACCCAGGTTTTAGATGCCGTATGACAATCTGTCCCCACGCAAAATACAACTTTTGCGTTTTGGTAATGTGTTTTGGCAATGAAGTCATACAAAGTTTGTTCCATGATGTTAGATGGGATGAATTCAACCCGATTTAATTAGGGGCCCTTTTGGGTGGCCATGTGGGCTATATGCCACAGCTATATAGGCTGACAGGCTTTTTTGAGAATGAGATGAATGGTCTACGTAACTGTAAGCGGCCAAATTTACTATGTAAAACGGGATGACCATTTCGGGATATCTATCCGACAGGCTTGTCGCAGTACGGAGTTCGTTCGAAATAATAATAGGTTATTACCCAGTGTCCCAGTGCATCATACTAGTAGTTCGTCATTAATGTTGAGTATCTTGATTTTAGTGCGAGCAAAGATTCTGGAAGGAGTAATCAATCTGTATCGAAAAGTTTGGAAACTTTTGTCGTTCGAGACTCATGATTGGCTATTCTAAACATTTCGGAGGCGTGGCGTTAGTCATGCCACACCCCCTTGGTGCAGTCATGCGTTTCTCGTGCACAGCGAAGAGCTAGCTGCACTGGCTCACCGGTCCAAAGCACTCTGCAAAGAGTATATCCTGGGATAGGCGATATGGGTCCCTGTTCGTTGTGACACCCGGCGCCACTAGCTTCAGTACGAGCTCTTTTTCGTTTTCTTTGGAGAGGTGCCATTAGGATCGAACAGCGTAGTATACCACATTTTCTTGGCTCCCGGCCTAGGTCCATTACCCCAGCTGATTGGTTTATGAATGGATGGATTTGTAGTGTAGTATGCAGTGTAGAAAACAATTCCAGCAATCATGAATGGAAAGCAACTTGTGTGGTGTTGGATGCTAATGTTCTGCGCTTGTGTACTTTTTGATGATGTCTCGGGATCCGACAGTAAATTCACCGGTAAGTGACCTATTTTATTTCTGGAAAGTACATTGTTCTTGTGTGTTGTGTTATCAGTCATTGAATGATTGAATAATTTTTACCTTTGAATGAACGTGGTTAGTAATGGGCAGATCATTTGGGAAACTAATTTAAGTCCTGAGCTAATGCATAAGTAAGAACCATTTTAGAAATTTGTCTGTGGAAAGGTGAGGTGAGAACGGAGTTTCAAGTCGGGTTTCAAACCAATTCAAAAGAGTGTATTAAATTATTAAGGTATTTCTGCAGTCTGCACAATATAAGGAATCCTGGAATATGAAAGACCCTTGTAGTAAGTAAGCCAGGCCACGTAAAGCCTTGTGTATAGAATTGCCAAAGGTAAACAACAAAAGGTTGACAACTGGGTTTCTCTGTTGCCAGTGAGAAAAGAGACTTGTGTATTCATTATCTGTTCATTCAATATTATGTTCAGGAATGAGGTTCATGAAGTGGCCATGTTTAGTGTCTGCAAGGATAGGGAAGTGAATCTGCTGATATGAAAGGCACCATTTGTGCTGTATGGTAAGGGGGGGGGGGGGGCGGGCGGGATGGGCAGAGTCATGATTTGTGATGTTGCCAACATTCATGGGTATCATCTCAAATTACTCCAGTGACCTTGAGGTCTAAAGTTCTCAACAATGCACACAATATAAAGGCTATTATGATCTTGACATGTCATATATGACTGATCAAATAGCACCCAATCTTTCTTTGTTTTGTCAATAATCTTTCAAAGTCAATATTGAGATGTTTGATTGTGTGACCCTCATGTGGCTTCATGCAATTACCGGTATACACTAAGCCAGTACCTCATCTGGGCACAATGTATACCACGTACCTATGCATGATAAGTCAGTGCAAATTGTAGCATAGCATTATCATTTTATTTTTCTCTAAGTTTCTAAAATACTTTCCTTTACTAGGCTTCAATTTTGGATTAATCTTGGGTTGAAAGTGTGAAAATCACTACATTGACTAGCAGAATATTCATTACAATTAGACAAGAAATCATAAAATTAATGCAGGAAGTGTATCAATGTTGCCATTGTCATGATGCATTACCAACAGTTTTGTGGAATTAGATACCTTTTCATTGACGTGTATGCTTGATTCTACTATTTAATTCAGTTTCTTTTCTTGTGTTTGAATTTTTTTCTAGGATTACATCCACCCTCATGGACATTGTCAGAAATAGTGACACCTGTTCGCTTGGAACAAGGTGATACCCATAAAGGAGAACGTCACTTTCAAAAACGAAGTGTAACCTCTTCAGAGGAGCAGGAGGCTCAAAACACTAGACAATCAGCCCAATATCGTGTGGAAGCATTTGGAGAGCAGTTCATTTTGGATTTGGACCATGACGCATCATTTCTGTCGCCCTCTTTCAATGTTCATGTGTCTGGAGAGAGCATGGTGGATATTCATGATGAGGATAATAGCATTCATTGTTTTTACACTGGGCGTGTGAATGGACATCCAGAATCAAGTGCTGTGGTCAGTCTTTGTGGTGGTATGGTAAGTATCTCAGTTCTTCTTGAGGATGTGAGTTTGATTCCCATGCTGCCACTGGTAGCAGATTCAGGGGAGGAACACATCCAGCCCCTGCCCCTTTTGAAACCCAAGTAGCACAACTCCAAGTTGGTGCTCCCCCCTCCCAATCTGTTTGTCACCTGTCAGAGAATTTGGGAGTTGAAGACACCACTAAAATGACCATTATGAATGGACATATTATTGACACAAGGGCAGGAAGAAATTTAGTGTGGATGAAGTTTTGCAAAAAATATGCCTAATCAAGGATCTCCTCTAGTTTTTCAAAAGAAATATAGGAAAATATACTCCTGACTTTTACTTGATGATTAACTTGAAAATATTTGTTTATTATGATTTTCACAGATTTTGTTACCATGCATTCTTTATGGAGAAAGGGGAACCACATGCCCCCACCCATGATTTACGTGTTAAGCATAATGTGGTTTCAGTATCACATACAATTTCCATAGACCCTAGCCTGATTTATTTTGGGCTTAGTGTTCAGTGGGTTAAAGTAAAGAGAGGAAGAACGGTTAAGAGATAGAAGTAAATTTGGTTTCCTAGCAAGCTTAATAGTCATCATTAGCATGGTTCTTCTAAATTTGATTAGGCAGTGTGCTAGCATACCTTTACATGCAGATCAAATAGGAGTTAAAAGCAGCCAGTTCCTTGTTTCCTTTGACCATACGGTGACCCTTCGTAGTCTGGTGGACATGTGCTATGGGTAATGACACCATTTGCTCTATCCCCTCTCTCTCTCTCTCTCTCTCTCTCTAATACAAGTAGAAACACCACACGTATCTCTATCTAGCCCTCATTCTAAATGCGTCGAGCCTTATTAAACTGGGCTAATGCTCATGGTGTTTTGAAGATATTAACGTATAGTAGACCTAATTACCTACCTATAATCAGTTAACTCTTTTATTATCATTACTACCCCATAAAGAAAATTGAGGCTCAGTGTTTGAGTTCTTTGCTTTTTGCTTCTCTACAATTTAGTGCACTGTGATAAAATCATTTGTTAATCAAGGGACGAAAACATAGGCCTGTATTCGGACCAAGAGTAGTCCAAACAAACACTCTGGACTTAAAACTGATCTTGGGTCTCTTTAATCATTTGAAATACTATATAGCCCTTAGCCATTTGGGGAGAAAAAAACGCAAACAAGGTTATAGGTAATTATTCCAAGGTGCATAGTTTTCCATGAAAAATCTGCATAATCTGTAGTTGTTGTTTTTTTATAATCATTATTAAGCCTTCAGATAGTCATGAAAATAAATTGATATTACAGTACCAGATAAAACTGTAAAAGTGTATGTATATTGATAGTAATAGTTTTAATAACTTGTTTTCATATTTATTCTGAGTGGATGACCAGGTACTGGGACTAATATATTAAGCCTGTATCCATTATTAGTAGTTTGTGGACAGTATTTAAGGTCCCTTGAAATAGCTGGAGGAGAAAGCAACTGATTAATGATCTAATTTTGCTCAGTATGGTTCCTGGCTTGTCTTGAGTTAGCTTACACATGTTGTCCAGATGTGAACAGATCAATCATAAAGTTCTACATCTGTAATTCAAAGGAGTGAAATATTAGTCTCTTCCCATAGACTTGAGATTAGCAATAGTTCATGGCCTCAAGCTATAGCACAGTCCCACTCCTGACACCTAGATTAGAGATCCCCAAGATATTCTGAAGAAATTCAACTTTCAAGTAGCATCTCTTCATTGTCAACATTAAGTAAAGGAAGTTGATTTCATTGATTTTCTTCTGACCCCCTCCCCCCCCCCCCCCCCGATTCAACTTGAGTCAAAGACAACTTTAACAGGTGAAATATGAAGTTTGCTAGGAATTAATTTTTCTTTAAGGGCTGAATATCAATTTATGAAATTAATGTTAAAGAAAGGAAGTCCATCTATGTAATATATGCAAGCATAAATTCTCATTAAGGTAGCAAAGAGGCTAAAGAGCATTAATCATTTGTTTTCAGTTCTTTAAAAAAAGAAGCACAATAAAGAAATGGTCTGCATTTCCTCTTTGGCTTTGTATTTTGACTCTCCAGAGGAGCCAATTCTGAAAAGACTGTGTAGAGGCCAAAAAGAGGTCAGATTGGTACCATGGAGAAGGCCTGCTAGCAGCAGCACCTCCACTTAGGAACTCTCTTTGTTTTCTTTGATAACAGTCCATATTTACTTTTCTCCAATGATCTCTACCTTACAGTCTATAATAGCCCCCTTGATTCACTCCACAATACCCCAACCCCTCCCCCATTCTCAATTACACAGAATATACCATGTGGGAGAGGGTAGAAAAAGTTTGCTTCCCCCCTCTTCAAATCACTATCTGAATAGTAGAAGATTTTGTGTGAACATAGCTCAGAACTCTGTAAGAGTTGGCCAAGGTTGAGAGATGAGATGTGAAATCCTAGATGTATCCCCAGTTTTCAGCAGTGGGGCAAATCTTATGAACTGTAATTTTTCAAAACATTGCCATGCTTATAAGGCTAGTGTTTTTAAGTGGAAAGTGTCATGTAAACATGCCTCACCTTCACTTTTAGTAACATGTGACATAGACTTGCAGCTCTATGAACTAAGTTATTGAAAACAAGATTTAGATAAAAATGATCCTATGGCTAATTAATGCCCATAGAGTTGATAATTTTATAAGAACTCATAAATTTGTTCAGGAATAGTACATCTAGAAGGCATTTCTACAGTTTAATACAGGTGTTTACTGCATTGATGCAGTTATTTGAATTATTTGTAAAATAGTGTAACAGATATTGGAAAGTGGATTTTTTTGTAACCTGGCACCTTGAAAACCGGTTTAAGCATTTATGCTATTTCAGTTATTTTGGGATATGAACTTGGCAAACAACAGCGAAAACACTCAAAACAGTCACTCTTTTGTGTCAAACTTTTTCACTAAACAACAGGAGGGTCATATTCTATCCTAGTGAAGATAGAAAGCAGTCTAAGAAGAGTTCATGAATGAACAAATTACAATTGACAACCAGCTGAATCATGAAAACATGAATTGATATTTGAACACAAAATAAGGTTGTGTTTAATCTATTATTTTCTGTCCATATAAGGGTGAAGTAAAATAAAACACTTACCCTCTAGTTTAACTTTGAAGAAAATCTTTGCTTGATGAATAGATGGTCTCTTTGTTGATGCACAATCAGTGTCATTGTCTGATCCATAGGCCCTCATGTTGTTTTTCATACCTTACATTTATTCAGGCCTAAATTTTGCCCTTGTTATCAGTATGCAATTTTACTAATTTTACTTGTAAATTGGTAACTAGGAGGGCTGTCAAATATATATTTGCTGTTTTATCCACTGCTCAAAACTCACACCTTTTTCAGTTATTATTGTTCTTTTTGGAAAAAAAAATCTGTAAACACTTGTAAACATAGATCTACACCTTTCAAACATGTGGCTAAGACTAACATTCATTCTCTTTCAACTTATTTTTGGTTCTTTTGCCTATTTGACAAGCTAAATGTGTCACACATTTCACATGTCTCAACCCTGAGAATCTTCCCTTCTCACAATTTTGTTTGCATGACTCTACAGCAATACATTTGACTGCCCCCACCCCCTGGGAGGAGGGGGTTAATACTAAATTCAAGCTTTGAATCAAGTTGACAGAAGTACCTGTTTTCACCCAACTTCCAAATCACAAATATGGTTCTTCATGTATTACACAAAAAATCATGATTTCTCTCCCATTTACAACAGACTGTCTGTTACAGCTGCTCAACTTGCATGCATGCGTAACTGCACTTGCCACTACCAACCACCGCTAACAGACCTGTCGACCACCCCATGACTTGCTCAGCCCAGGGTTCCCAGGCTTTCATGAGGTCATAGTTCAAATTCATGTCACTTTGACTCAGAACTCTCTCCTCTTTCTGCTCTCTTTGGTGTGTGTCTGTCTCTGCTTGGGAGAGAGAGAGATAAAGAATGAGTCATGGTGAGAATGACGTCACAGATAGAATGAAATGGAGAGAAAGAAGGAATGAGTCCAGTGCAGGAAATAAGATTATTTTTAAACATATATCTTGACCATGATTAAAGCTATTTAAGCTAATGCTGTCTTGTGGATTGACCTCCTCAAGAAAATGCAAAATTAAAAGTTATTTGTAATGTAACTGATAATATGATCAAATACATTCAATAGTAATTGATTAATTTGGGAATGAATAGGTCGTCTTTCAGTTGTTGTGGCAGATCGTAAATGTGACACTAAATCAAGGTTACTTACAATTATTCCAAAATGTATTGTTTTGTATGTTTAGGTATTGTGAAAGCATGTATTGAAAATTTTGAGAAAGTATCGATGACCTTTTCATGTACCACATAGATAACATAACCTTTTAAAAGTGTAAATGGCAATTGGCAAATTTCCGTCATCCTTCCTTCCAAATCACTGTTTGGTAACAAGGGAAATGCATTAAAACAAGTAGTACTGTATATGTTATATACGGATGTACTTTCCTTGACATTGAAGCCACTACCTTAGCTGTATTTGCCCTACTTCAGCAGTGCCAACCAGTACTGAAACTGCAATATCTCTCATAGGCAAAAGCCCCCCAATTTTCTATCAAGGGACATTTTTGTTGTTTTCAAAACCTAAGATAAAATGGAGAAAAGTTTGTTTGCTTTCACAATAATGTGTCTGGTGTTTAGAAAGAAGTGAATGACGAATGAATACATGTAGACCCATAACTTATCATTAATGGTAGCATTAACTTTGTGATGACTGGCATGCTTGGGAAGGGGGGGGGGGGGGATATCAGGCACATGTCCCTCCATGAATTTGAAAAACAAAAATGTCATGTATTCAGTAAACAAATTAAAATTGTGCCTACTTTCAAACATGAACCCAAAATATTTCAGAAAAAAATGTTGTAACTAATTTCAAGTATGTCAAGCATTTCCCAGCATTCTGCTGCCCCCGCCTTCTCACAAAATTCTGAATCTGCCCCTCTGTATGATAGCATAGAGGTCTAATGAATTTGGACTAAAATAGATGCCTGAGACCAGGGACAGGTAACATGGAGACTGGATGGGAAGGAAGTTACCATCGGATGTCAATTGCTCTCATATTTAAGCCCAGATTGTCAATATTTCCTCTTTGAGATGATGAGGGCCATGTCAAAGTCAAGAAATGACAGGTGGGAAATATTTAGGAAAAAGCCTTTTCGATCATTTATTAACTAATTAAATACTATGCCCAAGATATCTTGGGTAGGGTTTTTGGATGTATAATACCAAAATCCGATCATGCTCAACAGGTTAAAATAAGCAGAACTTTGGAGGTGGTCGTAAATCATTCAGATATTAGGTTTTCAGTATTTATTTATTTGCAGATGTTTATAATCAAGAATTATTGTAAAAATCAACCTGTTTACTGAGCCTTATGTACTTTGGACTTTGAAGAAAGATATATATATACTTGAAAAAACTTCAACAAACAAACAAACAAACAAACATACAATTCAAAACACTTAGAGCGAATGTATTGTTATATGATTTGTAGTTGAATTTATCCCTAATATTTTCCTAAATGCTATTATTGTTTAAGGTAGTGAATACAATTTTTACAAAATGCCCACCTCACAGGTATATGATACCAGTATTTTGTTTTGATTTTGCTAATTTCCAGTTGGATGCTTTTAGTTTTATGCCAGTTCCACTCTTTCATCCTGGGTAATTTTTGTAAACAGTGTTGATATTCAGAGCAAATTTTTGAAATTGTATCATCCCAAACTACTGTATTAACATGGGAGCTTTTCTGACATCTTTCCTTTGCTTCTCTAACCTTCCACATGAATCAGTGAATTAGAGCAACAATGGAAAGAATTTGTACTTGTCGGCAACATGGATTCCATTCTGAAGTTAGTTTACATTGTTATGTATCATGTAATCACCCACTTAACTATAATCCCTGAATCATGGTACTGTAATGTTATACTCTGTAGAATGTTATTTTCTCTCTGTGTCTTTTTATAAACTGCAACCACTGTCTTCCCTGCTGTAACAGCAAGGATGATTTGGAGCTGATGGTATGTCAATGAAAGGAAAATGGAAGTTGAAGAAACAAATCCCCCTATTTACAAAGTTCTGCAACATGGCTCACCACACAACACTGGAGTATGACATTTGGATGGTACTTCATCCTGAACTTACTGATGATGATGATGCCGAAGAAGAAGAAGAAGAAGAAGAAGAAGAAGAAGAAGAAGAAGAAGAAGAAGAAGAAGAAGAAGAAGAAGAAGGAGGAGGAGAAAGAGGAGGAGGAAGAGGAGGAGGATGATAATGTAGGAGGAGGAGGATGGAGGAGGAGGAAGAGAAGGAGGAGAAGGAGAAAGAGGTGAAGGACAAAAAAAGAAGAAGAACTAGTATACCTTGTACTTCTGTATTTAGCCTGAATTGTAGTTCTCACCGAAGGAAGTTTAACCAATTCCATGTCCCTTTTCAAAAATTTATAGTCTAATGTTTTCAACAAAGTAAAAGGCAAATGCCGATATTCTCAATATTTTTGTTAAATGAATTAAAGAATAATGTTGAGGAGCTTCTATTAAAATGTATACCATTATTCTCTACTCCAGTTCGAAGGAAAGGGTTAATTATGAAGTATACATAAATAAAGATGAAGCATGAAGCAGAGGGAATATAAGTTTTCTCTCTTGGGCAGGGATGAAAGTTAGATTCAAGATTAACCTGTCACCAGCTTCTTATTTTTGTAGCTACAAGTCCTAATATGGAGAAAACTATCCGGCAGATAAAACGTTGAAAATTCTTCCAGTTTTCTCACTACCATGTGTTATTGCTATCACTGCTGCAGTGATGTCTGTAAACTTAATGTTGTTACCAAGTACATGTATGGGCATTCTATCCGAGATACCTGTATAAATGCTAGTGCACCATCTACTTGTTCTCCATTTTGGATATTGGGATTGTATTCATTCTATTTATTCTAGAGTAAATCTTTCCATATCTATATAAATCTCTCTCTCTCTCTATTTTTTTTTCTTTCTTTTTTTTCTTTTTTCTTTCAACATTTGCAAAATTTCCAAAATGGTAGGACAGCTCTGGGGAAATTTGATTCATGCTACACTATTATTCTCTAAATTGATCTCACATGTATTTATTTCCATGAGAGTTGCCATAGCTGTTGTATATGTTACCTGATCACAAATTTATATATATATATATATAAATCTATATAAATCAGAAATCCATCCACATTATTTTATACGATGCATGTATTTTATATTTCAGTATGTGGTTTTCTACCAGATTTCTTAGGATCCAAACTGTAGCTAGTTTAGTAGACCAGGGGAAGAAGATCAGTAACTACTGTGGCAGAAATAATTATGTTTAGTCTGAGGCTAATTGTCTTTCACCGAGCCTCAGTAATCACTTATTTCTTTCTTTCTATATTTGAATGGATTCAAGACTTCAGATTACAGGAGCCAAGTTTATCCCTACATGTACCACACATTTTCATTTTGATTGCATGAGGATGTAAGCCATAAGCGATGAAGGGGAAGGGGCAAGGGACAAGTGCAAGGGGTATGTTGTATTTTTATGCCTCCGCCCACCGTAGGTGGTTGCCGGAGGCATTATGTTTTCGGGTCGTCCGTCCGTCCGTCCGCCCGTCCCGTTTTCGTTCTCGCGATAACTTAAGAACCGTTTGACAGATCAACTTCAAACTTGGCTCGTGTATGCATATGGGAGGGACAATGATCTGATTAGATTTTGGAGTCTCAAGGTCAAAGGTCAAGGTCATAGAGGTAATAAAACTCATAAAAATGGACCGTTCTCGCGATAACTTAAGAACCATTTGACAGATCAACCTCAAACTTGGCACAGGTATGCATATGGGAGGGACAATGATCTGATTAGATTTTGGGGTCTCAAGGTCAAAGGTCAAAGGTCATAGAGGTAATAAAACACATAAAAATGGCTCGTTCTTGCGATAACTTAAGAACTATTTGACAGATCAACCTCAAACTTGGCACAGGTATGCATATGGGAGGGACAATGATCTGAGTAGATTTTGGGGTCACAAGGTCAAAGGTCAAGGTCATAGAGTTAATAAAACACATAAAAATGGCTTGTTCTCGCGATAACTTAAGAACCATTTGACCGATCAACCTCAAACTTGGCACAGGTATGCATATGGGAGGGACAATGATCTGATTAGATTTTGGGGTCTCAAGGTCAAAGGTTAAAGGTCATAGAGGTCATTATGTTCATAGAAATGGTTCATTCTTGTGATAACTCAGTAATCATTTGACGGTTCAACAAACTTGGCTCATGTATGCATATGGAAAGGGCAATGCTCTCATTAGATTTGGGGGTCACAAGGTCAAAGGTCAAGGTCAAAGATGTCATTGTATAAATGAAAATAAATCAACATGAAGTGCCATTTATTTCTGATTTGGTAATGGCGGAGGCATAAAGTTCGACCACGCGTGGTCGAAGATTCATCTAGTTAATACATGCAACTGTTTTAACATCTGATACTGCATTTATACTAAGCTCTCATTCTGTATCAGCAACGGAGTTGCTCTGTTGCTGGTACGGGACGGTAACTTGCTTACGGTTAATGCATTTACTACAGGTTTATGACAGGATGGCTGCTGTGTATCAATCTCGTTGTAAATTTGAAACCCAGTATAAATGTTGTATGAAGGTAATTTTTTAATGATATTCTGCTTTCAGATTGTAGTGATGATTTAGTGAATTTAACAATGATTCCCCTACCCCCTTAAGAAAGAAGAAGAAAGAACGAAAGAAAGAAAACAGAGAGATGCAGTTATAGCTGATTCAAAGGTTACTTTTCTTTACACTGTAGAATACCTTTGTTGTGTTTCTATTATACATAAGAAGGAGGCTACCCTTTTCTGCATCTTTGATATTTTTCTTTGTATCCTCCTAGCCTTTCCTTTTGTACTTTACACTTCTATGCTTGAGGCCAAGTAAACTTCCAACCATGCAGAAAATATGATTTATTAAATATTGCATCGTCATGTTACTGGCAGGCTTAGTGATTGGAGACTGTGTGTCTCAGCTGAGACCGGAGCCGCCCATCTCTTAGCCTGATGTCTTTAAGAAGATGTTGAATGAAGGATTTGGTTGATTATTCTGTCTAGGTCAAGAAGCCAGATTGTTCTTAACCATGGCTTAGGGATAGACCCTCCCATTTACTATCATCAGGATCTTCTCATGTCCTGCTCGGTAACCTTCCTTTCAACTCATAGAACAACTTCTTCATTGACCCATATCTTTATTTATTTCCTCAAGCTGGTGTAGCCCATGTAGGCATGTACTCTGACTGCTGTTTTTACTGTCCACCAGTCATTCCTTCATTTGCATAATTTTATGAATAGTAGAATCTCTGCCTTTTTATAAAACAATGACCAACTTATTTATTGAGCATTATGTAAGACTTATCATGTTGCTTCATTTTTCCTTTTTTGGTTGTATAAGGAATGATAATTTTCATCTTATTCATATAATTTTTCAGTCTGCTCACATGCCATTTCAACTTGGAATTACAGATGAAGGGAGATGTGTTGAGTATACAGTGTCAAGATGCAATGAAACTCCCTGAATTTACATGTATACCCTTTGGAGGCAAACACTGAAATATTAATCCTACAGCAACAATTATTTTTCAGTTTCTGTAGGTGAATTACAGGTTCATAAAGGTTGAAATGGATTATAATCCTGTTTCATATCAATAAGACACAAATGTTTCCTTTATTGAGGCAACTGCTGCAAAGTCGGCACAGAGCTACATGTACAATACAACAATGAAAAGCCTTTGTGAGTTTCCTTTGATCATAAAAGTCAGGTGAAACAGTTTGCAGAAGAAGAAAGAATGAGACAGTGTGAAAGCGTTTTCTTTGAAGTGACCGGCTCAACTTATTTTGAGAAGGTAGAGCACATGTCAGTAGCCCTGTGGCCTCCCATCACATTCTATCAATCTTCGTGTTTGCTGATCTGACAATGCATGTTATTCTAAGTCTTTTGTCATTGAGCTGTACATAGTGTGTAATCTCAGACGGCATATCACTAAAGGGTATTGACTCAAATGTGATGCTTGTACACACAATCTCGCCTAGCAAATCGGCTCAGAATCCTGACTCCCAGCTCATTTAAGAGCCTCCCGGTTACCATGCACAAACTTCCACATAGTCACACCCCTTGAGCTGAATTAATGACATGTGTAATCTGATATTATTGTCGGAATACCCTGTGCTTGTGTTTGGGAAGTTCCATTGAATACAAGTGAAGGATCTCCTCATTTGCTCCTTAAATACACTCTACATGAATTTTAAATTTATTCCATAATAAATGTAAAACTGGTAGATTTCCTTAAGTTGTGTTTTGGAGGATTGGAAGGAATTTCGAAAAGTACAATATTTTTTTTCATTACAGCATATCATCATTTGCATGCATGCACTTGAATGTGAAGCATCAGCATATTGTAATGTGTGGTCTTAGAAAATATACTGCCCTTCTTTTTTTCTGCAGTGGTTCTCATATGTCAAATGTTTTCTCCCAGAGAAAAGAGAAAAGGGACGAATATTATTAACCAACTGTAAAAATCCAAAGAGTGAAATTTCTCTTAGTATCATATCTGATTTATAATTTCTTAATTTGATTTCACTCTTGATAATAATCATAGAAATCAATGAGATACATTGTCTGACATAACTTAAAGTATATGAAAACACACAGATAATAATTAGACTATTAACTCTTTATATTTTTCCACTCTCATTCCTCCTCAGTTTGGTCTCTTCCACACTCACAATGGCACCCAGTTTTACATAGAGCCTGAGGGTGGGATCAGCCATGGGGTGGAGACCAATACCAAACCCCACATCGTATACAGCAGTGGACCCCCATCACACCCCAGCAGTACCCCTAGCCCTGCAGGTGGCTGCGGAGTCATAGGTAGGTCAAGACAACCAGACTTTGAACTTTTCCTCAAAGAGCAAGGGCAGATCGTTTGGAGAGAGAGATTTTTGAGAAGATGAAAAGTGAATAAGTGATGTTTGATACCTGAATGTCGAGATACATTTTTTATGTAATGGGTGAATTAGTGGTACGATTGTTGATGTTGAAATGCTTGATTTGACATTGGTATGTATTTTGACTAGTCATAGATCTCGTAATTCAGTAATGGATTTGGTTCATATTAGAATGAAGCAAAGTCAACTGAAAACACAGGCTAAGTTTTAAGAAACTATTGTGGTCGTGGATCACTTCTGACTTACTAGTAAAAGGTAAATTGTGACAAGTGAATATCTCTACACTTGACAGATTTTTTGTAGGGTGTTATCGCTTGCACTTCTTGCAGAACCTGACAACTGTTTTGTTCATAAAGATTCCAACTGTAGTATAACTGTTGACCTCTTCAATTAGATCCATGTTGATTTCATGGATCTGCTGTCAAGCAGTCTGAAAGCTCGTACTTTGTTCCTAGGGAAATTTCTAATCCTCTCAATCCAACATCAATCATCCATTGGGCTGCCTTATGTGATGTGAGTCATGAGCACTGTTGTGAATGCAGCAATGAATGGCGTCGGCTTGGAGGCTGCTACCTTGAGGATAAATTTAGCTCCTTCACTAATCCCAGCTTGATAATCCTTCACCCCTTCTCTGACAAGAGTTATCTTTAAACTTAATCTCTGTGGATGGATCTGGGGAAGATATAATGAGCTATAATGTCTGCTGATATCTTTTGTTGTAAGTAAATGTTCCATCATTAATGTGAGGGGTTTTCACAGAAAAACTGAAGTGGAATAGGGGAAGTCTTGAGAAGAAAGCTCTGTGCCCTGTACTCAAATTACTTTCCCCTTCTCCCAGAAGCTACATGCAGCAGAGCAGACATTGCCCTCATTGAACCTACATCTTGGAGGGCAAGAGAGACTTAACTCGCAGCGTGTCTCATTACAACGAAAGCCTATTAAAACATTGTCACTCTCAGCCTTGCTGTTAAATCGGGTTTACTGCCTGAAGTCAAGTCAGAGTAGGGTTGACAGGCTTTTCCCCCCTTACTCCTTCTCTTTTTATCGTCTAAAGAAAACTTTTGTGTTAGAGTAGTATGGTTCATTTGATTAGGTGAATTGGATAGAAAACCTTCTTCTGATCTATAAATCTCCAGGTCTGTGAATAATGGATAGATGTTTCTTGGTATTTGAATAGCTCTTTTCCCCTTTCCACCAAAGTTCAGTTGCAATATAAGGGGTGAGGGGATCAGCCTTCTTGTGTAGAAATTAGTAGAAATGAATGAATAAATATGGATATTTTAGATACATCTGTGATTATATTCAATTCCAACTTAAATGAGGTGAAGGAACAGTTTTTTATAAGGTAGGGCACTTAAATGTGCCAACAGAACAATAAGAAGGACATATATTATCCAGATAGTGCTTGAAAAATCAATTACAGTTTAGAAGGGATGAAAGAAAGTACTGGTGCTCATAAGATAATAGAGGGATAGGTGTATGGGTGGATGATGTCGCTGTTTCAACAGGTCAATAGAATTGATTTTTCTTTCTTTCCCAATGTACCCCGAGAAATGTCCTTCTTGGAGGATGATATCTAGCTGTTCAATTGCAGTTTAGTGAGTGTATTGGATTGAATTTGACCCAACAAATTAACCCATTGAACCCATTCTGACAGAATTGATTGAGGAATTCTGCCCATTCATTGCTTCTTCTAAGAGGTTTTTCTTCCTACCCTGGGGAGGTTTTGATATCTCTCTTTACCTCAATCTCAAAGCACCCTTTCCAACAACAGCTTCACTGCAGGATAGCAAAGAAATTTTTGGATGGGTATTTACAGTATTGTGAGTTAATTAATAGATTGCATCTAATGCTTATTGTGGAGGTTGAATTGGTCTGGTGTTTCTGTCTGGGTTTGTTTATCTACACCCCCTTCCAGTTTTAACAGTAACAAGTATGTGGCATATTTAATGTAGATTCCATCAGTTCTGGAAATATATGTGTGTAAACCATTCTCATTTTGAATTATTCATCCTTTTCTACATATGGAATAGAGATTGGGTTTTTTGCAGCATGTGAAAGCTGAAAGAAACTTATTCTTTGATACTGTATGCATGGACTTACTGGATCATATTTTTGCTGTATGAGTGGAACTTTGGGCTGCAAGATGTCAGTTTGTTTTCTTGCTTATGAAAAAATCAGCCTTGGTGAACATAGAAAGATAATTTACTGTGCATAGAGTATCTTTTTCTCGAGGCATTGATTAATTACATATGCTGTGTGATTTTTTACTCTAGTGCTCTATAAATCCAACTAATAGACATAAAATTTTAGGTTTTATGCTTCCTTTATTTTATATTTTGATAAAAGTACTACAATTAATACAACACATGGCCAATAAAAATTGTTACATGGACATTATATCTGATATTTAATGCAGCATATTCATATTTTATTCTATTAAACCAGAGAAATAAATCACTTTGATGAGCAAAGGATGAGTTAATTACATTTGTGTGTTGCGTGTTAGGATGGTGGTTACCAATAGACTCAGGTGGTCTTTTGTGTTTGATTAGAGCTTTACAAATAGGCATTCAAAGGCACAGGAAATGCAAATGACTTTTTCTCCATGGCAAATTGATATGTTTCTAAATACCCATTCTATCATTAAAGCATTCCCTAGGGACAAGAAATACAACACAATTGGGGTAGAGTTCCCTAGGTGAAGCTTTCCACAGTCTTACCAGTATTTTGGTTGGCGAGACCGCAAGATTTTTTGTCGTTTCCCCTTTACTCGTTTTCCTTACCGTTTAAAATGACAGGCTATCTTTCTCCCAGGTCAATATTTCACCCCAGTGGTTATACAGTACAACACAGGCTTTGTCATACAGTGCGTGCTTCATACAAAGCAAAATTTCCAAGCTCTAGGTTCCAGCTACAAAAAACAGTGAAGGCACCAAGACAAGGATTGCATCCGGTGGTAGCTGGGTTTTTTTGTTGCATGTTGTAAAAAGAAATGAAGTGATTTACTTGTATAAGAAATGGGAAAAGGTATTACAGGTGTATCATGGATAGGTGTGTCTAGGTACTCTGAATCTGAGGCAGGCCAAAAATTTTCAGTGTTAATTTTTTTCATTTTAAGCTTTCTACACTTTTATGGAAACATATTTCCCTTCAATTTTATTTTTCATTTTGTTGAATTAGTAAGTGTACTCATATGAAGGAGAGTTTTAGCACCTTATATGGTATCTGGGTTTGTACTTCTTTAGAAGTTTGATGACTGTAGTTTTGCTAAAATCTTCATGAAGCTAATTACCCTGTAATGCACAGTGATCCATGTATCAGCTCATGCATAATTTGGAAAATGACTTCCCAGGAAGTTAGCGAAACGGAGTGGTTCAAAAAGACTTGTGCAGAAACAACACAGACAACAATGTGCATTTTGCACATGTTTTTGTACTAAGCCATTTCAAAGAAGCTACCTTATTAATGTCTTTGCATTTTCGCTCTCATACTTGCAGTTGCTACTGCACTTTTCGAGCAAAGGCTCACCAAGGCATAGAGGGAGCAAAGTAACAGTTTACATTCAGAGTACATTCTCATTCCATCAATGATTATTACGTGGCCCTTTCAACAACCCAGTTGAGCTGTATGTTGAAAAGTAAAGGATTAGAATGTTTCCATCCAAATTGATTAAGGCTTTGGTTCATCCAGTAAGCACCAGCCAGGATTGAAATGAACCATGAAATTAAGAAATGCTTGAAAGATCGTTGGTCAAAGCTGAAGACCATAGGTCAATCCCAGGCAGGCTGCCTCTTTGAGAGGAACAAGCGAGGAGATTTAGTGTGTCTTGAGACTTAAGAATACCTTTTTTGAAACCGAACTAAAGAAGCATATCAACAAGAGATCTGTTGCAAGTCTGTGTTCTTTGAGCATGAGCTGTTCTGTTGAACTAATGTCAATATGGATACTAAGAATAAATTGCATATGATATGAATATAATCCAAAATGTCTTTGAAAATATATTAGACAGAATTAGTGTGATATTAGAAAAAAATCATAAATTTTTATTGAGGAAAAGCAGTGTTTATTGAAGAAAAACAATTTATTATTTTTCATTTGTCAAACTTGAGTCTGAGCTGAAGAATATGTTTGGTTTGTGACATCCTTGTTTTTGTTTATAAACAAAAGCCTGTCGGCATCCATCCATAACTTAACTGTCTCTCACTTTTGCTGCTCATTTTTATCGCCCCTAAAACCGCATACCTTTATTGACTGACTTACCCAAACTGTTGGTTAAGTAAGAGGGGGAAAAAAAAAAGTAAGGAGGAGAAAAATGTAGGGCCATTTTCATTTGTCAAACTTGAGTCTGAGCTGAAGAATATGTTTGGTTTGTGACATCCTTGTTTTTGTTTATAAACAAAAGCCTGTCGGCATCCATCCATAACTTAACTGTCTCACTTTTGCTGCTCATTTTTATCGCCCCTAAAACTGCATACCTTTATTGACTGACTTACCCAAACTGTTGGTTTGTATGCACCACAGTGAATTCTTCTGTATTCTCAGAGATGCTGTTGTGTGTCCAGAGATTGTAGGGAAAAAGTAAGAGGGAAAAAAAAAAGTAAGGAGAAAAATGTAGGGCCAGGTTACTTGTCTGTCATGCTGGGTATGGTGTTTCAACATCAAAGGCCTATTTGTTGACATCAATCCCTACAGGATTTTTCCTTGTCTCCTCATGCCTACCAATATGAATTTCTTCATCTCTCTTTCCCTCTCTTTCTTTTTTTTTTCTTTGGCTCTTTCGTACAAAGATCTTGTCTTTTTGTTCTTGTGCTATCTGTCTCTTTATCTCTTGTACCTCCTGCTTTCTGTTCAACTTTGTAATAGATATCAAGAAAACGGCAATCTTGGTTTTCCATGATTGAGTGTGCTTTTTAATGTAGCGTGGCACTTCTCATTTCATCCTGTATGGTACTAGTAAATTTGATCTTAGCTGCAAAGCTGCAAATTCATTGAGTGAGTACTAAAGAAATGTCCATCGAAGAGAGTCAAACGGAGAATTACCCAGTATTGCTGTGATTATATGCAAGGCTGTTGTGAGTAGAAAATATTATACAGTCAGCAGAAGAAACATCGATAATTAAGACACAATGGGACCAATAGAGGAGTCTTTGCAACACTACTGAAGCATCAATTTATAAAGATATATCTAATCATCTTTTGTAATCATAATCAGTGTAACAAAAAAAAAGAAAAAAAAAAAGATGAGATACAAGTAGTTGTGCAAGAGTAATATGAACTGACATTGCAGTGTAACCAGTAGGGAAAATCATATTATAATTATCACTGATTATGTAAAATCGATTCAAACTAAAATAGTTTGGGTATGGTGTTAGCATTATGCTTATACAATTTTGAGAGGCTGATGGTCACCTTGTTCAGTCTCGGATGTAGACGATAATATGTCCAGGAGTTGTGGATTACTGATTAAAAGTTTCCAGTTGACAGGAGCATATATTATTAAACATATTGCACACCTGTATTGCAGGCCATTGCAGTTCTGAGACTTTAAAGTTTGCAAGGTCAAGGTTAGATTATTACTTCAAAGTGGCGAACACATGTTTGATCTGCAATTGAGTAAGGTCAGAATACTTCTACAGATAAGACCTTTCTTCTCAGATTTGGGCTATCCTCTTTAAAATCATAAAATCACAGCTTAAAATGGAGATAGCGAAGTCATGAAGATACGAAAATTGCCTGACCCAAAGATATTCCTCCCTTTATAATACTGCCCATAAAATGCAGGTGTCGAGAGGAAGAACAAAAATGGGATTGGAATAGCAAGCAAATTGATTGAAATTTTTGATGAACTCATTTTGTAATGTGAAACACTGAGAATATTGAGTGGCTTTCTCTAATCAGCACAAAATATCCTGATGCCACATGTATTTTATTCTTCTCTGCCTCTGCATAGATTGGATATTTAGAAATTCAATTTGAATTATATCAATATGACTATGAATGTTTCAACCTATATGAATAGTGGTACGTTTTATTGCTCTACAATGCATTCAGGGTATATACAATTCACACCAATAAAATGAAATTGGATATTCGTTGAGATGCGAGGAGATATTAGAGTTCAGTGAACTTGTATTCATGATAAGGGTGTAATATGGTTGTGTTCTACTACACTTTAGTAGCATTTGTTTTTATATGAACACTTGCACTCTTTGTTTTTGATAAGTGTTCTGGAGTTTATACAGCCCTTCCTTGTCTACACAAGTCGGATTAGACCTACATGTAAATGTGTTATTAGTTGAAGACTTGTACCTTTTATTTCCTTATTGTAAACTATACCTGACAGACTTACATGTGTGTTTAATAGGGTCATGGGAAAATTGGGAGGCAACTTTCTGGAAGATTGCCTCAGGTTATTTTAAGCGCATACTGTCTTTGGTCTAAGAAACCAAAGTAATTGGCAAATGGGGTGATTCTTCTGAAATAACGGAGTGTTTACATTTAAAATGAATAGGATATCATTCTTCTTTGAAGAAAGGAGAGGTTCTTGTGGCTCGATCAGTGCAGCTGTAACTGTAAGCTGCAATAATATGAAAAATCAACTTCAACATTTCAAAGATTTGTGAAAGCAGTAGGAGTTCTACTGTTTGACTGTTGACACAAACCACATTTAGTAATAGAGTATCTATGAGTGTTTCACATCAAGACCTGAACATTGCATAGACCACAGGTACAAAAATTAGGTCAAAGAGTTGTAGGAATCTAGTTTTTGAGCAATTTTTTTATATTGAATAAAGAAAAAAATATATGTTGTACTTTTATGTACAGGATTGTTTTGAATGCGTGTTCATCTCTTTTAAAGATATATTCAAAGTATGAATCAGTTTTCTTTGAATGCCCTTTATTGCTTTGTATTCATACAAAAAAGGGTGCTGTGTAAATGATTAATTTTGCTTAAATCACTTAATTTAAAGTTTCACTTCAGTTTGTTTGAAAGGTGCCCTAAATTATTGGGGTAAAAAAATGATGTCTCAGTGGTAACTATGAATCTAGTCATCAAGCAAGTTCCATGCATTAAGTGAACAGTCCACTATTGTTAGGGATCAAAGGCCGCATGGACTCCAATCTAGCAAGCCTCTATTATTGCATTTACAAACAGTGATTGTGTGTACATTACTGCTTGTCTCAAGTATATTTGGACCAAGCCAGGCCAGTTTGGCCACTTTCATACCAATAACTTCTGAAGTTCTGAGGTCCAAGTCTGGAAGGAATCTGTTTATTAGTGTTATTTAGCAGTGTTATTAACAGTTACTGAAAGTTGATAAGGGAGACCAATTGATCCAAATCAAATTTGCAGTCATGTTTAAAAAGAGATTTAGGCCAATTTGTTTTTAGTATTCAGTATTCAAAGTATTTTCTGAAATGAATCAAAGTACAGCTTATCTTTAAAGTGTGAATGTAAGATGGTTTGGGAGGCATACCAGGTACTATAACCATTTGTTGACTTATAGTTTGGTCATAAAGAGGCCAGTATTTCACACCTGGGGTTCCTCCTATCTCCAGGTGTGTGAGCATAAAGGTTCAGGCAAGCACTCATCAGTCCCACTTGTTATCTTCTCATGTCAGCTTTCGGAAGTGAGATTATAATGAAGAAAATAAAGAGGAATAGGGTCTCTAGGAAATAGAATTTTTGTCAGTTTGACCAAAGCTGTTATCTCCATTGATAAGGTTCTTCAATTTATTGATTAAACAGTGATTAGCTAAAAGGCTTAATTATGCATCTTTAAGCATTCCCATAGAATCTAGTAGTTCTTGTAGCTCTGTACCAAGTGTCAATTTTGGTGTACATCTAACCAAGAAGAAGCCATTTGTACGTTATGAAAAGACAGACAAATTGTATCTATGTATCTAATCCTCTGTTTCTCCTCTATCTTTGAGTTGAACACTAGGGCATATGTGTCAAATGTAACTGTGTCAGATGATTCAGATTAAATTTATTTTATTTGTAATTAGTCTTAATCATGATAGCTTGAAATAACAACTTAACTGTGTTGCAAAAAAGAATGAAGACCAATCAGCATACAATACCTTGTTGCATCAGTTGTTTTCCTCACATTTAGGTTTTGTTGCTGGCTAATTACCAAACCTTAATTTTGAGCTACAAAGATAGAGGATAGAAATATTATGGAAGTTATCAGAACAGAAGAAATTAAAAAGAACTATTTTTTTTTTATCGAACAGTATGAAATAATCAGGAGATTTAAAAGATATATTTGTTAGTTTACAATTTTATACAAGAGTGTATTAGTCATAACCTGATTAGAATGTTATCATGTATAGTTTTCATGTATATGTTTATCAAGATATCTATTTTACTTTCATGGAAGCTTTGGAAAATCTCTGGTTATGTTGATGTCATCATTATAATGGTTGTTATCATGTATGGCCAATCTTGTCTACTCCAGGCACAGTAACCAATGAATTTTGTGCTAGAGAAAAAGAAAATGTTGTAATAGGACAAATTGAATAATTATTTTCAAAGGAGAAGTTCTCCAACTCATAATGCCAAATTAGTCACAGCAGGTCTGCACTGGTTTCCGGTTTTGCCAATCCAACAATGGGTCAAAGTGGATGTGAGGGAGAGCAGGAGGAGACCTCTCTCTTATTAGGAGCTACTCAAGCCTAGTAATGAATGGGTGTTGTGGATGAAGTGGAGGAGGTATTCAAATGGGTCCACCAACTTAAAAGAAAAGAGCAACTGACCAAATTACTTCAAAAACATCAACTAGTCTGCAGAATGCAGACACAAATCCTGGACCATTATGACACATTTGAGACCAACATACTGTTTGTATTCAATCCTAGAACTCAAATTAAAATACCCCTCCCCTTTTCCATTTTGAGATCTTACAAGTTACAGAATCTACTTGTGAATTTCCTTCATTAATCTTACAAAACTTGATAGAAGAAGTGGCAAAATGTGCAATATAATTTAACATAACCTTACTGTTAAACATTTGTATGAAACCTGATAAAAGAACTATTAGTGTCAAAGTGCTGTGGAGTTAAATAGATAGATGTGGTGACTTCTACCAGTAGGATTAACCTCTATAAAGTACATGTACTAATACTACTTGGATAAATGCATCTCTTAGATATTTATTGATTAAGTAATTTTATTCTTACATGGTTAATTGATGTGTGAATAACGTGCTGACTGAATAAAATGTATCTCCTACATATTGATTACTTTTGAGTAATCTTGCATAGTTCATTCATGTCCATCATGCTTGATTTGTCCAGGGTTACATGGGACCTTTCTCAGGGGAATGGGAACCTTCAACCACCTTTGGTGTTGCCATGCTACACCATCGGTGCCTTGACCAGAGAGAGGTAGGGGTCACTGGGGCGTGTAATACTACAGCCCCATGCCAAGTAGCCAAGAAGGACGGAGGGTGTCTCTTGATCCTACCAATCTGTAAGGTTGATATTACACACTGATGTCAAGACAAGCCTATGAGCACACGCACCCCTTAGATCACTCTGCTAATGCTTTATTTGCTCGACAAATGTTGACAAGGAAGGAGACATTTAAAGCCTTTCTAGTTAGGAATTAAATTTCTCTCAGATCTATCAACACATAACAACTCATGTAGGGCATACAAGTCATTTACGAGCTGTTCCAGGGTGTGGAAATAGATTCTTCAGTATGTGAATGATTTTATTACATGCCTGCAACAAATACATATATGATGTAAATTATATTCTATTTCTTGATCTGTTAAAGGTTATGTACAGTTTTGGTAGCCACTTAAAAATGAAGCGATGCGATCGTTATACAGGGAGCAGTAGGGGTGCAGGTGTCTATATAGCATAGGGTAGAGTGTGACCGTTACATTGTGTTTGTTTCAGATATTTATTAAAATTCAGCAGAAATCATGAATGGAACATCGCATGATCTCAAACATAAATATCTCTTTATACAAGATGGACAATGTGAGACTCAGTTTCATGCCAGTTTTTTTTTTTTTTTTACTACCAAAGCTGTACATTAGCTTTAAAGGGCAATGTTGACTACTGGCCTAATGATAAGCTTATGTGTTATTATGCAATGAATCCCTGTTTTTTAAGGTTTAGAGTTTGTTTAAATCATATTGGTGGGTTGTTCTCAAAATGCAAAATATTGTGTTGATTACTTCAATCAAAATGAAATAATTTCAAATCACTCTGTACCTTTAATTGGCAAAAAAAAAAAAACAACAACCCCCAAAACAACCTCATCAAACTTTTAAATGGAATATGTTCTTGATATTTGTCTGTCTTTAAAATGTATTCACTTATTTGCTGATCCTTACCTTTAACCATTCTTATAGATAATAATAATCTTGACTCTTGTATGATGCTCAGCATCAGCTAGTTTGTGTGAACCTAGCTATACATGTACAGTTACCTCTCTCTTTGAAAAAAAAACCCAGAGAAAATGCTTGTTCATACAGGCCTTCATTGTATATAAACAAACAAAGAATTTTTTTTAGTGTATAGTAAAGTGATCTTTAATTTCAGTACTTTTTACCAGCATACCTCACTTTTAGCTGCCCTTGTTTGATTTTCCACACCAGGGTTTGTTACAAGACAGTTATATTTGCATAGAGCATTGTAGAGTGTATGAAGAACTGTTTACCTCATGTATACACATTCTTCAGGACTACAGAAAATGTAGGTTAAGCTAAATCCAAACTGGTCAGGCATTCAGGAATAGTGTCAAAAGTTCACAAGTCCTCTGGAATACTACATACTTGTTTCTGGACTTTGGTAAAGAATGTGTGATTTTATGAACTCTGTGAACATTTTATTTGAACAAATTATATTTGTTTTTGTTCTTGGTACCAGAATTTGAGAAAGGGTAGGCCAGTAATGGTATTAATTTCCCCAAATAAGGTAGATATATTTTCATATATTTTCATATATTTTCATATATTTTCATATATTTTCATATATTTTGTCAAAACTTTGATACAGGTGAAATGTGTTTTGGGCCTGTATGTTTTTATTGATTAACTTGTAAACAAGCATGGCAAATGTATCCCTTTCTTAAGAGCACATTTGTACCCAAAGAAACATATCTGGTTGCTTTGTGAGTTTTATCTCAAGAAAGTCCAACATCTCAAATCCACTGCCATTGTACAATTTGCCTGAGCCCTTGAGATGATGTTTCTCTCATTACAAATGCACTTTTGGGCATGTAATTGATTGGGAAGTCATAGGACATAGAATAAAGTTACCAATAAAATATTATTATCTTGATGGAGTAACCGGGTCATGCAGGTTCCCCAAAAGGTCACCCAAACAGAGGTCCATCTGTGAAAGTAAAGTAGAAGGAGCTATACTTAAGTGATTATCAATGTCCAAGCAAATGCTTGGACTGATAACATTCTCATCATAGCTTGCTGTGACATCATCCAGCTTCGTCTGCCTCAGCCTGGTAGTTGGTATGGTAACGGATGATGAGTATGATAAGCATCGTCAGAGAGGGACCTTGGAGCAGGGAGGATGTTCTTTAGTTCGATGTATCATTATTCACTCCCAATAAATAGAATTTGGTAAATTAAGAATGGCTTATTCAAGTATTAGAAGATATAGATAAATAGCCCCTCCCCCATATGTATGCATATATATACATATATATATATATATATATATATTTTTTTTTTAGTAAAAATTCATACAACTGAATGAAATCATGTTATAAAGTTTTCATTGCTTCAACAGTCTGAGTGATATTTTACCTATCAAATTCATATTATATTTGAAGGAGTGAGGAGTAGAAGTTAGAGATACAAGTAGACTCCTGAAACCCAGTAAGAAACATGGAATGAATTTCAAATTTGAGTTAATGGAGTACAGAAACACAGCCATGACCATTTGACCTGAATCATATACGGACAGAGTTTATCCAAACCTTTGATTTCCTATCAGAGGACTGGAGGTATATCTATCTTTACCAGTCCACTGACTAAGCAAGCACTCAATTCAGAGGTAATATGCCTTACAGACACTGCTTTCATTTGAATGAGTTACAATTTTTGTAGCGTGTCAATTGACAAAAATGAAGAGGAAAGGAGAAATTATGAAGAAGTTGAGCGGCATGAAGCTGATTCACAGTCTGAAAAGAGCTGGCTTGTTCCTATGGGCACTTTTCCATGCTGTGCATGTAGAGCTATAGAAATATAAATGTGAATAGATTTGGTCACAGTGCTTTTTAACCAGAATCTCAAATGGGAAAATGAAATTGTCAGTTGCAATTCACCCCTGAAATTGAGAATATCATCCCTGATTGATCACTGTTTTGCTAATACCAATTATATCATTCATTTTTGTTGCAGAATGTTGCCTAGAGGTGTTTACCTAAATTGAAGACATAATTGATTTGATTGCTTCTAGAGGTACCCTTTGTCAAAACCAGTCTTTTCACCATATTTGAGTAATGAATTTATCATTACCAGGAGGTCAATTGATATTCCCTTAGAGCTCTCAATGAAATTCAGATGGATCTAAAATACACAATAAGACATGTCTTCATTCTTCGTTGTACACTGCATATTTAAATTCTGTATTGTCCATCATGATACACTTCTGCTTCTTAATTTGCATATAATGTCAAATTGAAGAATTTGTGTGAAAAATACTTCAATTCATGAGTTGTCTTCTCAGTTCTCTATGTAAGACCTAGTCGAGGTGCTTTTGTTGCTGATGCCTTTTCCCCTAGCCTCTGAAAATAAGAGCTTACAATGCAAACTTTTTCTGTGCTTCTGTGCATTTGTTTTTTCACTGAAAAGCCTTTGAATCAAGATATTTTGTAATCAGCTCTCTTCAGTTGGTCTGCTGACTCTGGTCTAAATCCTCTAAAATATAATTGAAGCTTCCTTCTGCAAGCCTAACCTTTTAAAATTTTGAATATAGGTAACCAAAAAGTCTGTTCAGCATCTTGTTAAAGACCACCATGACGTGAGCCTTGAAGGAGTTTCATCTTTTAGAAGCCCTATGACTTAAGCCCTTTTTCTAAGCTGTATGGAGATACCTTCATGGCTTGGAGCCACTTGACTTTCAAAAACTGGAGTAACCTTAAAGCTCAGTCGTAATTAACTCATTCCTTTCAAACAGTCAGGCTTGCTTTTTGAAGAGCATTTTCAAGCATTTTCTTGTCAGCAGCATCAGGAGAAGATGGCTTCATCAGGAGCAGGATTATCCATCTGCCCTGTCTACATATAGATACCTCTAAAACAGTTTTGTCATTGGTGAATCATATTACATAGAGCAAAGTTACCAAGATCCTGTTAATCAGATTCAAATTTTATTCTTCTTTGCTGAAGCTTGAAATTGGAGTTGAAACTTTCAATTTGACATAAAGTTTTCTTAATGAAGATGACTGTAAGAAGATTGGATGGAGCTGGTTAAGTTGCTCTCAGAAAATTTGTATCAAATGGATTGAACTGTACCTTAAGCCTTCACCAGTCTATGTCTAAGTGGGGTCAGATAGAGTCCAAGGAGATGAAATATAGTGCTTCACTGCCATGAAGAGATAAGCTCTTGCTCTGATCTTTGTCTATTCAGGAGATGTGTTTCTCAATCAACATTCTCTATCTGTGAATATTCATGAATTAGCATGTGTTTATGAATGGATTCATGATAGAATCATATTCATTTCTAGAAGGGATATGTTGCAAATAGAATAAATCAAAAATTAATTTTCTACTTATCACTTTAACACTTTCCACCTTGAAAAGTGCAGTATTGATTGAGAAGTTCCCCATTTTAACCTTAAACTCTCCTGTAATGTGCCCTTTACATGAGACAAATGATTTATACGGAATGTAGTTTAAATGAAATTGAATAGAGGGCTGAAAGGAAGTAGTGCAGTCATAACCCATTTAAAAGCTTTTTTGGCAGTTGGAGGAATTTTAGTTACCAGAATTTCACAATATATGTTTACTGTAGGAAAATGGGTGGCATGGTCTAGTGGATACATTACCAGGCTGTGAATCACATGGTTTGCGTTTCAAGTCCTACCACAGCACCAATGTCTTTTAGCAGGAAATTTACTTGCATTTGTCTCTCTCCACCCAGGTGTAGTAGATGGGTATCTGGTATCCTCTAAATGCTTGAGTGCTGTAATGGCAGCTTGACTAACCTTGGGGGCATTATTAACGGAACACCAGCAGTGGCTAATCGGTGCCAGACATGAACGCTATACAAGAATTTCTCATTGTTATTATGAAATTGCACTTGGGATTTCATTATTGTGAAGTAAAGTGCATATCCCTAGTATGACTTGTACCGTGACAAATGTACCTGTATTTATTTACACGTAAGCATATTGGTTTTTTAAAGAGAGAGAGTGAGAGAGAGGAATGAAATGATGTTAGCCAGCCAGCCAGGTAAAATGAAATTTGGTTATTGTTAAGATGAAATCACTGGAAGAGTTTATGAAAGAAGCGATGGCAGATTAAAGTTCAAGAGTTGAGGTCTTGGAAAATAAAGTGCATTTGATTGAATGCATCCAGAGGCATGTATTACTCAATCGAAGGATCATCCCATCTAAATTCTTAAATCTCTTTGCTTGTCGGTCTTTATTTGGGGAGAGAAAATAGTGCTATGGCCAGACAATGTGTTTTGAATGAGCTCATATGCCCATTGCAAACTCAGCATATATCAACTGGATTGAGCTTATTTCAACACCATAAATCGTCTGTTTGTCCTTGTATTGATTACTATCCTTCTTGTATAACTGAGCAATAAAAGAGACTGGGTAGATCTCTGATAGTTGGCTTTGTTGGGGACTAAAAAAGCGTGAAACATTTCTTTGAAACTTTTCACAGCTAAAGTGACTCTACACTGACAGGTAGACAAGGTAGAAGAATCTTTGATTCTTTAACTTTAAGAAATTTCACTGGCATGTATATCAAATCATTCAAATATTTATGTGTAGTGAAAAGCATTATTCAGTATAGCCTTTTTTCATAAATGTGTGTAGCTTTGCTGATATGATTTGTCATTTTGTGTTGGTAGCGATAATAGGGAATTAAAAAATGAATGAATGCAGTGGAAAATTTGTAATACGGTTGAAAATATCATTCTCTTTCAGTGAACCTAAGCCTCACCTATCACTTTCTGCAATGACAATGAACTACTTTTCTAGGCCTACACAGCAAAACGAAGAGATGCTTATCTTATATTTTGTATATAAATTGTAGTGAGAATTGCTCTCCCCACAGGGCATTCAATTGTCTTCAGGTTTTTATGTATGTTTTTTTTTTCATTTATATAAAAAGATTTACTCATTTCTCTATATTGTTATATTAATCCTGTCTTGATAGAGTAAATTAGTGTGAAGAATCCAACCCGTAAATCAGGACATAGGGTCAAATGTCCCAGATCATATCAATAATATGATACTATGTCCTTCCAACCATACATGTTTTGATGGTATCATTTCTCCATGCCTGGACAGAAAGGAAAATACAAGAAAAGATGGGAGAACACTCCAGTATCAAAACAAGAATTCCAATAACAAGGAAAGGAGCTGCAGTGAAGAATGTTTGCCATTCTTTAGTTCCAATTACAGCTCATCATCATTCTTGTGATAGGTCCTAGTTCTTTTCACACCAGCACCACTATGAAATTTCACCTGTTTATCAGCTCTTTGAATAGGTGGTATATTTCATGCTTGTAACAACCTGCAGTAATCCGTGAAAAGACCCTCCATTAGCATTTTGGATGGGGCTAGCCCATAAAGGAATTCATTCAGAATTGGGCACGTATCAATAGCATCTCTGAATGGCATATCAACTTGTTTGCGATGTTGCTCTTTATGTTGTATGTGGGTAGACCTTGCCTTTTATAGCTAATTCTTTCAGGGTGGGTCCTTTTTAGATACCGCAACACCTATGGGGACAGGAAACTGTACAAAGATTGGAACAAAGATTCCATCATATACCCCCTTTAAAAAGAATAATGTAGGACTTAAGAATTTTAAAAAAAACTCTGTCCTCATGTCTAGACAGCCTGATGCTTCTAAAGGTATCCTATTTTTCTCTTTGATTCAGTTCCAGGAATAATATCAGTTCCAAAACTATATCATCTGGTCACTGAGCCTTTGGCCTTGTTTAGGCCCTTTGAAGTCTGTAATCTTCAGTAATTCATTATGATATGGAAGGACTTTCATCAAACTTTTTCAAACAAACAAGTCACTTAGAGGTGCTTAGGACACTCAGGTTTTTCAAATTCTATTTCTGGACTCCATAGTTTCAAAACCTATAGGGAGGGGGCTCATTGCATTGGCTGAAGTTAACATGAATTTCATACATCTGTGCACCCCCCCCCCCCCCCTCCCCCCTTTGTAGGCCTATAAGCGCCTATATCTTGAAGCACGACATTGTTTACTGCAGTTCATGTAGCTGTTCTACATTAAAATTGAGAACTTCTTTCTATATCATTGATCTGCAAGTAACCTTTCCTTCCCTGTAATTATCACATGCTTGATATAGAGCCAATGCTGTCTTCACTGAATTCCATTCTACCTTATTATCCAAACAAGGTAGACTCCAGCAGAATACCACCTCCTTAAAGTCACCTTGTTTTCACATTGGTATGCTAGTATGCTGTGTATTACGAGTTATTGAACAAAGTACCCATGTGGTACGGTTGCGAATTTAGGGAGTATACTGGCTGAGTGATGTCCTTTGCCTTTTGAAACAGGTTGACCTTACTTTTATAGGTGTTAACAGAAATAAATCATGTGTTTTTTTAGATTTTTGTGTCACTTCAGTTCCCTTTTTGAAAAATCCTAAAATCAATATTTGTGTTGTAGTTTCATGCAATATTTTGTTATTACCAGCATTTAATACCTTTGCCTTCACGATATTGGCCTACATCATGTGCCATTGTCATCCTTGTACCGTGATGTACTGGTAGGTTCTCTTGGATCTTTGCAAGGATCTACAGGTGTATTCTTGCACTTCTTGCAAACTCCTGTGATGCCAAACATATCATGTTGTTCAGTTATAGCATAATGTTTATGTGATATGAGCAAAGTTCCAGGAAGTAGGTTAAGTACTGGTAGTGCAAACACAAAGTTTATTTGAAATGATTTCTGCTCCATGATGTAGGAATGTCCGGGTAAGCTAGTATCAGTAAAAGCAGTTTAAGTGTAAGGATGTAGGGATTCCTAAGAAACATTTGCACGAGTGGTAATGCTTCCAGGGATATTTTGAAAGGAATATGTATAATAGTTATTCATTCTTCAATGTCAGTTTGCAATGAGTATGAGATGTGGACATGCTTAGTTGTTTTGAGTGGGAAGGAAGAACATGTGGTTTTGAATTTTATGCGATATCTTATAAAATGTGTACATATTCCCAGAATGTAGGAGACATATTGTAAAAAGTGCAAACACAGAGATTGATGCTCACAGAGATTGATGGTCCCAGGAAGTCTCTGCCAAAATACCAACACAGTGACTATTCAATTTGATTCAAATTGAATTCTTGAATCAACTCTGCTACATTCCTTGAAAGATTATGTTTATTCTAGTGTACAGTATTCAACCCACCTTCATACCATCAATTTTCACCATTGTTCTCTCTCTTTATTCCCCAATTTTTCAAACTTTTATATTCATCCTCTTTGTCTCTTATTATATGGGGTTGGGTTAAAAAAGAAATGCAAACAAGAAAGGCAGTTTAGCCTGAAGGGGTATTTGCATCTCTACCCAAGTAATTTGTACACTTCATTTAGTTGGGTGAATGTATCATTCATAGATAACAGCAAACGGTATGGCTAAGGGGTACCATGCACATATACTCAGCAAGACAAAAATTTATACATCTGATTTTCATTTTTAGAGAGAGGTATAAATTTAGTGTGGAAATCTGTTTACTTCAGAATGCTTATGATTCATGTGTATCATACATGGATTGAGAATTCAAATGAAACATTGTTCTCCTCAAAAAAGATTCAGATTTATGACTTTCCTGTTCATAGTTCTTGTTGCGAGTGCAACTCTAATTTTTTAGTGCTAAAAGTCTAGGCAGGTCTCAATATTTAGGCTGACATTGTGTTGGACAGCAGCTCTGCCACCAGAATTAATGCTCTTCTGGCTCTTAACATTAGCATGCAGTATGTTATTTTCATGCCTCTGGCCACCGAAGGTGGTGCTGGAGGCATTATGTTTTGGGGTTTTCTGTCCGTCTGTTTAGTTTTTCATTACGGAAACTTGTGCTACTGTATATCTGATTAGATTTGGGGTACGTAGGTCAATGGTCAAAGAGATCAGAGGTCACAGGTTAGTTGCAAAATTTGGGGTTTTAGCTTTGTTTACATGGTATCTCAAAGTAGATCAAAGGTCAAAGGTCTTAGAGGTCGAGATGCATGATATTAAAGATTCGTTAGTTTGTTAGGACTATATTTCAAGTATTTGTAGGCAGGACTATAGGTGGGTCTTCTATAGCTACTATGTAGGGGATATAGCCCTGAACTCAGCTGAAGTGTGTGATCTTGATCTTGTCCACATCAACTCGAGCTCCAATACCTTTGTGGATCACCTCTAGCTCCAATACATTTGTGTATTGCAATAGCCCGATGCTGGCACGCCTGTGCATGATGGAAATGGATAAACCAGCACCTGAAACTCAAGCTGATGATGACCCATTGACAATAACCACCTATTTTGCGGTTTAGCAGGCTGTTCTGCAAATACATGTAAGTCCAAGATGATGTAGGCTGACTTTCGAGTGGAATAGCAGAATAGTGGGCTAATTCATATATGGCTATTCTTTGATCGGGCTATTTTATGGGATCAGGAATAGCGGGCTATTTCAGAATTTCGATCTGATGAGGATACATCTTAAGATTAAACAAAGTGATCAGACTTCTGGGTTGTTAGGTCAAACCTCAAAGGTCAAAGAAGTAAATTAACATGTAATTATAGATTTTTAAATTCTGGTTATCACCATAATACAAGAACAATGTAAGCCATTGAATGAATATAGGCAGAGGTATATAAGAGATGCCTTTAAATTCATCTTGTTCAAATTGGATGAAATACCAGACAGATCTAGTTACCTTGCATCATTCTTGACCCTAGACAAATAGCAGACAGTCTCATCATTGTTAGTCTTTAAACTTCTTGCCCCCTTTTAGCATGTTTAGAGTTCATGATGTACTTCTCAATATGTCTGTGAGATATTGCCTCTCTCTCTCTCTCCCTGCTGAAGTGGGAAATCTATTTTCAGTCTTCATTTTTCAGGTTATCTTGCTCTGTTCAGTCTTTTTGATTTCCCATCAAATAATTGTCTAACTAGACATATCCATTCTTTCCTAGGTCTCTGTTAGATTCCCTCCGCAAAGGTTAATCAACCAAATTGTTTAAAAACTGTCTAGAATCTTGCCAAGCAAGCATTTATTTGTGATAAAAATATTGCTAGATGTGTGTAGTAATTTGTGAGGTTGTATATGTTGATGTCATAGAGTCAGCGTGATTCTTGTCTTCTGCCATTCCTACCCCAGCAGTGCGCCTGAGAAGGGTGTGGTCGATCTACGACCCACTTTTTTTTCTTGCTCTGAATGGATGGTTGGAAGGATTTGCTGCTACCAGCCCAGGG
>CM057151.1:5694945-5769515 GCA_029962745.1 Echinometra lucunter
CTACCAGCCCAGGGATTGAAAAATTGGTAGACTGATGCCCAGAGAAGACACTTTTTCAATAAACAGTTTGATTTTAAAAATGGTTTTTAGTAGACTTATGTGGATGAAAAAAAAGGTTTTTAATAGACTGAGGTATAAATACAGCTGGATTATTGAAGGATAATGTATCTAGATTCTTTTCATTGTTGCCGTAGCAGCATGAAAAATTTCAGTGGACTGCCAATTTCTCATTCTTTGATTTATTGTATTTCATAGTTCTTCCATTCAAACTACTGAAACTATACTGTAGTTCAGTCATAAATCGTTGCCATACTGCAATGGCCATGGTCTATTTGCAAACTTTTGGCTTTACATTTGAACTAAAAAAAAAAATTAGCATTGTATCTGTACTGTTGTTTGAACCCTACATTGGCTAGCTTGCGGAATAGAGCCAGGTTGTGATGGTATCTTCAGATCAGCCACAGTAGTGGAGATGCAGTTTAGCTAGCTTTAGAAAAGGGTCAGGTTTGGTCAGTTTGATCACAAAGGGTTATCTTCTCACATGAGGATTCCAATCAGAGTGGAATGTCAGGTGAAAGTCAAGGCAAAGAGATGTTCAAAGAAAGATAGCACACATGAGACAATGACTGATGAAGTATAGACAGTGTGCAGAGGAACAATATAGGCTTATCATGGACATCTCACTACAGTCTACAGAGCAATAGGAACAATTTATGAAAAGGATTACTTGTAAAAGTGAAGGAGCTTATTAGATTTGAACTCATTTGGAAAACTGTTGAATTGAAATTAATGAGGGAGGAGAAGAAAGGCTGAAGTATATGCAAATAACTGGGAAAAAGAGAAGATGTAGGAAAGAGAGGAAAAGGAGAGAGAGAATGAGAGAGAGAGAGAGAGAGAGAGAGAGTGAAAGAAAGAAAGATGGAGATGATTAATAAAAGTGAAACTTGAGCGGAATATTATCAAGCTAAGGTATGTGAGCCAAAAGCAACCATTTTGACTGCTGGGTAGAATCACTGTGCAGGTAATTGTATCTGAAACAGACATCCCTCTTTTCTATTACCCAATTCAAAGAAAAAGCACTATTCAATGAAATCTACATCAGATCTCAGTATAGAATTAGATGTCCAGTGGAAGCGATGAATAAGTAAGTGTGCTTTCTGTGTTTACATCTGGAGATTTCTGTTGACATATATCCCAGAGTTGCAATCAATCATATGCTTTCCAAAGTTTGTTTTCATATCTTGAATATTTCTTTCATAACTTGGAAAGGAAGATCCATTAAAATGACCCCTTGGTCTGTTACCAACACCCCACCCACCCTCACTATACAGCCCCACATCGTACCACCGGAGTACTGTAAAGACAAGGTGATATATAGGCTTGTAGGTGCAGTCAGCTAAATGAAATCATATTTATATTACCTAATGAAGTGAATCAATGCATTACCGATGGTTGACCGGTGAACAAGAACAGATGTTAGATGATGTAGATGGGGTGATATGGTCGTAAGATTGTATTCATAAGAAATAAAAGACTTCACAAAGTTATGATAAGTAGTAGGGTACTGGGCTCTGTAAGATGAGATGTATATTTAGGAGCTGATAAATCTGATAGGCCTACTGGTTGTAGACCTAACTTGTAGGGCCAATTACATCTTGACTCTGTTGGAGATATTACAGGTACAGTTCCTGTAGCTTTTCATGATTTTCTTTCCATGTGAAAAGTAAAGTAATGATGACTAAAAATGCATCCATACAAGTTGAATGTTGCTCTGACAGTATTCATAGAGGATACTGGGGGGCATTGGATGTTTTATGGGATGTACCATAAAGGCTTGTTCAGATGTGAGAGAGGAAACTGCAAGGGTTTTTTAAAAGCATATTTCTTGTACAAAATGAATGGCAGTGACGCAACAAGGGATTGCGCTTAAAATGTCTTGCACACATTCACTTGCATGTTATAAATGTGCTTAAAAACCCCCTTCGGAAAAACCCCCATGGTTTCCCCCCTTTTTATTTGAACGAGCCTTACGAGATGAAAAGTTAAAGACAAGGAGAGAAAAGCAAAGAGAGAGAGAGAGAGGAGATGTAGTGAAAAGAATCAGGAATGAAAAAAGTCTGGATGATTGTGCACAGAGAGAGAGAGAGAGAGAGAGAGAGAGAGAGAGAGAGAGAGAGAGAGGGAGAGAGAATTGGCTTCATACATAGAGTGATGAAAATTGTTTCATTGTTGTACTGATAGGTCAAGTTTGAGGTAATAGCTTGTCCCTTGTCAACATCAATAAGCTGATGTATTCCACCTGCACAAAAATAGTATTCACTCAAAATCTTCATCTGTTTCAATGATATGTTCACAGTTTATTTTACCACCATATTTACCCTATATAGATCTGCAACCATTGTTATTTTCTTATCAAGACAAAAGTAAGAGAACTAACTTCTATTGAGAAGTCATATATTTACATTTTCATTAATACAGATTGTACTAATTCAGCTCAGTTGTTAAATGACAATTTAATGTTTAATCAGTGTAGACAGAATAGGATTTTCCTAGTCTAGTCTTATTTGGGGGGAATGCAGATATTAAAGGAACTAACCCTGCTTGTCTTGTTTTTTTTTTTTAATCCATATATGAACCAGTTCCCTATGAATCCCATTTGCAAGGATTTTCTCTTACATGACTTTCAATCATGTACAAAGAGGAGAATAAGAAAATTGTTCTTATAGGGAAAATCCAATGTAGATATTGCTTTAACATGGAAAACCCTAAAATCAGTATTTCAAGAGTATACCCAACAGTTTGTTAACTTCATTACCTTGAAAGTTTAGAAAATGCCACAGGGAACTGGAACAGAATGAGGTTTAGGTAGTCCTTATCCAGACTTTTCTTCAATCTTATACTTGCTACTGTTCAAGAAACTTTGCAAAGCCTGAAGCCTGATTGTTTTTCACTCCTAAGAGATTAGCCATAGTTTCTAATCCCTTCTTCAAAGGATGTCTGGTCTCCAGTGCAACCAAATTTCTTTTGTCGTGGTGTGCTGCTGATGATTGTGTGGGAAGACGAGCTAAATTTTGACATCTAATGCCTCGAATCTCAAGAGGACTATGAAGAGTTTGTCATCCAACCGCTAGTGTGACGTAGAAACTCGCGTTCAGTTTTGTGGGAGGTTGTCGGTGTAAAAAAGAGTTTTCTGTTTTAAAGGCAAACTCTCTGGATATGGTGTTGTACAAGTGGAGTTTTTTGTAGCCCTTTGTTATTTTTTATTTCAACAGAGCTCTTATGGAGCTTGCTAGAGTTGAAGTGCTCTTTGCCCCTCATGCATTTTTATACCTCTGCCCATCGAAGGTGGTGCCAGAGGCATTATGTTTTTCGGTTGTCAGTCTGTCCGTTCATCTGTCCTGCTTTTTTGTTAATGCAATATCTCAAGAACCATTTGAGGTATGAACTTCAAACTTGGTCCTAGTTTACAGAAAGTTTTGTGTGTGATTGCAGAAGAGTAGATTGATATATTTGAGTTTCAGCTGGAGTTATGGTTTATTTGAATTAACCCAAACATAGTAAGAGTTTCATCGTCCTTATATGTAATATATCCAAAGAAGTGTGTGCACTTCTCTTAACCCATTGAGTCGTGGCACCAAAATGCCCCTGTACTAAGCCTATGGAAATGACAGAATTCAGTAGCCAATGAGTGAGGCAAAATAAAGGTTTTAGGAATTCATTCTGCGGTATCAAATCCTCTTCAGTGACTATTTTCTTAACTTTTGGCAGAGTATTGAGTCAAGTCAATATACAGTAGTTTTATCATACCTGCAGGCCTTAACATGGAGTTTATTGGAAAATGTGGAGTGGATGGGAATGATTGGTTGGAACTGCGAATAATTTGTAGTGGATATTGAGATAGCACAATTGGATTTTGAATGTATCTGGATGGGTTTCACTTCATGTCCATAGGATGAGTCCTCTACAGTGAATGTCTTCTTCTAGATTAACCATTGTCAGCATGCTAAATAGTATGGTGATTAGGTGTGAGAGAGACTGGACAGATCCTTTAGTCTCGCTGCTCAGGGGTTAAATGGAATCAAAGAGCTGGGGTGACTGGATGAATAGGAAGAAGAGAAAGAAAGAACAATGGGTATTGAGATGGGATCAGTAAGGAGCCGCATTGTGGTCCAACACTGGTAGACCACACGCAAGATAACACCCTTGATGATGGGAGGTGTAAAATGGGTCATTGAGGTCTGGCCAAGCTTTAGGACCCATGCAGACCTGTGGGAGGGCTATTGGTCAGATTGTGTTCAGTAATCAGCTTACCTGACACTTCAGCTTTTATGAAGAGTTCATCTAGTGTTTGTCCTAAAGTGAAGGCAGGACAGAATTGATACAAAATGTTAGCATGGATCTACAACTGCTACTACTTTCTTTATTTCCTACAATGAACTATAAACAAACCACTTTTATTCAACTACCTAAAAAGCCCATGGCTCAGAGGTTGGCAATGTGCAAAAGAAGAATTCATCACTGAAATGTCTAGGTAAATGATAAAACAAAGCCAACAAACAGGCAGACTGAATATTATTTAATTTTCCACCTGTTTATATAGCTTTCCCTAAGACATGTATATGAATTAGGTATTATCTTTTATTTAACTCAAGGAAGAGAAAAGTTAGAAAGAAAAGGAAAAGGAGGAGAGAGAGAGAGAGAGAGAGAGAGAGAGAGAGAGAGAGAATTTGGGAAGAGAGGAATGGGGGAAGGGTATGTAGGGTGGCATGGATGGAGACTGCCAGACTGGAGGAATGAAGGCTAGAGTAAATCTTTAAGAAGCTGAGACTTCATCCTTTCCACAAACATCCACCTCTGGGCTCAGGTGGGTGTTAACAGAAATGTTTCTTCTCCAACATTTGCCTCTACTACCTTGTTGTCATTTCGTCTTACTGCATATATGCATACATAAGCTGGGGACCTCTTTAAATAAACCTGGAAGCCCCCAGATATGCCCTCATGTTGCACTGGACCTGTGGAAGTGCATTGAATGAGTGAGATAAGAAATAGGTTTTTGGATTTAGATTATGTAAATAATTATAGGAAGACTGAAACTCAAAATTTGTGAATACGAGCTATTGAGTTGTCTCCACAAATATTGGAAGTTGGTGATAATATTACTTTATCACGTTCCATGGATACAAAAGTAATGTAAGCTTCAAATGGATATTTATTATTGCTGTACTTTGTAAGTAGATGCTTTACACATGCAGAATACTACATTATAGTGCTTTTCACTTAGTCCAATATTTTGCTGGCAACAAAGGCACCAGCCTTTATCAAGCCTATGAAAGTTATTTTCATCAAACTTTGAAGAAGAAAATGTCTTTCTCAAAATGAACTGTGTAAGCAGAGGTTTATTTGTTTGGCTCCTTACAAATTGTTACAGTTCTTTACTACTTATAGCAATAGGCTGTGTAGTTTAATAACTGTATATGATCATTCAGTTTAAGTGAATTTTTTTTTTCATGTATGTGTGTATTTGTTGGATTAAATCTTTTCTACTTATGCTTAAGTCGGTGACTGGTGCCAAGCTTTTTATATAACCTAATCAACTTTGGCAAAAGAGTAAAAAGGCCATTACCAAGGACATAAACATGTTCATTAAATGCTTTCTGGCTTGATCGATAAATAGGTGCTAGAACTATAAAATAAGGTTAATGAAATCAGTGCATGTAGTATGGTGGTTTTTAAAGTAAATCATGAAGGCTTTTCAGAGTTATAAACTGAATGAAATTCATTGAAGCCATTGAGTGGTGCAAAGTGTTGATAAAGCTCCAGTTTGATTGGATACCAGTTTGGGTTGAGCTTTGTTATATGCCTTATTACGTTTTTTGTTTTTTCTTTTACATTTTTTGTAAATGAGCGATCTTGTAGCGTATTTGGTGTATGCAATTTGTTACCAATCAAATTTTCAAAATGGTTAAGGTTCTTTATGTGCATTTTTTTCTTGGAATGAGAATCCTAATGAGATTAATGTTATGCACAAAGCAGAAGCTTCATTTGTACTTGAAGCAGCACTTGAACATGGAAATGAAGTACACGGAATCTGTAGTGAAGGATTGTACATGTACTTGAACATCTCATTGAAGTACACCAGAGCCTAATGAAGGATTAGTAGCATGCAGTTTAAATCTAACAGTAGTCATCCAGTACAAAGGCATGTATTGGGTGGTTGGGGAAGATGTGGATTAACCTTTATTGAGGTTCTTTTATGCTGCAGTTTTGTTGAGCAAACCCAGACCCCAAACAAAGTCTGGTCCATTCAGCCCACTAGCCAGATAGGAAGTGACTTGAGTAGGCAAAGAATACATACTAATTGGAATAGGGGACTAAATCTTAATCCTCAAAGGGTTCTTAATTAATGGCAGTGAAGTCCACCCTGTTTGTGGTCTTTTCCATACAAGGGCAGAACTAAGCATAGGAGGACAATGGAATAAAGAAGTTAATCAGTCTTAAATCCAGGGCTGTTGATCAGACTGGTCTGCCTAGTGGGAATGAGAGAAGATGGGCCATCAAAGGTAGAAGCCAATAAAATCAATTAGTGGTCATTCTGTTGGCATGATTAAGAAATGAACAAGCAATGTTTTAAAAGACAGTGTAATGACCTTGGGTTTCTAATATTGTTGGCATCAGCAGCATGTACAGTAAGTAATTCTGTAAATCATTCCAAAGTGGTTAAAGAACATGCATGCTAGGACAAACATTAAACTTAAGAGGAAGAACTGCAAAAGTTCTAGGAAATGCTTGTGTGTATTTATCTGGTGAACTCTGAACTCTGAAGTCTTCATTTTTGTCCGATCATGTTTACTAGTACATTGTTCTACCGGCTCCACCTTTCTATTGAATCATTTTACTGAAAGGAAACTGGAAGGTTCACAGGTAGCATCAAAGTTTGAAATCCCCAAAGCAGAGATTCCTCATATTTCCAGATAATACATGGATGGACAAATGGATCAAATCACAATTTTTTGTCCTTGAAATCGACAGATTTTGAAATTAAAAGAGGGATCATATACATAAAGACCCCCTAGAATTTCTGTCTGATTACTTGGATCTGTGGATTATATCAAACAATTTTTGTAGAATACAAACACAGATTTGGAGTAAATTAAATGAATAAAGAGTATAAGTATTAAGTAATAACAGTAGTTCTTGTATAGTGCTCATGTTTGTCATACCTGACTTGACACGCTTGGCACTCCACTGTTATTACCCCAGCTTTAGCATTGCTGCCATTATGGTACTCCAGCCTTTCAAAGAATTTCTTCCAACCAGGTACCCATTTACTTCACCTGGGTGGAGAGTGGCAAAAGCAGATAAATGCCTTGACAAGAGACGTTTGTGCAGCAGCAGGGGGACTCCAACTGCAAACCATGTGATCCACAATCCAGTGATGTATCCACTGGACCATGACACCTTATAACATTAAAACCTCAGCTGCTTTTAGGAGTGGGGGGGGGGGGATTTTATTTGGTGAACTGGATCTTTTGTTGAATTTGGCTAAAGTCCTGAAAGGAAGAGGTGGCAGGTTTGCACCTAATGTGCACTACCATACTGCTGTGAACATAAGTTTGAAATATTGAACAAGACTATTTTGACATATTTAAAGAATGGTGATGGGTTAATCCTTTTATGATGAATGAAACAAGTGACCTTTACGGGGATCAGGGATTAAAAGAACCGGAATAAATTTCTCTACTTCAAGCCTTTAGCTTGTGCAAGCCGAAGCTGTGATGTGTTCTAAGAGGATTGCGATTAGAATGTCAGAAACTATGAAGGAGGGAAAATAGCAATAGAAGTATGGGTTCCCTTTATAAATGGAACCCCTGTAATCTCCCACCAAGGATGGGAGATGGGGTTTAAGACATAATTTTCTATGTTATATCTTAAAAAATTTAAAGAGTTCATCACCCCATGGGATTTGGGTGTTAATTCTACCGTAACATTTAATAAAGTGTAAAGGTGAGGAGATGGTTAGCTGTAATTATTTAGCAGGTTTCTGCTATAAACACAAAGGTCCCTTCAAATTGGTGTGCTTCATTAATTAATATTGTGTTTCTTGTAAATTTCTGAAGTAACTTAGTATGCATCTTACAATCAATTGTCTGTTGAAATTCCTGTGTTCCTAGGTGGATGTCGTATAGAACAATCAAGTTGAAATATCCCTTGATCCTGGTTTTGTAGTTTTGCTTTTATCTGCCAGTTGTCATTATACAATTGCACTGATGCTTGTGTCACTGTGCCATCATATTAATTACCTTCGTAGCAACACCATTACATTGTTAGTCATCTTGATGATAAACCTTCACTGGCTTTCCAAACACTCCTTTCCTACCAATACCAGTCGCCCATCCTTCATTCCATCCTCTACCAGTCCTCCTCTTGCCAAGCCCGTCTTGTGTCCCACATCTGTCTGGGATCTTGATCCTAGAGCTCACCTCCGTGTGACCCACCGATCGGCTCGCCAGGTCAAGAGGTTTTTGGCGTCTTGCCATCTTGCTCATGTTTCCCACCTAACTTACACAGGGTAAGGTTACACCTCACATTTTTCACATTTGTGAGGTAATTTTCCTCCAATATTATACCAGTAGAAAACGATCAAATGTTATATTGGTATGTGATGTGAGCAAACGAAGGGCATTGATATCCATCCCTCCCTCCACCACCCTGTCTGTCCATAGGTTGAATCCTGGGAGTGTTCTTCCCTTACCCACCTCCTTGGTATGACATCATGGTAGACAGTTGAGCCTTGTTCGTGAGATATATGAGATAGGTGTGAGAATTTGACTTTATGAAACCCTTTCCAACTCTAAATCACTAAGTAGGCTTCATTTACATATAACAACCCATAATTTGGCATACTTAAACTTGTTACATGCAAAGCAATCTCAATTGGTGAACCTCCCAAAGAAGAAAAGGGGAAATAGTGGAATGAAGTTAGCTGCTGGTATGGTGAAGGTGGGAGGCCTGGTATACCTGGTGTACTGCAGTCACATAGCAGACAATTTACAGATCTCTGATGATGATGATGACTGGCATGTGTTTAGATATTCCAATGGGTGGTATGCACATGAACACTTAAGCACATGTGTGACTTGATTGTAACTCAACATCTAATGCTGAAAGCAGTGATGTGGATCGTGAGGTTTAGACTTTTGCGTAGTCACTGATGTTTTCCAGGGGATAGATTGCTCTGAGGATAAATGTTCCATTCTTTTTAGGGCGGATGTTATTCCCTTAGATTTGTTATTGAGCTGAATTAAATTGGAGGCTCCCACAGGTAAAATATGGGAAAATGTTCTATGAGAGCAAAATGAAGGCCTATGATAAATCAAGTACAAGAACAGAGAGAGAGAGAAAGACGGGTACAGACTGGGATAAAGAGAAAGTTTAAAGGGGGTACCCAATGCTGAAATAATGTTAGTTCATTTAAAAGAGCATGATTTTATTAGCAGAAAATCATCTGCCTAAAGTTTTTTAAAAAGTCGTGTTGCCAAGGAAACCCCCAAATGTAAGATTTCAGGATATTTTTGACCCCTCAGCTGTGACCCAGTTTCAACTGGGTATCCACTTTGACATCAAAATGACGTTAAAGTGGGTACCTTGTCGCGCAATTCTAGCAAAAATGCGCGCAAGGTATAATACATATTGTACAGTCTAGCGCGCAGCACAACTGCAATGCGCGAAGCTGGGTACCCACTTTTACGTCATACCTCATACTCAAATTTTGTGGTCAACTCTTGACTTTTTATGAGAAAATTAGCCAAAATGCATTGATTTCGATTGAAAAATCAAATTTTTAATGTTATTCTTCTTCGAATTCTATTCTCGATCATATATCAATTTTTTTCTACCATTGTGTAATTACTTTAAAAAGAGAAAGGGGATAGAGACAAGAAGGGAAAGTGAGAGTGGAAGAGAGTAAGAGAGAACAAGAGAGAGAGAGGAAGAGAAAGAGGAGACAGACTAAGATAAGAGAAAGGAAGAAAGAGGAAGGGATAAGAAGGGAGAGACTAAATAAGAGAGAAAGATAGATGAGTAAAAGTAGAGATTAAATGATGGAGGAGTAGGAGAAGGAATGGAGGAGTAGGGGTAGAGATGAGACAGAGAGAGAAAAGGGGAGGAGAAGGTAGAAATTGAGGGGAGAAAGGAAGAGGTCATGGATTATAAAATATAGAAATGATAACATGTGTAAGAAAAACAACAAATAAGTATAAAAGAGAGTGAGAGAGGAAAGAAGAAAGTAGAAAAAGTTTTGCTGGTCCATCATGTCAGAAGTTCATGAGTATGTCTGCCTATTACCTCTGGACAATCCATCTCTTTCATCGAGTCGGAGGTGAATGCCCAAACCAACTGGCAGCCATGTCACAAGCTGGTCTTTCGCTCATCAAATAACATGTTTGACTGCGGCTTTCCTATTCAAACCTACAGCTTCTCTCTTCCACCCTCATGTCCTGGCGCATAAAGGGGTTGGGGTCGTAAAGAGACAAAGTGATGTAGTGTAGTGTATCATCTTGTTGGTCTTTACACTTGGTGTACGTGCTCTGGATGGAATGAGGATGACATGTACTTGGCAAGGATGTATTTTTGTTTACCCAGTTGATGGTTAGGACATGCCCTTTTTGTACTTGGCCCAAATTCCAGTTTGCTTTTCCAAAGAATAGATCGCTTCAAATTTATTGTTTCAGTGATTAGAAATGTTTGGTAGTATACCGGCAGGTAATGAGAAAGCTTTGAATGTTAACAAACATGTTTGCAGAGTATGATATGAAGTTATGTTTACATTTCTTTGATTATGGCAACATGAAAAACCATAAAGTCAATATGTTGTATTATAATGTCATTTCTCCAAGTTTTTCTTTATTGAATTTGTTGCTTTGGTATAGGGTTAGATCACCTATCCCTTATTAAATGTTATAATGATTAAATTATTGTATTCAAAAGAAAGGAAAGAATGAGAAAGAGAGAAAGAGAAAAAAACAAGGAAAAGGGAGAAGAAGAGGAGAGAAGGAGAGGGATAGAGAGACTTTTTTTGTGTACATATCCCTGTTTGACATTTAGACTGGAAGACTTGAGTGAAGGTACATTTTGAAATTTTAATTGTAAGGGCTGAATGTTTACTTTTGTTGAAAAAATTGAATGAACTTAATGAGCTGTTTGTTTAACAGAGTAAGCTGAGGACAGTTTCAAAACCTGTTGTCATGTGAAGTGTTTTGGTGGTGGAAAAGATGTTTTTCAATATATTGGCCTTCAATGTAAGCATTAGGAGGGCAAGGATTGGTAAAAACCATAACACAAATAACTATATTATGGGGCAGAAGATGAACATGGTTTGGGTTCTTTGTTCCTGATGTGAAGTGTTACATTTACCAGATGACTAGAGGGGTAGAAGGATTAGGGGTATGTCACTCATGTGATGGAACGTGCATGCTTAGATGGTGGGAAAACATCTTGAAAGAGAATTAATCACAAACTCTAAGGGATTTCACCATCAAACTGGTCAAGCTTCAGTGTGCCACTCAACATACATGGATGTGTGCATAACTTCAGGCTAGCTGTTGAATGGACAGGTGGAAGTAATACTTAATGTAACAGTCAACAGTTAACTCTGTCAGTGATGCAGAGTGGTGCTTTAGGAGGAATGACACAGTGGAACAAGGCACCCCTTCCTTTCACTGAATCAATTTGCCAAATGTAACTGCATACACATCGTCTGGTGAGGGCCAGAAGGGCAGTAACTCTTATTCTTTTCCTCAGAGTAATGTGTAACATCCTTCTGGGGCTTAACAAATATCACATGCTAACTGCATGCTTCCATGCATATGGTTCAGACTGTAATTGTATTTCCATAGGGCAGTCCCATACCAAACAAAATTGAGTAAGGAAAGAGTGTCATTTTAGATCCACCACAACTTTCCTATTCTGCTCCTACATTCATGCACTTCTAATGATGCTTCCAAGGCTTACTTTCTCTATCCATTCAACGAGATTTTGTGAGAAGGGGGACAATTTCTTTACAAACTGACCTTGCAAGAGCAATTCACATCACATCCAATGAAACCAGAGAATATAAAGCAGAAAAACCCCAACAGTTCTGAAAGCATTAGTCATCGGTACTCACGAATTCAATTTTTTTCACCCTCTCTGCTGCTTTTCCAAAGTGGGGAGAGCTGTATTCAAACAGTATATTGTATCAGGTACTATGCTCTGTCTGTTTCCACCCCTCCTTTCTCAACTAGTCTGAAATAAGCTGCTTATGTGGATAAGCTATCGCTGTACCCCCACCTCCCAGTTGCTAGAAATATTGAGAAAGAATACCGATGTGATTTGGTCTGCTTGTTAAATTCAATGGATGCTTGATGTTAGCATGAGCCATCAAGAAGGTAAAAGTTTGGCCGATGTCGCTCTTCTTCAAAGGGAGGCTTTCATGAAATGCCAGACAGCTTTACGACAGCAGCTGATCTGATGAACAAATGAAAATTGACTGGCATCGCCACCATAATACTGTTCCCTCTCTTTTTGATATCATCTTCATGTGCGTTCTTGTCCCAGCTTTGTCATGCTAAGGTCTTGGGCTTTATAAGTTGTTAGTCGAAATATTCTGCAGTATGTAGGCTTGTCGGTCTAAAGATAGAAACTTTCAGGGGAGGGGTGGAGGGGAGGGATAACAGAAAGTCATAAAGGAGGATTAGAGAGAGAGAGAGAGATAGAAAAAGAGAGGGGGATAATTTGGTAGGGAAATATCAAGGCTATGATAGAGATGATCTCTTGATTAATTCGTGTCAATGTCTATTGTACCTAACTTTTTTAAGGGCTTACCTGGAAAGGAGCTATCATTTGTATTGTACAGTATTCAGCACTTTGTTTCCTAAGGAAAAAAGGCTCTGTAAATCCAACCATTATTAAAGTGTATGCATCTCTGCATCTATCCCAGTAGCATACAAACTACACCTTCTCAGTGAGCAAAGTTTACCCATAAATCCATAGGGATGGCTTTGGAATGGAATCATAATCACTTTGTTGAAAGGAATCAAACTGTTTAGCCATTCACCTGCACGTTCACCACCATTCATTGGAGTTGGAGAATGAAGCCCTCACAAAGCGTAGTCCTTGTGGCCCCTCCCAAAGTAGATCAGAAGTTCCTCTGGTTCAGAAAATGGATTCCACATGGCTGCACTTACTGACCCATATGCTATCATACTTGGTAGTTTGGTGAAACATGGGTAATTATGTGCATAGAACTCTAGTGGGCACTTGGGATTTTCATTATGTTTCCTTCTTGACCTTACGTTTCACGTATGTTGTTGTTTCAAATGGCTCCATGACGTACGTGGCAAAAGTAATGTTCATGTGGTTTTACAAAGCTAATGGAACAATCTGTCATGTGAAGCCTTCTGTAGTGATATTCAGTAGGGAAAGTTTTAGATCAGTGCATTTCAGAATAGAAGACTTTAGGGATTAATTGCTTATTGTGAAAACTGATTGTACGACATGAAAGGATATCCTATTTGTGATCTTACCACATGAGCACCCTTCACATTGTTGGTACTTCACCTTGTTCCCAGTTTTTGAAATATTATTTTGAAACAGTTAGTTGAATGCTTTACTTTTATCAAAATCATTTCAAGTAAATAACTTGGTAATCTAATTCCTGCTGAACAAGTAAACTGAAAGAAAAAAATCTGATATCATTCACTGAATACACAGAATACATGCTCTGTGCTCTTGTTGTTAATCTTTGCTTCTTGCAGTTAAATTATTAGTCAGGGAGAAGAAAGCAGCATAAATCCTGCAAATGAGGTCAAAATTTTCAATCCACAAAGCCATTTTTTCTGAGGTGTTGACAGTTTGATTGGAATAGGAAGAAGAGGAGGAAGGGTGTAGGATAGTAGAAAGTATTTCCAAGGAAAGAGTGTTAAAAACTGGATATCCCTTCCTCTCTTGCTTTCTTTGGTTCCTCTGCAAGATTTTTCAGAAAGGATCCACTGGTTTTGAATGTTTAATGAGGGTATCTGGAAGGACTGAAGGATTGACCTTCAAGAGGGTTGTTCAGTGTGAAGCAGTTTGTGGACTTTTGTTTGTTGTTGATCTGAAGATTTGTTCCAAGATGTCAGTCAGCGTATAATCTCTGGTCCAAACACTAGTCCCTGAATTGGAACCATGTTCAGGGCCAGTTTGGTCCATGGTCCTTGTTTGAGTTGATGTAAGGATTGGACCACAGTAAATGAGAGACTGAGGGAGGGGAGAGAGGGAGAGAGAGAGAGAGAGAGAGAGAGAGAGAACATGAGAGAACTGGAGAGAAAGGGAGAGACATGTGAAGGGGGAGAGGGCTACTTCAACCAGGGAGGTGGAAGTTTACCTCCCTGCTTCAACTGAGGTCCTACATGGTTTGGATCTAATCCTATGCATTGTATAATGTATTGAGGAGAGAGAGAGAGGAAGAGAGGGAGAGATAGTAGTTGAAGGAAGAAATGGGAAGAAGAAGATTAAGTCTACATCAGAGTAGTTTTAGATAGTTGCAGGAAGAGGGAAGAGCAAAAGAGTAAGCTGGTGGGAATAAGAAACAATATGAAAAGGAATGGGAAATAGGAAAAAGAGATGTGAGGAGATCAAAGAGAAAAAAGAGAATCATGATATTTTAAGTTAGCAGAGAGAAGGAGAAGAGAGAGATGAATAGAAGAGGATTTGTAGCTGTGAAAAGACAACAGCTAGGGCTGGGGCAGTGGCGTCTGAGGGTAGTTTACTTTTCTCATGTTAACACTACTGGCAAACATTTGATCGATTGTGTAAAGTTTACTCAGACAAAATGTGACAATTGAAGACTGGTCTGCAATGGATTAGTGTGTCAGGGTTTGCCTTCAACAAGGTTCAAGTCAGGTGCAAGGCAAAGGGCAGGGCAACATACAAAAAGCAGAGAGCAAATCAAAGTAAGAGGTGTTGGAAAATTGTCAAAAGTCTCTTTTAAACAAAAAGATATATGTTGAATAGGAAGATGGCTCCAACGATGGTATATGATGTTACTATGCATACAGCAGAAAATAAATTTCAATATTGATCGAAATCAGAATGAGTTGGAATAAGTAAATTGAACACTGTTCTGATTGCTTAGAAGGAGGGAAATCGCCTCTTTGTGGACACATCTTCTTGCCTTACCATTGAGATATTCAACTTATTTTTAACCAGAGATATGAAGTAAAAGATGAGGCACTCTTGTAGAAAATATCTTGTCTATTAGTCCTTTCCTGCCAATTGATAGTACCATATCAAATTTTTATTAGAATTATAATTTTAGCCCTTGGTACGCTTGGTCATGAATGTAATGCTAGTGCCAGGAAATTACCTTGTTGCCATTTGCTTGATTGCAGTGACGGAAGAGGACATATTAATTATGTGATGACAAAGTTCTTAAAGATCTTCATATGCCAAGTATGAACACCTGACTCTATAAAGGTTTTCCTATTTTTAAAGATATCTGATGTCTTTGTCTGTAAATGTGTTAAAAGGTGAAGTCTTTGTCGGGAAATGTGTTGAATGGTATTGCAAGTGAATGAGTCAGTGCAATTTGCTGTCAGCGTGATCTACTCTACCTAGAATTGAACAGCAATTGGCCATGACTTGAGCTTGCATATGAAATATGATTGTGAATGTTCAAAATCATAAGAGGAAACATATCCAATTATTTTTCTTGTAGAGGTGCCGAGGTCGAGTGGTTTAAGGCGCTTGACTGGAGACGCGAAAGTCGGGGGTTCAATCCGTGGCACGGCACTTGTGTCCTTGAGCAAGGCATTTTATCAACATTGCTGTTTTATCTTATATCAAATAAATTAATGTGTTATATGCATATTGATACCAATGGGTGTAGTGTTTTTAAAAAAAGAAATTATTTTTCTTATTAATCTTCAATATGATACATGGTGGAATACTTAAAAGGTAATGTGAGAGCATTCCTTTAGACTGAAATGAAAACTAGTCTCCTTGTAAAACCGGTCTCCTTTTAAGGGAGAATTGTATTGGGTAGACACCCAGAGGTCAGTGTTTGATGCAAAAGTTTAATTCACGATTGCTAGGAGGTGTTCATATAGAGCTCCATAACCTTGATGTTGGCCACCTGAGTCTTTGATTTCTAGCCCTTCAAGTTCACCTGTTATGGTGTTAAGGGTAGCGCTGCAGTCAAGGTAACAACTCTGGATTCGGAGAGCATGGGGCTCCATTATATCCTCATTCATGTTCTTCCGGAATTTTATCTGAGCATTCCTCATTTGCCCCTATAATGAAAGCTCCTGGTTATACCCAGTTTCCAAATAATGTTTGTAATTGGCATGATGGCTGGTGAAAATCTGGTGAAAACACTACTGCTTGTGAGATGGAACATTCCTTGAGCTAAGTGTCCTCCAGTGATGCCATGACTCCAATGAAATGCTGATGTCAATATTAGGGTGCAATGCTCCCTCTCTTGCCTTTCATGGCCAGTTGAGGATGAAAAAGAAAATTGTTTCAATCATTATAGTATACTTCTGTAACTAAGGGCCATGACTGCTTGATAAAAGTACATCTGTAAGCCAACACTCCCAGCAAAGCAGACACCAAATTCCAGACTCACCACCAAAAGAGAAAAAAAAAACCCTACTGGTTAGGAGAAAGTGAAATAATAGGCCAAGAGGCAGAGAGGTGTCAGACTTAGTTTGCCAAATTTCTTCTGACTGTATTACAACACCGTGCAAAACCTCATGGGTGCCGAAGGTTGAACGTGATGCAGACGGAGCAAAAGCGAGCAAAAGCTAGAGAAAATTAATGATAAGTAGAGCACAATAATGCCATTAGAGAAATTAAAGGCTTACATGGACTGAACTTGACAGAAATGTGTACTAGTGCTTGGTCATTATATGACTAAGAACAGAAATTTTTGTTCATGAGTGACTGGTTATATGCACTTTCTTTCATTCTGGCCAGTTTGGTTCAAATTGAAGTGCACAAGTGTTGGATGGGCATTTTATGTAGTATGTGTTTGTTTATGTGAAATCTTCAGTAAGGAGAGAAACGCACGAGTACATTTTTGAAACTGATATGATGAAACCTATCAATATGATGTATTCCAAGTGATAGTATTATTGATACAAGAATAGGATCTAAAGGCTTCATAGGAATTATAATAATCCAATTTTTATTTGGAAATGTTTGATAGATACAGCTTTTCATTGAGAGTTGAGTCTTTAGTAACTTATTATTACTTTAAAAGTTGCATACAGTCTCTGCATTTACACTGTTGATTAATTGAGCAAGTTTGCACCTCTTACGATGTAGTTAACTGCAAGAGGAAAGGGCAGACTTAGCTTGATTGACATTTCCTGACATTTGCACAAGGGAATCCCGACTACTCTCACCTGATATGACAAGTATAGTGAGGAAAATACTTCTCCTTCTGAGGATGTTGACCAATTGACTTACAGTGAACCTCTGAATGTGTTTGCATGCTCAGAGCATGAGTGATTCTACCATAACCATTGGTGGGTGTAAAATTGGTTTATAGGAGCATGCATTAAGACAAGGTGCTCATTTGGGTGTTTATATTCTTAAACATTGACAAATATTGTAGTTTGAAGTTTTGAAGTTTTGATCTCAAAGCTTGGTCATGTTAGAAGGGTTTTTTTAGAATATATATGAATATTTGTTAGCAAGAGTAGTTTGATGCAAAAAAGTTATCAGTTACCTTAGGAAACCTTGTGTTATTGCTAAATTACTATTAGTAACATAAACAATTTTTGCTGCCCTGTTTGAATTTACTGTAATAATTAATTTTGCATATTTAGTCAAGTCAACAGTGACATGAAAATTCCTATGAATAGCTTGCAACCCTCCTGCTAGAGATGAACCTCTCCCAAGTTTCCAGACAATCCCTGTCCTACATGATCAGACTCATTGAAAGTGTGTAACAACACTGGACAGGTGGATGGATAACTGAAGATTATCCACATGACCCAAAATGATGAGACAAGAGAGTTGCCCGTACTAAAGGGTCCTCCTCAGAACTTGTGGTTTTAAGACCACCTCGATCTCCTTTTAAAAATAGGGGAAGGAGGGGTTTTTCTACTATCAAGCTGTAGTGGGGAGGGAGGAGAGGAGAATATTTATTTTATTTATTTGTAAGGGCAACTTAAATCTGAACTACATGATTTGGTCATCAATCTTAGTGATTCATCATAAACAATCCATTGTTAGATTTTTCTTTTTGTAGGGCCTCTTTTATTATTGGAAGGTTGAGTTGGGAAGGGGGAGTGGGGCTCAGCTTTGAAATTTGGTAATATTTCCTTTGCACATGCAATTTTTCATTTTTCTAAAGTGTGGAGGAGATGAATGGAATAATTCATTTATCACAGGCACAAAACCTAGCTGCACAGTAGTGTAGGAAATGCTGAAATACTGGTTAAACTTTTTTAGCTGAGCAGTCTTGTTATGTAGAAAGAAGTCTCTAGCAGATATGGCTGTTAGACTAGACAGGTGAATGGATTGGGGGACTAATCTACCTGCCACCCCATGGATTACACTCTACAGGTGTCCATTCCTCCTTTACTGCTACGTGGGGACACCACCATCAAAGACCTGATGAAAAGTGAACTTGACAAGGAACCATGTATGAATCATCCCACTATCAAGTTCAACAGGACTGTCAGTTATGGCAGATGTGCCGACTTGTTTAGAAATCAAAAGTTCAGAGAGTTTAGCTTCATGATCTTTCTGTTATTGCAGGGAAATTCATCATTTACTTCAGAATGAAACAATGAATTTTGGGATGGCATATATTGGCATATCACACAAACATAATTTTTCATTGTGTATGGTGAGGCATGGTTAGTAACTAATGGTAGGATTAGACTTTATTGGTAACTTGTTCAGTCTCTGGTAAATCTGCCATGAGGTCATTCCAATGGTAGCTATTGGGAATTGAGGTCATTGCAAGAGATAATCTTCATGAAATGAGTCAGTTAATCCTAATGAAAATGTTATTGCTGAATTCAGAGATTACCAGCTTAACAAATAAAGATAACCCTTAGAGATCTCACTGGGATGAACAATGCCTGGATAACTTTTTCAGAATAACTTCTGGAAAAGGTCAATTATGGTAATAGCATGGATTTTGAAAACCTCATTCACAACTTACCAGTAGACCCACTGTATGCTCCAAGAAATCCAGTAAGCTATTGCATCTATGGTAGAAAAAATTGATGAGAGGTAGGACTGGTTTGTGCATACAGAAAAGACAAGCCCAACCCTTTGGCCAGTTCCCAGTTAGCTGAAAGCTATTAGATCAGGTGACTTGCCAGAGGTGAAGTCTAAGGTCACCAAGAGGGTTACCTGCTAGCATGCTCTGGCCTTCCAGTGGCAGGAAGAAACAGTAAAAAAATGTACATCACTCTACAACAGATATGTCATATAGGTACATAAAGTGATGAAGCTTGACTTAAAATATTGCATTCAAAATTTCAGATGATTGTTTGATTTTAATGACGTGTGCATATTCAGTTTTTATTGGAATGGGATTATTTAGAATGTTTGCACTCAAGAACCAGACAAATTTTCACCTGACTTACAGTGTAGCCTGTGTTCTTCATAAGCTTTCAAAAATCAAGCCTCTATGGTAGAAGTGAGACCCATCGTGTTAATTGAACCACCATGATTGGAAATGAGACCCATTCATGTAAAAAGCAGTCACTCCTGGGTAAAGTAAGATATACCCTTGTTCCTCATAAAACCATGTTTTTGATTGGAAGCAGAGGATGAGTAAGATCGCCCCTTCCTCTGATCAAGGAACGTATCCATGGTTACCATGGCGTTCTCTCATTCTCCCTCTGCAGGAGCAACGATGCACATAGGTATGATGACAGAATGTGTTTGGGTTAAACTCAGATTTAGAGTATTGGTCAGTACTAAATGTTGTTGTATAAGAATCTATTTACTTAAGCACCCCTTTGGTGATAGATGCAAATTTGTCTGCTACTTGGAGCCAAAATTCTGTAAAGTGTATAATCTAGTGCCCATCTGGCTCTTAGCAGATGACAGTGGTTTTGCAGAGTGATGGACAGCTTACCTTAAGAGTGTTTGAAACAGAATGTGTGGTATGTTTTGATCTCAGTTTAACCTGTTGAGCATGATTTGATTTTGGTATAGCACTCATTTTCCATAGACCCCAGTCCAAGATATCTTTCGCATAGTATTCATTGGGTTAATTGATGAATGGTGGAATTAGGGCAATTCCACATGGGAAGCACAATCAGCTAACTTCAAATTTATAGTAAAAACAATCTACTTTGATAGTCCTGAATAGCCAAATCCTTGAATTCAAAGAAGCTAAAACAAAAAGGAATTCCACCATCTTAGTCAGTATTGGCATAATGTATGTTTTATTTTACAAGACATTTTTGTTATTTGAAAAGTAGCACTATTTTCTGGTAATTCTGTTACCAAGGTACATATACCACAATATCATGAATGTAAGTAGAAAATTGTTGGAATAAAAGAGTTCAGGTGAAAGAATGGGCATATTTTCGTAGTATTTAATAGTAAAAAGGAAGGCAAGGTACAAAACGGGCACACAAACTCTAGAAATGTGAGTAACGGAATTACAAATTATTATTATTATCATTATTATTGGTTTGGCGTCACCTGTGCCTGGGAGGGGGAAAAGCGAATTGAATCACTGTAACCCTGAGGTCTCTCTTCCCGATATCACTGATTGGGGGTGGGCAGGTGGACCACATACCCCGGGGTTTCCCCCTACTATTATACGAATAGTGCAGTGGGATCTTAAATGTGCAAAGGTTGTGACTCTCCTTTACACGGGACCTCCATTTAACGTCCTGTCTGAGGGACGGAGTATTTTCCACTGTAGCATAGCCTGTGTCTATGAAACAGGGGAAGGGCACGATAGCACACAACATAGGCTTCAGTCATCCGCCTTGGCTGGACTCGAACCCACGGTCTTTTGGTTCGAAAGGCAGACATTTGTAATTGTAATTTTAATTCCGTTACCGTGGAATTGCCCTTTATTGTACCAAGGAGAAGGACTTGGGTAGAGGATTGCATTATACGTAAAGACAAATGTTAGGACTGTCAGTGCCATTATTGTGTGAAAAATATTCAATTTTCAATTTTCAATTTTCAATTTCCTGAAATACTCATCCACTTTTCAACTGTATACATTTACATTTGGTATTACATGAGGGCATTCACAAAACATTCTTTACAGGAGACTGCAATATTTGCTTCTGTGATATTCTTCCACAAGAAAATATTTTGAAAATGGTGAAAAGCAGTTTACATGTTTACTAGAACTCAACCTCGTCTTTAAATATCGTTAAATGAAAATGATGTAAAGTAACTCTCCCAGGGCAGATTGAGTAATAGTTTGATGTCTGGAGGGATAGTAGCTTTTATGAGGTGATGAAATAAGAGGATGTAGGACCAATTAAAAGTTGTGTGATAACGTTGAAATCAGTCAGACGTTGGGAGGAGAATAGGAACAGGGTTGGAAATTCTCTTAAAGGATTCTTCTTGAATTAATAAACATGAGTAAAAGGATTTCTTATGGCTTGAACATGATTTTAAGGGAAAGGAAAGGAGAGTGTTAATGACTACCATGTATTTCAATCAAAATTGAGTTTGATTAAATTATTGTGATTGTTTGTCAGCAGAAAAGGTAATAAAATGAGTGAAGTTTTTGTGCTTAAAAACTAATGGTTATAAAATTTGAAATTTAGAATTTCTGAACATTCGATTTTGTTTAATTTAGAGTATTTTTCAGTGTTTGATCATCTTTCTTTCTTTCTTTCTCTCTCTTTTTTGGGTAGATGATAATGCTGTGAAAGGCCCCCCATCTGCATCCAAACCTGATGGTCTGGCCAGCCAAGTCTATGGTCTTATTCAACACATTCAAAACAGGTAAGTTATTAGATTTGATTCCAACTTTAAAAATATTTTGATAGTGTCTGACCCCTCCTTTTTTTTTTAATGTAGTCCAATAATAAATCTAACTACTAAGGTTTGCCAGTTTTTCATTGCAATAGCAATGTTTCTGGAATCCATTTTATATTCAGGAAGACATACTAGTAATGTAAACACTTGATTCCATGATACTGGAAAACTTCAAGAGCAGAATGCCAATTCTGCTCAATTGTGTGCTTCTAATATTTGTCACCTTTCAATAATTCAAGGACAAATAAATTTGATTTGGTTTGTGCCTTTGCAAAAAAGAGCATGACATTAGAGCTTCCACAGGAATGCAATCATTCACTTGTTCTGAAATATTTCTACGTTCTGTTTGGCATGTTTATCTATGTTAAACCGATTAAAGTCATTACCATATTCATTTCAATGCTCGCATGAATGATTTTACTACCTTGCCCGTGCTCCATATGTTTACTCAAAACAGTCTATGAAATTCACTTTGAAAGCTTTAATGTACAACAAAGATTGTCCAGCCCTGGGTTTCCTATATTTAAAACCCAAATTTATATTTGTTAACAGAGGTGCTTCCATGAAGCTTCTAGACCAATCGAAAATAAACTCTGAGGAGAATAAGAAGATGAGAAAACAATATTTTACATTATCAAATAAACTCGCACTTGACTCCTGTGTGTTAAAAAATGTGAATGTGAGCTTTGTTTGTTTAGTGCAGGGGTCTGTTTTGACAGTGCTGGACTTGTATTTATATTGAAGTTGATGTTGGGTACACAGAGAGTGTGTAATCTTTGAAACTTTCTAACAACTTGTGACAGGCAAGACCAAACCCACTGAAAATATATTATTGGAAATATATATGATATATAAGAATAACTGTTTTTATTTGTGATTGTGTGTATTAACCTATTTTTGTAATGGTATCAAGTGAATTGTTAGATTCACAAGATCCATTGTATGTTTACTTTATGAAGAATAATATAATACTTGTAATGAAGGTTTATCATCATATTCATTACCTTTGTCTTATAAACTAATACCTTGATGTGACAAATCCACTGACAGAAATATTGGAGTGGCAAAATAAAATTACTTGAGGTCAGTGCACAGGACAAAACTAAATTATATGGTGGCCCTATAGTACAGTACGCTCGACAACAGGTCATGTAAGACGTGAATTTTGTGGCCAACTTTACGTCCCAGTTGTGAAATTCGCGACCCATGACGCAAACTTTGCATCCCAGTCTCGAATTTCGCATTCTGGGTCATGAATTTCGCATCTCAGGTCATGAATTTTGTGTCACGGGTCATGAATTTTGCATCCTGGGTCATGAATTTCACATCCTGGGTCATGAATTTTGCATCACGGGTCGCAGATTTCGCGACTAGGACGCAAAATTGGCCACGAAATTCATGTCGCACATGACCTGTCGTCGAGCGTACTTCAGGGCCACCACGAAATTATCCGAGAGCTTTCTCAATGCATACATGGCTTTTGTTACGTGCAATTCTGAATTTTTTTTTAAAATTTAGCCTTCGTTTGTCATGCATTTTATTATGAAACGTGTTCTTACTTTGTTATGGTGTTTTGTGCTTTAGGGAGTTTACTGTGGTATGTTTGAGAGGGGCTTTACATAGTTTCATGCCAAAATCTAGGGTCCTAGAGACCAACACATGATGTAACAGGAGTCTTGTTATTTCCTGTCATTTGCATTCTCAATGAAGAAAAATACCATGAAAACAACATTTAAAGGGAGCATTCAAAGTTTAGCATTAGTTGATAAAAGATATTCTGTTCCAAGTGCGTTTTCTCAGTATAGTATACTTGACATTCCTTTAAGTTCCAAATGATATATTTAAGATGATAATGTTGAAAGTATGTGTGGCAAAGGGCAGATCCTTGCAATTTGTCTTTAATCATTTCATTGAATATTAGCCAATGGATAACTAAAGAGATGTTTCATACTTTTCGGAAATAAATTGAAAAAAAGGGGCATATGTCATACTGGACACTTAAGGCACTAGATTGCCCAAAAGATGGCTAACAAATACTGTTGAAATAAGAGGGAGGTATGGTACCTAACTAATTTGATAAGAAAAATTTAGTAGAATAGACATTAACATTTTTCATGGCCATCTTTATTCTGGCTTCCACTTGTGTGATAAGATTTTCACTTGATATATAACATTGTGAAAAGACTATAAAAGCAGAATGGATATGAATACCATGTTCAATGAAATGTAAGGTGAAGGAAATGTCATAATTATTGTCAGTCTCAGAAGGAGGTCTTTCCTATCAGCCACGCTTCACTACTTAACAATTTCAAAGTTAAATTCTTAGCTTTGTTGTATTTAATCTTTCCCAATCCCTCTTAACACTCCAAGTACGATCGAGCCATCCTACAAACAAGCTGCATCACTACATTAAAGATCAGTCAGTCGCCCAATGACATTCCCTGACACTCCTTCATTGGCTGCTCTCAGCTTGGGGCACATTCAAAGTTGGTTAAAAAGGTGTCCTCACGATTTGGAATTATTGCTACAACAAAAGCATTCCTGTATGAAATGTCAATATTTGATTTTGGCACCTCTGTCTCAATGCGCATTTATTTTTTTTTCAGACGTGTTTCATCTTTGAAAGAAGTCACAGTGGGAATAATTTTGGTCTGTTTACATGAATATATTTAGTTTGTTAAACAAGTCATCAAGACGTTTTGTTTTTTTTAAGTTCAATAAATTTCATTGTACTCATTTTGTAACATTCTTGTGTTTGCTAGTTTTTTAAAAATGAGATTAGAAGAAAAATGTACCCAGTTCATGGTTTATATTTTCAGATCTTTCCATTGTTTGCCATAGAAATGGTATGAATTACAGAAGAAAAAGAAAATCATGAAAAGGCTTCACAGTATGACATAGTGGTATATTTCATTTGTCAATCCAAAATCTTTCTTTGAGAAAGGCTTTCAAGCTCTTTGAATTTTTTTGGGGTTTCTTTTTTGTGTGTGTGTATAATGATTTTCCATTTTTTGTTGCATGTTGACAGCCTGAAATGGAAAGAGAACGAGATGGAAGATTCCAGCCGTCCTCATCACCGAGGAAAACGCTTCATCTCCTATGAGAGGTATCTGGAGATGATGGTGGTAGCAGACCATAAGATGGTTGAACATCATGGCCAAGGAGTTCAGCTCTATGTCTTGACTTTAGTGGCAGTGGTAAGTTCATGTTTTTGCTAAAGTGGTCAGGATGCCTAGTGAGTATCTTAGACATAGTATTTCGTTGTTTGATTGGCTGTGATTGCTCAGGTTTCATAGCTGCATTTTTTTGTTTGTATATTGATTGTTTCTTGTAAGGCTCACTTCAGCTCAAAAGAAAATATACTGCGCAAGCATAACAACTACAACAGAAGGTAGGCAGTATGGACATGAAAACACTCTTGTCATGTGTTCTGATATAAGATCAGCTATTTCCAAATATTCAGCAATTCTCCTCATATCTGACTACCTCATCCTCTTCCAAAGTTCAGACCTATTTCACAAAAACACTTGACCCCCTACTTTGCATCTTGAGGCTGCCCCCACCTTCTCTTGACCACAGACTGTATTTCTAAAGAGAACACAAGGCAAAGTTCATCCAACTAGGGTTTGTGGTTCATTCAGAGGGATGTCCTGTAATACCTGGGTGATATTTTTGTTATTTTCCACTCTGAACCTGGCTTTGATTTGGACACCCTTCTTGTCTTTCTAAATGTATAGCTGATGTTGCCAAAGGAATGTGGAGTGAGTTTAGAGAGAGATCAAGCTGTATAATTTGTCTAACGATGTGTCAAGTGGGGTCACAGGTCTTGATTAAGACTGGTAGTGTTTTAGGGAGGAGGACGAAGATCCTGAGACAGGATCCACATGTGTGACATCAGATACTTACTCTCTCAAGACATTCTAACTAGGACATCCCTCAAGCTACTATATCTAGTCTCAACCTCCATGCTCAGTCCTCTTCCCCGTGACTTACACTCTTGTTTGGAAGTATTTGCCATTGTCATTGTACTACACTTGCATCAGTTTTATGACACATTCTGGCAGCAAATGCTTCATAGTCACTATTATGCACAAACCAAATTCATAACAAGATCAGACGCTATACTGAACTTTCACCATGACCCTAAACCTAACCTGAAACCCAATTGCAACTTTGCAACTGTTACCCTTACCATTTCTGATGAAGTAAAGCTTGATCAGAATAGTCAAGGAAGTGGTAGTACAAGTATTATTCTGGTCTCATAGAGGGTGAAGAAGGTATTTATTTCTTATAGGGAAATGAAATTGAAAATCATATTTTGTTGATATTTTTGATATTTTAAAAGCTTTATACTGCCAGTGCCCAGTGCCAGTGAGCTAGATCTTTCGGAAACTGCTTGCAATGGAGGGCATTCATAAGTGGTACTCCAGAGTCCTTTGCATTGTGCAGCCTTAAGCTAAATAGAACTCCCATAGCGATTTCATTGTAGAAAAGGTTTCTCACATTGACCTAAATACAAGGTGAAAAGTGTATGAAATGTGACAATTATTTCTTTGTTCTACTTGAGGATAGAAACCCCCAAAGCCTGTTATTTTCAGAGGTCTTTTGTAGTTTGTTGTGATCCGCCACACATGGAGAATTGATGACCCAGAAATGGAAATCATTTTTAAGTGATTCCATTCCTGTGTACTCTGATTACAAACAAGCCAGACTGTGGAGGAGTCTATCGGTTCACTGAGGCTAGCAATAAACACCAGTACTGCTTAGCCAAACAGAGCAAAATGAAAAAAACAAAACAAAACATGGAAGTGCTACAATAATTTACCTCACAGAAATTTACCTGAAAAAGAAATTTACACAGGATATACCTGGTGTCAAAATGCATAGCTGTATCAGAATTATGTTGCATGGAATGTTGCAATGCTTTAGAAAAGTATTAAAAGATGTTTTTAGAACTGGGAGGCATAATCTCTTTACTTCAGGTGGATATGGATAAAAATGGACAAACAAACAGAATAACAACAAACAACACAATGTGGCATTTCCTATTTTCATTATCTGACAGAAATTCCCTCCTTTAAATATATTCAGCAATATTATTTTTGTACTATTTAAATTCATTTTATTGCAATCTGTAATGAAATGGTTCAGCTCTAGACTTTTTCCTACTAATGAAAGTCTGTAAGTGAAGTTAGGATGATTTATTCTTGAAAATCTAATCGGTGATAAAATACAGCAGGATCCATTCGTGATGCAAGTTGCACAAGCCTCTAGGAAATTCAAGCAACAAGTGAGAGATCACACTATTTATAAGGGATTCCTGTCCCATAGGAGTTTCTGTCTACACTGCAGAGACTCCATGATTTGTGAGTTAGAGCCCTGTGAGCTTGGCATGGTTTGCATGGCTAGTCTATAGAGAGAGAGATGTCTTGCAGAGTGCGTTTCCTCGCCTCACACCATGTGGTTTCGTCATGCTATACCACCTGTTCCCGACTCACATGGTCAAAGCCAACACAGATCTTGACCTCTAGGATTAACCTCCGACCAGGGTCGCGACCCCCAATCGTTCACTCCCTCCATTGTGCCTTCAGTAATGATGAATAATCACAGCAAGAAAGAAGGGGAGAGGGAGAGAGTGAAGGAAAGATATGTGAACGAGACCGAAAGGATTAATGAGCTAACGTGACCGCAAGTTAACCAGACCAATTTAATCCTAATTTGGAGCCATTCACAAAAGTGCCTTTGCGGCTGAGGCAATTAGGTAGTTTTCTTCTAGATTTAAAAGAAGCTGTCAAGAAATGTGGATTTATTGTATGATTGATTTTGCATATATTTGTTCCTTTATTGACATTAAGCACTGTGTGACAAAGAACTGTTGATTTTTTTTAATATCAAGATCAGCTAAAATACTTTTTGAAATTGGCTAGAAATTACATTTGTGGACCTCTTGTAGACCTCTACGAGAATCATATAATAGAAACAACGATAATCTCACTCTGTTGTGGTAGATATGACCTTTTTTCAAACATAAGCTGATCTGATTTAGATATCTTTAATGGATTTTCCACATATTTCTAATTTCAATGCTTGGTTTATGTTATATTTCTTTTGACAGGTCAATAGAATATTCCGAGATCCAAGCATAGGTAATGCCATCAATGTAACACTAGTGGAGCTTCGAATACTACAGAATGTGAATGTAAGTAGCATTATACCATTGCCTTGGTTACTGACTTAAAGGATAGTGGAAAGCATTTTATTCATAATCCACTTGAATGTGATGAAGATTTTAATCTATTCAATTATGGCTAGAAACCAAGTATTACAATAGAACTCAATTTCATTGAGATTAATTTTTCAAATATAATAAAAGTTTAGAAAAAGATGATACTGATAAAACCCTCAAATTGATCATCGCCCAATAGGTAAATTATATTAATCTATGGTCTTTCAATGATGCTGTAGGTACTTTATGACGAGGAACATTCAAAATCGATTCTATTTTATACCACTTGTTGGTTTCATAGCTCACGATATAAATGTAGCTTTGACAAACCATTGACCTTTGATTTCTGTATCTTTTATTATTTTCAAGATTTGATACAAATGTACAAACTGAAGTAGTTCGAATTTTCTATTAAGATTTCTATTACATTCCTTATAATTTCATTTGAATTTCCTTTCCTTACAATACCGGTTGAAATCTATTATATTTAGTCTTATTAGTCTCCACTTCCTTACTTTAATCTTGTTTCATGTATTTAGTTATGATTATTTTATTTGTTATGTTTGTTATTTTGTTATGTTTATTTGTTTGTTTGATTGTTATTTTGTATATATTTGTCTACAGGGCCCCCTTAAAAACAGTACAAGATTACTGACAGGGCTACCCTGTATAAATTAAAACTAACTAAATAAATAAAAATCGCTGCAAGCAGAGATGTATGATTCTATTTCTTTTAGATACTCAGTATGAGATGCTGTTTTATTGTTCAGTAGCAGGGATGTTAAGCTAATCAGGTGCAGACATCAAATACTCTTATCAATACTTGATAAACCGCAAATAACCTGTGGAGATTTGACTTGTGAAGCATCCTTTGTCTGTATGTCAGAAAGAAGTTACCACATATCCCAATGGCTGTCCCAGAAATAGTTTTAACATTTTGTGATGTAACATATTGCTCTCATTGCGGTGAGCTGACACTTAAAGAACAGAGTATGATATCATTTTGTTTAATGGGATGTGATATATCTGTCGCTTGAGTCATGATATGTTCGTAAGAGAACGTGAAGATGAATTTACTACCTGCACTCTGTTACACCTCGCCTTACGGAAATAGTGGGACATTCATTGATTGTAGAGGAAACTGATGCGTAAATAGTGGGACATTCATTGATTGTAGAGGAAACTGATGCGTATTTGACTCGTCAGTCAGAGAGGAAAGTATTAATATCTTGAGGGAAGATGATGAAGAAGTGAAGAAGAACTTCTTCCCTTCGTTGAAAAGATATTGAAGGACATTTCATTGGTTGTGAGAATGGAAAGAAATGAAATAGAGAGATGATATCATCTTTCCTAATAAATGCTTGAATGTAGTGTTACATATAGCATCCCTCAAAATGTAATCCTTACATTATTTTGATAAGAAGGAAGTTATTTGTCATTTACTTGTCAATTTCATTTTGATAAGAAAGCTAAGAAGGAAATTATTTGTCATTTATATGTCAATTTCATTCGTTCTTTTAAAGGATCTAGGTAGTCATTAGATTATTTTTGATATTTGAATTACAAATTGCCAGAGATGCAACAAGCATTCATTTTGGGATGCTCTTTTTTTAGGGGAAGAGGAAAAGTGCATGATGATACTGCCATTGGGGGGAAAAGGAAAAAGTGATGTAGTGGTTACTAGAGATCAGAAGTGGAACAACATTAGCCTTTTTCATATTAGGATTAAGGTTATTGTTAGGGTTATAAAGTTAGGTATAATGTTTGGCCTAGAGTTGATGTTTTGAATTTGGGTAGTATAGAAATTTTTTCCTGTGGCATATAGCAGACATTGACTGATATTAGAAAATCTGTACTGGTTTTAGGGACATAGGTGTTGGGGCACTTTCTTGGATCATTCTAGAGCGTTCTTCATGTGTGATTCTTTGCTAAATCTTTGGCAAATTTTAATGATATTTCATTAGAAGAATCTGATTTAAATAGCAAATCTATGAAAACACAATTATTTTACTAGATTAGGAAAAAAGTGACTTTTGGTTAGGATGAATGAGGCCACCAAAACATTGTTGTCAACTCAATCATTATTACAGCTCTGCATACTGGAAGTAACATTCCTATTATGGCGTTTTATCTTTTTGTTGTTTTGCGAAAGAACGCGTCTGCAAAAATTAAAATATCTATATTGACATATTGGAATAGAATTTTAGCAAAGATCATGCCACAAGAAGATTGTATATCAATTGCAAGGTCTGCATGCTATCAATCATTGTTTGAAAAATTTGATTTTCAATAATTTTCCATTTTGTGTTCCGGACGCGTTCTTTTGCACAACGACATAGAGATAACATGGCTAACAAATCAATCGATTTTCATGCCACCAGTGCTGGTATTCAGAAAGCTATATGCAATAGGGAGAATTGAAGATGGATTAATAATCACAGAACCATGTGTCGTACATGTGTTAATCTCTATGAAGTACAATGTATATATTATTTCTTATGTCTTAAATGTTTTTACAGGATGGACCTCACATTTCTTCCAATGCTCCCATAACCCTCAAGAACTTCTGCAACTGGCAGCATCAGCAGAACGAAGCAGAAGACAGCCATCCTCATCACTATGATACTGCCGTTCTCCTTACCCGGTGTGTACACTCTTCTTCATCATCATCTTATGTGTTTTTGTGGGGCTTGTAGGGTATACAAATAGCGAATAGACATGAGTGCGATGGTACGAGATTTCGCATGAGGTGAAAAGAGTTGAATAGAAGTTACGTCGTGATCTTTCACCGAATGCGAAATCTCGTACCATTGCACGAATTAGAATATTCGCTATTTGTATTGTACAACGCCTCAGAAGTCTGAGAAATTGATGAAAATCAAGAAAAAACAGTCACATTTTGGTTAAGAAATCAAGGTTAATAAAGCAGGAAAAGAAGTTCTGACTGCAAAATGCAGCTGGTGCCGGCATGGCATAGTCTGTGCGCGTGCACGTATCTATAGCAGTGCGTGAACGCGACTTGCTGGCATAGCTCTATAGCTATGGCATAGCCTGAGTTGAGCATGCAAAAATCAATACGCGTATAGGGTCTACAACGCAAGCTACTTGTGACATCACAAAAGAAATAAAAGAAGTAATTTGTGGGAATCTACTGTGACGTCACGCTAACCGTGCAATGGTACATTTTGGATGGTACATTTTGGATGGTACGAGTGCAATGGTACGAATATCGCGCGTCCAGCTCCCATAGACTTGCGTACAACAAGCTGAGTAGGCGTTGTACAATACTGGATGGTGTAATTGTGTTCATGGTCTGGTGTTTCTAGGGCATCGTGAGTTCTCACTGTATGTATGTTAGAGTGTTTTAAGGGTGGTCTTGTTGATGCTTTGATAATGTAGCTGATGTGTGATGATCATACATGATTCTTTGGAAAATAGCTTACTCCAGTCCTTAATTTTGAGGTTATATCTGACCCCTATGTCCAATAGAGATAATGATAATGATGATCTGTGCAGGCTCCGAGTGGGTTTAAATATTACTGACCCAGCCTTAGCTCCTACAACTGTTTGAGCACACAGGGCAGCACACAGGGCAGTTCAAGGAATAAGTCCTGCTTGCTGCTTATTCAGCACCTTGGTATTCATTTAAAGTCTTTGTGGAGCGAGACAGTTGTAAATTAAATGCCTTTTCTATTAAAGGGCATGCATGCTGGGTCGAGATTTGAATCCCTGTCCCTTTTATTGAAAGTCAATTAATGAACCACCAAATCAGGTCCTCCATATAACAGTAGTAGAAACAAATCAGATGTTATCATTTGTCTGTGGAATCGCAGTTTCCCAGGCTCACCTCCAGCTCCGGGATATTGTGTAGAGAGAATGCAGACCATACACAAGAAGAAGAAGGTCTTCCATCACAAGTTTGTCTAGTTTCATGAAAATACTGGGGAACACATAGAGCACAGTTTTCCCTCCAAGAGTAGTTTAGATGGATTTATAATGGCCATATGCTGCAGTTCTTCTTAGATGGTATAGATGGGAAAGCCAAGAAGATAATTAGGACACTTGTACAGTTGGATATGATGAAACACTTCAGCGACCAGATAGGAATGTGAGAATGATGACACTCAGAAGAATGAAGGTGAGAGGTCAGGGAAACACTGAAGAGAGATGAGTTATTTTTAAGAGTTGATTGTTGATGAATACTGTTCACAGTCACTTAGAAAAAAATCACCAGTCAATTTACAAGCCAAACATGGTTAGTTATTTCTAGTCATAGCTGGTTCTGGATAAATATCGCTTTAATTAGGTCTTGAACATATCAAATGGTACATACTTTCTTTCTTCTAAGCTATTCATGTTATAGCCATCTCCATGATGCTTTCGTGGATTGATGCCTATATGGTCTTTGTCAAATACCATAGCACCAATCCATCTTGGACACCAGACAGTATCTATGACAAGGATCGGTATGACAGAATCAAGCACTAATTGCATTATAACATGTATACTCTATTCACCTGAACATGAACCTGAAGATGAACAAGTCTGATTGAATTTCCCTGTGGCACCGACAAGACATTAGCGTGCCTGTCATCAGGGCTTACTCATGCATGCAATGAATCGTCTGCCAGGGTGTGACTATATGGCAAAGGTGCTGCCAAAGTGGCCGTGTTGCACCTTGACTGTCAGGTTGAGAAATGAGGATAGGAATTACTTGGAAGAACTCTTTGACTTTTGCCATGTAATGTTTAATAGCAGACAAATTATTTTTTTTTGTATTTGATGACACCATCATTGCATCAGTCTTCTTATAGCTCTATTCATCTTGTTAAGGCTCTTTATTGTCCTTTTTGTTATGGTAAAGTAATGTTAAATCTTTATGGGATTCTGTTTGTCATTGGGCCAGAGAACACTGTTCAAAATATATATGAACTCACTGACTGCATCAGTTAAATGTTAGACTTGTAAATATATTCTCTTTATGTTTGATAGTTCACTTTTTTTCATTTTATTCCATTTTGTAGAGGCAGTAATTTTCATAATACAGGATACCCATAACATGGCTGTTGTCATGATAATCTGAAACTCCTGAGCTCACAAAGTTTTCAACTTTGAGGGAAATTAATGTCATTTTGTGACAAGTGAATATTTTATAATAAGTTGACACCTTTTCCTGGTAAAAAGCAATTAACAAAACTTATTGTTTAAGCTCTGTATACTACTTTGAATATTTGTGTCTGAGAATTGTGTGGATTTCATATCAGTATGATGAGTCATAAATAAATTGTGGGCTGGAATCTCTGATCCCTCAACTATAAACCACTTGAATATATGACCGCCCAGTTGGAAGTACTATTGAGGTATAGGTGGCATGCTAGACAGCAGATAACTGATTGATTAATTAGTAGGAGGGAATTGAATAAATAGATAATTAGTGACCACTAGGTGAGATTAATTGACTCAGTATACAGTGTAAGTAAGGATAATGACTCTACCAGAGGTGTGAATAAGCTTTAAGTTTTGGAGTCCAAGGGGTCATTTATTCTATTATATCCTTTGTTTGTAAAGTTTTCAGTGGTGAGTCATGCATGGTACCTGGACCACAAATACTTGTTTATTTGTTTTCCATTTTCGGGCTCAGCTGCGAATTTGAGAAGGAAATACCAGTTTGAGAAAGGAGAATGGAAATATGACAGAATTACCCGACTCTTTAATCAGAAAATAGTGATTACATTCTTGCTTTCAATATTTTTTTCCAGTTCTATTTTGAAATATGATTTTCAAAAAAGCAGAATGCCCTATGTAAATATGATGCAAGTCAATAAACTAGTTATATGAATGAGAGAAAATTGTTTTTTATGGGTGTAGTAGGGCTCAGCTGCAAATTTGAGAAGGATCTACCAATTTGAGAAAGGATAATGGAAATATGACAGGATTACCTGACTTTATAATGGACTCTATGCTCTTTACTCAATTTAATTTCGGCTATTTTTCTTTGAGGCGCCTTTTTTGCAGAAATGTATTTTTGTATCTCCAAACCCTCAAGTCCTCAGCATTCTATCTGGTGACCCCTGACCTATATTTCATCCTACATTTGTCAACAATACAGATAAAATCCAAGAGCTAATTTTCTGAAGAAGCAACTTGTTATGGCATGGTTGCTTTCTAATGAGGAATGAATTATGTGTAATTGTTCAAAATTTGGGGAAAAACATGCCTGCTGCTTAATATGAACCATATTTTTCTAAATGAACCCAACCTCCCTCTCTTTCTCATACTTAGGAGAGAAACTGGCTCGTGTTTTTGCTACAAAGATTGTTTTATGTCCAATATATGTTGGCCTGCTGATGTTCTCAAGTAACCCTTTCCTTTGGCTTTGCCTGTAACCATGGTAACTGCACATCTTCCGTACCACCAGTGAACCTGTAAACAGGTTCATCGTGTTCTCTGACCGATGTCCTACTTCTCTTCTACGTCTCTAGACATCATCTTGAGGGTACAGCTCTATGAGCTGACGTCCGACTGCCCTGCAGGGATGTAGGGTGCGCTATCTCGGAGAGCATTCCATCACATTACAACTCTCTGCAGTATTGAGCAATCCCAATTGAGGAAATTCAAAAGGAATTTCTTTCTATTCATTCCAATACAAACAAGAAAATTATCCACACACCACTCATAATTGTTGACAATGAATACAGCCAAGATTGCATTGCGTTTGCAGAGAAGTACAATTCAATGCATCATTATCCCTCGTAATACTTAAGTTTATGATTGATAATTTCATGCAGTTTTCTCAAATGTATTTCCATAAAGAACCCCTCAATATACCTACCTATCTTTCCCTTATATCCTGAGCCTTTCAATTATTCCTTTCAATTATTCTTTTGTATTCCCCAAATAATTTTGAATTTAGATATATAAAAGAGATATTTGTTTGGAATGGAGTACAGTGTTGATTGAGCATTTAGAAAGATGAAGTAGATTTATATGGGAGTGCTAGGATGGCAAGTGTCTTCCCATTGTGATACTGAGTGAATGCAACAGATTAATGTTTGGAACCTAAAGGATACAGATGGCTAAACAAAATGCATTAAGAAAACTCAGACAAACTCAGAGAGACAGAGTGAGAGAGAACAAAAAAGCGACAGAGAGAGAGGGGGGGGGGGGGGATGACAAATACAGCTAGGAAAAAGAGGGAAAAGAGAAGTAGACAGACAGAATGGAACAGAGAGATGCTGTGAGAGGGAAAGAGAGAGAGAGAGAGAAAGAGAGAGAATATTGATTATATGAATATAATATTTTTCATTTAAAAATAAAAGCAAGTACGATTGTTGGTTATGTAGAAAGAGACCCACCCATGCAATCCAATCATGAAGGGTAGCAGAGGTAAATTGACTTTAACAAAAATGATTTGTGAGGAAACAAATTCTGCAACATGAATCGCAAGGTTAACTTGCTCCATGCAGTTGTAACTCATTGCAATTGGATGTAAATTAGGAAAGAGTTATGGGCCATACATGTTTGAAAAGGCCATGTCAGTTGTACACTGATCATTAATTTCTGCCACGGTACATGTAGTTCACCTTCTCATCATTCAGTGAAGTATGAAAAGAATAAGAGGTATTTCCTTGTTATGTTCTCCTCTTTTTTCTTTTTTCTGAATAATGATGATAATATAATAATATTGATAATAATAATAATAATAAAGAGTACAGACTCTTTCAAAGTAAAATGTGAGTTCTGCTAACTCTACATGCAACGTTTTGTATGCTTGGAGTCAAACAAACTTTACCCTGAAGTTGAAAATTACAAGTAGGATAACAGGCATGTATCACACTAATCCAATGGTAAATTTATCCTTTTTTTTTCCAACTAGAGCTAATTGCCCATTTACATAGAAGGCCTCGGAACAGTAGCTCCACCATCTGTCCCATCAAGTGTCTATTTTGACCGTTGAATGAATTATTTTGAGAGAACAAAAAGTGTCAAAGAATTTAAAAGAGATGTCTGTGACTAGTGTGTTTAGTGACCATGGAACTTGTCTCATTGTCTGATGTCCCCCCTTAGGATGTTTTCTCTTTAAACACTTCCTTGCATCTTGTTCCTGTTGAGAGAAAATTTTCAGCTTCACAAACTCACCCTGATTTCATCTTTTTCTTTTCTGTCTTCAATTTGGTGTAAACATGGAGCTATCAAACTTGCCACTTTGACTATTTTACAGGCTGTTTTGTCAAATATTGAGGAGCGATGAATATATTTGGAGTGATAACAGAGGTACAACTTCAAACGCATTCCTAGCTATAAATTGATGAAAAAATGGGGAGAAGTCATATATGATTGTTTCCCTTTCTACAGCAAGGTGTGAATTTTAAGTTTGTTCTTGCGTGAAAAGTTTTGTTTGTGTGTTTCGGATGCTTTTGTGTCCGGAGAGACTTGTAAATGTAAGAGAAAAAGTTTCATGTTTTCATTCATATTCATATTGCTCAGACATTTTGTTTTCAAAGGATAGCAAACATGAAATAGCACAGAAGCATTTATTCCATTATGCAACAATTTCGGCCTATTCATTAAGGTAATAATATATCCTCTCATATGATTTGCTAATAGCATAGCCATCTCCCCAGAATTGGCCCTGTACTTGTACCATACATTCTGGTACTCACTTAATTCAGCAAAGAGCTTGCTCTTGGAGCACACATCAGGTGGGAACTCATTTCACATGTTTTAGAAGTGTAGGTCCAGTCATTCTGTCTACCAAGGGTATTAGAAAACTGCAATATCTGATCTCAATGATTATACCTTGAACAAATTTCCTGTACTTTTTAGCCTTTTCATTGAAACGTGCGGGTTTGTTTCTGCATTAGAACTACTGCAATGACTTCATACTGTAGTTGGACGATATAGAATAGAGGAGTGTGTCTGCAGATAAGGAAGCAGCGGGATACTCAGCTGCATATTTAGTCCATTAAAATCAAGGAACTTCAGATTTATCTAGTTCCTAAAGCAATAGAAACTACATGAGTAAAACAAGAGCAAGGAGATAGTTTATAGCATCAAGTTTTTGCATTAGTATTACAAGCAGCTGGGGATTTCCTTTATTAGATAATAACCCAGCTTGTTGCCATTATGTTAAATTGTAGTTGATCATCAAAGGCAACAGTAGCTGACTTGAAGTGAAGCTTGGTTTGTCTGTGGCTTTTATTAATGCTGATTATGCTAGCAATTAGACCATTTTAGAGGTGAACAGAGGTAAGGTCTGCAAACTGTGTAGAACCAACTGTTTGGGCTAAAAATACATTGTGGTGGTATATCTATTGCACTTTTCTGGTTTAATTGTATATGTACCTATACAACAAAACATAGCTTAGCGAAATGCTGTTTTCTGTATTGTGTAAATTTTGGATGCATCTTTTTGCACCGATCCATTTTGCTAAGCTACCAGTAACTTTATTTCACTGTTTTTAAAATTGATATAACTGTCGCAACCAGGCCCCTAAAGCTCCACCATTTTGTCCAGATCTATTAGGAGGCCGACCTAAGCACCCATCAGTATTCATGATCAAAAATGAATAATTCATTTTGTAAGATGATTCGTGCATACGTTTGTGCATGTTTTAAAACATCATGCCCATCAGCTAAAAGCATGTGCAATAAATGCACATTAAATGTGCAACAAATGTGCATTAAATGCGCATTAAATCAAAGTGTCACAATAAAATTGATATGCGCAATAGATATGAGTAATGCAACAGTGTTATCGATATCATGCCGATAACGGATGCTTATCGGCCCCTTCATATGATCTGAAAGAGGCAGGGCCCTAATCCCATTTATGTAGTGATATCCGCGTGTGCTGCTTTTCATCTAGTAAATTTATTATATGTCCATCGTTGCAACTTTCTGGAATGATTGAAGATAGACTCGGTAGAATAAGGTTTTGGACAGCAGTGCTTGTATTCAGTGCAGTGACCTTTGTTAATAGAAAAAAAGCCAGAACAGTAATAAAATAATAGATTGATGTTGATATTCTCTGAGAAGATCGACCATTGCTTTGACTGTACCCCTTATCCTGATTTAACATGCTTACAGGCATTGAAATGAGATTACATCCCTTCATTCTAAGCAATCCGATATCTTCTACTTGATTAATTGTTTTGTAATGGCAGTTGTACCTTCAGGAAACCATGAAGCTTACCACACTATGGTTGAAGTAGTTCATATTCAGTTCTTACACAGTTCCTGAACTTGCCTAAATCAAAGGATAATTATCAATTTATTCTTGATTTGCTCCGATTCAAACTGTTTCCCTTAGTTTCCGGTAGTTTTTGTGTTTCTGAAGCTGTCTAGGAAACAGACAGACATTCGTTCAACAAAATTTCCTTGGCTGTAAATATGTGACAGTTACGGCAGCTAGATATATATGGTTGTATGTGAACAACCCCCAAGAAGTTTCAGAATGAACATAAGGGATTTAGGAGTAATCTTCATGTTCTGCTCAGTTGCTCATTTATCATGCTTCTCCCTCACTCAGTATTTACCTTCGCTTAATTCTTTTTAAATGAGTTGTGATGAAAGAAGCATGGGAATCATGCAAAACTAATACTTTGCAATAGAGGAACCTGTAAATTATGGACTACTTGTATTCTTGTAACCATGCAAATTAAAGGGAATAGTCAAAAGTACCCTCAGCCTATTTGTATTCCTCTTTCTAATGCATGATGAAGGAAGTTAAAACATATCAATAATTTTATCTATTACCTTTCCCATAGGATTTGTTTGTTTTTTGTATAATATACAAAAGATGTTCAATATTTTGTAAAAGAATCTCAATTCAGCTTTTAACTGCAATGATTTTTATTCCAAATAAACCATGTCAATATCAAATTTCAAAAAAAAATTCATGATGACAGTGCAAGTGACATTGACAATAAAGAATTGCTCCATAAAATAACTGAAATCAGTTAAAAAGTTACCAAGCTTTTTAAAGGTTATCATTATCACCTCATGGTTAATTTTGTCTTCAGAAAGACACAGTCGTCTCATAATATATTCTAATGTCTCCACCTTATGAAAAGGCCTTTTTCTTTCCTTTATAAGTGTTCTCAATTGATTGTATGACTGTTGTGATGTCTGGATGGAGTCTTCCACCTTTCTTTTAAAGACCAATCACTTTGTCATCAAATATGGTTAGTGAACACTCCATTTCATTCTACAGGAATACAGCAAAAGTCCTTTCATCTGTTGTGCCAGCTTCACTTGGGAATAATACCCTTAACATAGTTTAGACTTCATTGTTGCTATGTCAGGCAGCTACACCACTCTCTTCTGGCAGTAGGAAATAACCCTTGCATTGGTCTTCTCTTTGAGAATGCACTCATCAGTGTTTATGCACTGCTTAGACATCATGGACCATTACATTCAACCAACTTCTATGAATTCACTTCTCATCCTCCTCCAAAGCCACGCTTGGTACTATTAATGATAAAGACCACTAGTATGACTAGTGTCCAGTGGTTTTGCTTGACCAACTCCGGCTTCATTTATTGTAGGGTTGACAATATATGCAGTGGAGCTAACTTCCTGCTGACAAAGCTAGATAGAAAAAAAAAACCTTCATAATCTATGGCCTGGAAACTGGAGTGAATATGATTCTGTCATAATATATCCTCTTTTTTGGTTGGAAAAAAAGAATGAAGTGTATTAACATTTTTGTTTCATATTATAGGTCTATCAACAAATAAACAATATTACTAGGAACCTCTGTCTTCTTTGTAAGACTAGTTTATTTGTTTTATTTGCACTTATTTTGAGATGATATGATAATCAAAAGTTGATCCAAAGTAATGTACACACAGGGACAGGGTGAGAGATTGGAGTCTGTTGAGGAGATAGGCTTACCAGTTGTAACTTGTATGAGAGAATTTTCATAGAATACTGCACTAACTTCTTCAAATTTAGTTTCTCATGCCCTGCTTGGGTTAGAAAGTCACTGAGACACAGACAGAGATTTATAGGGGTTAAATCTGAGGCTTTAGTTAGGGCAGTAATCCTCTTTTAGGCTTTAAACCTAAGAAATGATAGGTGGGTTATGTTGGTTTGACTGCAGCCATAGAAGCAGTGCCTATCTAGGAGAATGAAGGTATTAGGATAAGAGAAGTGAAGGCATAAGGAGGGAAAGATCCATAAAATAAATGATAAAGAAAAGAGAGAATGACTTACAGAGAGAAAATGAGGGAGTTAGGAAGAGTGCTTTTTTGAGAGTCCTAAGAAAGTAACTTTGCTATTCATATTTTTTCCCCTTCATTTCCAAGTATATTTATTCAGTGTAAGAAACAGATTTTGTTGTAACAGATACTAGCTTCTCTACCAATAAAATGCGAAGCATTTGAAACAGAAAATAGATGATAGCATAACGATTGATAGTTATGCCATATGAAATGTTCGACATCATACTGAGACATGTCAGATAAATAGCAATGAGATCCTTGTGCCATTTCTTTCACCTTCTGTTTTTTAACACCTCACTCCTGACTGAAATCGTTTGAGTCATGCCCCTGGAGCTTGGCCCGCAGGTGCCAAAGCTGTTTCAATAATGTACCATGTGTTGCTTCCTGTACTCTGATCTATCCCATCCATACTTTGGCAGGGATGACAAAGGGGGGAAAAGAAGATAAAAACATGTACCTGGTCCAGAAATACTGTAACCAGTCCCGATTCTGGGTCAGAGCAACACACCATCAAATCCTGATAATATTTTGACAAATGCTACAGTCTGAGCCCCACCTTCCCCATGCAGATATCGGCTTACCTCCTGGCACCTGTACCTGTGGGTAAGGTGAAGATATTCAGGTGCACAGGGGCACATTCCTGGCTTGTTCAAAGTCAAATTTGATGTATGTTAGAAAGGATGGGATAGGATTTGGGTACAGTTTTTGTAGGGGAGTCCTTTGGATAGGATTTAAAGTCCTTTGGCTGACTTTCCACATGCATGAAACAGCAAACTGCTACTTGCTTTCCTCTAGAAATCTTTTAAAATAAATCATTAAAATCAGTCACATGAAGTTAGGGGTTGGATGTTTCTTTTTTGATAAAATGAATTGTAGGCCTTGTCCAGAGGAAACCTTTTTTTCATGATCATTTAGTTGATTCCAATAACATTTTTGACAATACTGATTAAATAAACACAAGTGCCTATCTGCAACAATCAGTACATACCTACCCCTAATATTTTCCTTTGTGTACTTTCCTGATTTTGTTGAGTTTTTATTTCTGCTGCCCATACATCCAAACACATGCATGAATGTTCTCTATGATACCCTCTCATTCCACCTTCCTCGTTCTTTTAATAAAATAGTTACAGTTATATACCATGACTAGTCACCCAGGTGAGAGAGATGTAATATGAATCAAATACAGAGGGTATTACACCTTTGAACTTGGTAGTTGCTAAGAATAGTGGAAGGAGTGCCTGAAAATGAATGTTGACGCTTACCATGTATTGAGGTGGGGCTACTAGAAACAAAGTTTGAATGAAGTATATGGGAGTAAATGAACAAGTACATGTAGTCTAGGGTAATATTAAGAGTGATTGCTAAGCATCTCATGAGAGTGAAAAGGGCATTGTCGCTATTACCCTTTTTACATTCAGTTTTCTCAGCCCCATCCTATTCTTAACCTCATACTATCTTTAACTGTGATGATCAATTTTTACTTTTCACACACAGAGTTTTATTCCATACAATCTGCCTGACCAGTGATGCTTAAACCGCAAATGCCATGCTAACCCTGCTTTTTTCCATGGCCAGATAATACTGAACTGTCTTTGTGGCTAGTCCACTTCAGTAAAACTGAGTGTGAACAGAAAGTGGGCTAAACTTGATAGGTAGAGCAAAGGGGGTATTAGTCCTATATATTTCCTGGGGTTAAGTAAAATTTTGTAAAAAGCATATTTTAGCCATAATTATGCCTATGCACTGGCTTGCTCTTGTGTTAATAACTCTTATTCACTACTATTTCAAACCAGAATGTCTATGGTAGACCAGTGAAATTTTGGTCTTTTTAAGACATGAAAAAGAAGTCATGATTATGACTGATAATAAAAGCATAATCTGTATTTTATCATTCTATATAAGTAATAAGGAAGATGTTTTTATTTGCACAAAATTTGTTGGAATACTGAAGATATCCAAAATGATATATAAGGTGATTAAAGACCATGTAGAGGTGAGACTGCATCTAGTCATACTTGATATGTCTCATCATCCAGGCTTATATAGCATTGTCATTGCTCCCTTTCACATAATTATTGAAAGTAGGTTGTGAACTTGTGAGAATATAACACTCCTTGGTGAACATTTGACAGAAATATGTCAACTTGATTAATAGCTTTTAGGCTGATGAGCAATCTCAATGACTCGCCATTTTGTATGGATCAGTGCAGTTTCATCTTTGGGTATTCAGAGAGGGTTTACTGGCATTCCTCTTGGAGATGAACTGAACCCATTCCTATCAATAATGTTAACTGAGCATGGATTTCTGCAAGGTCATGACCAGATAACTTTCCAGCTGCATCTCTCACAAACTGCACCACATCACAAATTTAGACATGAAAATGAAGGTTTTCCTTCCAGGAAGACTGATTCTTGAAATGACATATTTCAGCACTTCCACTACAATGTGTTATCTTCCTCAACAAAGAAGGAAAACTCATGAAATTGTCATGGTGCTAGGCCAGTAAGTAAATAAGGCAAGAAATAAGTTATCAAAAGGATCTTAGAAGGAATGCATTAGAGAGCATTTAGTGAGGCCTCCTGTATCAAGAGCAGAAAGATGTCCTGTAATCAGACATAAAAAATTCATCGTATGGCTATACCAAAATGGTATCGCTATAGCGAAACGGTATAGATGTACAATGGATTTGTGTGTGTGAACGCTGACTAACGTAGTAACGAAACAATGTATAAAGAAACGTATAATGAAACTAGGGTCTGAGCATCGTTTTGAACTAGAACTCAATAAAGAATCACGGCCCGTGCGTGTCTGAATGTATGGCAACCATAGAACGGTATAACTGGGTGGGGCTTAACATGAGCGTGGTCAAAGAGACATGGCCTTCCCATGACAACATACGCAGTAGAAAAATTCACATCTGTCCGAGGTTTCTTCAGGATGTGTGTCTGAACGGTCCGTAGGTTATACAACGTTTCTTTATTGAGTTTCGGTATAAACATTTTGTGTCTGAACAAGGGGATGGGCTCTCTGTTCTCTCTCCCTGTTTTTTCTTTCCTTTTTTTTCTATTTTGTATTTTTATTTTATTTACAACTTAGTTTCACCCATGGATTATTCCTGTGAGATTAATACAGATATATGAGGCATATAGTTTAAAAAACACAAAGAAAATGACGTTCAAAACCTTAGTTTTCTGGAAGTATAGGCTATAGCGAGGACACCACCTTTGTGAAGCAAAAAGAGGGTTGGTGTCAGACTAAGGGCTATAAAATATCTGTCAAAGGTGACCCTGGTCATAAACTACTCCCCATTACTACCATCAAAATACTAACAATTTATCCAAGCAAGAAATGGAATAATGCTTCTTTTATTATTGGCAGAGTTTAAAAGGTTCACCGCCATGTCCCTTGCTCTTGACAGAGATGTGGTTTGCTCACTCCAGACAGTTCAATATTATTCATTTTGATGTGGTTGATATGCCTTGGTAGATGGATACTGGACTTATCTTGGCCCTTTGTATAGATATACAGCAGATGATTATGTAGTACTCTTTCCTTTCAAAAGGGGTTGCAAAAAATGAAAAATGAAAGAAAAATAAGGAAGAAAAAATAAAGAGAGAGGAAAAAAAGGAGAAACCCCCCTCCCCCCACAAAGATAAGGTTTGAGATTCAGAACAACTCTATATCTTAGTGCTCTTTCCTTCTCATAATTTTGTGCAGGTTTCACTTTTGTTAAGATCTTCAACATTCCAGATTATCATCTTAATAGTAAATAAGCTATGCTCATAATAGTAGCTACAAAATCTATTTTCTCAAATCCATAAGCTCATAGCCTTGTTAAATTGAGTAGATGTCTGTTAACACACCTGTGAGGATTAAAAGTGTTTATATTTGACATCAATACATGGGAGCTGTATATTTCAGGCTTTTCAGCATGAACTTGCTTTGCAGTACAGTACTAGTTGGTCTATGGTTTGAGTCTTGCATGGGCCTATGTTGTAGAACACATCTGGTCAGAGAATTATCATTAAAAGTGATGCCTGTCACTCTCTTCAGTCCATTTCCGATAGGTATTGAGTGGAATAATTGATGAAATGATTGGCAGCATTTGAAGTGGCAGTCCCAAGCCAGAGTGACCTCTACAATGCTCTTGCTAGGTACCAACCTGGACCGTTGAAGCAGGTATGGTAGAAGTAACATGGCTAGACTGTTCACTTCATGGTCAGCTCTGGGTCACTATCAGGTCACTCCTTTGCTACATGATTGTTACATATGGAGTACATGTACGTCAGCTATTAGATGCAGACCCCCTGTCGCCAGAATTAAATACTTCCTTCATTTTCCTGTTGCAGTATAGCTGCAATTTAATGTTGAGCTCTTTGCAATGAATAACTTACCATGAGAGCAGAGCCTATGCCAAATTTATAGTCATATAAAGGAAAAAGATATGTAAGATATAGAATGTAGAAACTTCATGCAATATGAACTGAACACTGCATGCTTGCAATTTTGCATGAAATAAATAGTTGAGAAGGATGTATTTCAAATGAGAAACTTTCACAAATTTTACAAAGGGTCCAAATTCATAAATATTCAAGAGCTCTGCAAAATACAGGTTATTGATAGGCAACACCAAATATTGTTAAAGCTTCTGATTTTGTAGTAATTATATTTTGCTTTGTTAAAGGGCTGGTATTTAAAAATCACATTTTAAGTAACTACCTTACCTTGCAAAGCAGTAAGTTTCTAAATTTGAGAATGTAGGATTGAGAAGGAGAAGGGAAGATAGAAGATGGAAGACTATAAACAGTAAATCTTACATCAAGTTCTAAATGTGTTTGCTACCAATCGTCATTGAGGCGTTGACTTCAGACCTAGGGAGCAATAAGCAGGAGTGGTAATAACTTCCTTGCCCTTGCCTGTTTCCTACCTCCTCTGATGGGAGCATTCACACTCAAATAAAAATAGATCAAATGGAGATTGTGGAATGGTTTGAAGTCTGCACAGGTTGAAAGCTGCATTTTGTTTTGATAGAAGTCTTACCATTATTTTCAGTGAAGCACTCTGAAGGTTTTTATACAGACCTGCAGACCTGATACCTATAGCTTACAAAATTCAAGCACACTTACTGCTGTGACTAAAAACTCATTTATGGTTGTAAGTCTTCAATGTAAATTATTCTCTAGATATGCCTTAGCACAGTGGTCTCTGTCGACTGGAAGAACAATTGGGGAGGGGGGGGGGGCGCAGCAATGAGAATATGATGATAAAGGTATATTTTCTTTATTATTATGTCAAAACTAGCATCAAGCTTTTGTGTATAGCTGATAGAGTCACAGATTGCTTGGGAAGGCAAGCTATAACAGATACATATAGGCCTAATGATTTATTAATTTTTGTTAATTGTTAATTAAGGGTTATAAGTTTATATGTAACTTGTTTTTAAGGATCTGGGCTAGAATTGAAGTAAAACATTTTCATTGCTGCTATTTTGTATGGGGAAAAGTCTTGTCCTTATACAGCAATGGCAAAGGTCAAAACAGTTTCCTCAAGATTAATTTCTTTGACAAGTTAGACCTGAAAATAAAAGTACAGAGAGCAGCCTCAGAAAAATCCAAGGGTTGAAGGCCGAAGTTTGTAACAGGAGCCCTCCTATGACCTGAACCACACATAGAAGTAGACATATCAATTTGAAAGAACAATCAGTTGAACTGGAAGCATATTGATTGAGGTAATGACCATGTAATTGCCAACTGATGATCAAATTACTGATCTAAACTTGTCAAGCAATTTTTTTGTTTTTTGGGACAACTGGATACTGTCCTTAAAAAAAGAACTTTGGAGAGTCATTTACATAAAAGAATGAAATATCTCTTGTTTGTATGTGTGTGTGTGTGTGTGTTATTTACATTATGTGCTATATCATTAATCTTCTTGGATTATGAAAAACTACTGCATCAAAAGTGAAACAGTTTTTGTATTGTGCTTTCACCTTGATTTTAATAGGATTTATAAATGTCAGGTCAACCATTTTATTTTGTTCTACAGAATTACCTTAGGTGACATTGATTTGTATATTTTATCACTGATTTACAACTCTGTGATATTCAATTAATTGCTCTTAAAGATGTCAGTCATAGATTTGTTTAAATTGAGTTATCATCTACCAATTTGTTAAAGTAAATGTAGGTCATGGCCTTTATTTTAACCTTCTTGTGATCCTTTAGCTGCAAAATATATAAAGTCAGTCAAATAAAGGGGAATATAGAAGAAACCAATGAAAAAATATCTTTTGAATTTTCCTTTTACAGTGATGATTTTCATGCTGCATTAAAGTTTGTGGTTTTGCTAGTGACAGCCTTAACTTCCTCAGTGTTTCACATTCTTTGACATTAAAGGTTCAAATGTACTTTCTTTCTGCCATGCTAGACACAATAAAGACCACAATTTATTCATTGTTGAATGAACTTTATGAATTGCATCACATGTGGGTGTCTATTCATTACCTAATTCTAAGGCAAATTGCATGAAATTTTAATGAAAGCATGACATTATCCAACCAAACTACATACACTTCTCAGAATGATATTGATGGTTCAAATCATGAGATTAGGCCATTTTAATGAAATAATTGCTGTAGATTATTGCAATTTTGCAAGAATAATTTCCCAGCTGTGAGAGCATAAAACAATTTTTCAGAGAATTGAGTAATTTTTATAATTGTAGGTTTGTGAAACGTGGCAGCTTTTTATTTCAAGGTTAAACCTCACAAGCATTTCTACTCACTTTCAAGTGATTATCAGGATTAATCAGAAGTGAAAACAGTATTGTACTAAATGAAGGTAATCCTAAAATTACTTGCAATATCACAGATGTTTTTAAGAAACAAACTGGTGGCTTAACCCAAGAATTGGTTGTAATCTGAATTCTTAAAATACTCAAGTATTGTCTGCCATGGTATTTGCTATAAAAGCATTTGACAGGACTAGTACCATTCAAACAGCTTTTGTTTAAGTTTTGATTCTGATTAATAGAATTATTATGACAAATCCCACGAGGAATGCTCTTTTAGAACTTTTGTGAAATAGAGGAGAAAAAAATCTTTGAAATTTTGTTTGGGTGGGAATTAATTCTGGTGGTGTTATGCCAAGTTGAGTTGAAGTAATGGATGGCATTTCTCTTTACAATGAAGAAAGGAGAATTATGTCTGGTGGTTTCATATTGAAGTGGAGCAACGTGAAGGCTTTTCTTGAATGAACGAGTTATTTGTAGAAAGCTAGAGCTATGAAAAGGCATAAAATAAGGCTAGGTACGTGATGGTCTTGAATGAATTGCAGGGTCTAGTGAGGTAGAGTTCCACCCACCACGGGTCCATTCACGAAACTGCTTGCTGGTTTGAGGTCTCATTTATTCCAGTGAGTCATGGCCTACACAAACACTCTTGAATGGAATACCCTGTGTTTATGTTTACAGTCTGTCAAACAGTTATTCAAATGACAAACCAAAATAGCTGAAACTAATAGAATATTGTTGAACAAGAATTTTGTAAAGTGGAAGAAATATGTGCAGGGTTTCAGTCTAGTTTGAAGACTCATCAGGTTTATGAGAGGATGTTTCACTGCCTTTATTATTTCTTTTTGTTCAGATTCTAACCACAGGATGATTAAAGAAGAGAAAGGTGATGAATGAGTAGAAAGAAATAAACTCCACTAAAACCGCTGGAAATGTTGTAAATCTGTTCGAAAGTGAAAGATATTTTGATTTAAAAAAAAAAGATATAGAATGAAGTAGAAATAGACAAGTTTTGTGGTATGAAAACTGCGATGCTGTGAAGTGTTGTCCTCCTCAAGTGGAATATTAAACAAAAAGAAAAGCAGAAAAGCAAAAAATATTTTTGATCTTGGGTCAGTGATGTAAAACTCCACTTATGTCAACTTGCATTACACAGCTAGTGCTTGCAGGTGTGTAAAACAAACGATAATTCCATTTATGTAACAAGCATGACAAGGCGCGGTGATTGTTGTGCGGGGAGCGGACAGGGTGCATGGATTCCAGCGTAGGGTAGAGTGTAGCCGTAATATTGTATTCCTTTGAGATGTTTAAACTAAAATTCAGTGAAAATCATGAAAGGAATATCATGCGATCTAACAAATGTATCTTTTAATACAAGGTGGACAATATGAGACTATTTAATAAGTTTCATGGCTATTTTCATTTTGCTACCAAAACTGTAAGTTTTAAGTTCAGTTCTGTGTGAACCATAACTAAAAGTGGATAAAAGTACAAACTTTCACCTTAAAGCATCCAAACTTGCAACAATGCCAAGCTCTGTAAACCATGACTGTGAAAAAGGGGTAAAAATGGGAAGTTTTGCTAAAGTCCCGCATGTTGACAAAGTCACATGTATGTTTGCTGAGGTCTCTTAAGTCGGTGTGGAACCAGTTTTCAGGGTGAAAGTGATACGGCTCCAAACAATGGACCTAATCATTACCTTCTTTGGTTCCGTCAGGCAGCCCCCCTGACATGCAATCTCTCCTGTACTCCCAGGCAGAAAAATAGGATTGTTAAGTGTGCACTCAATCATTAATTCCCGTTCTCCTCTAATAAACTTATGCTCAAATCCATTAGACTTCAAATTACATCTTTATGGGAAAGTTGTTTTCTTGTCTGGGGATATTTATAAGCTTGAAAGTGCAAGTTCATCTCAAGACTACAAAAGCTTCCACATGTCGATTAGGATTAAGAAGAAAGTGTGCTGCCATGTCCAAGTTTGGAGTCTACCTGTTTTCTCTGTCACATAGATTACCTGTGTATGTGTTAGCCCATGGTGTCGTTTTTATTTCCTTTCGACCTCAATATCATATATGCGACTTGATTTGATTGCTGTTAAATCACTGAAACAAAACTCCTTTGTGATTGTTAAAGCCTTGTGTGTGGTCTGGTGTAAATTTTCAATTTTTGTGCAAGATTTTTGCCCAGTCATTTTCTTAAAATACTATCAAGACATAATAAAAACCTAATATCACCATAGTCTTTTCTTTTCTTCAACTTTATATTTTGTGGAGAAAGGCCTAGCTCAAGAGCTGTTTTGAGTACAGGAAGCTTTGTACCCCTTTAACCTCTTTATAATTGTCACTGTAAAGATGTTACCCATCAATGGCATCTTTCAAATCAGCTTGACATAACTCCTTGATATGAAATCAAAGGCTTAGCATAGCTGTAGACAGCAGACAATCTTGGCCAAGGTAGTGGAATTAGTTATTATATTGTAAAGCATTTGTTATGAGGCCAAAGTAATAAATTATTGCATGTAAAGCAAGATAAGTGTAATTTGAATGGCTGTGAGAATGCTATCAAAGTAGATCAGATTGGTAAAATATGGTCTTATTAATGTACCCTACATGTTTTGCACTTTGTGTCTTGTAATTGCCTTGTCTTCTTTATTGGAATCATGATATCATCACACATATAATTTGTTGTTTGTCTTTAAACCATTTTCATTATCATATACTAAAAAAATATCTTTGAACATTCATTAAAATACAAGATTTCTGAAGGGGCGTGGCCTGGCATCCCTGCACCATCCCCATTCAACCCAAGCTAGGAATGGTGGCAGGGTGGGTATTAGTGCAAGCTTTGCTACTGTACCATCCTAATCAGCACAGTCATAACATGCCCCCATGTTGACCCTATAATGGTTTCTGGTCTGGGCTACAGATAACTTACCCATGATGATTTTGGCACTGTGCCCTGCCCTGTCTACCAACCCAAGACTTCCAAAGCTTAGCTTCTCTCTCCCCAGATGGTAGACAAGTATGCCTCCTGGTAGCACCTTGCTAGTCCTTTGAAATTGAAATTCTTATCCTTTGAAATCCTTATCCATCCATGGGAAGTAGGTAGAAATGGATACATATGATGGAATCTCATGTCTGAGCATGTTTAGTTTTTAAGATTTAGCAGTCTTATGAGAGACAAAGGCAGTAGAAGATAGCTTTTGAAGATAATGATATATATTTCAAACCCCAAATCCAGTAACAAGACTAATGGTGCATAGTGAGATCTTAAAGCATCAGTTATTTGCAGCCAATATTGGTTAATCATTCAAAGTTTAATTGCATCTTGATTCAGTGGCCTTTCAGATTGTAATATTTTTTCTAAAATGACATTGATTCGAAAGTTTAAATAGACTCGAAACAAGATAGGCCTACAGTGTAAACTAGACAAAAGGGATAATTTGTTAGAAATCTTGACTTACTTTCTCTAAATGTTTTCCAATAAAAAAATAAAAGAAAACAATGAAAAAAGGAAAATGACCATTTCTGGTTGAGCTTGAAAAGTTGTGGTTCAACTAACATTGGGCAGTGTAGCTGTCCATGTCTGTAATGATGAGAGAAGGTAGAGTGACGCCCCTACAATGGTTGGAATCCTGGCTATGTCATCTATGTACTCAGACCGCTCCTACATGTCACCATCATTCTTAACATCGCCTTGATTCCTGCGTCATGAACACCCCCCTCGCTTGTCCCGACATCACTCCAACCAGACCTAATGGACATGACGGGCTGGTAGAACCATCATTAGACAAGACCAGTCAATTAACAAATGTACACCAACATGTCAAGCTGGCTATATACATGTACATATCTGTGTTTGTTAATAAAAAAGGCTGTGTCAAGAAAGACATCCCTCTGCTTGGTATGTTTCCAGTCATGATGCGTAGTTGTCTGTTTATTGCACATCACAAGCAATTTAATCATATTAAGTAATTAGCAGTGGTTTTGCAAATGAATATATTTTCTTCTTATTTATTATTCTGAATATCATTTGCAACCAGTAACATAATTTTTTTAAAAAGAGAAGTACATTTGATAATGAGCACATAGTAACAAAAGTGTGATGATTTCTTGCTTTTGTATACCATCAAAATAACAACTGTATTTGTTTAAAGAAAGAAAAACAATGAAAAGTTGCAGGTCTGAAATTCGAAGTGATATGAGCTTATGTTTGAGCTGACGTATCTACTGCATAGTACAAATCTTTTTTTGAGCAAATATGAAATATTTTTATCTTTTAGAATTTTATGATAATGTTCCAGGATTCATGTTTAACATTCTGAAGAAATACAGTGATAGAATTACCTAGCATCAATACTGGAGGGGCCTTTCTTAAGTAATGGCATTACAGTTCATCCTAAACTGTCGAGATTCATTTATAATCTCACAATTTAGATCCATCCTAATCCATGTCTGCACTTTGTCTGAATCACACTCACTAAAAGTGAATCATGCTTGATATCAAGGCACATTGTGGTTTATCTCCTATTGTCCAACATCACGCACATTTGATTATTTTGTCGGGGGTGCTGCTATCTCGGTACCCATGTATGAGGACAGAACATTGGTGTGGTCATGTTTTATCTTGGATGATGGATGATGATTCCGTGCAAAACTAAGATCTGGTCTTCATTTGCCTGAATTTGTTGCAGATGAAATGTAATTACGCCTTTCCATGTTTACCCTGATATCTGAGACATTCGTTGTTGTATAATTGAGTTAGGAAGGTCTAGTATGTGTAACTGAAAGTAGTCATTTCAAATTCCACCCCCCTAAAAAAAATAATTTGGTTATTTTTTTGTTGTGGATCATTTTTAATTCAACCTATACTTGTTTACCCAGTCTTGAAGGCTGAAAATCCGAGCTTGTTTACTTAAAATGTAAATTGGAATAATTGTAAGTGTGTTTATTTGTATTTGAGTGTGATTTTAGTCATTACAGCCTTTGTGTTGTAATTTGTAAACCTTGATTATATCAATTTTCTGTCATGGAAGGTTATGGGTAATTGGCAGTAATTTGCTCAGAGATTCGTTGACCTCTTAGAAAATGCTCTGTGTAATCCTTTGTAATTCCATCTCATTATTTGCAAACTGATGACATTTACTACCTAAGGAATAATGGTTTTAAACGAACCTTTAATAGTGGTACAATAGACAACTGAAATCTGCCTTTGGGACTGATTACAAAGGAAGATTGTGACCCTTCAGAAAACTTTTTTTTAAAGGTTTCTATCTGTCTTACTCAAGCTTCCTTTGAGCATGAGTGGAAAGGTGTCATATATCCAAGCTGAGCAGTGGGCATTGACACATCCCTATACTGACCCTGATCTGAAATGGAACAGAGGGTAATTTTAGGCTTACAGTTCTATCTCTTTCTTTGGCTCTTGACAAAGATGCTCTCTGAATAGTCTGACCATGCATTGGTCCAGAAGGTTGAGAGACTCATTATGATGCTACTAACCTCAGATGCAATGCCAGACTCTGCTCAAGTCATAGTGGTCATTACAGAGGTGATGCTACTATCAGGTTGTGTCTGTGGTCCAAGTCATCAGATATAACCTTGTGTAATTTACACACTAAATTGATAATTGCTATATGATGAATGAGAAGAAATTTCCATTTAATGCTTAATTGCTTTCTTTATTGTTTACGTAAAAACATGTTTGGGTACTTTTACTTATTTGAGTGTTGTTACCATGAACCAAGGGGAAAGCATTCACTCATTTATCCATATTCATTTTCTATTATCAATAACCAAGGTATGTGCTTTTTGTGCTATGTAGTTCACATTCCTATGATGTCAGTGCCCTTTCATTCCTCGCCTAGTTTGTTATAATGATTGATACTTAAAGGTTCATTTCATCACTTTATGTCAGTCATCTGGCTAGCATGTCAAAATAATAAGCAAACAGAAATATACAAAATAATAAAAGCAATAATAAGTGAAACAGAAATAACCCCCCCCCCCCCAAAAAAAAGAACAGATTAAAGCAGAAGGCAGTATCAAACAAAAACAAAACAATGCAGATAATTGCACAAATAACATTTCTTTGCCTTTGCCCAAAAAGGATTTGTAAACACTTAAACAAAAACTTCTTTTTTAGTGACAGACTGTTTTCACAGTACTTCAGAAACATTCCATTACATCTAATTCTTATATTTCAGATTCACATATAGTCCAACAATTTCATTTTCAATCTTACCAGTAGTTGTTTAAAAGTAACTTTAACTCATTTTGATATTTCAACAACTCACTTAACCTTTAGAGATATAATATGGAATGAGCTCTTGCATGAGGTCTAGACAGGAGTTCTACTCCAGGTTGCAAACTTGCACATAGACTGCAATTTTGCCTACTATTTGGAACAACCTATAACTCAAAATTATTTTTTTCTCTCTGAGTTAATCACAGGGACAATGCTAGTATGGAAAATTTGGGAAGTTACGGGGAGGATACATTCACTTCACTTCTGACATGAAACCGTTGGAAAACTGGGCTTAAGTCGATTTGTTTATATATATATTAAAAAATAAAGATTATTGAATGACATAGAAATGTTGGCATTCTGTGATTCATACTCAATGCAGAACTTAACTACTTGTTTAAGTGACCTAGGCTTCTTAAGGAAGTTTCAAACAGATTTTGTTTCTGTGTAGCCTGTAATATTTAGATGAAAATTATCCAGGCGCTATGTAAATCTAGCTATTAATTCTATCGCATAGAAGGAAGGGAGAGAGGGGTATAGGAAGAGGCTTTGGGGGAGTAGAAAATGGGAGTAGAAACTTGGGAAGGGTCACTTGCAGAACGGAAGAAAAGGAAAAACTTTGTGAGCTCTGAGATAAGGTTTCAGGAGACAAGTTAGAATATTAGGTCATCCAACTCATTTGAGCAGAAGGTTCAAAGTGGGATGATATTGAGTTGGGGGGGGGGGGTATTTTAAGTTTTATGCTATGATGTGTCTACTTTGTTTGAAGAAGCTGAATGATTAGAGTGAAAAGTGAATAAGAAAGATAAACAAGAGTTAGATGAGAGAGAAAAGAGGGTAAAGAATTTGAAAGAGGGGAGTGAGATCCATTCATTGAGAGAGAGAAAGAAAGAAAGAAAGAGGGATATTGCATGATATTTGGGGCACAAACATGTAGATGGAGTAAACAAGGATAGACTTTTGACACATTCCATAAAAGATGTGATTGTGATATGTTAAGATCTAAGGATCTTAATCATTAGCGTCCAGGGAGTCATAGGATTAGAAGTGTTTAGAGATTAGGCTTAGTGATCTTAGTGTAATTGCTGCCAGAATAAAATTTTAGGGCTTAGTGAGCCTACCTGCAGGCTATATTTTATGTAAAGCCATATAAAGCTTATTATTGTAGAGAAGTGAGAGAGAACATCATAACATCACTAATGGTAATAAAGAGGAGAGATTGAAAAAATTGATTATGTTAAGATGAAATTATTCTTTGAGCTCAAATTTCATGTAATTTGGCACATTAAATTGAAATGGAATTGGTATAATTATACTTAGGAAGTCAAATCAATGATGTTTTTCACTCTGGTTATCTGTATGTACCTGAAAGGGAGATGATTTGTTATGGGATCTAAATGGAGATACAATAATCAAAGGATTAGCTCGTGATTCTTACATGGTTTAAATGGAGGTAACTGAATATTCAGCAAACCATGTTATTTCTTTAAAATCTCTTGTTAGTCTGATGATGGTCTGACTGGATTATTCCATTACTCCTATGGATATTCTAATTTCTTTACTCTCTGGTATTTTGTTACTTTCAGGTGTCAGTTGACATAGCATTTCTGCCATTGTGTCTAAAACCTGACAATTTTTGGTAGTCATCTATGCACACTGCCATGCTGGTATATAGGTACACCTTCTTTACAGACTATTTCATTCAGTTATCTTTGAATTCAGATATGATTGTGTTTGCCCACCAATTCTTAGCACAGGTGAATATATGCTGATATATTAAACATCATCCTGCAGGCAAGCTATGTCTTTAAAAAAAAAATTCAGTCCCCACACATGCAGGGAGATATAAGATGTGACCACTATGAATAAGCTGCATTAGTAGTTCCATTCTTGCTCTTTATATTGCAAAATGGTTATCAATATCTTGGTGAGGTTAGTTGTTATGGTACATTCAATGTTATGGTACAGCATGAGTCAGGAAGGGACAAATGTGAACACAGCTTTTTCCTTCAAAATATTTTGGAGGAAGTTCCTGGCACTTGTGAGTAGTACTTAGCCCGGAGCCCTTGGAACCTAGGTAAGGGATATCATAGATAGGAAGTCAATTTATGAGTAGAATCCATAATATCTTTTCTCCAGCTTGAACCAATTATCTAACCTTATTAGTCAGCTAGTGTCACTAACCAGAACAAAGCTTGTTAATGTCAATCACTGTGGTGGACTGATATTAAAATGTTCTCTCTCAATATGAGTTGTGGAAGTATTGGGTATTTTTATCCACACACAGTTGAGGGAGGGTAAATTAATATAAATGAGTAGTGTGACCATTTTTGTTTGTATCATAACCTGTGCATCATTTGATTTACTCACATAGTTACCAACCGGCCCATTGATTAGATTAATCATTGTCAACTTTTTTAATTCGCCTGTAAGTTGAATAAATAGGCCTACATCATTCAAGAAAGTTTATTCAATAATTTTTCGTAAAGAGCAATATTTAGTTGTGAAGAACAGTCCATCTCTCATTAAATACAGCAGATAGAGAATACTTCCACCTATAGACCCATCTATTGGTGATTTGTAGGACAGCAGGTCACAAGTGGATAGATTTGCTCTAAATTCAGTTAGTGATCTCCTCCATCCTAGACACATATGTTGCAGATTGTTAGCAGTCCGTCAGACAAGGGCATGCCCTCTTAAGATCCCCCAACTGAAAGATAGTCATTATAACTCCCGCATCCTGAGCTCCAATTCCTTAAAATTCTTTAACTCAGACCTGAACTGGTAGGATGTTTATCTTCATTTAGCAGGAGATTTAGGGTCTGGAGATGGGAAAGAAGTTGAAGAAGGAAATCTTTGTGAGCCCATCTCTCTTGATGATACTTGAAGCTTCTCTAAATGGAAGAAAATCTTCTGTTGTAGTGATAGTTGTGCATGGCAACTCAGAGACTTCATGAGGTAATATATAGGGTAATTTTCCTTTATTAAGTCCTAGTTTTGATTGAGATAGAGTACTATTTTTAGAGAGATAGAGAGATAGAGTCTTCTCTTGCAGGAGCATGTGTTCTCTGAACAGACTTTCCTAAGAAGGGACTGAAACCTTGGTTTAGAAAAGTAGATGTTTTCTTTAAGTATATGATTATTTTTGTTAATATGAATTCTAATTGCAAATTCTAACAGGAATGATTTATTTGATAATGAATTAGGCTTAAAGAAGTGAGATTTGGTCAGACAAGTCAAACTACATCAAAAGATCACAAAAAATAGTCTTGCCACTAGGCATTGCTAAAATGGTGAAATGTATATTTTGATTGGTAGAAAACATAGCAATTTAGTTTTTAACATTTCATGGTGACTTGAGCATGATAATTTATGAATGTCATAACTGTTTGATATAAATCTTTCCAAAAATTACAAAACTCTCTTACAAGAAGAATGCGTAATGTTCAGCCTCTGATAGTCAAAGTAGCAAACTGCTACATCATTTTGTCAACAGGAAAATCAGTTAGTGTTTTCCCACAAAGTGCATGACAGTGATCAACCAGGCACACTGTCTGGTAGAATAATGTCTGAGGTAGGATATAGATGAAGACAGAATGGTTAATGTATTGACGTAATGAGTCTTGTGAACTCTGTGAACTCTTAGATAAATTGATCATCCTCCTTGTTAGTGCATCATTAAAAGATTTTCAAGGAAATATTGATGAAGGATTAATTTCATTTTCCTTCTTAAAATTCTTTTGAGCCCCACCCCATAGAGGAATTATTGCAAACCTCTCTCATTTGCGTCAAAGAAAAGAATGTAGAACACATCACCTCTTTCAAAAGTACCTTGAAATGTGTTGATGTATATTCAAAGTTCACGCCATGAGCAAAAATGACTAATCATAGTCAAAGTGAGTCTGAACAGTCTTGTTTATTTTAATATAAACTCATGAGTAATGTAAGTTTACCAAGAGATGGTTGAGGGGTTTAGATAGCTTAGATAAATAGTTGTCAAGAGAAATGTGTATTGACATAGCAAATCAATATCTACACCATAATGTTATCTCCAAGGGTAGATTTGCTGTGCAGTGCTCTTTGATATTATCTGTCTCTGTGGTACTATCGGAAATGATGGGAGCAGATTACTTTCCTCAGAATGCGCAACATTCTCAGCATGTAATTGGCACCTTGTGAGGTCATGCCAATGTTACATTACTACCGACATGCAAAGCTATGTGTGGGACTGTACCTCACCCCACATTCCTGTGATTAGAGGCAGAATACAGCTGCTGTAATGCTCTCAGCGGGATCTAGTCTATCCCTTAAGAGCTCAACCATACAGGCACTTCATTTCAATGCTAGAGAGGACTTGTCTTTTCATGTTATGTCTTCAACCCATTCAGGTTCTTTATCCACTCTACTTGCTTAACCAATATTTTTCCTCATTAATAAATTCTCATATATACTACAAAAATTACATTCAATTCATGATAACCCTGGACCGGAGTGGTCTGTAGAATTATTCGTTATCCCACTGAGAGAAAAGCTTGATTTTATTTTGTTGTTGTTTTATGAACCAGTGAATCCTTGCGCAGTGCGCAGAAACTTGTATTGGAGGAAAATGCATGTATAGATTTAGATGTTCTTAAATAATGGAATTTGCTTTCTTGCATAATTCCATGTATCGATACATATTTATATGAAAAGAAAGCTTATGACTTTGATTTTAAAATGGTGCATATTACCATGCACAATAATACACAATAAGGAAGCACTGGCCATTCAAACAAGATTCAACGGTTCCTTAAAAACGTTTTCTCCAACGCGCACTTCTGTGTACATGTGCAGATTCGTCAGTTTGTAAAAACATTGACGATTTATCTGACCTGAAATTGCAACACTGTGGCCCCATAGGTTATGAAGTGTTTGAAGAAGAATGACATGGTCAAAGAAATGTTGAGGCATTTTATCTTTATGTCGTTGTGCAAAAGAATGCGTCCAGAACGCAAACTTTAAAAATGCAAAAACTGAAATGCATATTTTGACATATTGGAATAGAATTTTTGCAGAGATTATGCCACAAGAAGATATCAATTTACGAGGTGTACATGCTACCTATTAAATTATCAATCATTGTTTGAAAAATTTAATTTTCAATAATTTTCCAATTTGCGTTCCAGACGCGTTCTTTCGCACATCGACATAAAGATAAAACGCCTAAGGTACTTCAAACCACAAGCTTCTCAATTCTGATGCTGTTGTTATTTTCACTTTATAATCAAAATAGTAAAACTTATTCAGTCTACAATCTGTATTAATATTTATCCACTTACTGTAAAACATAAGTATATTATCTGAGAAAAAGTGCTGTCTGTGCTTGTAGAGACCAATAACTTTTATCACACTTCCTCCTCTTCTCCTTGTAAATCATTAAGATAGAAAAAATAAACTTCAAAAGATAGAATGGGCTCACTTTAGGCCCCTCTCTACTTATTGACCTTCAAAAGTTGACCCATGAGAACGAAGTAATTGAACTCTCAGCAGGTGCTGGGAAAATGGTGGTTAGCAAATTAGCACCACTGGTTGATTTTTAGTTCTCTTCCTATAAGAAGAAACTATTCCGTATGGTAAAAACATGTGGTTTTGTTTGACAGAGCACTGTGAAATATAGGATACTTCCAAGTGCCACTCTTTTATTTCTTGATACAGTGAGTGTCTTTGGATGGTGTAAAACCACTTGGGTTATCACTGTATAAAATTACTTTTCTGTATACTCCAACCAAAAATGTCTGCATTGATTTTAAGGGGGTGGGTGTTGGGATGGTGGCTGGTTGAAGACATCTTTGGTATTTGATTGTGAGACTTGCAAGGGTAATACGTATAGGGACTTTATCCCCTCACAGTTTAAGGTGTATGTATACATTCTGTCTACTCAAAATTACATCTTCATGAGATGTAGAAGTATTGTCTGCCAATCTTTTAAACATTCGATTCACAGTAAAAGGGCTACTACCAACAGTGACTACAGCCCCTTTAAATTCTTGAGGAATCTTGCAAATAAACTGTGGTCTACCACTGGTTGGTTGCTGCATGATATATGATTTAGGGAACAACCCAAATAAACTTCACCAGGCTTGTTGAGCTGGCCAGCCTGGTCATGGCATGCTAACAACCTCCAACAAGAATGCTCCAGGATTCCAACCTGACCCAGATTGTGAGGTGGAAAAGTGTCACCGTAACAGGCTCCACTACGCATCACACGTCTCTTATCCTTCCCTCCTTTTTATCATGTGGAAGCATGTATGAACATTTATGTTGAGGTAGAGGTTTTTGTGTGGGTGTGGGTGTGGGTGCGGGTGTGTAAGCATGTGTGCATGAAGAATGAAAAGACCATGGCTCGTGTCACGTAGGCATGTTTACAAGATTCCACGAGACAGCTTTACATCAATGAAATGAATAGCGTAACCTGAATTCATATCCCCAAAATGTCAAAAGTAATGTCTTCTGGAAGCTGATATTTCTATCGTTCTGTAGATCTTGATTCTAAAGATACTGAGAATTCTGATATGTGTGTCACTGTTTGGTGGTTTAAACATTTATATTATTTGAATAGAGTTGTAGCTTTGTAAGTGTTTACTTTTAATTGAGGTATATATTTGAAGAAACTGATTATGCCATAATGAAGCTGTAATGCTTAAAGTGAAAATCTGTTATGATTATTTCACAATTTGTGTGTTTTGTGCAAAATGGAGAAATAAGTATTGAATTACTTATGTTTTATGAAGGGAAAGGTGAGAAATTAAGAAACATGCAGCGTAATTCCTTTTTAATTTCATGATGAAATATTTCTTTTCTTCTGTCTTTTTGCAGGGAAGATATATGTCGGTCAGGGCCAGACTGTGATACTTTAGGTAAGTAACAACAGTTTCAATTATATAGCCTCTTCAAGGCTTAATCTTGTATGTTAAATCTGTTAAAGCTCAATTTTTCTTGAACATCATGGGCCTAATAAGAAGTGATGCCAAGGAAAATGCCCACCTAGAGAACCATAACCATTTTACATGAATGCTACAAGAAAACTTCCTTGTGTTTGGTAAGGGATTGGGTACAGAGACCTTACTCAGATAAGTTGGTTTAGGTTGTGTGTTAATGAAGTAATGAAATATTCAGGCAGGAAAGGCTGGAAGTTATCCATTTGGAAGCAATTACAAGAGTAATTTTTAAACTTGTAAAGTGAGAAAGAGCTGTAGTAAATACATTAAATGGCCTTTTTGAAAGATTATTTGGGGAAGATTATCTTCACAAGATATGAACTAATCATTTGTTTTAAATTCAACTTAATGTCTGGTGGAGTAATTCAGAAATCTTTCATTCCTTTAAGGGTTATTTCATTTGAGACCTATCTTGAATTCCTGTAAAAAAGTGTCACTCAAGCATTTGTGTGAGTAAGGCTGCGTTCAAGCGACCGTTTTTCACCCTAGAATCACGGTTTTCAAAGACGTGTAGTTTAAACCATGGTTGCGTTCAATCGATTTTTCGCAGGTTGTAAAATAAACTTCTTTCAAAACGTAAACATGAAACACTGAAAAAGGTGTGCTTTGAATCATGATTCCACAGAACCACGGTCGCTAAAAATTGATTGAACGCAACGGAGATCTCAATCATGATTCTATTGTTGCTTTCACACCAAGGTTTGAAGAAAGATAAAACAAACAACATACAGAAAGCTAGAAAAGAAGATAGAAGGAGAAAACAAAGAATAATATAAGAAGAGATAGAAAAATAAGGAGATAGAAGAAATAACATAGGATAACAGGAAAAGACAAAAAAGAAGAGGACAGAAGAAGAAAACAAAGAATCACATAAGGAAAGATGGACAGAGAAGAAGATAGAAGGAAAAAAACAAGGAATAACATAGGACAAGACAGAAAGAGAAGATGGAAGAAGAAAAGAATAACAAAGATAGATGGCAAGAGAAGAAGATAGAAGGAAAAACAAAGAAAAAATAAGGAAACATAGAAAAGAAGGTAGAAAAAAACAAATAATAACATAAGAAAAGATGGGAAGAGAAAGAATAACAAGGAAAGCAAGAAAAAAAGGTTTAAATAAATGACATAAGGAAAGATAGAAAAGAAGATTAGAAAAAAGCAAAGAATAACATAAGAAAAGATGGAAAGAGAAGAAGATAGAATGAAAAACAAAGAATAGTATAAGAAAGATATAGAGACGAATAAATGATATGGCTAAAGTTGACCTTCTTGGATCAAACTGCGGAGTACGATGCGCAGTACGATGCGCAGTACGATGCGCAGTGGATGGGCTTGAAATGAGCAAGAATCAGCGTTGATGAAAAATCCCTTGAACGCTTGAACGCAGTAGCCGTGTTTTGTAACAGCGTTTGGATTTGTGATTCATGTTTGTGATTCTAGCTTCAAAAAATCGCTTGAACGCACCCTTAAAGTCATTAATATGGAAGTGCCCCTGCATGTGCAGTTTCCATCTCCATGTCAGAATCTACTCTGCATGCACATACTGGTAGAATTTTCACTAGAACACAGACAGCTATACATCAATGTGCTTGTGCATTACAGAATGCCATTATACGAAAAGGACCTTTCACGTTGGTGGACAGTTTGACTACCTTTAATAGAGACTCCTGCAGGGAGCTCATTAGTGTTCTGGAGCTCTATCTGAGTTATAATGATATCAGAAGGGATGGCATTAGAGATTGCTAGAGAGCTGCCTGTCACACCTAGGTAGCCATATAATCCCTGCTGGGCTAAATGCTCAAGAACATTGGATCTGTGTTTACATTCTTTAGATAGTAACGGTTCAGAAACGTTTCATAGGCCTACATTGTAGGTAAAGGTGAAGGTGGGAGAGATGTGTATTGCATAGATTACAGTACAAATACTGCCCACTAGTGTATTCACACTTTGCATTGTACTGCTAATGTATTTTGCCGAAGGAAAATTAAACTGTGAATGTGAAATTGTGACTTACAAATAGGATTGAAGATGTCACTGTAGCATATCCTTGCAAGATGGATATATAAGTCATCCTGGAGATCTAGACTATATGATGAAGCTCCATTCACTATTATGTGTCTTAATGATGTCTTTGACAAATATTTTTGGTTACAAGATCGTTATGTCTATCACAGTCTATTCCATAGTGTTACCTAGTTGTTGAGGTTCTGTGTCTGACTTACAGATCCCTGCTAAGTGTGGCAGTAAAATTTGTGCCAAAGGTAATTTTGTTTTCATAATGTCTGGAGGCCATACATTTTATGGATGTGTTGAATGATTTCATCTTATTGAATGTCATTCTCCTAATTTATTAGATGTACTAAGTAATTGGGATTCTGACATACACTAAGAATGAGCTATCTTGCACCAGTTTGCAATTTCAAAATTATTGTTCTTGCTTATCTAACATTTACATTCAGATGGGAAGCAGCACCAAAAAATCCATTTGATTTTTTTTTTTTTACAAGTGAATGAAGCTGAATATTTTAAACATGATTTCTCTCCTCTTTAACCCATAGCAGTACAGAGCTTTCTTGAGGTCTAAACTAATCATCTTCAGTCCTCAAATTGGCAATACAAATTATTTTCTTCCACATTTACATAGCTTGAAAAAAATAAATATGGATGTAACATAAACCTAAATGAAATATAATTGTTAAATTTAATCAGAAATTGCCAATTTGAACATGGAAATAGTGATTATTTATTATTCACTGCATTGCCAATTTAAAGAGTTTAATGATTAGTAACAGTTAAACTGCTCTAATTCGAGAATGCCACACCATACGGCAATGGGAATGGGCTCAAATTTTTCAGTGTATTTTTCTCTTTTTGCTCATGTATGATATGTACTGCTGAACATTCTGGACCAACAGATACTGCAAAAGCGTCTCCTAAAGGTGACACTGTACCTCTATGGGTTAATGAAATGACTCATACATTTAATGCAGTCACATTGGATGGATGTGGTTTAGAAGAAGAATGTGCACAACAGTGACATTTGTCTGTCAAGATCTCATTTGTGTCCAAATTGGCTTTGAGGATCTGAAGTGATCTGCAGGGTGTTTGGTGTTGAATAGGTAGAGGCAACAAGTTTTCCATGATTCAATCATTATGCTGTTGCTGTGGTACACGTTAGATGATACAAAACCTTTATGGTTTCAACAGATGATGTACTGATTAACCACCAGCAGATGAAGAAAAGAACAACGGTACACAGGAGTCGGCAAATATATAGCACTAATGGCAAGCATTCTGCCAAAAGTGAAACCTTGCCCAATGGTATAAAGGAGAATGAAACCCTGGGAAGAATCAATTTTAATGAAAAGAGAGGATAGAGAGAAGAAATTTTTGAAATAGTTCAATCAAAAATGAGAAAGTTATGAAAGTTTTACCATTGTCAATCGACTTTCTGTGGCAATCCTCAAATTGGCAATGTAATTTCAAAATGTCAGGTTTAGAAGGACAACTCTCAATATGTTTTGTACACAAAATTTCCTATTTTCTCCATTATCTATAAAGATGCTGCTGCTGTCTTTGTGAACTCAGCATATGTTGTGTTAAATACATTTTCCCATGATATATTTTGAGCTAAGAAGGAGACAAGCTGCACCTTTAGAGATAATGGAGAATATGAAATTTTGTGTACAAAACATATTGAGAGTTGTCCTAAACCGAAGCAATGTTGCCAATTGGAGAATTGCCATAGAAAGTAAATTGAGACTTTTCAAACTTTCATAACTTTCTCATTTCATAACTGTTTTTGATGGAACTTTTGAAAATTTGCTTTTCTCTATCCTCTCTCTTCATTAAAATTAATTTTTCTCCAGGGTATCATTCTCCTTAACTCTTGTATGAACAAGGGAATTTAGACAAACGTCTCAGTATTCCTTTTGGAAAACAAGACTTTATACTGAGTGCTTGGGGCTAACTGAAGTAGACTACCAACCTCGATATGATCACTTTTTTCATTTCAGTTTTATTTGATAGGGTTGGGTGTGGGGAAGAGATCATTTTCATTCATCTTCAAGAATTCAATACCTAGCTCAGCCACACCCCGCAGATGGCTTTGATTGTAATGAAATTAGTCCAGTCCTATTGTATTGAAATCAACTCCATCCCTGCTACTGATTGTTCGGTACCTTTAGCCACATGAACGTACTGTACTGCTTTATGCAAGTTTGGCAGTAATTGGCAGTGAGTATGAAGATAGAGGAGGTGGGAGGGGCTTAACAAAAGGAAGGAGGTAGTGTAATGAAATGATGAGTTATGATCATTGCTAATGGTGGTAGAATGATGAAGAGAATAAGAAGACCCTAGGAGGTCTACAGACAGATCTCTCATAAAAACAAACCTCCCCAAAGTTTCCTTCATGTCTAATCAACTTTTTCAATATCTCAAAACTGAAAATGTCATTTTTTTTCAAAAGATTGAGACCGGATGAAAGTTTATTTTTTTCTGTTTTCCAGAGAATATCATATATAATACCTGTGAACTCTGGCAAGAAAATTGTTTCTCTCAGTTGCAGTAATTGAGTGTTATGAATACTGTATTATCTCTTTGGGGGTCATACATATCTGCACTATGAGAATTTAATTGTGCATTGTTTGTTTCAACTGACATGTTCATTTCGATTATATGATCATAGCAAGAACTGATTCATGATGATGACACAAATGAAACTTTTTCCAGTACGAACATTTTCCAATTAATTTTTGTTATGACCGCAACCTGTGATAAATATGGAGTATTCTTTAATATAACAGAGCACCCCCCCCCTTTTGTAAAGAAAATCATGTTGCTTTTCAGTAATGAAAGTTCCCCTGGATTTTTTACTTTTTCACAACACCTGTAGGGAAATATCATTTATTCGTTCATTACCTACACTGGCATTAAGGAAAAGCCTGTTCTTTGTGATTCATCCATTGTTCAGTATTCCAAACATTATTCTGCAGGTCTTTAATGTCCTTCCCATTCCATCAACCTGTTATATGGTTCCCTGATTATTAGTCAACTCATGTTGAGTGTTGCCTGTATCAGTCAGCATGTGTAAAGCTGCTATAAATGAAAGGATCACAATACTGACACATTCATGCAACTGTGGTAATCCATTCCTTTTTTTTATTCTCAATGAAATAACATTCAGCATCAGTTATCATCATGGCCCATTAAAACTGCTGTTGCACAATTAAATGATTTTATCCATATGCGCACGATAAGTAGGATGAAAGCTGTGTGTCAGCAATATATTTTAGGAGTTCTATATGTTACTCAGTGTCATTTTATTTTTGCTATGGCATCTTTGAAAAGGCATTGTGGTGAACATGGCTTTATGAAGGTGCTTATTCACAAAAACTTAGCCCCATGCACCACCCTAGAAATATATTAGCTCTTTGAACAGACTTACATCAAAGTGAACTAGGGCAAACTAGCTGGACAACAACAACAAAAACTCTGCATGTTACCTTTATCTTTTCAAATATGTGCCAAGTGGTTATATTTTTATGGGCTGGCAGGTATTGGTAGTGGTGGGGGGAGGGGGGGGGGGAGAATCATTTGTCACTCACTTCACATTCCATAGCTGTGAATCACAAACCATTTTACACCTTCAAGTGGTCAGTAATTTATTGATAAAAACAGTGGAATTTTGTTGAATTTGCCACAAAATGTTCCCCATTGTGACTGAATTATCACCTCCTGGAGTGGTTTCACTAATAAAAAATCACTTTTCTGGAGAACTTTATGCATGTAGTTGTGTTTCTAGGAATGTGGCATTTATTTCAAATTTGGATGAAATATTCATTAGAAATACTAGATGTGGCAGTGATTAGCTCTTTCCATCTTTCATTTTATTTGACAGATTTATAAAGAGAAAGAATGATTTAATTTCTTGTAGTCACTTTAAATGCTACTGCAGCATTTTCCTTTTCTCCATTTTATTTATTTTTTTTGGAGGGGGGGGGGGGGAAGGGGTAGGAGAGGAATGGAGTAGTCATACAATTTTGATGGTCATTTTTTTTTTTTCAGTTTGACTTCATCACCTTCCTGTCTTTGAGGCTTATGGTATTCAAATCTACATTTCAGTCTTTGAGTCATAAATTGAATTGTAAAGCTCTATTTCATTCACACTGCCCAAATTATGTTGATTCCTCTGAATGCACAAAGGCACATATGACTGAGTCATCTCTTATCCTTTGTGATAGATATCCCATAGAATGTAAGATATCTCTGTTTGTATGTGTGGACCAGAGCTAAAGTCAATAAAATGATATGTAATATTAGAATAAAACGGCCTGTTCATGCCTTCGAAACCAATGTTTGTGTCTGTGGTTTGACTCCAACCCACTTCATTCAATCAGACTTGATATGTCAGGTGGTCAAGAAGAACCTTAGGTACTCCCTATCTGAGAGAGGAAGAGAGAGAGAGAGAGAGAGAGAGAGAGAGAGAGAGAGAGAGAGGGGGGGAATGATAAATGGATACATCTTCTAGTTAAGAGAAGATTGTGGTTTCTTATTTTGACCAGAGGTTCCGTTTTCTCTCTGTAGGACCATTAATGTGGTATAAAATCAAATTTATTCATTACTCACCTACCAAGAAGCTCCTGGAGATATTGCTTTTGTGGTTGATGGGATAGTTGGAATTTTCAACCAAACCCAAACTTGGTAGAAGGGACAGATTCCTGGTAACCCACAGGTTGCCAGGATTGATGGGCGTGCAAATATTTCCAAGCTTGGTTATTTCTAAGGGGTATAAAGCTCACACAATGATTTGACATTGATGTAAAGTTTTCAGAACTCGTAAAAAATGCTTTTCATCCTGATACACTAGAAATCTTTGTTGTCTCATGGAATGCCGCCGAAGGTCTGACCATATCTTGGTATTTTATTGGAGTTTATATTGACAAGCACTGAAATAATAATTGAATGAATGATCCATGCATTTAAGTAATTTATCAAATTGATCCCCTTTGAGGAAATTTATATCTTCACTAATTGAGGGTATTTGCATTTGTAGGGTGTAAGAAACAGAAGTGCTATTCTTTCCAAATCCTTCTGGTAGGTATCTAATCCTCGAGCATGTGAGCATATTCCTTTGATCTCATGCTCTTATTTCCCCTTTGTACTTATGATGTCAACCTTTGTCACCCCAGCATTACCTCAAAACTTTTCCTTCCCCAGATGAAGTAAGGACCACATTTTAAACCAGAAAATGATTTTTTCCCCTCCTGTAATGATGAAGATTGTAACAAGTAAGTAGGATTTCAGACACATCTTTAACCTTTACCCCCATGAGCAATGAAACCATTTACACTCCATATATCTCATGACAGCGATCAGTAGTCATTATGGAGACATCTTAACTCAATAATCATCATCGTTTAAAATCATGTTGCTCTCATTTCTTGCATCTCTTAAAGAGATAGCCTTTTCATGTTTAAAAAACCCCCAAGAGCTCATCCTTATCATATTAATATGTTTCATTTGTTTCTATCACAAGAAAAGGGGAATGAATATAGATTATAACTAAAGGCATACATTTTTCTGAACATTTCTTCTTTTTTTTTTTTTTTTTGATGCACAGTTGAAAATTTTGAAAAGTCTTTCCAATACTCTAGCAGCTTGAAATTGTACTGGAGAGGGAGGGAATGTGTTTTATAGCTCAGGAAAGCTTTAGGAGAAATAATATGATATCCTCTTTTTTGAAATAGAAAATCCCCCAAAAGACTTGAAAAATGTAATCATACCAGCACCTGTAGTTGCTTCAGAGTGTTGGGGTATGCCTTTAAAGCTTTATTACAGGAATTGTCCTGACTCTTGTGTCAGCACTTGTACTCCAAATATGTTATCCCCTGGGGATGGTTAAATTCAAATCATATGAAGATCATGTCAAATGTTTCAGAAGATCCATTTCATTGATGACTCAGATCAAAACCTGACAGAAATATTAGGATTCACTTTCTGCAATGACAGGATGAATTAAGCAGTTGTAATTGTGATAGAGACAGAGAGAACTTGATATACCCACGATCTGTTTCAGTATAACACTTGCAGTTTGGCATTACAATAATTTCTTGAATTTTGCTTGAAACCTGATCTAGTGACTCTATAAGAATAATTGATGTTCCCAGCATTCAGTATTATTGGTGCCATGGCAAAACTTTATATTCTTTAACTTTTAACAAATTAATTGCATAGTTGCTTTGATAATTCTAGCACACCACCAAGGGAGCAACTTAGTGAATGAAATTACAAGAGTGTTTTATTCTTTTCCCCTTGTTCTCTCTCCTTTCTGTCTGTTAAAGTAATCTTTCTATCTACTTTTGTAATTCTATGTGGAGAACTGCTGATCTGTGCATCCCCACCCTAGTAGGTGTATGTATTATTTCTACTGATATTTTTGTTCATTGTGTATTATCATAGTGCCTTTGTATGGGTGTATAGTAGTGTAGTTGGAACTATGTAGGAAAGCACTTTATAAGACTTTATTACTACCATGATGAAGGATCCATACAGCCATCATTTTGTCATATTCATCCTTATCCCAATTTGCTTTACATCAGACCTCCAGCTGGTTGCAATCATGTAAACCTTCTCCCCTGAAAATATCATATTAATAGCATCTGGAAAGAAAAAGTAGTGTATATGACTGAGAGATCACAGTGTGATGCTGTCAATGATGATTGAAGAAGACAGGAAAGTCATCGTTCTGATCATCAAGATGGATGCTTAGAAATCAATTTACTGAGAGGAAATGTTCTTTGGTGACTGACTTGCTCTATCTCATCTGTATCTTTATGACTTATTCCTGCAGTAGCTTCCCAAGACAAATCTGTCAAATTTATTTCTTGTCTTCTTGCTAGCTCTTTGCATAGGACTCCTCATCTTCTCTGTGTTCCAGTAACCTAGTTTTAAGATTTCCCCTCCATGACACCATGATCTATTTCTCATTCATGGTGGTTGTAACAACATGAACTCTTGCCCATCCTTGTCTGAGAAGTAATGTTACTTTTTGATTGCTTCCTTCCCCACTCTCAATTCAAGACTTGATGGATCAGATATCTTAATACCTTGCTAAAATGTTGTTCTTTGATTAGTTTATCAGGATTAACATGCTCCCCAGAGGGAGCTATAAATATGACATACCGGTACTCATCTCATCACCAATTAGGGGATACGATAAAGACATGATGTTTTTGAACTTTCTAAGAACCCCAAAGATGATGACTTTTTCAGTGAGAGTTGGGATAACATGTTTATACCATCATGATGATCATATTTTTTGTTAGAGGTTCTTTACTATCAAAGAAGAAACTATTCTATGAGACTTGTAAGACATAATATATCCATGACAGAGTACTTGTTAGAGTTAACTTGATTCAATGTATTCATGTGACATTGATGCATCAGTGCTTTGGGGGCTTCCTGGTTTCTATTTTTTGTAAATTATTCTCTGGATGAAGTAGACTGCATGAAAGCAGGAGTATTTTCATCAGCATCCATAAATGCATTGTTTTGATCCCTAGGGGATTAAAGATAAAGCCACTGAAATTTGTATGAAAGGAAAACAGTTTTACTACTACCTTTGAGTAAAATTTGGATTAAATTTCAATTGAATACCTCCCAGTTTTCCAGGATATTTTGATGTTTAACAACTTCCTAGAAAGAGATTCCAATCTTTTAAAGATGTCATTCAAACAATTTTCATACATGCAAGTTGATGAAGCTTCTGGAATGTTTTCTTTTGTATGATACAATAGCACCAATTAAGGTCTTGTATCAGGATCAAGGCATGGATGATCTCTTTGCTTCTTGTGACATTGATGTATGATGGTCTTAAGAGGCTTCTGGATTATATTTTTCTCCATGTTCCAAATTCATATATGGATTAAAACTAGAAGAATATAAAGAATGGTCATTAATAAGCTGCCAATTGCTGAAGGAGAATGAATTAAAATCAGTCATAGTTTAATACCAAGGAACTGTTTTCATTATGTATACCAGTAGAATAATTGGATATTAATGCTATCATATCATCAGTGATTGAATGAAGAATATTCTTGAATATGCTGAAGTTTTACAAAGTAAAATAAGCATTTACTTTGGCAGATTAAGGAATTTCCCCTTAAGCTGATGCATAGTGTATAAACTTTATCAAACTTCATCCCCAATTAGAAACTTGTTTTCTCTACTCTAATGCTGTCAGGTATTTTTCATTTTTTTATGATTTGCCCTTTGAAACATTTCGTAATAGAAGAAAGTGGAATAGATTTCTGTGGGCATTCGTCTTATCTTATTTTAGGTGTGTCCTGCCTCTCCCCTCTTTCTTTCACTGTGTGTAAACTCAAATTACATTCCAATTATATTCTAAATTTTATTCTCATTTTATTCTAATTGTATCCCTCTGTGCCTCAGAATAGTTCACCTGATCAGTGGCACATTGTAATACAAATGTTGTATTGATATTATTATTATCTTTAATTGATGAAGTTTTATTTTCCATTAATGTTTGCCATTTCCTTTTGTTGTTTTGACAGGTCTAGCTGAGCTAGGGACAGTGTGTGATCCCATGAGAAGCTGTTCTATTGTAGAAGACAATGGACTAAGTGCTGCTTTCACTATGGCTCATGAGTTAGGACATGTGTAAGTATTTGGTCTCCTAATATGGCACTCTGATCTGTCACTTAAACTTGCTTAGACTTAGTTTCTTCTGTACCTTGCGAAGCATTGGGCAGCAACAGAGTGTTTCCAACCAGGAAAGTTGTGTACAAACCTTGTAATCTTAAACTATGAATATAACTAGGATACTGGGATACACCTGGATACTTTGATATTGTTTGCATTCATTATCAACACTTTGTTTCTGAAACTGGTACTCTGTTCAGAGGAGTGTCATTCAGTTCAAAATACCTGTCAGAACCTGTTAATATACAACATTCTCCCATTAAACCTTGAACAGTTGAACTAATAGCATAATGACAGTCATCAGGAAGTTTATCAGATATTAATCACTCCACAACATGTTCCAGGTATGTCTGTCTATAAAAGCATAGAATTGTTTAGGTTTGCAATTTCATATACGCCAAATAAACTAAATGAGTTTGTCTTTTTTGTAAAGTTTAGTTTCAGGGAAGAGGTCATTTGTTTTGTATAAATGACATACATTACGACACATCTTTATGTCACCTCTTAACCTGTTGGCTAGTAAATTCTCAAATACACATAGACTTAATACAGGGATCACCCTGTTCCAGTAGCTAAGGAGTTGAGAAGCTGTCATCCTCCTTTGAAAGAACCATCTTTGTTGAAAAACATTGAAAATGAAACTGTCAACATACCCCCTCGCCTTTTAGTTACATCCCTAGAAAATCACAACCCTGATTTTTGCCCATAATTCAAGTGTGCTCACTGGTCCTGCCTTTGTGTTTTTCTGTTTGAAATATTGACCTGTTGTGCCAACTCCCATAGCCTAAAAAGCAAGGAAGTATTTCTCAGACTTCATATTGATATCAGCCCATTTATCATAATCACTTTTGTGGCAGCCAAGTTAGCTTGTGCAAATCAAGACCAATTTCTGTCATAAAGAATAAGTAGATACTCAGTCTTTGAAAGTCGGTCGGGAGAAGGGAAAGTCCTTTCAGGTACTTTTCTAACTTTTACTAGGACCTGGGTTGCTATTGTAGCTTAGTTCCAATGACCTATTGATCAGGGATTTGCAAGGGGATCTTCAAGTTTAGTTCTACTAATCCTTTTCCATCATTCAACTGACCCACATGGACTCTCTGCCTGCCTTCCTAACCTGCTCGGGGAGAAGTTTCGGTTTTGCTTCTGCCATGACCATTCCTTGACCACCTTTGACCATTGAGTGGACATGCAAGGAAGCCCTGTATTTAGGCCAACAATTCCCTATGCTTTGCTGACTGGCACATGGATTACTTGTTGTATATTTTGTGCTCTCTCAGTCCCACCTGTATTATATTCATGCGGCTATGTAAAGGAGGGTAGGCAATCCCAAGAGACAGAGGGTTGGGGGTGGGTGACCTACAAAAGATATGTTTATTGAGGCTAACTGACAGTAACTTTACTTCTAAGTTGTGGGACAATGGCATGATGACAAGAGGTTGCAAAGACAGGTAGAATGATAATGATGATAAATACCAACTTATTCATCCTTCTTTCTCTCTGTAATGGATCCCTTGGTGGCACAGATTTTCATCTATTTTTCAGATGGTCATTCAGTTCCCATCTAGGCCTTACACAAAGATGGCATGGGTTAATCAAGTTGTAGACAGAGCAAACCAATTTCATTTTCACTACAACTTCATGGTTTTATTGTTTTCGGTTGATTGAGATTGCATTCATAGATGGCTAAAGGTTAACTCTGTTAATGGACTAATGTTTTATAGTCCTGAAAGCATTAATGGCCAAAGATGTTTCCTGCTATGAATTCATTTTGATTTCTACAAGTACATTTTTTTTTCATATGCACTTTGTGAACTTTATGTTGTTGGTCTGGAATCCTCAACCTTAATTATCAAGAGGCAGACAATCAGTCTGTGATAGCAAGGCTTTTTTCCAACCTGTCATGGTCTTCTTCCTGTTGTCTAAAAAGGATGACCGTTTTCTGTTGCCATGAACCCATTTTTTCCTAAGTTTGAGTGCATTTATGAACAGGTTAAAATGTTTCTTTCATAAGATCATGGCAACAAACAGCTAGGATTAATGTAGAAACTAATGGTACTTGCTGACAGAATAAGATGCCAGATGACCATTAGCTTTTTTTTTTTCTTTGCTTTATAAGCGAGAGAACATCCTTCTCCTCACATTGCTGCTTGCTTTCCACTGTTTTCATGACCTGGCTCCATCTTATATATCAGAGTTGCTGGTAAATACAAACATGTCAGAAATTTAAGGTCAATCCAGAAAGACCTAATAATGTACGAAAGTCAAAGCAAAGTGTTTTAGTAAACGGGGCTTTGTGCATACTGCATCAAAACTGCGAATAGCATCCCATGCAAAGTAAGACAAGCTGATATAGTTCGCCCAATTTCAAACTGGTCTGAATGCATACATTGTACTCAGTACATGGCATTCTCGGGCAGCTTTCTCTTCTTTTTTTTCTCTTCTTTTCTCCCTCCTAAATGCATTGAGACCTTTTCCAAAGATATACTGTACTGTACAAGAACAATTTTTAAAAACTATTATTGTATTAACAACCTTGCTTCTAACTTATATTAGGATGTTTTAAAGTAGCTTAGGAAAATAGAGTGCACAAGAAGAGATGTCCAGAATGCTAAACAACACAGACAACAGTATACAGTGGAGTTCTTTACGCATCTCTTCATGCCACTATGCTTTGCTAAGCTTCCTTACTGATACATGTAACTTTCATGTACAAATCTAGCTACGAATCTAACTTTTTACTCTTTCTCATACTATGGTAGTGATATCTGTTTAGAAGATAAGTAGAAATAGAGAATTGTTTTCCTTGATAAGGCTGAACTATTGCAAATAAACCTAAGAGAATCGATTCATATCATTTATCGTCTTCCATGGGTTTATATTGGTACATTGGTTTGATGAGTGATGCCAAATAGGACTGTTTGAAAGATTGAAGATTTTATTTATACCTCGTAATGCATGTCAGCTGTTGCTAATACAATTATGTTAAATTTGGGATTTTGATGTGTTTCTTTTGAAAAATGGGGTAGAAAAGAGATGGGAGTAGGAGGATGACGGATTAATTTGGATTATTTTTTCTGCTATACAGCATTAAAGCTTAAAGTAGGTTTGAGTTTATCGCTAAATGTATCAGAGAAACTAGTCATGAAGTTGTTGTCAAACAAAGTTCCAGCCAAACAAATGTCAGCACTTAATTGTTGTGGGATGAAGGTCTCCAACAGGTAGTGCTAATAATAGGAAACCACAGACAGGAAATTATGTCTTCTGATAAGTCATGTCCATAGCACCATCAATACATGTGGTCAGGTTCGAGATGGCAGCCATCTTGAAATCTGGTCATCAACTCTGAGTTACCAGTCATCAAGTTGACCATGGTC
>CM057151.1:5770015-5792205 GCA_029962745.1 Echinometra lucunter
TTGAAAAGTCTTTCTGATACTCTAGCAGCTTGAAATTGTACTGGAGAGGGAGGGAATGTGTTTTAATAGCTCAGGAAGCTTTAGGAGAAAGAATATGATATCCCCTTTTTTGAAATAGAAAATCCCCCAAAGACTTGAAAATGTAATCATACAGCACCTGGCTGTAGTTACTTCAGAGTGTTGGGGGTATGCCTTTAAAGCTTTGTTACAGGAATCGTCCTGACTCTTGTGTCAGCACTTGTACTCCAAATATGTTATCCCCTGGGGATGGTTAAATTCAAATCATATGAAGATCATGTCAAATGTTTCAGAAGATCCATTTCATTGATGACTCAGATCAAAACCTGACAGAAATATTAGGATTCACTTTCTGCAATGACAGGATGAATTAAGCAGTTGTAATTGTGATAGAGACAGAGAGAACTTGATATACCCACGATCTGTTTCAGTATAACACTTGCAGTTTGGCATTACAATATTTCTTGAATTTTGCTTGAAACCTGATCTAGTGACTCTATAAGAATAATTGATGTTCCAGCATTCAGTATTATTGGTGCCATGGCAAAACTTTATATTCTTTAACTTTTAACAAATTAATTGCCACAGTTGCTTTGATAATTCTAGCACACCACCAGGGAGCAACTTGTGAATGGAATTACTAGAGTGTTTTATTCTTTTCCCTTGTTCTCTCTCCTTTCTGTCTGTTAAAGTAATCTTTCTATCTACTTTTGTAATTCTTGTGGAGAACTGCTGATCTGTGCATCCCCACCTAGTCGTGTATGTATTATTCTACTGATATTTTTGTTCATTGTGTATTATCATAGTGCCTTGTATGGGTGTATAGTAGTGTAGTTGGAAACTATGTAGGAAAGCACTTTATAAGACTTATTACTACCATGATGAAGGATCCATACAGCCATCATTTTGTCATATTCATCCTTATCCCAATTGCTTTACATCAGACCTCCAGCTGGTTTGCAATCAATGTAAACCTTCTCCCCTGAAAATATCATATTAATAGCATCTGGAAAGAAAAGTAGTGTATATGACTGAGAGATCACAGTGTGATGCTGTCAATGATGATTGAAGAAGACAGGAAAGTCATCGTTCTGATCATCAAGATGGATGCTTAGAAATCAATTTACTGAGAGGAAATGTTCTTTGGTGACGGACTTGCTCTATCTCATCGGTATCTTTATGACTTATTCCTGCAGTAGCTTCCCAAGACAAATCTGTCAAATTTATTTCGTGTCTTCTTGCTTGCTCTTTGCATAGGACTCCTCATCTTCTCTGTGTTCCAGTAACCTAGTTTTAAGATTTCCCCTCCATGACACCATGTTCTATTTCTCATTCATGGTGGTTGTAACAACATGAACTCTTGCCCATCCTTGTCTGAGAAGTATGTTACTTTTTGATTGCTTCCTTCCCCAGTCTCAATTCAAGACTTGATGGATCAGATATCTTAATACCCTTGCTAAAATGTTGTTCTTTGATTAGGTTTATCAGGATTAACATGCTCCCCAGAGGGAGCTATAAATATGACATACCGGTACTCATCTCATCACCAATTAGGGGATACGATAAAGACATGATGTTTTTGAACTTTCTAAGAACCCCAAAGATGATGACTTTTTCAGTGAGAGTCGGGATAACATGTTTATACCATCATGATGATCAGATTTTTTGTTAGAGGTTCTTACATCAAAGAAGAAACTATTCTATGAGACTTGTAAAACATAATATGTCCATGACAGAGTACTTGTTAGAGTAACTTGATTCAATGTTTTGATGGGACATTGATGCATCAGTGCTTTGGGGGCTTCCTGGTTTCTGTTTTTTGTAAATTATTCTCTGGATGAAGTAGACTGAAAGCAGGAGTATTTCATCAGCATCCATAAATGCATTGTTTTGATCAGTGTCTCCCTAGGGGATTAAAGATAAAGCCACTGAAATTTGTATGAAAGGAAAACGTTTTTACTACTACCTTTGAGTAAAATTGGATTAAATTTCAATTGAATACCTCCCAGTTTTCCAGGATATTTTGATGTTGAACAACTTCCTAGAAAGAGATTCCAATCTTTTAAGATGTCATTCAAACGATTTCATACATGCAAGTTGATGAAGCTTCTGGAATGTTTTCTTTTGTATGATACAATAGCACCAATTAAGGTCTTGTATCAGGATCAAGGCATGGATGATCTCTTTGTTTCTTGTGACATTGATGTATGATGGCTTCAAGAGGCTTCTGGATTATATTTTTCTCCATGTTCCAAATTCATATATGGATTAAAACTAGAAGAATATAAAGAATGGTCATTAATAAGCTGCCAATTGCTGAGGAGAATGAATTAAAATCAGTCATAGTTTAATACCAAGGAACTGTTTTCATTATGTATACCAGTAGAATAATTGGATATTAATGCTGATCATATCATCAGTGTTTGAATGAAGAATATTCTTGAATATGCTGAAGTTTTACAAAGTAAAATAAGCATTTACTTTGGCAGATTAAGGAATTTCCCCTTAAGCTGATGCATAGTGTATAAACTTTATCAAACTTCATCCCCAATTAGAAACTTGTTTTCTCTACTCTAATGCTGTCAGGTATTTTTCATTTTTTATGATTTGCCCTTTGAAACATTTCGTAATAGAAGAAAGTGGAATAGATTTCTGTGGGCATTCATCTTATCTTATTTTAGGTGTGTCCTGCCTCTCCCCTCTTTCTTTCACTGTGTGTAAACTCAAATTACATTCCAATTATATTCTAAATTTATTCTCATTTTATTCTAATTGTATCCCTCTGTGCCTCAGAATAGTTCACCTGATCAGTGGCACATTGTAATACAAATGTTGTATTGATATTATTATTTATCTTTAATTGATGAAGGTTTTATTTTCCATTAATGTTTGCCATTTCCTTTGTTGTTTTGACAGGTCTAGCTGAGCTAGGGACAGTGTGTGATCCCATGAGAAGCTGTTCTATTGTAGAAGACAATGGACTAAGTGCTGCTTTCACTATGGCTCATGAGTTAGGACATGTGTAAGTATTTGGTCTCCTAATATGGCACTCTGATCTGTCACTTAAACTTGCTTAGACTTAGTTTCTTCTGTACCTTGCGAAGCATTGGGCAGCAACAGAGTGTTTCCAACCAGGAAAGTTGTGTACAAACCTTGTAATCTTAAACTATGAATATAACTAGGATACTGGGATACACCTGGATACTTTGATATTGTTTGCATTCATTATCAACACTTTGTTTCTGAAACTGGTACTCTGTTCAGAGGAGTGTCATTCAGTTCAAAATACCTGTCAGAACCTGTTAATATACAACATTCTCCCATTAAACCTTGAACAGTTGAACTAATAGCATAATGACAGTCATCAGGAAGTTTATCAGATATTAATCACTCCACAACATGTTCCAGGTATGTCTGTCTATAAAAGCATAGAATTGTTTAGGTTTGCAATTTCATATACTGCCAAATAAACTAAATGAGTTTGTCTTTTTTGTAAAGTTTAGTTTCAGGGAAGAGGTCATTTGTTTTGTATAAATGACATACATTACGACACATCTTTATGTCACCTCTTAACCTGTTGGCTAGTAAATTCTCAAATACACATAGACTTAATACAGGGATCACCCTGTTCCAGTAGCTAAGGAGTTGAGAAGCTGTCATCCTCCTTTGAAAGAACCATCTTTGTTGAAAAACATTGAAAATGAAACTGTCAACATACCCCCTCGCCTTTTAGTTACATCCCTAGAAAATCACAACCCTGATTTTTGCCCATAATTCAAGTGTGCTCACTGGTCCTGCCTTTGTGTTTTTCTGTTTGAAATATTGACCTGTTGTGCCAACTCCCATAGCCTAAAAAGCAAGGAAGTATTTCTCAGACTTCATATTGATATCAGCCCATTTATCATAATCACTTTTGTGGCAGCCAAGTTAGCTTGTGCAAATCAAGACCAATTTCTGTCATAAAGAATAAGTAGATACTCAGTCTTTGAAAAGTCGGTCGGGAGAAGGGAAAGTCCTTTCAGGTACTTTTCTAACTTTTACTAGGACCTGGGTTGCTATTGTAGCTTAGTTCCAATGACCTATTGATCAGGGATTTGCAAGGGGATCTTCAAGTTTAGTTCTACTAATCCTTTTCCATCATTCAACTGACCCACATGGACTCTCTGCCTGCCTTCCTAACCTGCTCGGGGAGAAGTTTCGGTTTTGCCTTCTGCCATGACCATTCCTTGACCACCTTTGACCATTGAGTGGACATGCAAGGAAGCCCTGTATTTAGGCCAACAATTCCCTATGCTTTGCTGACTGGCACATGGATTACTTGTTGTATATTTTGTGCTCTCTCAGTCCCACCTGTATTATATTCATGCTGGCTATTTAAAGGAGGGTAGGCAATCCCAAGAGACAGAGGGTTGGGGGTGGGTGACCTACAAAAGATATGTTTATTGAGGCTAACTGACAGTAACTTTACTTCTAAGTTGTGGGACAATGGCATGATGACAAGAGGTGCAAAGACAGGTAGAATGATAATGATGATAAATACCAACTTATTCATCCTTCTTTCTCTCTGTAATGGATCCCTTGGTGGCACAGATTTTCATCTATTTTTCAGATGGTCATTCAGTTCCCATCTAGGCCTTACACAAAGATGGCATGGGTTAATCAAGTTGTAGACAGAGCAAACCAATTTCATTTTCACTACAACTTCATGGTTTTATTGTTTTCGGTTGATTGAGATTGCATTCATAGATGGCTAAAGGTTAACTCTGTTAATGGACTAATGTTTTATAGTCCTGAAAGCATTAATGGCCAAAGATGTTTCCTGCTATGAATTCATTTTGATTTCTACAAGTAGCATTTTTTTTTAATATGCACTTTGTGAACTTTATGTTGTTGGTCTGGAATCCTCAACCTTAATTATCAAGAGGCAGACAATCAGTCTGTGATAGCAAGGCTTTTTTCCAACCTGTCATGGTCTTCTTCCTGTTGTCTAAAAAGGATGACCGTTTTCTGTTGCCATGAACCCATTTTTTTCTAAGTTTGAGTGCATTTATGAACAGGTTAAAATGTTTCTTTCATAAGATCATGGCAACAAACAGCTAGGATTAATGTAGAAACTAATGGTACTTGCTGACAGAATAATATGCCCAGATGACCATTACGCTTTTTTTTTTTTCTTTCTTTATAAGCGAGAGAACATCCTTTCCTCACATTGCTGCTTGCTTTCCACTGTTTTCATGACATGGCTCCATCTTATATATCAGAGTTGCTGGTAAAATACAAACATGTCAGAAATTTAAGGTCAATCCAGAAAGACCTATATAATGTACGAAAAGTCAAAGCAAAGTGTTTTAGTAAACGGGGCTTTGTGCATACTGCATCAAAACTGCGGAATAGCATCCCATGCAAAGTAAGACAAGCTGATATAGTTCGCCAATTTCAAACTGGTCTGAATGCATACATTGTACTCAGTACATGGCATTCTCGGGCAGCTTTCTCTTCTTTTTTTTCTCTTCTTTTCTCCTCTCTAAATGCATTGAGACCTTTTCCAAAGATATACTGTACTGTACAAGAACAATTTTTAAAAACTATTATTGTATTAACAACACTTGCTTCTAACTTATATTAGGATGTTTTAAAGTAGCTTAGGAAAATAGAGTGGCACAAGAAGAGATGTCCAGAATGCTAACAACACAGACAACAGTATACAGTGGAGTTCTTTACGCATCTCTTCATGCCACTATGCTTTGCTAAGCTTCCTTACTGATACATGTAACTTTCATGTACAAATCTAGCTACGAATCTAACTTTTTACTCTTTCTCATACTATGGTAGTGATATCTGTTTAGAAGATAAGTAGAAATAGAGAATTGTTTTCCTTGATAAGGCTGAACTATTGCAAATAAACCTAAGAGAATCGATTCATATCATTTATCGTCTTCCATGGGTTTATATTGGTACATTGGTTTGATGAGTGATGCCAAATAGGACTGTTTGAAAGATTGAAGATTTTATTTATACCTCGTAATGCATGTCAGCTGTTGCTAATACAATTATGTTAAATTTGGGATTTTGATGTGTTTCTTTTGAAAAATGGGGTAGAAAAGAGATGGGAGTAGGAGGATGACGGATTAATTTGGATTATTTTTCCTGCATATACAGCATTAAAGCTTAAAGTAGGTTGAGTTTATCGCTAAATGTATCAGAGAAACTAGTCATGAAGTTGTTGTCAAACAAAGTTCCAGCCAAACAAATGTCAGCACTTAATTGTTGTGGATGAAGGTCTCCAACAGGTAGTGCTAATAATAGGAAACCACAGACAGGAAATTATGTCATTCTGATAAGTCATGTCCATAGCTACCATCAATACATGTGGTCAGGTTCGAGATGGCAGCCATCTTGAAATCTGGTCATAAACTCTGAGTTACCAGTCATCAAGTTGACCATGGTCTACCATGGTACTGGGTAGTTATCAAATGATAAGGAGGCTATTTCTGAAGAACTCCATGTTATTATAAATACTAGACACTTTGTTGTAATTAAGGAATATTTTTAGCAGTCATTGATTAAGGAGACAGACATTGTATTGTAATCTTTTTTATTATTATTTTCTGTTTATAATCTCATTGATTGAAGGCCTATAAGATATGGATGTTGTATTGCATGTAGCTAGACAAGTTGGAATTATCTAATGAATTCTTAATGTGGAGGATTTTTTTCAGAAAAGTGCTTTCTTTACCTAGAATCTAGATACATTGTACAGAAATTTATAAAGTTATTTTTTTTGTAACAGGTATCTTCATTAGAGTAGCTCTGACTAAAATACTCATGAAATGGGAATTACACACATACAGATTAAAATTACTATCCCTCCATGTGACTGCAAGTTTGATTAGGACTTAAATCGTAGGGCTATCTATAACTGAAATGATCATTGTAGGTGCAATCGTTAATAGATTCCATATTCAATTATTACTTTCCCTTGTTAATTTTTTAAGGGACTCTCTTCATGAGATAATGAGATTAGCCAATTTAGTAGAATGGTTTATTAGAATACTGAATATGGCAGCCAGAAGGCTGAATTGCATTCAGTTGACAATTATAAGTTGAAAATAAAACATATTAAAACAATTATGATATGTTATATATATTATGCATAGAGTTGTATAATAGATAACAGTGAGCTGGTAAAATGTTCTATTTTCATTCTATCCTAAATTATTGGGATAGGCCAGTTCCTTTCATGTGATTTGTGAAAGTATTAAGTAAAATATTGAAAGCCGGAAGTCAGACACCATGTTTTGGTTATTTGTTTAAAGTTTAAGCTCAAGAATGGCTCATCCATCACAAGGATACATTCAAAAGGATCAAAATATTCCATTTATCAGTCATAACAAGAACCATTCTACTCGTTCAGTACCCCATGATGTATTTTTCTCGTATACACTGGAGGGTTAGATTATGAGAAGCAAACAATGCATACTACAATGCAGTTAATCCATGCTATCAGAACCAAACTCATATTTGGGCATTCTTGTATCCATCCTTCCAGCAGCATGATATCGAAGCGCAATTAGGGGAATTTAGATAGTAATTTGTCGGATGCTATTACCCGCAGTCCAAACATACTGAGAGCATTACATTACCTTCCTCCCATTATTCCTGATGGGAGCATCTATCTACCCGCATCCCTGCCTCTGCTCGGGTGATAACAGACTCCTCTTTATCTGGCCCAGACCTCCAAGTAGTTCAATACCCCGGGATATTTTTGCTCATAATGTGAATCAACATGACGATGGGTTGGTAGGATCTTAGCGAACATGGAGGCGAGAGTAAGATGAGGTTTAGGTTTACAATCCCTCTTTGATCCCAAGTTTTCTTTCCGTTAAGAGTTGCCTGGATGAATGCGAATAGCTCATAATGCCTGGGATTGAGATTGGAAAAGATGGAATGAGATGGGAAGAAGAAAATGATGGCCATTTTCAGGTAGAACTATAAGAATAGATGGGAAATTTGCAGCTGAATAAAATAATTAATCCTCACCAAAGCTTTTTATGCCAAAAGTAATTGGAGAGTTAGTCTGTCAAATAAAACTGCAAACTTTCTCATAAAAATCTACTTTTATTGATAAAACCATGTATTATCCACCTTAAATAATGAGAATAAGCCCCTATTCAAATCAAATCCATATCTGAGAAGTATTAACAGCCTTTTGGTAGTATTGGTTGGAAGACTCAGAAGCAGGAAGGTAAAAATCAAAAAGTAATTGAAAGGGCAGGCCTAGATAATATCCTGGGATGAAGAAAAATGAAGTTATTCAAAGAGAGTGATATGAATTACACAATTCAAATTTAAAAAGTAGCTTTAGCTATTTTGGCAACAGTCAAAAAGAATGTAAAACAAAAAGTTGGCACAATTTCCATTGTTTCATCAATCATTATGATATTAATATGAATGATTGTAAAAGAAGATATGAGGGATTACCTGATCGTTCCTCAAAGATTATATTCTATTTGATAGAAAGTGAGACGTATTTAGAATCATCAAGGGTTTCACAGGAAACAATGGTGTGATTGCAAGGTCATGTTCTATTTCCAAAAAAAAAAAGGGGTCATAATCATATTCATAGTGATTGCCAGCTTTGCATTGTATGCTACGTGAGGCTTGGAAGGTTGGTAATACTATTTTGGTTTCTTTGTTTATATCTGGATTTTTTTTTTACTTCAGTGGTCAGAGATGACTCATTAAGAGATAATTGCAGAGTAATAAAATGATATGGATATTACCCTGGGACATCCACCAGTAGACAAAGGTAACCCCTTGATGTGTGCGGCTTGAGCTGACATTCATGAATGTATGTATGAAGGTCAATCGTTGGCCAGACAGGAACTAGACGAATCGATCACCGCATTAAACGTTTTTATCATGCGTAATGTTTGTAAATGAATAACCCAGTTGTAATACCCCTTGGGTGTGTATTTTCAGGCACTGTTACAGTTCTGTGCAAATTTGATAAGTAGCCAACAGTGGTTGGCTTATGATTTCATGACTATATATAATATCTTGCTTTGATATAGGTTGCAACCCAGATATATTTGCTTTTAAGGGTTCCAACATTTCTCAGATCTCAGGGGATTAGTCTATTTTCTTGAAAAACATGAAATGAGGCCCTCTTCAATTTAAAGAAATTTTTATCAGGGTAGGGAGGTTATTTTAGTTAAATATTTTATCTTATTTAGACCATATTCCTTCAAAATATGATTTGGGAAAATTAAGAAATTGTTTACTTTATCAAATTATTGGCATACAGTATATTTGAAGCCTGTTCCCCAAGGAAACTTATTTGTCAGTTCGCAACAATGTAAGATGACACGTTGTGCTAGAGGAGACTACAAATTTTAACATTTTCACTTAAAGAGTGAAAGCTAAATGGCCATTAATTCTACTTAGACAATGTAGAAGACATTGTAGAACACATGAAGCTCTTATGGCATTGCTGCAGATAATGGTAAGCTTTACAATGTAGGGTCTTAACTTCCTATCTTACCCAAAGAAGTAGATGGTAGAAGGTAACTTCTCCCAAGATAGTCTGCCCCAAAACCATTCAGGAAGTTATTGGCTGCCACAGGGGCTTCATTCCGCTATTGTCAGCAATAACAGGAAGGAATTCCAAAAAGAGATGTCCTCTGCAGAACACCATAGAACTGGAAGTAAGGGACTGCATCATCCATTTCACCTGTATGACCCCCTCTAAACATCTAGCTGACATCTAATCTGATTTTAAACTGCCGTTACTCTCTCAGGGATCCAAGAACAGCAGCTCCTTGGGATTAAGAGGGGGTATTTTTGTTTACAGAGAATGTTAGAAATTCATAGCTTTAATCTTGATTGAAATCTGGCTTTCTTGTATGGTCCTTAGGACAGGTTCTATGAATTGAGAGCAATGACCTGGCATGTATATATACACATTCATATTGAAGTCATAGGTAAATTTTTATGATTTTAGGGAATACAGGCATAATATCAGTTATGACTAACTTACTTTAATTCAGTGGCCCTCCTCATGAAAATTTCGTTTCATTTTATCATGTTCACAGAAAATCTTATCTCACTCTAAATCCTGATATGATGTTGATTTGATGTGATTGATTCATGATAAAAATCATTGCAATTAAAAGCTGAATTGAGATTCTTTGCAAATACATGTATAGACATAAATGTTGAACATGTAAACTAAATTGAAGCAACCCCAAAGTAGTGCTTTGTATTTAATCGTCTAGTAGAAAGGTATGTTTACATCTTGGTATCAAAAGAATAACAATTCATAGATCATTTATATGAAAGAAGATGATAATATTGAAATAATCAGTGATAGAAGAAATGACCCTTTTGAAGGCTAATAGTGTATACGTGATAAACATGAGTGATAGAAGTCTGTCTAGATGTCTTATCTGAGGATCCAGGACATCCACCTTTGACCTCTAGCTAAAACATTGAACCTGAACATGGAGGACAAGGCAAAGCTGTCCCCATGGAGATACATCACTCTCTCCCCTGGGCATGATGGGATAGTCTCTCTCTGTTTTTCTCTAGGGCATGATGGGATACATATTAATTCATGGTTCATCATGACCCCTATTTGACCTGGGCTATCTCTTGTCTGTGAGAAGATGACCTTCCTCTTGGGATGATAGATAAACAAAGGTGACTGGACACTGATCACTTCTTGGTCAGGGTCAGTGTCAGTAGTATGAGGATAGTCTTTGCTTCATAGACCCGTAGGTCAGATTGATGTAGTATAAGGGGAATGAATGTATTCTGGAATACAAACAGATCATAAATTTAGCTCTGAAAATTGATGAAACCATTGATTTTGTATATTATACATATAGAATTATATCCACTGATTCTAAAAATATATGTTGTTATGATATGTCAAGATGTGTTTACTTCAACCAGTGATTCAGGATCTAAATACGCAGAATAGGTCATTGGCCGAAACCAGCAATATTTCAAATGGAGTGGTCAGTTCTCATCAACGAACAATGTGCCATTATTGTATAGCTGTTGAGTATTTGCCAACCAACTGTTATATGGCTGCCTTTGCTTGTTGAGGTATTATACTCATTTGATATCGAGCGTGTAATCTGCTGTTCATCTTTCTTTGAACAAATTTTAGACCTCAAGATGCCATCAGTCAATTTCTATGAATGAAGGGGAGGGTAGTGGAAAGGGAACAAGGGTTGTAAAGGTTACAAGATTTTTATCAGCATTACAGATAACTGTACCCAAAGTTTTTTCTACATGAAGAATAACTTATTTTGTAATAATCAAGAAGAGACATCATCATGGTGTTACGATTAAATCAAGATGTAGATTTTAACTTTTATTGTGAATAAAATTCATATCAAAATTATTTACCGTAATTGGAAAAAAAAGCTGATTTGCTCTTTTAGGTGGCTGGTTACACTCTGATTTATTTTCCAGATATTTCATTTAAATTTTCTTTCCTCTTCTGCCATTCCCTAGTGTCCAAACTAGTTTAAAAGTGAAATTTCTCTTACAAACAAAAAGAAAAGGATCAAGGAGCGTAATATCTGCCGTTAAATAGTAGCAGTGATATATATATATATATATTTTTACCATACTTATTATATCAATACAGTTTTGACAACAGGATTTCCAAATGCATAAAGGAAGATTAACATTGTTCTTGAGGAATTACACTTCCTAGTCTCACAAACTAGAATAATTTTCAAGGCACCCCCCTCACCGGTCATTTCATGGGGTAATGGATGTGAAATTCACAAATGGGCAGTAGAAACAGACTATATAAATGTAGTCAGAATAAAATTCGAACAAAAAAGGTGTTTTGCTTCCACAAAAGTCTATGAAAAAAAAGTGTATGTAAAGAGGAGTTTGTTGTGGTGAAACTAACTTGGTAATGATTAAATCCTGAAAATGTGGCTCCAATTTTGAGAGTGTAAGTGATTTCAATTATCACTTCGCCATCCTAGTTTCAGAACCCTTCGGCATGGTATTATCTAATACTATGTCTTCATCATATATGTCCTTGTTCTTATGTGGTAGAGAATATACCAATATGAAATGGTTGAATTTAAAGGTACTGTTAAGTAACATTTAGGAAATAAGAGTATGGACCTGGTTTTTGTTTTGAAAAGAACAACCTTGTGAAAAATAATTTATTGGAAGTATCCTTTGTAAAGAATTTTCATGGCTACAGAGATACAGGGAAATAAGAGCAGATTTGTAAGATGAGCAGATTCTTTTTTTTCTTCTTTTTTTTCCCCAAAATTTTCATCTCTTGAAAACTGCTCCAGTATGAAAGGAACAAGAAACTTTCAAGATTTTTAAAGTATGTATTTCTTGCTACTTATCAACTTCAAACAAAGACATTTGACGGAATGGGCTTTTTATGCCTGCCAATACAACAAGTTGGCTTCCATTCGCAAAGATTATGTTAAGGTTTCATTGGCATTTTTGGTGATGTAGAGATAAGCATGAAAGAAATATAAGTATTTTACATGTTAGATAAGAATAGAAGTTATCTTGAAGGTCGATGGATTTTCTTTAAAGTTCGTACCTCATTATAGCTCTCTTAATTTGATATTTGCTCTTATGAAAATATGCAAGGTAAGGGCATTCAATTTTTTATTTAAAGTTTGACTTCCGATGTATTGTTGTTTCTAGCCATGTCTAAAGCAATCTTTGATGGATAGAATGTTTTCACATGTGGAAGACTTTGCCAGAAAACCTTGAACAAGTTTTAAAGATGAGCCTCTCTAAATGTAATATTGATTTATCAGGTTATTATATGATCAAATAGGGGAATTTGTGAGGGAGGGAATTTGCAATAAACCTTGAATCTTTTTCTGAAGAGTAAGATGAGGATCCCCTGATGCGATGAACGAGAAGGCTTTGTTCAGGAATTTTCTGAAAACATTGAATTTCCTCTTTAAAGATACTCTGATATGATGCAAGGCTGCCTTTTATCCATTTTTCACTTAAATTGACAATTTTTTTTCCCTGACCATATTTTGAGGTCAAGGAGGGTAGGTCTGGAGACTCCATTTCTGGGTGTGTATGGTTACCATGACAACTAGCATATAATGCCCATTCAGAAGACTGATAGTGGACTATAGGCCTTTGTGAATGTATGTATTCACTATAACTTCTATGTGTTTGTTTCATTTTTGTCTTTTATTGAAAATTACATGTAATAAAACACCTGAAAATATTGTCTTTTAGGATTTAGTTATTTTTCAGTGTTTGCCATCAAAATAGATGTTTTGTTTAGGGAAACAGAAGAGTATTACTTTCTAGTCGTGTGTTATCTTAACCTTTATCACATCTTTAGGTCAAGATTAGTCTCTTCATTCAGACAAGAACAATTGTCTTCTGTTGATAGTGATGATGGCAGTGAAAATAAATCTTTTGTGGAAAAAAAAAGAGTTGCCAGACCTGTTACATGAGAGTTTCCTCCCGAGGGACAATGTGTGCTTTTTATGATGTTCATCATGCAATTGATCATAAAGTAGAATTGTATAGAGATCTTTCCATAAGAATCTTTCCAATTTGTGAGGATTTCATGTTTGTATCAAAATGTATCCCATTTTAAAGCTCATAAACAGTTTTTGTAGCAAAAAGAAAATTGGCATGAAAGTGATTAAATGTAGTCTCAAATTGTCTGCCATGTATGAAAAGATATATGTGAGATCTTGGATATTCCATTCATGATTTCCAAATGAAATTTGGTGTAAATATTTGAAACGAACGCAATGTAATGGTTACATGTGCCCTACTTTAGGATCCCAATATCCTGACTGCTCCTTGCACAACATTGATAGCACTTTGTACACTTGTTGCATAAACAGAACTCTCATTGGTGTGTGCAGGCCTGTGTGACTTTCAATTTAAGTCCCCAACTCCTTGTTGCATAAACAGAACTCTCATTGGTTTTACGTGTGTGCAGGCCTGTGTGATTTTAAGTCCCCAACTCCTGTGGTCTTGGATCAAAAGTATTTTTTGTCTTTCATCTGTTCAATATTCAGCTTGAGGAGAAAAGAACTTCACAGCATCTTAGTTTTGCTTTTATCTTGCAGCTGAGCAGCTAAAAATTAAAAAAAAATCTGGATGAAAAGATTTTGAGGGCCTACCAAAATTGTACATAACCTTTATCAATGACAGTTCAAGGAAATAAAGATATTTGTAGAGTAAATGCAACCCAGAGTCTATTACAAAATGAAGGATTATCTTGTACATTGACCAAATTGTTGTAATAACTGCATTGACCTTTTTGGAGGTTTACTAACAAAACATTTACAAATTTTTTGGTGGTATATTCATTCATTTTGTTATTTATTTCAACATGCTTCAGCCAGTGGATGTTCTTCTGCAAGTCTGCACATAATGTAAAAGTACATCAAAAACATATGCAAATCATATATACATACAAATCTTGATACCTACAAATGCACAGAAAGAGTGAAAAAATATGAAACTACAAGATTTAAACATAGTGAGGATAAAAATCATTGATTGCCTTCAATATGATTTCTCCACACAAATAATTGATAAATGATGAGACAAAATCAATAGGTAATCAGTGACTGATTGATTTGGAAAAGAAATTAACGCAGCCTGAACCATAATTGAATAAATAATCATCAGAAAAAAGTTCAGTAAGTCAGATAGGTGGGCTGCAAGCGAAAACTTGAATCCATCTCATCTCTCTTGCTACCACCACAGTAGCACATGGTGATTACATTGAGGTGATAGAAAGTAATTTGGTTTCAATCACTATAGGTCAAGTACATGCTAAGCCTGACTTCAACCATGTTCACCCAGGTCCATTAATGGACCATAACCTCATAAATTTCATGCTCTTTTGAACCTGTTTGTGTCAGTTTCGTTGCCAAGTTGACATTGAGACATAACACCGTTTTGGTTTAGCAAACCCACAAGTTTTACGATGTGACAAATTGATTTTCAACTTGGCTGGCAGTTTTGATTTTATCCTCTGTTTGATGATGGGTCATTCAAAACGCTGCTGTGCTCATCATTTTTACAGTTTTTTTTTTTCATGTAGAAGTTTCAGTTTAGATGCAATATTACCAATTTTAAAACCAACATGGAGTGATTATGAAGATGAAAAGTGACATTTAGTACTGTATTGTCAAATTTATACATATGTGTACTTCATTTAGTGCCTAATTTATGATTATTTGTAGAAAATGAAATTGCTGGGAATGATACAATAAAATATGCTTTTTAACTAGAAAATGACATCAATATTCCCATGTGGTGATTCTCTGTATGGGTAGGGGAATATAATTGGCAACAGTAAAGTGATGTTTCACTGAGAAATCAAATTGTCTTGAGAGTTGTGAGGGTATTCATTCCTTTCATTCATCATAGAATGGTGTCCTCAATATGCAAAAATGATGTTTTCCGGAAATGAATGGATTTTGCAAAGTTGCAGAAATATTGCTATCAGACTGGTGCAATGTTGCAGCCTCCATTTATTATCTACCAAATATACATGATTGGATGAAGATCAAGGGAAGGCTGCTGAGAGCCAGAGGGTATTAACTTACATCCTTGTACATGCAGTTAGTGTCATTCTTGCTCTCACAAGACACTGTGATCTTTAGTTTGGTCATGATAAGCACTGATGATTATTTTCTTTGCTAGGTCATATCATAATAGCAATATTCACAACTCAGAATGTGAGAAAAAGGCTTTAAAAGTGATAGCAATGTTTTGCTTGATTTTTATTGTATTCATTGATAACTTTTTATACTTTGGACTATTTTTCTGGAGCACTTTTGCATGATATGATTACAGCAAGATTTGTATTTTCCCTTTAACTACTTTCTCTGACTCAGTTCCAAGTGGGAGATCTCTAGCGATAATACAAATAGAAACATGTTATGATGATGGAAGGGATTTCAACCGAGGAGAGAAGAGGAGTTATTCTATCTATCAGAGGATATTTGTTTGGAGGTGTCCGTGGGAAGATGTTTGTCAATTCATAATTTGCTAAAGAGTGATTTTAACTTTTTTGGCAGTGGATGTAACTTTGAATTATTTGTATAGTTATGTATGGACACCATTTGTAAAACACATTAAGAATTAGACAGTCAATCAGGGAATATTTGATGAGAAGAGTTTGAAAATATTTTTCATTTTGTTTGTGAACTTCCTAAAGAGCAATTGATGTTTCGGGACACTTTATGTAGTACTGATTAATTAGTATCCGTTTACATTTTAAAATTGTGATGTTGACGATAATCTTTTCCTGTGTTTAGAGGAAAAATAATTTGAGATATTTGTTTAAAAGTCTGTTATTTTATTTTGCTAAAGAAAAAATTAATAGTTCCTCATATGTTCTTAATATTTTGTTTTGATTGTGTGATTTTTTAGTAATTTCATTTTTCTCTCCTTTCCTATCTACATTCTAGATTCAACCTGCTGCATGACAGTAATTTTAAATGTCAGAGTGATATCCTAGCAGGAAAGTATGCTGTAATGGCACCTACTCTCAACTACCACTCCACCCCATGGAAATGGTCCAAATGTAGCAGAAATCAGCTCACTGAATTCCTTGAGTAAGTTTTTTGAGATATACTTCATGGAAATGAGGATGGATTTTCTTCTCTAACCATGCTTCCAGTACCTCTTCTAGTATTCTTGTTGCTCATTTTTTCTATTATTTGCAATTTTTTTAAACCAATTCTCACACTGTACCTTAATGTACCACTAAGATATCACTGCTTTGGGAGGAGAACGAAGATTGAACAAATCAGAAATTATGTGATATAAATATGCAATATATTTGTGACTGCTGCTACAAGGAAGGAAAGAAAGAATATCTCTGTATATACTGTGACAGAGTGGCGATTGCATTCATAGGACTCACAATTCAGTATTTCATTGGGATATTAATATAGAGCTACCAATGGATTATGCCTTTTGGGCAGATTGATGAGATTTGAACTCTAGTTCACATTTGGGAGATATTTCTTGCCTTAGGTAAGAGACAGCCTCTCCATTGCCCATTCATGCTTAATGAAAGGAAAATCGGATAAAATGACAACTTCTGAAGCATGTGCAGCTCCATTAATAATATCCACTATTGCATGGAAAATGTTTTGGTCTTTATAGCATGTCACAAAAGATGTAATGGGGTTAAAGGTGATTAGGAGGAAGAAATTGTGTTTGCTATTCTTTAAACATTCTCCTTTTCCTTTCTTGAGGTGCAAAGCCAAGAACAACATTTGTTGTGGCAGCTTCTTTTGTGTATTGTCTTTATGGCTGATTAGGTTAATGACTTGATGAAGACTTAAGTTTTCACCTGTTTTTCTTTGAGTCATCTGTTTTGTGGCTAAAGAAAAGGAATTGAATAATAAAAAAAAAAGACACTGAAATGAAGTCTGAGTGACCAAATTGCAGTATGTGTATGTTTAAATTTAATGACTATATCATATAAATGCACTTTGGATAACCTCTGCTGCACTTTGAAATTTCATTCTATAGACCCCCAAAAGGATGGAACAAATTTTCATGAAAAGATTCAGTTGTCACAGGCACTCAGTCATGCGTGGCCCAGTGTGGATATGAATTTAAGGAAATGACGGGGATATGGAATCCATTGTCACCAGCCCCCAGAGGAGGGATTTGAAATGTAATAATTCCTTATTTTATTCATCCTTGATTTCCATTGAGTTTTTGTGTGACTGGGTGACAATTGTGTGTTGATATTGGGTGACGTTGTTGATGGGCTATATCCCTGTGGGCCTCACTCCCAGAGGGACTTGTGATCGGGGGATCAAACAGGAAAATGGTGACACACAGACCAACGATAGATGCTGCAAGCTCCAATTGCTTACAGACACAATTGTGGCTTTGGGATTCACTCGTCGGCTTTTGTCCTATAAATTGATTCTAAGTACCCCCAATTTGATGAGTCTTAAAAAATTTCTCTCTTATTCAAAGTACCTTCATATTTATTTCTGTCACTCTTGCCGAAATATGAGAAATTGATGCTGGATCATATTGCACAATATCTGCCATTATGGAATCAATTTATGTCGTCATGAACACAGAGATCGGGGTTGTAAGCCATCTACAAAGCACTATCTTTATCAATGACCCGAATTTCAACGTGAGGAATGTTTATACGACCATGACTCTTTGCTCTCTAGAATTTATCAAAGACATCCCCGAAATTTTTTCACGAATATTGTTTGACGAGATGTTCACCGACATCTTACAATAGAATTTTTTTAATGCATTGCCTATTCTTAACCGTCATTCATCATATTTATATGATATCTTTTGTTGAACTTAAGGAGAAAGAGCCTAGTTATTTGTATGGTATGATTAAACTCTTGGAACCTGAGATCAGGATCTTGTTCTTTCCTAAAATGACAATTTGTTTGGAACTCTTTACACTGATTGCTGTGTTTTGTCCTCTAACATGTTATCTCAAAAATAATCTTTTCATAGATTGAAGTTAGCAACTTTGAACCTACTATGAAAATGAATGGCATTTAGTAGAGGACCAACAGAGTATTGTTAGATTTGTTACAACTGAGATTTTTTTCCCTTTCTTAATAAAACACACATTTCGAGTAATGGTACAGGGTTTGATAAAATTTATTTAGAAGCCATTAATGAAATATGAGCAAATAAGCAATGAGATCCAGAATGAAGTTTGCAATATGTACCAAATAGAAGTGTGAGATTTCAGTATTTGCACTTGATTCATTTGGATTAAAAATTGATGCATTGATGCATTTTAATATATTTGATTATAATTGAATATAGAGATATTGGATTACATGTGTAGATGTTTGTAATAATGGTAAATAAAAGATTTCTGTAATATTTTCCACCAAAACATGGAGAACATCGGAATTGTTATTTTTCCTGTCTTTGCTTCTTTTATCTGTTGGGAGTCTTCAGTATAAAAAAGTAAAATCAAAACTTGGTGTATGGGTTCTTCTTGGTGGTTAGTCCTTGGTCCATTAAGATAGTTTTGGTCTAATTATCATCAGAGATGTGTAAAAGAAGTCAATTGCTGGGTTGGATATACAACCAGAACATAAAGAACCCGTGTTGTCAAAAAAGATTCATACTCTGTGTGCTCTGCAAGTAGCATTGCAAAACGAGATCCATCATAAATAAGAAAAATCAACTGCAACTTTTATCAAAAGTTTTTAAGAGAGAGAGAGAGAGAAAAAAAATGAGGGGAACTACAAAAGTATGTGGATGTTCTGATTTTTTGAACATCTATGTTAAGCTGTTTGAGGATAGCTCTCGTCTGTTGAAAAGATTTCAAAAATGATTTAGACCTCTGCAAGTTTTACCGCTGGCAATAAACTCATTACCTTTTAAACCGAATAAATTTTGGACCAAGATGTAAGCTATTATATAAGTAGCTTTACGGAATATAGCCTGAAGATATTATGTGTATTGAATTTATTACGGGTCCTCACTCGACCTGATTAAGTTATCAAGGAAGGGTTTAAATAAAATATTTCCATGACAGTTGTGTGTGGGAGACTATTAGGCATACGACTGTTCAGGGATGTGTTTGTGTGTGCTTACATCTGACTTATATTAACTAGGATTGTTTTTAGCGATAGTCATCGATGCATTAGAGCTGATTTCTCCTGAGGACTCTCAAATGGAGAGATAAAGACTTCTCTCTAACCAATCCTGATTAGTTTTGAAGTGTTTTGATGGCTAGTGTCGGCAGACAATGACGAAGGAGTTAGGGTTCCAGAACAACTCGATTTGCTATATAATTTTGTTTCAATCTGGATGGATAAAAAATGATTTAGACAAGTTAACATGGTGTATAGCATATGAGTATTTGACTGAGATTAGAAGTGATAGGTTTACAGTATAGGTGGGCTGGAGCCTGGAGAACATAATCTGAAGATATTTTCAGAGCTAGTATTAGATTTTGCTGAATGATTTAGTTTCAATCGTCTGGGTTATGTGCTCTAAAGTTGAAGCTTTTGATAATGCTCAAGGGAGTAGAAGAGAGTGTGAAGCTCCAGTGAATGTGAAAGGATTCTGTAGTGTCTCATTCAAATAATCAAATTACTTGTTTTGCTTATGAAAATGTTTCAAGAGAGTATTCTCAAACTTGTGCTTAAAATTGTAATGGTAAACTGAATCTCAATTTAGTTATCAATTTTAATTGAACTTTCAACTCCTGATGATATGTTGAGACATGTTGTCATTAAGGAAAGCAGTAGGTGGAGGAAATCCAGGACTTTGAAAAAAAAATGGGGGAGGTGGCACCATTTTGAAAATTTACAGTGAGAGGGTAGGGGCCACAGTTTAGCTGTGTCCCTCTAACATTCTGCCACTAATAGGCCTCTTTGATGTCCTTCACTCTTGAATGTATATTTAACCATTTTCTCATTATCTCCTTTATATACCTACATTCTTTTATCTGTTGTTTAGTTTGGGGTATGGTGAATGCTTATTGGACAAACCTACAGGACCCCACGCCCTACCCGCCAGTCATCCTGGAGAGGTGTACAACATCACGCAGCAATGTGAACTGGTCTTCGGCACAGGTTCAACTTTGTGCACATATATGGTGAGTACAGAAGGTCTGTTCAGAATAAACTGTTTTTCATTCGTACATAATATGGTAAACCACCTCAAAAACTCCTGGGTCAAAATAAATACTGTATTTGTATTTGCATTATAAATTAATGTTGGTTAGGTGTTAAAAAGAAGTAACTATATTCAACAGGGCCTCTCTTGCTAAGCTGATGTCATTAGAGTTTTATGTTCTCTTTCTTTTTTTCTTTCTTTCTAAGATTTCAAACAACCTACTTGTAAGCACAGGTGAAATCTGGGCAGTATAAAGCTTTAGAACCAGAATAGTGCTAAATCATATAAAACTTGTTACATTTAATACTCTTCTGCTTCTGAACAGACATGTCAGCAAGGTCTGTGAAAATGAACAAATAGTGGCATCAATTGATTTGTGCCACATCTGATGATTGAGCAGTTGTTCAAGTGAAAATTTTTCTCCAGGGTTTATTGTGTCAATGATATATTGTCGGATTGTGATTTCATTTGAGATAAGGTGAAGTATTAGGGTTAGGGTTAGTATTTGGTTCAGGGATAAAGTAAGCACTTCATTTTGTGTAGGAACATGCATGATGGAACCAGCTTTATCAGAGCAAACATTGAGGCATTGACACTACTACCCTGATGAACTATTTCATGAACCACCATGCGTGAGGCCTGATGTCCCAGAGATTTATGACATAGTCAATTCCATGGTGATCCCAGTATGCAAAGAAAGACATTTATGTTAGACATAACCCAAACAAATAGACACAGTGAGTGGTAGCTCTAGCGATGGTAGTTAAATGGTTAAAGGAGTCTTTTGGCTTTGGATAACTATTAGTAGGATTTGAATACTGTACAAGGAGAATATGATGTAGTGTTCTTGATGTTAAAAGTTTAACAAATTGATTTAAATTCTTATCTAGTATCAGACATGAAATATTTTTCTATCTCTCAGAATCTACAATATTTAGAAAAAAACCTTTTATCACACTGATTTCCTTTAAAAATAGATTTCTGTTTATTAATTAAGAATAGCCAAACCCAGGTGCATATCTCAGTAGTATCATTTTTTGGGAGTGCCAAGTTGCTTTTTACAGGTGGTTAATTTGATGTTGTGCATTCCATCTTTACCTGATTGGGAGTGGAAGGTGAAATATTTATTTCATTGACTGTTTTGAGGAAAAAAGAAAAAAAAAATGATTCATATTTTCTGGGCATGCTTATGCTTTTATTACATCACAGTGAAAAATGATGAGTATACAAACCTTTAACTTGTGGCTTATTGCAACACTTCATTATTAATGACATTAGAGAATATAAGACATCTTCCTCAGAAGAAATCTCTTCTTTTCTAAAATAAATTTCGAGGTGAATCCGAGGATTTCATGCCACCCTCTCAAAACTTTCCCTTTAAACAGTTGAACTATGCATGTCTGACAGTCTGCTGGTCGTAAAACAAGTGCATTAAAAAGTCATGTGCAGCACCCCAGCAGTGTTTGCCCAATTACCGAATGTCAAAACTATCAATTTGCACCCAAGTGCAA
>CM057151.1:5792228-5820793 GCA_029962745.1 Echinometra lucunter
CTTTTCTACCGCGATGACAAAATTCGTCCGTTTTCACGAAGTGACGGATACGAGGAAAATCGTAATTTTTCAATTTTTAGTTTTTTTGCATTTTTGGACATCTTTCACTAACATCTTGAACTTCACAGAGTTTCAGACCGTAATAACGTCTAATTACGTAACTATGGCAATGACGTCAACAAGAAAATACCTAGTAAAAGGATTTTCTGTTTTCACGAAGTGACGGCTTTCAGCCGTCCCATATGCTTTACGTGTGCGGCTGAGTTCTGTCACTTCGTGAAAACACATAAAAGAGCACGTCTTCGCTTTGAATACGTGATCGCGCAGAATTAGGTCAAATGCGCGCTCATCAAGTCCCATTTGTTTAACACGCATGCGGATGAGATCCGTCACTTCGTGAAAACAAAATCACAGTGGAACCTTGAATTTTTGTTTTCACGAAATGATGGCATTGTTTACACCTCGTTTTCTTTTAAAATATAAAAAGAATAAGCAAATGATTGATAATGAAAATTGTCCAGAATATGCCCTATACGAGGATATAAAATTTATTTACCCTTCATACATTAAAGAGGTTGAGATTGAGGTCTGAAACTTTGAAAGCGATTTACTCAAAACTAACTTTTTTAAAGTTGTGCGCTCATCCGTCACTTCGTGAAAACAGGGACGAATTGTAGATCTACATGTAATCACTCATCCTGTGTACTCGGTCAATGAATTGACCTCGTCCCCCAAATGTGACAAGTCTGTACCGAAACTACATAGCAATAGCATGCTTTTCTATTGGTTACTCGATGACATGCTGTTGACCTACGCATCTGATTAGTGTCAGTTTTCTTCTTAAAATTCACCATTTTCAGTTCATTCATCAGATATGAAGCAGAAAGGGGAAAATTGAGAGCCTCAGGAACATTGCTGTTAAGTAAAATCAAAACTTTTCTTTTCTTTTATAGAAGATCTAAGTCAATGTATTTCGCGTTCGTGTCGGTTTGTTTCGCTATACAAAATGCAGTTTTGACCTGCGGGTGCATGCATATAGCTTGATGTTGTTGTTGATTTTTACGGCGCTGTCATTCAAAAATGAATATTTACGCCATCTCAGTTGCGTTGTTGAAAATAAGCCCTTTTTTGACTTATTGAAATAATTCGTTTTTCTATTAACAGACAAGACAAAGCCTTATATATAAGGAAAGAAAAAAAAAGGGTATTCTTAAAAATATACCAGGCCTAAATTCCCGGGGGGTCACTTCCATTGAAGAGTGGACAGCATCCGCGAGAAAAAAAACGCGGAGAAAGGGTATTTTTTCAGGGGTAGGCGTGGAACGCGCGGAACGCGAATAGAGTGTCAAAAAAGCCAAAAATTGAAAAAAGTCCCCTAAATTACGATAATCTAAAACGCAAAAAGGGTATGTAATTTGCACCGACTGCGGGACCGACTGTAACAAGACCCGTGCCACGGAAAATCCTATAACGCCTGTGTAAAGCATAATGAGACAATGAATTATCGAGATAAAAACGGCTCCAAACTTTCAATGGACCCCACTATCACTCGTTTAGGGTATGGGGTGTGCAAATCTGGGACATCTGCGCAATCCGTGTTTAGGGTGTCCTAGCGGCCTGCCCTAGCTATAGGATAGCTATCGTGATTTTATTCTGATATTACACGATAGCTATAGATTGCTGCCATAGGCCCCTGTGTTGAAAGATGTGACCTTGAAATATTATGCCTCCAAATCACACTTTCTCATGCCCGGTTAACCCTGCAAACTACCTTCCAAGTTCGCCAGTGGACCAGTCGATCAAACTGTGATATCAAAACCTGAAATTTATTTTTCAAACTCAAAATATCGACTTTTGATTGATAAGAGATCCTACCTTCTTGTTGATTTCGCCGCTTGATTAATTTCCATTTCAATAGCGCGACCTCCGACATCTACACCCGCTGGTCTCGGCCACAGGCGCTAGGCGAAGCAGCGTTGCACTCTCGCATGTGTCGGCGAACGTAGAGTGCGTGCGAGAGTGCAACGCTACTTCGCCTAGCGCCTGTGGCCGAGACCAGCGGGTGTAGATGTCGGAGGTCGCGCTATTGAAATGGAAATTAATCAAGCGGCGAAATCAACAAGAAGGTAGGATCCCGTATCAATCAAAAGTCGATATTTTGAGTTTGAAAAATAAATTTCAGGTTTTGATATCACAGTTTGATCGACTGGTCCACTGGCGAACTTGGAAGGTAGTTTGCAGGGTTAACCGGGCATGAGAAAGTGTGATTTGGAGGCATAATATTTCAAGGTCACATCTTTCAACACAGGGGCCTATGGCAGCAATCTATAGCTATCGTGTAATATCAGAATAAAATCACGATAGCTATCCTATAGCTAGGCCTGCCCTTGAATCCTCGTTTAGGGTGCTTTTTGAAGGACGATTCTCGCGGATGCTGTCCACTCTTCAATGGAAGTGACCCCCCGGGCCTAAATTCAGAGGAAAATTTGCAGCGTGCGCAAGTTTTGATACACCTGTCATACGCCTGTAACAGATAACACCTCCTTGCTCATAAAGGCAAAATCTTGCCAGTCCGGCTCAGTATTTTGAGCAGACTTCTCGGTTCAGCAAACCTAGGCAACTCAGAAGCCGTGCGGAGGCGCTCTGTCGGTACGTATAGCGACAGATGCAAGTAATATCACACGAATTATTATTCTTTCTCTTTTTAAAAAAAAATTGATATTCATTTTATAAAACTTTGATAAACCCCAAATGCAATTCAAGGCGGGAAAAGTGCAGTGCAATACATACATGTAGAGTGATAGACTAAGAAATAAAATGGCAGTGTATACAGCCACACGCGTGTGTCTTTACCTTACGGCCACACGCGTGTGGTTGTATCCACAGCATCGACATGAGGATACAGCCACACTCAACTTTCCACTTATACTCTGTGCCGCTACAGCTATCGCTGGTGTGTATGTATGCACTGCACAAGCGATGTGTCTGTGTTGCCAAACCCCCGGGGCCAAACCCCAAAACTTGGATCGTCATGAAGGTGTTATCTCTTGAAATTCACTGAAATACAAACAATATTGTACTATATTGTCACCTGCTTGCTGACCAGGTGAGAATGAAGTGAAAATATTGTTTGTATAATAAGTGAAATCGAGAGATCAAACCTTCGTGACGATCCAAGTTTTGCAAGTTGCAATACATACCATCGCATGAATACACATCGCTTGAGCCGCGCAGTGCAGTGCACACTAGCAAAAGCTATCGCGGCACAGACTTCAAGTGGGAATTCAGACAAGTGTGGCTGTATCCTCATATTGATGCTGTGGATACAACCACACGCGTGTGGCTGTAAGGTAAAGACACACGCGTGAGGCTGTATACACTGCCAAATAAAATACATTTAGACCTAGAGGGTCTACATGGTCTACAGCCTAAGTGGCCAACTCTGGCATGTCTGGCACACTGATAAACAAATTATTGTTAGGCCTCTTTGGCAATAATTACGAGATTATCTCTGTATCAAGGGATTATAGATTGTTAAATATATGTATATACATAGATCTAGATAAGTGTCCTTTATTTAACGTGAGTGAACGGCAACTTACGTTACTAGACACAAAGTGAAGTATTTGGGACTGTTCACTGAAGTCTGCACTGCACCAAATCGAAGACCAAAAGATGCTAAGACATTGAATTCACTGCACTTCTGCCAATCATTCGGTCCTGTGATTTGAGACTTTGGAGAAGAGTAGTAAAGGCTTATAAAATTTCAAAGACCACCCATAATTTTCGGGGACTGATGCATGCTTTTGACCTTCGAGCTGCCATATACGAGCAAGAGTTGATATAGACCTGAAGCGGTCGGTGATGATAAATCACTGACTGCTTGGGTATGAGCATATACTCAAGTGTAAAATGACCAAAAGCAATCACTTACCGAGAGTAGATGCAAGAGTTTCCAAGTTCAGTTCAACGTTGTCACACAGTCTATCCAAAAATCTCTCGATGTCGGGTCGTGCAGTGGCCGTCAGTAGTCAGGCGCCATCTGGTGGTGGAGGCTTGTGGGGGGGTGGGGTTACTGACTACCATACTCCCCCTGTTTTAAGAAATTGGGCCCCACCCAGTAAAAAGGAAAAATGGTAGGAAAAAAAAACTTTTTTTTTTTTTTTTTTTCCTTCGCCCCTCCCGTGGTTTCGAAAACTTCCCCTAGAAATAACAGTATATACATGGGACACATACCCAAAACCAAAACATCCGCTGCTGATTTTGGAACAGCAGTCAACGAATATATATATACAAGAGTATAAAACTAATCATATAACAAGGCGTTTGCGATGTTGTGTCTCGCCCACTTGTGAAAATAACTAGAAATATCGCGATCTGTGATGGCACACAACAGAACTGTATCGAAAGCTCATTGTGAAATAACTGGGATGGAATAACATTTGATAAAATATGAGAAGGGTTTTTTATGAAATGGTACTGCATTTTCACGTGCATGTACTTTCCCTGCTTCTACTCTCATCCCTCTGCTATGAGTAACATTGTATGATTGATATTTTACATCTGTGTACAAGTTCAGAAGCGTCACCTATGATTATCAGTGGAGCAATCAGATTCAACACTGGACAAGAAATGACAGAGGAAAAGCAAATTCAAGAATTTGAAAACATCTGTAACATATGACCTCCAATGACCTTTCACCTTATCATGTGAAGTCCAACAGAATGATAACATGCACTTCCCCTTAGTGATCTGCAACCCAAGTTTGACTGAAAAGTGTGACACGGTTGCAAAGTTTTGTGTCATAAGAGAGTCTTGCACGTAAACTTTAACCGTTCAACGTTTGACCTGTAATGACCTTTGACCTGACCATGTGACCTCTGACTGGACCATAACATGCAGGTCCCCTTAGTGCATCTACAACCCAAGTTTGATAGATAAGTGTCACACGGTTGCAGAGTTTTGTGTCATAAGAGAGTCTTGCACGTAAACTTTAATGTTTGACCTGAAATGACCTTTGACCTTACCATGTGACCTATGACTGGACCATAACATGCAGGTCCCCTTAGTGCATCGACAACCCAAGTTTGATAGATAAGTGTCACACGGTTGCAGAGTTTTGAGTCATAAGAGAGTCTTGCACGTAAACTTCAACGTTTGACCTGAAATGACCTTTGACCTTACCATGTGACCTCTGACTGGACCATAACATGCAGGTCCCCTCAGTGCATCTACAACCCAAGTTTGGTTGAAAAGTGAGTCACGGTTGCAAAGTTATGTGTGATAAGAGAGTCTTGCACGTCAACTTTAACATTTGACCTGAAATGACCTTTGACCTTACCATGTGACCTCTGACTGGACAATAAGATGCAGGTCCCCTTAGTGCATCTACAACCCAAGTTTGATTGAACAGTGTCACACAGTTGCAGAGTTTTGTGTCATAAGAGAGTCTTGCACGTAAATTTTAACGTTTGACCTAAAATGACCTTTGACCTTACCATGTGACCTCTGACTAGAGCATAACATGCAGGTCCGCTAAGGGCATCTACAACCCAAGTTTGGTTGAAAAGTGAGTCACGGTTGCAGAGTTTTGTGTCATAAGAGAGTCTTGCACGTAAACTTTAACGTTTGACCTGAAATGACCTTTGACCTTACCATGTGACCTCTGACTAGAGCATAACATGCAGGTCCGCTAAGGGCATCTACAACCCAAGTTTGGTTGAAAAGTGAGTCACGGTTGCAGAGTTTTGTGTCATAAGAGAGTCTTGCACGTAAACTTTAACGTTTGACCTGAAATGACCTTTGACCTTACCATGTGACCTCTGACTAGAGCATAACATGCAGGTCCGCTTAGGGCATCTACAACCCAAGTTTGGTTGAAAAGTGAGTCACGGTTGCAGAGTTTTGTGTCATAAGAGAGTCTTGCACGTAAACTTTAACGTTTGACCTGAAATGACCTTTGACCTTACCATGTGACCTCTGACTGGACCATAACATGCAGGTCCCCTTAGTGCATCTACAACCCAAGTTTGGTTGAAAAGTGAGTCACGGTTGCCAAGTTATCTTTCATAACGTTTGTGACGGACGGACGGACGGACGGACGACGGACGGACGACGGACGGACGACGGACGGACGACGGACGGACGACGGACGGACGACGGACGGACGACGGACGGACGACATTTGGATCCCTTAGTCTCGCCTTCACCTCCGGTGGGCGAGACAAAAATAGATAAAACTCTTATAAACACATATACAAAAATGGAATGTGGCAGGAACTGGCCAAAAAATAACCTAATGGTTGCCGAGGGGAACCCACCCGAAATACTCCGCGCTCCCATAGCGGGGAACTGTCCACTTGTCCTTCCCGGACTAAGGCGCCATCTTACCAGCTCGGGAGGTACATTTCCCGAGCCTTTCGGCAAGTCTCCGGGCAACCGAATTCCCGCCTAGGTAACTCCGGCGCAGGCAAGGAGGCGTCAGCGCCGCCATTAACCGGAGCGGGCCATTTTGGAAAAATCCCCTCGGAATTAATATATACAAAACCCATACCCCATGGCAAATACCCCATAACCCCCCGGGAAGCCTAACAAATACAAAAACTTAAATATCTGCTAAATAGCAGAAGAAGGGATGGAATCCCAGAAGGTTCCCACCCACAGACAAAAATGAGGAAAATATGGATTCCCTCAGGTTAGCGGAAATGACTCCCCGCCGAATCCCACATCCTGGTTAAGCCCCATAGAGCGTTAGGGCATTTGCCCTGACCTGCTCCATGAGAACCTGGAACCGAACTTGTCGCGCTTTGGCAACAAGTTGCCCCACTTCCCCGATGTAGGCAGGGGTCATATGGGTCACACCCCCACCGACGGGAAGATGAGGAGAGTCCGTCTCCAACAACAGCCGGCCCGGAGGAACCGTCCGCAAGGCGGACAGTTGGCCCCCAGTGAAAGACTTCACTAGGGCACTGAAGCCGAAATAAACGTTGGGGAATGCTTTCCCCCACGCCTCGACCTCGAGAGGACCCAGAGTACACGAGTGGATATGTATCCTCTGGTGCCTGTTGACCCTCCCGATAGTCGCTTCCCTGCAGACGCGGGAAGGCTTGTCGGAGTTTGGAGCCTCCTTCTCCCCGCGAATATGTAGCACCAAGACCTTGCCAGTCCCACCAACCTTCTCAAGGATAGCCTTGTAGAGGGTCAGTTGGGACGGCCAGGCCGTTGGGGGAACGGAATAGTCCAATCCCACCTCCCCAAGAGCGCTGGTCCTGGCGTCACAGGCGAGCTTGCCCAGGACGTCCAGAGCCGGATCATCGAAGGTAGGAGCATATTTGGGATGCACTCCCACCGACACTTTCCACTTCCGGTCCTCCGGAAACCTGATTTTCCGGTGTTCCTTGGGGTCGCAGTAATTTGCCACGCCCCCGCAGAGTTTGACTGGGACCCGCGGTTCCCTGCCGGATAGGGCCTCGACGCACTTAAGCCCCGTCTTCCCTATCTTGGCCTCTAGCCGATCCAGGTGGAAATGGCTATCGAAGGCTAAGGGGACGAAAGGCTTAGCGGCAGTCTGGGCATATGAGACACCCTGACTCCTGGGGCGCGAAGCCATAGCCGAAGCTGAAACCCTCGCAGTCGCAGGAGGCGGAACCGCCCCCGCGGCAGGCGCAACTCCAGCGGAAACGGTGTTCCCGCCCCCACCGTCAGACGATGGTGCAACGCCCGCGCGGGCTGCTGGAACAGGAGGTTGATCACCCCCTGCCTGGGAAGGTTCCCCTTCCGTTGACGCTGCTACGGCCCGCCTGGGATGAGCGGACCCCCCGAGGTAGTGAAGCCTCTCCCGCTGCTTCGTGTCCAACTGGGGCACGAGCCAGGCCAGCACCCTCCAATGCAGTAGCGCCACGAAGGAGCTCATGGGGCGGACGGTGAGCTGAGGGGGAATGGGGGATCCCAGACGCTCAAGGAGGTGAAGCATGTCCTCCTCCATGGCATCCGGAATGGACCAATCCCAATCCCCGGGAGCTTTTGCGTCCACTAGCCTCATTAGCTTGTCGATGTCATAGGTCCCGGTGAACGTATGTGCCAAATACCGAAGGCAACCTTTGATCTGGAGGACTGGGAAATCCTCCGGAGCTTCCTTACCTTGGCAAAGGCGCAACGCCGGCGGCATGTGCCTATAGACATGTTGCCTCAGCTTCCCCGAGGGCCTTGCTTGGCAAAGGGGACAGATTCCCCTTGCCTTGCGTTTACGGGCAGATCCAGCTGAGGACCCGTCCAACGGTCGCTTACTCGGGCTGAGCGGGACTTCAACCCGAGCGGGCCCCGTTACACCCCGGTGAGGCTGAGGTTTAGCCACGTTCACCCCCCGCCGGAAAGGTTTCTTCCAAAGAGGGGTGACCCATTCTTGCGAAGGTTCCTCTCTCGCTTGGGAGCCTGAAGCTCCCAAGTCTTCAGGGAATGTCTCCTGGATGCCCGAAGGCGGGGAGCCAGGACCAGGGGAAGAGTTCCCCGTTTCCATGGCCTCCACTGCCTCCGTGGAGATATCCAGGTGAACCCTTGAGGGAGGATCCTCAGCTGGTTCAGGGCACGTAGCACCCTGATCCGTTGTTTGGGTCCCAACCGCTGTTCCTGGGGCTTGTACCCCCTGGAACCCTGGCTGGGTTGGAGATTCCGTCGAGGCTCTTCCAGAGAAGGGTGCAAAGTGAACCAGACCTGGATGAAAGCGTTGGCTTTGCACCATTCCCGGCTCCCACCAAGGAGTATTGGGATCGAAGTACTGTAGAACCTCGGCCCCCTCCTCGGCACCCCTCTCGGATTCCAACAACGGAAACCTGTCGAGATAATCCTCAGGGGGCAAACGTCCCCTGAGGTACTCGTGCAGACATGCCACCCAGCCCGCATCCCCGGCCTCCATGGCCCGCGTATACACCCCATCCAAGTGTGCCAGGACAATGTCCCAGGGCAGCTCGGACGGGGCCATGCGGACCACGAAACCAGGGTACGGGAGAAGCGAGCCCCCTACCAACCATTCCAATAACCCCCTAGCCCAGGTTTCTACCGTCACGGGAGACCCCCTGCTGGGTTTTCCCCCCGTCCCCTCGGGAGACGCCATATGGGCTCCTCCCAACCCCGTTACCTCCGGAGGAGCCAGATCCGCCCCTCCCAACCCCGTTACCTCCGGAGGAGCCAGATCAGCCCCTCCCCCCTCCGCCACCACAGAACCGGTCACCGCTCCATGGTCCGCCGCTCCGGCGTCCTTCTCTCCGGAGCTCTCCAAATCACTGTCCGGGGGCAGTGGTAAATTCTCCGCCCCCGCCATCTGCAGAAAAGAGAAAAAGAACAGGAAAACATAATTAGTGCCTAATAACATAAAGGAGACCCAATTAATAAAAATTCCATTCTTTATCTCTTCCTACCCACACAGAGGGGACAGTAACACTTATCTATGCGGGTACCTTCCCGTCAAAATTCCCAAATCAAATTAGTCTTGTGCGAACACCCCCGAGAACTGCATTAATAAATCTCGGAGTTTATCCCGCTCCCCATCTGATGGAGGAGTTGCCGACTGTTCGTACTGTCCCTCCAGGTGGGGAGGCAACTCTCCTCTCCCCCCTGTTTTGATTTGGGAAACCGCCCCGTCACCCAATATGGATTCCCCTAAGACATCTGGACAAGCGATTTCCTGATGCCTATATGTGGGGTGGATAGCATAGACTCCTAACCCCTTCCCGGCACGGTGAACCGAGCTGGGAACCATAACTGGGAGATCCACCCGAGGTTCGAAGGCAAATTCCCCTAAACGCTGGTCGAGGACACCAGTTATCCTCTTGACCGCGTTAGGAGGAACCACCACGCGCTTGCGTACATGAACTCGGGCGATTCGGCGCCCAGGATCATTCTCAAACCAAAGCGGAATCGTCTCCTCTCCAAGCAGCATATGAGGCTCTTGGAGATGGATGGCCACCTTGTGCTTGCTCAGGAAATCTAATCCAAGGAGCATGCGGTCTGCTATAGGCGCCACATATACCTCCTCGGAAAACTTCTGACTTCCTAACTCCACAGGGAGGGGGCCGACTACGGTCCCCTCCATCCTCATATCCCTGCCAGCCGCGTGTAGAATGACATTTCGCAGCTTGGCTGGTCTTGGGTCCAGTGATTCAAACAGCTTATCCGAGATAAGGGACACCTCAGCTGCTGTATCTATCACTGCACTAACGGGCTGACCCCCGACCACGGCAGAGACATTGAGGGTGGAGCCGGACTCCAGCCTACACACCACCACCTCTTCAGCTCCTTCGGAACCCGAGGAGGGGTCTGGAATAAGTTCCGGACCCTCTCCTATCCGGTCGGGAGACCGGATATCCGAGAAACCGAGGGGAACGTCAGGGGTAGTGATCCCCTCCTCTGGGCCCTCAACAAAGGAAACTTGCACCTTTCCTTTGTTCTCTTTAGCATTGGGGCATTGTTTCCGGAAGTGCCCATACCCCCCACAGGCATAGCACCGATCACCCCCCGGAGACTTGGCTCGTTCCCGGGAAGCCTCGGGCTTGGACTGTAGTGACTCCAGGACCCTTTTAAGGTCCCGCTCCAGGCGGTCTAGGCGCTCCCCAGTCTTGCGCTCCGACTCAACTAGTCGGCGCTCTGTCTCGGCGGCTCGGCGCTCCGAAGCGGCAAAGCGGCGCTCCAGAGCGGCGGATAGCCCCTCTTCAGAAGACCGGCCTGAAGATGAGGGAGGGAGGTCGACCTTACGGACTTCCCCTTCCTCCACGGCCGTCATAGCAACGGACTTTACTGGACGGACACGACCATACATAGCCCGATGCACATGTTGGTGCCACTCTATCAGTCGTAGGGCCTCCCTAACATTGGCGGGATGCTGAGTGAGTGCGTGACACCCTGCCTCCCTGTTAGAGCACCCTTGGCACAGGCGTAGAACCGCCTGCTGCTGTGGGTAAGGCCCCTCGACCCCCGGGAATGCTCGGAGGGCTAACCCAAGCACCCGGTCTGCCCATTCGGGCAGGGACTCATCCTGCCCCTGCTTGGCCGATGCAAACTCGAGTTGGGCGGATTCTGGCAATCCACCCTCCCCGAAACGTTGCTCCAGCCTTTCCATAAGGTCGAGGTAACCCAGGCCCGGCTCTTGCTCGAGAACCAGACTCAGGTAATCCCCGGCCTTCCCTGTCAGACCCCAATGTAACTGGTCGACCCTCTCAGGCCAAGTCCACCTCTGTTGATCTGCATAGACAGTGAACTTGTGATAAAAAGTCCTCCAGTTCCCATGCCCGTCAAAGGCGATAGACTTGGGGAGTGGCTGGTAAATTGCCCGGCCGCCCCCTTGCCTCACCCCCGGCACGGGAATTGAAATAGGAAGGGGCCCCGATTGACTCCCCTGATAACTAGGGAAAGAACTACCCCACCCCTGGACCTCCAGGCTATCCCTCTGACCCGATTGAGGTTGGAATTCAAGGCGGATATCCCTAGAGCTAAAGTCCTGGGATGGTGGAGCCTGTAGGCCCCGCCCTAAACCGACCCCTCCCCTATTAGCGCCTACTGAACCCCCATTCTGAGGAAACCCCCGGGTGGAGGGGCCATAGCGTCCCGACCGGTCGGCGGGGACGCCCCCCATCCGAGAGAGCCCCCCGGATTCATGTGCCTCTCTAGGGGCCTCATCTACCCTTCCCACTGGCTGATTTCCCATGGACCTACTGCCCCTTGGGGTTACCTTATGGGAATTAAATGAGTGCTTCCTTCCCGGTGCATAGGAAGGAACTGGTGTCTCCCCCTGGGACCTACATGGTGTGTTCCCTTGGTTTGATAATGGGGGCGGGTAGACATCATAAGGGTACATGTACGTATCCTCAGACACCCACCCCTCCCCCGGCGGAGCTGATGCCCCACAGGGGGTACTTGTGGCCGGAGCCTGATGCCCCAACGGAGTGGAGAGGGGGCCTTGACTGCCCCCACCCCGAACCTGGGAACCCTCGGTGTCCCTGGGTGCAAAATCGAACTTCTCGAGTAGTCCCCTAGGCTCTGCCAGCCCTGGAGACGCCTCGAAAAGTTCGGGGGTTACATTTCCGTGCTCAGATCGGAGACCCAAGATTACTCCGGCCTGAGCTGGAGCTAGCCCTGGCACATCATTGAGCTCGTCAAAAGAGCACAGATTGATAGGGATCTTATCTTCACCCTCGGTCATGACAACCTGACCCGGCAAAAACCTGGTTAGAATTGACTCTTACCGGTGACTAAAATTTCCCGACAGGAGTTATCCAGCCGAAAAAATATACAATAAGCAATTATATAGCACTTGAAGTTGCCTACTAACCCAACTGAAATTTATCGATAATTAATACCAATATTCAATCCTGGTATAAGACATCCACTAGCACTTGGATCAACTCCTGCAGTGTAATAACGTCAGCCTTATAGGCCTCTATCATCAAAAGCAGAAGATTAATTTTGCCCTGCACTTCAATAACAAATTCGTCACCCTCACCAGCCATACATACAAATCACACCTTCACAGATAATCACCCCACACACCCTCACAAAAATATATTTTTTCTTTCTTTTCTTTTTTTTTTTTTTTTTTGGAACGGACTCCCGCACTACAAGGAGTGGGTGGGTCCACACGCGACACACACAACAACCAGACACTCACACGTACACACAAGGGCCTATGCACAACCTAGCGGTGTGCGAAGATTCCCGGCAAGGAAACCTATACTAGTGTATATGTCTAACGTACATGTACTGTCCAAACTCCAGGTGCAACAAACTTACCCTAAAATTCGGACAAAAATTGAGTTAAAAACACTAGCGAAAACACAAGCAGACACTCAGAATATAATAAAAGCTAAGAATATATAAGAACTTACCCTACGGCAAAAATGTTCAGACAGCTAAGCCAAAACAAAAAGATACTGCAGGTCCTTGTCGAATGTGACGAACGCACCGTTCAGAAATTGTTCAATGAACGACACGAAATAAAAATGGCGTCGAGAAGTGGCGGAGAACCTAAAGAGTATCCCTCCGCCCATTCACCAGTGCAGTATACGATACTCACCGCGCGCTCTGCCCAGGCCTCACCACGGGCTGACAAAAGAACCCGCACGCCCCGGCAAAATAGTGCGCAGCTAAAGGACCGCCAAACACACAAACAATTTATACAAACAATCAAAATCACACGTAAAACAGCCAATAACCTAAAAATAAAACCAAATAAAACACCTCACAATCCAAACACAGATTAAACACACGCTGCAAACACCCAACGTAGCACACACGTGTACTACCTTCCCCTCGTGGAAAATGTCCGCCGCGAGGACGGAACTACCTCCGAGGAGAACGAAAGACACGTACGAAACAAAAACCAAAACACAAATTGTTCCAAATCCAGCAACCACAGTAGCCTGACTCGGAACACGCACACGAAATACAAGAAAAGAGAAATATACAAAGCACTAACTAGGCTATCAAGCGGAATATGCTATGATTAACTCAGTTTGATCAAAAAGTCACTGCGGGCCTTTTCCCCCCACGCACTGGGAAGCACATCCAATGCGCAGACAGGGGGCTTATCCCGCAGTGAACAAAAAATCAAACCTAAAATTAAATTTGGATTCTCCGCAAATGCAGCGAACTAAGCTTCTAATCGCAGCGCCAGTGAAGCGGTCGGTGATGATAAATCACTGACTGCTTGGGTATGAGCATATACTCAAGTGTAAAATGACCAAAAGCAATCACTTACCGAGAGTAGATGCAAGAGTTTCCAAGTTCAGTTCAACGTTGTCACACAGTCTATCCAAAAATCTCTCGATGTCGGGTCGTGCAGTGGCCGTCAGTAGTCAGGCGCCATCTGGTGGTGGAGGCTTGTGGGGGGGTGGGGTTACTGACTACCATAGACCTCTAGGCTAACACGCACAGAAATCATTTTACGGCTCCTAGATCCTTGAATCTGGCGACCAAGTGAGTGCGACTCAGGGGAGACATTCCACAACCGATATATCCATACTCGCCAACCGAGTATCGATATATCGGACTTCTACTTAGTATTTTTTTTGGCATGCTGGCAGTACTCGCCGCATACATGTACCTAACCCTAACCTAAACCCTAACCCAACCCTAACCCAACCCTAACCCTAACCCTAACTCTAACCCTAACCCTAACCCTAAACCCTACCCTAACCCTAATCCTAATCCTAAACCCTAATTCTAACTCTAAAACCTAGTAAGTAAAGTAACAGTTAGTCTACCCTAACCGTTAGTTACGAACGGTTAACTCTTCACGATATTGCCATTTTTTTTCAAAGTTTCACCTTATTTTCCATTTAATGAATTTTTCATTACCCAAAACATAGCCTTAACCATCACCCTAACCCTAACCCTAAAGTAGGCTAAACCTAAAAAAAAAAAAAAAAAAAAAAAATGGCTTGAACCGGGGGTCCTGAGATTATGAGCCACAAGCTTTACCAAAAGACTACACGGTGTTACTTGACTATGTGTGGAACTTACACAATATATCTTTTACTAAATAAACCGTAGTGTGGAATGTCTCCCCTGTGCAAACTCGGCGACCACAAGTCCAGCGACCAATTAGGGTGTGGACAAAAGGTCCGAAAGAAAAAGGAAATTAGTTTTCACGATTAAAAATTAGTTGAAAATATTTATTTACTGCTTTAAAAAAGTATAAGAGAACTCAAATGGCTGATATGAATGATCTAATTTCTTATTTAGGGTTATATTCTATTTAATAGCTATTGTGAAACATAAAATTGAACTTTATGACAATTGAAGAGCGTCTGCACTGAAGTTTTGCGCGGTTCAAAATAACATCCCGCATGAAAAGTTGAATAAAAGTTCGCAAGACATTTCATATTCTTAGCTGATTATACCATGAAAAAGAGGAGGTTTTCATCTTTATCCTGATATAGGTCACTATACTTAGCAAGTTGTGTGGACCTTACTGTTTCAACTTTCGTACGCCGCATTTACCCTAACTATATGCCATCCGCTCTGACAATAGCGCCCGCACTGAAGCTTCGCGTAGTTCAAAATGACATCCCGCATGAAAAGATGAATAAAAGTTCGCAAGACATTTCATATTCTTAGCTGATTACAGCATGAAAAAGAGGAGATTTTCAGCTCTATACTGATATAGCTCACTATGCTTAGCAAGTTGTGTGGACCTAACTGTTTCAACTTTCGTTCGCCACATACACCCGAAATATATTCATTCCACTCTGAAAATGCAGGCCGCACTGAAACTTCGCGCAGTTCAAAATGACAGCTCGCATGAAAAGTTGAATAAAAGTTTACAAGACATTTCATATTCTTAGCTGATTATACCATGAAATAGAGGAGATTTTCAGCTTTATCCTGATATAGGTCACTATGCTTAGCAAGTTGTGTGGACCTTACTCTTTCAACTTTCGTACGCCCCATTTACCCTAAATATATTCATTCCGCTCTGACACTGGAAGCCCGTAATGAATCTTCGCACAGTTCAAAATGACATGCCGCATGAAAAGTTGAATAAAAGTTCGCAAGACATTTCATATTCTTAGCTGATTATACCATGAAATAGAGGAGATTTTCAGCTTTATCCTGATATAGGTCACTATACTTAGCAAGTTGTGTGGACCTTACTCTTTCAACTTTCGTACGCCCCATTTACCCTACATATATTCATTCCACTCTCACGATAGCGCCCGCACTGAAACTTCGCGTAGTTCAAAATGATATGCCGCATGAAAAGATGAATAAAAGTTTGCAAGACATTTCATATTCTTAGCTGATTATACCATGAAATAGAGTAGATTTTCAGCTTTATCCTGATATAGGTCACTATACTTAGTAAGTTGTGTGGACCTTACTGTTTCAACTTTCGTACGCCCCATTTACCTTAAATATATTCATTCCGCTCTGACACTGGAAGCCCGTAATGAAGCTTCGCACAGATCAAAATGACATGCCGCATGAAAAGTTGAATAAAAGTTCGCAAGACATTTCATATTCTTAGCTGATTATACCATGAAATAGAGGAGATTTTCAGCTTTATCCTGATATAGGTCACTATACTTAGCAAGTTGTGTGGACCTTACTCTTTCAACTTTCGTACGCCCCATTTACCTTAAATATATTCATTCCGCTCTGACACTGGAAGCCCGTAATGAAGCTTCGCACAGATCAAAATGACATGCCGCATGAAAAGTTGAATAAAAGTTCGCAAGACATTTCATATTCTTAGCTGATTATACCATGAAATAGAGGAGATTTTCAGCTTTATCCTGATATAGGTCACTATACTTAGCAAGTTGTGTGGACCTTACTCTTTCAACTTTCGTACGCCCCATTTACCCGAAATATATTCATTCCACTCTCACGATAGCGCCCGCACTGAATCTTCGCGTAGTTCAAAATGATATGCCGCATGAAAAGATGAATAAAAGTTTGCAAGACATTTCATATTCTTAGCTGATTATACCATGAAATAGAGTAGATTTTCAGCTTTATCCTGATATAGGACGCGCTGCCTGGCCCTATTAGCAGGCCCCGTAATCTCCGCCATTTTGTCGGGGACATTTGAACACGATTTGAACGCTTCCCGAAGCCCCCATGAATAATTCATTTTGTAAGATGCTCCCAGAGGCCGCATATGATTTCCACGCAAAAGAAACTCAAACACAGTACAGCGCTGAGCATGCGCATTAGGTAGAGGTCAACTTGCATTATCTATTCATATATGTTAATGTATTCATGTATAAATTTATTCCGACGCAGCAGAATCGGCGAATCAGAGTCCTTCAATTATCTAATTATAATGCAACTAATATGCCAAATATTAATGAAGAAGCAGTGTGACGTTCGCGTTGTTGATGGTTTCATCATAGCGTTTCATTCCTGCCCCCCCCCTGAAGGATTTCAGCGGGAAAATCCACCAAACCACCGGGAAAAAATGAAAGGGAGGGAAAGGAAGAAAAAGGAAGGGAGAAAGGGAAAGGAAGAAGAAGAAAGGAAAAGAAAGAAGAAGAAAGGAAAAGAAAGAAGGAGAAAGGGAAAGAAAGAAGGAGAAAGGGAAAGGAAGAAGGAGAACGGGAAAGAAAAAGGAAAAAGGGGAGAAAGAAGAAGAGAGAGAGAGGGAAAAGAGGCAAAGGGGAAAAAGAAAAAAGCAAGGGAAACAAAAGAAATGAGGGAAAATTTAGTACCGCACCCCGGAGTTTCCGGGTGCTCCACTCCCTGGACCCCCGCAGTGGCTTCCATGTAGACCCCCTATCAGGGGCCCTAAGCCAGAACCCTGGGCCCCACCCGCTAAGGGCTTCGCAACAAGCAACTCGCGGTGCAAGCTCACCTCCGCATATTCTATTTCTAGACTTAGATACCGGGAAATTTTCGGCTCTGCCCCCCCCCCCCCCCCGATAACAGGCAGAGAATGTAAGAGACCGGGAACAGTCAACGAACAATTCAAAGAAATGTCAGAGCTTCCGCGCTTCGCGCGGGAAGGGAAAATCACCATCCCTGCACCCTCCCCCTAGCATGCCTAGGGAGCGCGCTTTGCACTATCGTCCTCCTAAATGAAATCCTAGCTACACCACTGATTCTAGACTTAATTACCGGGAATTTTTGGCTATGCGTATGCCCCCTCCCCCCCCCCCCCGATAACAGGCAGAAAGCGTAAGAAGAGCGGGAACTGACAGCGAAAAAACGTCGGAGCTTCCTGCACCCTCCCCCTAGGGAGCACTACCATCTCCCTAAAATAAAATCCTAGTTACGCCGCAGAAGATAGACTTAATTACCGACAACTAACAATTCAAAGAAACGTCAGAGCTTCCGCGCTTCGCGCGGGAGGGGGAAACTCCCCCTCCCTGCACCCTCCCCTCTAGGGAGCACTACATTGGTGTAAATTCTGGGGGGGGGGGGTGGGGGATATATCACCCCCACTTGGGGGAGAGGGGGATGGTTGTGTACAAATTTCCCCCCATGCAAACACACTTTTAAGGAAGAAAATATATTTTAATTAATAAGTTAGTAAAAATTCTGAATATCTATCATAAACAACCATCATATCTTAGAATTTCTATTTGAAAATGCTACCGAAAACAAAAAAGTGGTTATTTTTGGCTCGCTCGCTTCGCTCGCTCGTCAAAATCTTAGGATTTCCATCCGAAAATGCGATTAAAATCGAGAAAACTGGTTATTTTTGGCTCGCTCGCTTCGCTCTATCATCATATTTTAGAATTCTTATTTGAAAATGCGATTCAAAACCAGAAAAGTGGTTATTTCTGCTCGCTCGCTTCGCTCGCTCGCAAAATAGATATCAAAATGTGTGTGAGAGGGAAAAAAATCATTAAAAAGTTTTTCATCCCCCACTCCTAGAATTGAATTTACGCCGGTGGAGCACTACCGTCCTCCTAAAATGCAGTCGTAGCTACGCCACAGATTCTAGACATAAACTAGTTACCGGGAAATTTTGGGCTCTGCCCCCCCTGATAACAGGTACCTGTTACGCCCCTGTTTCCCTGGACTTAAAAAGAGAGAGAAGATGTGTGTGTGGTGAGCTAGAGGGAGATTGAGAAAGAAGAAAAATTAGAGAACGAAAGACAGGAAGAAATATACTAGCTAGGAAGAAACGATATCGTGGAGGAAAAATGATCTCTCAGTCATTCCTGGCTTAAATCATTTGACTTATTTGTCCATTTGACAGACTCTTCGGAATTTTTGATGGTGTGAAAATAAAGTGAAAAGGGAGAATTAGGACAGCAACATTATATTTAAGTATCAGTAATCAAAAGGTAGTAAACTGGATCAGATGCTGCACAATTCAGCAAACGTATGGTACTGACGTAGCAGGAATCAGCGGGGGGGGGGGGGCAAGGCGAGGACGGGAGAGTAGGGGGATTTTTTTTTAAATTCGTGCATGAAAATGGCATTTTCTGCACACTAAAGTTTAGTATTAGGTGGTAACTTACATGAGATGAGGCACATTGCTAATTTCATTTATTTATTTTTGCTCGCCGATCAAGGGGGGGGGGGGGGGAGGCGACGGCCCCCTAATGCCTCCCTTAGCTATGCCTGATTAAATGTAATATCATGTGAGATCAGATCAGTTTACAACCAGAGCTCTCAACCAAGATGATACCTTCTTCTGCATCATTAATATTATTCTGCTTTCTAAAGAAAAAAAAAACATTACAATGTTAGAGCCCCCCCCCCCAGTCATTAGTCGTTTTACCGGCTGATCAGTAGGAGTTGTTGTGCGTAATGATCTGTCTTTACTCTGAAATCCTTACAAAGCGGGTAAAAGAATGAAGCCCTCCCCCCAACAAAAAAAAGAAAGAAAAAGAAAACAAATATGTACAAGGTATAATTGGCAAATGTTTTCCCCGGTGGCTGCTTCTTCACTCTCTCTCTCTCTCCTATTCTCCTCTCTCTCCCCCCCCCCCCTCTCTCTCTCTCCCTCTCTTTCCCTCCCTCCCTCCCTCCTTCTCTCCTTTCCTCTTTCCCAAAAGTCACATCTTTATCTCGTGCATTTCTTTTTATATCAAAATTTTTATTACCATCTCCATGATCTCACGTCATCTCTTTTGTTATATCTTCTTTTGAGATTTATATTTATCTGTCACTCTCTATTCTGTTTCACAACAATTTCTAAACTATTTAATCCTTTACTTACAGAAAACAACAAAATAAGTGGATTACTACTGGCTTAAAGAAGATTAAGTTAAGTTTATTAACATCATTATGTCAATGATGAATTTATCATGTTTACATGTTAACTGATCAAGTCTGCAATCTATTACAGATCTATGCCCAGGTAGGCCTAACTACATCAGCTTTTTGGTAATGTTATAACTAATTCTCACAAACTTATGTTTACTTTTGCCTTCATGTTTATATGTCATTCTTGCATAAAAAAAATACAATTTATGACTAATTCATTAACATGAAAGTATTACAGTTTCTAATCTTATACTTTTAGAAGTATCCCAAATTTCCACAACACTGTCAGAATTGGAAGAGAAACTAGCCAATTTCAATTTCAAATCGCAAATATTTGTGTAAAACTGTTATGTTACAAGGGGAAAAAATACACGGGGGTCGGGGCGAATTCGCCCCGAAATGCCAAAAAGAGCCGTGGAAAACTAAAAAAGAGTCCCTGAAATTCTCATAAGGTCCAATGTAAACTGTAATACAATGTAGAAAAATTCGGGTGGGTGGGCTCAAAAAGTAGCCCTGGAAAAAAAAAAATGATTTTTTCCCTGAATGTTACTAAATTTACAATACTCCAAGAATAAGTGAAAATGAATGGTTGTACTCTTAAAGCGTCAGGAAGAAGCGTTTACAAAGCAAATGAAATAAAGAAAATTTGTGTTGAATATGTCCAATTCGATCCTAAACGGAATGTACTGGGATCTAAAACTTTATTTAGGATTGTTTTTCTGTGGCTTACAGCAAGATTGAGTGCCACTTGCAAAAGTGGGCTATTATAATGCATGAAATTTTTTTGCAAATATATTTTTTTAAACTGATGCACAGATATCCTGTTTGTACTCTAGGGAATTTAAAAGATTATGACCTATGCTACATCATACATTTCTTGATAAAATCAGGGTTTACTCAACACATTTATCCACTATTCTGAACCATTGATGGATGGAACAATGATCATCTAAGAATTCACAGCTGCAAAGAATGTTTTGCATATTGGGTGTGAAAACAAGAACAAAGATTATCTTAATTTTCTTTATATAAACATAAGGCCCATTTCATGCACCGAAATCAATAACCGCTTTACAAATTCGTACCCTACAGGTGATTGTTACAATTGAGCAAACTTACAGCTTGGTTGAAAATAGAACCTTCCCGTTAAAGCTTAAAAAAAAAGGGGGGAGAATACAATCACACAAATACACAAACAAAATACAAAAAACAACAAAAGTTTGGTGGAGATTTAAAAAGGATTAAAGACCTATCAGCTTGGCGAGCACTTCAGCGATAACATTAGGGGCGCTACAATGTCCCAATTTATCTGAGAGCAAATACTCATTCTCAATTACGAACTAAACCTTATGATAGATCTGTGGGGTAACTAGGGAGTAACTAGGGATGTGGCAGGCTAATTAAAGTAAAGAGCTTTTGATACTGTCCCTCTTTTTTGCTAAATGTACCTATTAAAATAACTTCGGGATATGTGCAGAGTTTGATCTTGTCCATCTGCCATCCACAATGAAGATGAAGAGGTGTGAACTCCTGAATATCTGTTGCATGAAAAAAAATGAAAAAGAACGAAATTTAACAAATATGTAAGACATGTGAGGTATGTAAGAGACAGATTCATAAACATGTATTTATTATAGCAAAATCAAGCTATGTACACGATTGGACTCAATGAACACATCTGTCCACAAACTTGTCTTCTGGAAGGGCCTTCTCAACTAAGTAGCTCCTCCACAGCATAATCTTTCAATGATGTTGAGAATTACATCCTTGAAAACCTTCAAATCCAAGTTACATTGTATCTGATAATACATTGAACTTGACACGGGGCATTCATGAGTATTGTGTTATCTCTTCTATATTTGTGCCTGGGAATAAAATTGTTTTTTGTTTTTTGGTTTTTTTTTTGCTAGATTGCTTTATAGGCTGTTCATTATTTCATTATCATTACTATTTTTATTTTATTTCAAAAAACAGGATCCAGTCTGTATACTTGAAAGACTTTGCTTTGACAAAAGCACAAAGTTCAATCAAGGGCAACTATCATACTAATATTGGCCCTTTATTTACTGTCCTATATCATCGTCATAGTTATTATTTATTAATATTGGCATAGATCTAGACCTATAACAGCCAATTTAATTTTCATACAGCCTACCTCTCCAAACTTCAACAAGTTCTTTTTTCCTCTCTGGATTTGTACATGTCTCCACAGAATCTATTTTATTGGAGAAGAAAGCACCATCCTGAAGAGAAAGAAAGAAAAAAAAAAAACATAAGTTCAAGCTACATTTCTAGCTAGAAATAAATCTATACAAGCTGTTGTCGCTCACTACAGACTTTTGTAGCAGTCACTATGTGCTGTATGTTATGTGCTCAACCTAACAGTTACAGTGGGAAAAAAAGAAGAAAAAAGAATCAAAGCTAGCAATAAGAAAAAAGACAAATTTATGACTCTATGAGTATGAGTCAAGCATGAAGAACACAAGGCAGCCGCTGTCACTGAACATCGAAGTCGTAATCGAGATTTTTCACTGTCTGATGTGATTGAAAATTAGTAAGAAACGAGATACAACTGTAGTGATTATTTGTGAAAATTTGACGCAGATTGCTCAACTAACGCTACATCGAGATACAGTCTGTGTAACGTTAGTACTCAGTAACATATACAGTTAGTAGGAAATCTAGATCTAGCCTAAATGATTTAGGTAGGGACTATGTCTACATCTGAATTAGATAGTGGACCAGATCTAACAACAATAGCAGATTTGCCAAAATAAAAGGGGGGATCAGATTTAACTGCTAGTCTTCAGATGTCACTAATTTTAAACTTGAATTTGAAATGCAACAAGTTAACTCCCAGTAACACTAACAAGTAGCAGTTAGCCAGGCCCAGGCCAGCTAACGTTAGACTAGACCAAAGTGTTCTGTCTCTAACAGTAGCCTCGTATTCTGGTAAGGTCGGCATGGAGGAATAATTCAACAAAAGAACTCGGAAGATCCATGAGTACTGCACGAATTTTCTGATGACGTCCCGCCCGACACTCTGGGCAAGCAGTCAAGATCAAGAGGGTTCTAGGGGCAATCAAGCCGAAATTAAAGCTCACGACGATGAAAAATGTATTGAAGTTTGAGAGTAGATTGCCCAAATATTTATTCATCAAAACAACCCTTTGCCAACTTCTCAAAATGTAAATAAATACCAGTAGATCACTCGCAATGTTCGGATTTCTTTTCAATATAAGTCAATTTAAGAAATTAAAGCATAATTACAGTTGTACTCACCGAACAAACTTCTCCCCCTAAAATGATCATTCTGTGCGGGTGACGTCATCACAGCAAACTAACTAGCGGAAGTGACGAAAAAAGGTCATATTTCGTCTCGATCTATTCATTTGAATATTTACCATATTCTAAGGCACGGTCCAATCAAAATTTGAGAATATCGCAGTGCGCAAATACAAAATGAATAATGCATGAGGAAGAATCGATATTTCCCATTTTTATGGCTATCGGATGGTATCGGGGGCTTCGGGAACGTTCAAATGTCCCCCCGGAAGTAAGATTTTAATACGCTAATACGCTTAGCCTGAATGGTGGACGCAGTGTTTATAATGCAATGAGGAAAATCCGCGGGTGCTACATTCTGTCTATAACGGTGTTTATTAGTCTATGCCTATTAGTGAGTGGCCAACACCCCTTCTCGGCAGACCTGTTCAGCCAGTTTGCTGTCCTATACAATGCCCCGCCCCTAGGTGACTGCCGGTCACCTAGCTAGGTGATCAGTACTTTCCAGTATGCTTTTCTATTTTTTTTCCCCGTTTTCTCTTTCTAGGCTAGGTGACCGGCGGTCAGCTAGGTGACCCGGCGGTCAGCTAGGTGACCGCCGGTCAGCTAGCTGACCGCCGTCACCTAGGGGACCGGCGGTCAGCTAGCTGACCGCCGGTCAGCTAGGTGACCGGCGGTCAGCTAGGTGACCGGCGGTCAGCTAGCTGACCGGCGGTCACCTAGCTGACCGGCGGTCAGCTAGGTGACCGGCGGTCACCTAGCTGACCGCGGTCACCTAGGTGACCGCCGTCACCTAGGTGACCGCCGGTCAGCTAGGTGACCGCCGGTCACTAGCTGTTGACGCGCCGGTCAGCTAGTGACCGCGGTCACCTAGCTGACCGCGGTCACCTAGCTAGAAAGAGAAAACGGGGAAAAAAATAGAAAATGCATACTGGAAAGTACTGATCACCTAGCTAGGTGACCGGCAGTCACCTAGGGGCGGGGCATTGTATAGGACAGCAAACTGGCTGAACAGGTCTGCCGAGAAGGGGGTGTGGCACTCACTAATAGGCATAGACTAATAACACCGTATAGACAGAAATGTAGCACCCGCGGATTTTCCTCATTTGCATATATAACACTGCGTCACCATTCAGGCTAAGCGTATTTAAGCGTATTAAAATCTTACTTCCGGGGGGACATTTGAACGTTCCCGAAGCCCCCGATACCATTCCGATAGCCATAAAAATGGGAAATATCGATTCTTCCTCATGCATTATTCATTTTTGTATTTGCGCACTGCGATATTCTCAAATTTTGATTGGACCGTGCCTTATGAATATGGTAAATATTCAAATGAATAGATCGAGACGAATATGACCTTTTTTCGTCACTTCCGCTAGTTAGTTTGCTGTGATGACGTCACCGCACAGAATGATCATTTTAGGGGGAGAAGTTTGTCGGTGAGTACAACTGTAATTATGCTTTAATTTCTTAAATTGACTTATATTGAAAAGAAATCCGAACATTGCGAGTGATCTACTGGTATTTATTTACATTTTGAGAAGTTGCAAAGGTGTTTTGATGAATAAATATTTGGGCAATCTACTCTCAAACTTTCAATACATTTTTCATCGTCGTGATCTTTAATTTCGGCTTGATTGCCCCTAGAACCCTCTTGATCTTGACTGCTTGCCCAGAGTGTCGGGCGGGACGTCATCAGAAATTCGTGCGAGTACTCATGGATCTTCCGAGTTCTTTTGTTGAATTATCCTCCATGCCGACCTTACCAGAATACGAGGCTACTGTTAGAGACAGAACACTTTGTCTAGTCTAACGTTAGCTGGCCTGGGCCGGGCTAACTGCTACTTGTAGTGTTACGGGAGTTAACTGTTGCATTTCAAATTCAAGTTTTAAAATTAGTTGACATCTGAAGACTAGCAGTAAATCTGATCCCCCCTTTTATTTTGGCAAATCTGCTATTGGTTGTTAGATCTGGTCCACTATCTAATTCAGATGTAGACATAGTCCCTACATAATCATTTAGGCTAGCATCTAGATTTCCTACTAACTGATAATGTTACTGAGTACTAACGTTACACAGACTGTAATCTCGATGTAGCGTTAGTTGAGAAAATCTGCGTCAAATTTTCACAAAATAATCACTACAGTTGTATCTCGTTTCTTACTAATTTTCAATCACATCAGACAGTGAAAAATCTCGATTACGACTTCGATGTTCAGTGACAGCGGCTGCCTTGTGTTCTTCATGCTTGACTCATACTCATAGAGCATAAATTTTGTCTTTTTTCTTATTGCTAGCTTGATTTCTTTTTTTCTTCTTTTTTTCCCACGTTAACTGTTAGGTTGAGCACATAACATACAGCACATAGTGACTGTACAAAGTCTGTAGTGAGCGACAACAGCTTGTATAGATTTATTTCTAGCTAGAAATGTAGCTTGAACTTATGTTTTTTTTTTTTCTTTCTTTCTCTTCAGGATGGTGCTTTTCTTCTCCAATAAAATAGATTCTGTGGAGACATGTACAAATCCAGAGAGGAAAAAGAACTTGTTGAAGTTTGGAGAGGTAGGCTGTATGAAAATTAAATTGGCTGTTTATAGGTCTAGATCTATGCCAATATTAATAAATAATAACTATGACGATGATATAGGACAGTAAATAAAGGGCCAATATTAGTTATGATAGTTGCCCTTGATTGAACTTTGTGCTTTTGTCAAAGCAAAGTCTTTCAAGTATACAGACTGGATCCTGTTTTTGAAATAATAATAAAAATAGTAATGATAATGATATAATGAACAGCCTATAAGCAATCTAGAAAAAAAAACCAAAAAACAAAAAACAATTTTATTTCCCAGGCACAATATAGAAGAGATAACACAATACTCATGAATGCCCGTGTCAAGTTCAATGTATTATCAGATACAATGTAACTTGGATTTGAAGGTTTTCAAGGAATGTAATTCTCAACATCATTGAAAGATTATGCTGTGGAGGAGCTACTTAGTTGAGAAGGCCCTTCCAGAAGACAAGTTTGTGGACAGATGTGTTCATTGAGTCCAATCGTGTACATAGCTTGATTTTGCTATAATAATACATGTTATGAATCTGTCTCTTACATACCTCACTGTCTTACATATTTGTTAAATTTCGTTCTTTTTCATTTTTTTCATGCAACAGATATTCAGGAGTTCACACCTCTTCATCTTCATTGTGATGGCAGATGGACAAGATCAAACTCTGCACATATCCCGAAGTTATTTTAATAGGTACATTTAGCAAAAAGAGGGACAGTATCAAAAGCTCTTTACTTAATTAGCCTGCCACATCCCTAGTTAATCCCTAGTTACCCACAGATCTATCATAAGGTTTAGTTCGTAATTGAGAATGAGTATTGCTCTCAGATAAATTGGGACATTGTAGCGCCCCTAATGTATCGCTGAAGTGCTCGCCAAGCTGATAGGTCTTAATCCTTTTTAAATCTCCACCCAAACTTTTGTTGTTTTTTGTATTTGTTTGTGTATTTGTGTTGATTGTATTCTCCCCCCTTTTTTTTTTAAAGCTTTAACGGGAAGGTTCTATTTTTCAACACAGCTGTAAGTTGCTCAATTGTAACAAATCACCTGTAGGGTACGAATTTGGTAAAGCGGTTTATTGATTTCGGTGCAGGAAATGGCCTTATGTTTATATAAAGAAAATTAAGATAATCTTTGTTCTTGTTTTCACACCCAATCTGCAAAACAATTCTTTGCAGCTGTGAATTCTTAGATGATCATTGTTCCATCCATCAATTGGTCAGAATAGTGGATAAATGTGTTGAGTAAGTAACCCTGATTTTATCAAGAAATGTATGATGTAGCATAGGTCATAATCTTTTAAATTCCTAGAGTACAACAGGATATCTGTGCATCAGTTTAAAAAATATATTTGCAAAAAAATTTCATGCATTATAATAGCCCACTTTTGCAAGTGGCACTCAATCTTGCTGTAAGCCACAGAAAAACAATCCTAAATAAAGTTTTAGATCCCAGTACATTCCGTTTAGGATCGAATTGGACATATTCAACACAAATTTTCTTTAATTTCATTTGCTTTGTAAACGCTTCTTCCTGACGCTTTAAGAGTACAACCATTCATTTTCACTTATTCTTTGGAGTATTTAAATTTAGTAACATTCAGGAAAAAATCATTTTTTTTTTTTTCCAGGGCTACTTTTTGAGCCCACCCACCCGAATTTTCTACATTGTATTACAGTTTACATTGTGACCTTATGAGAATTTCAGGGACCTTTTTTAGTTTTCCACGGCTCTTTTTGGCATTTCGGGGCGAATTCGCCCCGACCCCCGTGTATTTTTTCCCCTTGTAACAATAACAGTTTTACACAAATATTTGCGATTTGAAATGGAATTGGCTAGTTTCTCTTCCAATTCTGACAGGTTGTGGAAATTGGGATACTTCTAAAAGTATAAGATTAGAAACTGTATACTTTCATGTTAATGAATAGTCATAAATTGTTATTTTTTTTATGCAAGAATGACATATAAAACATGAAGGCAAAAGTAAACATAAGTTTGTAGAATTAGGTATAACATTACCAAAAAAGGCTGATGTAGTTAGGCCTACCTGGGCATAGGATCTGTAATAGATTGCAGACTTGATCAGTTAACATGTAACATGATAAATTCATCATTGACTAATGATGTTAATAAACTTAACTTAATCTTCTTTAAGCCCAGTATCCACTTATTTTGTTGTTTTCTGTAAGTAAAGGATTAAATAGTTTAGAAATTGTTGTGAAAACAGAATAGAGAGTGACAGATAAATATAAATCTCAAAAGAAGATATAACAAAAGAGATGACGTGAGATCATGGAGATGGTAATAAAAATTTTGATATAAAAGAAATGCACGAGATAAAGATGTGACTTTTGGGAAAGAGGGAAAGGAAGAAGGAGGGAGGGAGGGAGAGGAAAGATGGGGAGATCGAGAGAGGTGGGGGGGAGAGACGAGATATAGGAGAGAGAGAGAGAGTGAAGAAGCAGCCCCACCGGGGAAAACATTTGCCAATTATACCTTGTACATATTTGTTTTCTTTTTCTTTTCTTTTTTTTTGTTGGGGGGAGGGCTTCATTTTTTACCCGCTTTGTAAGGATTTCAGAGTAAGACAGATAATAAGCACAACAACTCCTACTGATCAGCCGGTAAAACGACTAATGACTGGGGGGGGGGCTCTAACATTGTAATTTTTTTTTTTTCTTTAGAAAGCAGAATAATATTAATGATGCAGAAGAGGTATCATCTTGGTTGAGAGCTCTGGTTGTAAACTGATCTGATCTCACATGATATTACATTTAATCAGGCATAGCTAAGGGAGGCTTAGGGGGCCGTCGCCTCCCCCCCCCCCCCTTGATCGGCGAGCAAAAATAAATAAATGAAATTAGCAATGTGCCTCATCTCATGTAAGTTACCACCTAATACTAAACTTTAGTGTGCAGAAAATGCCATTTTCATGCACGAATTTAAAAAAAAATCCCCTACTCTCCCGTCCTCGCCTTGCCCCCCCCCCCCCC
>CM057151.1:5821293-5993789 GCA_029962745.1 Echinometra lucunter
ACCGAATGTCAAAACTATCAATTTGCACCAAAGTGCAATATGATGACTGAAAGTTTACATAATACTGAGGGGGTGAGGCAAAGGTTGGGAAGTTCCTCATGATTTGTTGGAAACATTGTCTCTTCTCGTTGGGAGAAAGTGATTAATGGATGTCATTTCTCATAACCTTAATAATGGGATAGTTCATCATTCAAGTGTCTTTTTTTGAGCAAGGAGTTCGAAAGAGGTTTTTTTTTTTTCGTTGGTGAAAACGTTTGGTGGTGGGACTGAGTGAAGTGAAATGGAATGGGAAAGTAAGAGATGAAGGAGGCAGGAAGGGAGGAAATATAAGAATTGAATAACAAGGAAAAGGATATGGTAGGGAGGAGGGGTCAGGAAGGACTGATGTAGGAGCAAGATAAGTGGAAATATTGGGATGTCGGGCATCATCAGCTTGCAAAATATGTGTGAAGGGTTCTTGAAAGTATGATGGAATCTTAGATGGGTGGGGTCATAGGGAGGAGATGAAGGATGATGAGGAGGAGGAGAAGGAGGAGGAGGAGGAATATGAAGTATGGTAGACAGGAAATACGGTTTAAAGGGCCAGATAATCTGGTGTTAAAGGAAGCAGACTGAAGAAGTACTAGACTGAAGCAGAGCTTGCTGAATTCTTAATAAATTTTTGGATATAACCCTAAGTTTGAATGATCCTCCTAGGCTGACCCCCATCATTCTATTTATGCTAATATTTTCAGTTTTTCCTTTTCTAGTTGTTTTTCATGTGGCTTTTATGAAGTGTGAAGTGACTCTTTGTATGGTGTTACCCAACAATCCCCATGTGGTTCAAATTCATTATCTAGCACCCCAACCAAGGTGATAACTCATTGCACAGTTAGGGGAGGTAACATTTTGGAAGCATGGTGTACAACAGTATTCATAGACAAGACACAGTGATACAGAAAGCCTGTGACTTGTACAGCAAGCATCTTTCATTCCCATTCCAAATTTTAATGGTTAGATAAATTTATGTGAAAATTTTTATGTTTTTTCAGTCAACTTGTAGCAGAGGAGAGGGATAGAGAGAGGATTCGAGAGAGGATAAGGGGACCAGGAGTTTTTATTCCCATTTGAACCAGTGACCTGAAAGGCTATTGGTCATTGACATCACATTATTTGTTGTCTGATGCAGTATACTGCTCTTGGTTCTATTAAAAATTTTTTTTCCAGAAGCTTACCTCACCCCGCCAACAACTATGAATACAGAACATGACATTAAATCTGTTTTGATGAAATGCAGGAGACTTTTATCATATATGTCCAAATATTTGTATATTAGCAGCAAGAATTGGGGCTAAAGGCATGGTCGGCCCTTTGATGGAAACAAAACTAGGACAAAGCTAAGAAGAGATAAGAGCAAGATGGAGAGAGTGGAGGAGAGGAAAAATGAACTTATGAAACTGCTCCAGGGTTTTAATGTTCCATACTATTGATGTAGACCCCAATTTCTCCTTGTGAATTTAGGTTACGTCGTTATGAATCCGTAGTTTGTTCAATCAATGGCAATATTCATCGTCAAAGTAATTGATCGACATACTTCCTCATGTACATTGGCCAATCAGAGAATAGCAAGTTTTTGACTGGATTAAGTAGTCTAATGTTCAAGAAAATCAAATTGAAATGGATTACAGGCTGTAGAAATTTACCTGCAACATGAAAGAAATAGGCCAGTATCTGCAAGATGGAAGATTGGGTGCTGGTACACAACTAGATTGTATCACAAGGCATAATGTCTTTTCATTATATTCTGGGATACATTATATGCTCAGATTTATACTCTGTGGTCACGTAAAGTAATATAAAGCAAAGCTCCCAGAGATATTTGAAAAAACTGTTGTGATGACCTCGTGAACATTCCCGCCCCTCCCTTTTCCCCATCCTTCTCCTCTGGAATCAAGAATACAAAGCAATACTCAAGCAAAATTCCAGTGACTGATGAACAATACAACATTAAAGTCTAATGATTGATAACCTATCATTTCTTAACAAGGAAGACAGTATGGAAGGAACATCATAGTTGACATCTAGATGGATTACATTGTTACTTGAATCTTTTGAATGAGATGGTGTAGGAATGAAAGGAAAAGTCCCCTGTCTCCTTATTACCATTGCTATGATAGAGTGTCTTGTCAAGACTGTAATGATCCCTCAGAAACCATTGCTTGCCTGTGTTGCTGTGACAAGTAGAAAAGCACAATCCTTGAGGTGTTGCCCTATACAAGATGTATTGATTTGAAATTGATGGTTAAAATAGTGTTTATGTCACAAAGAATTTAGTAATACCTTTGTTTGTATCAGAAGATGAATGTTGGTTGTATATATTTTGGTTCACCTTTGATTTACCACTAAATGACAGCTGTAATTGCTCTATTTTTCATTCCCATACCTTAAGTGACACATTTTGTTTAAGAGGTATTCAATCAAAATGCCCATTTCCCCCATTCATTATTTTTGTGCTGTCTTTGAGATAATTGTTCAGTACATTTTGATTTTGAGATTGATGTGCAAATATTTCCTTGATAATAAATGTTCTCTCCCTCGCTCTCTCTCTTTCTCTCCCTCTCTCTGTTGTGCTTAGCATGTTATAAGTTGTGCATTTTTTTTTTTTATTATTTCTTTTTACTTTTTTTTTCTTTTTGCTTACTAGAGATAGTTCTTTGAACTCCTTACATTCACCACAAATATTTGTTCCGTCCTCTATTTCTTTCAAGTCCAAAACCTGTGAGTTATAGATGAAAATTATATGAACTTTCAGTTGCCCAAGTGAAGCTCTGAGCAATCATAATTCTTTTAGGTGAAAATTTGAAAGTTGGAGCAATGTTCATATATCCATCAAGATTCTTTGACATTCTTCTCTACAAAGATTGTTTTCTTTTGGTATCCTACCTCCCAGGAACATAGGAAGTGAGGGTGTTCCTAATATTGTTTCTATGGAAACACAGACAATCAATCTTTTGAGTGTGAGAGGAAAGTCATCATCACTTGATCTGATGTTGAACTATCCCTGACTCACAGGAACATTTTCCTCTTTTTCAGTAATGTGAGATGCCAGACACTGTTTACATCTCATCTACTTTCTTTCTCTTTGTGTAAATGGGTTATGAATAGATGTTGATATGGAGATCAAAAGAGGTTTGTCCTTTTTGCTTAAGGCTAATCTGCTTTCAAATTTATCACATTCTGATTTTCACATACTGATCATGTTTTGGGAGCCTAACAAGAATGAAAAAGTTAAGAACATAATCTGTGAAAAGTCGCCTGAAAATGCCTTAGGTTCTGCAAGGTGCCTCCTTTACCATACTCTAACTTTATGAAAGAGATGTACTTGTAAGGTTTAGACCACAGTGCAGTTTGTTATTTCATTGCTCATCTTTTAGGAATCCAAAATCATAATGTTTTTTCTTACACAGTCTTGTTAGCAGGAACTTGCAAATTCTTTTACAGGCATGTGGAATTTCTGATGATCCAAAAATTATCACAAATATAGAAACACATGAACTTGATCCACTGATGCTGTAGTAACCTCCTATTTATTGCTATTATGAGTATATGATTAAGTATTTATGCAGGTTTAGTATTTTTTTTTCAACTCACAGCCCCTCACCAAATTTGTACAAAATATACACTGTATTATTGCAGTAAACAAATACCATGAGTTTGTGTTGCCAAGGAGCTTCAAAAGCATGGTGTTGCCACTTTTTCCTCTTCCCTTTAAATATGTCGCTAGCTCAGGAAAAATGAAAATTACTGCAACTATTTCTCCAAGTCTCCCTGGGATTGTGGGTTACAAATGATTAGACGACCTCAGATTGACCTTACCCACAATTCAGTAGGGATGTGATTGGCTTGAGGTCAATGACCTTTTGACACTCCCTGTAATCTCCAAGATCTCCTACTTTCTCTCCTTGTCACTCTCCTGTAGAATGAGAGAAATAGAGGATAGATGGCTAAATTCCCAAATTATGGCGGAATAAATGGCACATTAATCAATCTCCTTGAGCCCTCAGGCATACAAGATGACATCTGGCAGAGTTGGGCATTAATTTTGCTTCATTTGTAACAAAAATTCCTCTTTCTCCCCCAGTCTAGCAATGTGGAGTTCATCAGAAAAGGAATCCCCAAACTTGAATTGACAGTAATGATACAGCCACTTTACTTCCTATTTACCCAGAGACAATGCTGCCCCATATCAGCTCCAATTCTTTGGTATTTATGCTTGGCAAGACTGTAATTCACCCAATTTCGTGAGCTGACAGTCAAATTTTGGTATTAGTTTGTGTAATGAATGACTGGTGTTGAAAGGTTTTAAAGTAGACTGCTAGATTTGAGTAGACTGCTAAAGATGTATAAAGACAAATTAGGCCCTTCAAAATAATGAATTTTTGAATTGTTTCCAACTTTCTGCCAGTACAGGCTCCTTAGGTAGTATAGAAATTTGTGGTTGACAGCATAAATGACAGAATGCTCTACTTGCAATTTTGTATTTTTCCGAGATGAGTTGAATTCCAGATCACTGGATTGTGCAAAATACTTGCAACAAACTTGAAGAATTCCACCTTATTTGTGTTAATTTAGATTGGAATTGATTAATGTAGGTCTCCCTTTCATTAATTTTCAGGACATCACTGTCAAGGATCATGGGTTTTTTTTATAATGAGATATGAAGAATGACTGATTTTTGAGCATCATGTTGACTGTATTTCTATTTTTAATTCATTTCAGAGAACATGTAAAAGGTTATGGTGCACAGGTTATTCTAGAGGTGTTCAGACTGGATGCAGGACTCAGCACATGCCATGGGCAGATGGTACACCCTGTGGTAGCCATCATGTAAGTATGAACAGATAACCTAAATTACACTCACTTAGTCGTCGATGTGATGTATCAAAACAAAACCAGAAGTTAAAGCTATATTTTGTAATTAGTTAATGGAAAATCAAAACATGTGATGGAGTCACAAAAAGGAAACAAGTCAGTCCTGTAAAATTCAGAGGAGATTATTGTTGAAAAGTTGATGTGCATATGAAAATAAGATTTAAGAATTTTTTAATGTTTTGTTATGCCTATGGCTTTATTTTCAGGTAAGAGTTGCATTCATGTTGCATTTTAAACTTATTTTGATCCTCTTTTGGGCCCAGCACATTTGCACTTCTATAGAATATCAAATGAATAAATGCTCTCATAATATTGTTTTATATCCCGAACTCCTACCCCAGCCAATCTGTCAATCATGACCACTCCCCTGAAGTATTCAATTACCCTTGCAAATGGATTATGAAGATACCATTAAAACAGTGAGAATGTTAATTTGCCATCAAATAGGATCATTGCTTAATAGTTGAGTCCTGAGGGTACTTTTCCTTGGTTGATCTTTCCAAAAGATAGAAGAGCAATTGTCTGTTTCAAATCAGCTGTGACCAGCAAAGGCTCATGGGATGTTCACTCTTGATTTAAACTTTGACCTTGTTTAGGGTTCAAATGTGGCAATGTGGAACAGTGTGAGAACTGTTTCCTAGACATTGGAAACATTAGTGATACTTGTAGGACAGTCTTGAGGAATGCTAGAGTGCATTATCTCAGTGGTGGGTGTCAGTGATAAAGCATGTAATAATCTGCTTCATGCCTGATTACAAAGTCTTGTGACATGCAGTGTGCTGGTGGAGTAAGGCTCCAAGCTTCCTTGGAGTAATCTCTGTTATGTTGTAAATTGTGGAAATTTTGAACAGATTCAGCATCTGTCTGGTTTAGAAAGAATTCCTTTGCTTTATATATAGATGTAAGTAGGTCAATTTTTGAAATATGATACAAGGTTTATAAAATGAACACTATTTAATAAACTGACAGAAGAAAACATATGGTTTTTAGACAAATCAGCCTTTTGAGTTTGATTTGATATCAGTATGGTACACATTTTCCATAGACCCTAGCTTGAGTTATCTAGTTATCTAGATGGCTAATGTTCAGCAGATTGATATTAAATTAGAATTACTTGACAAATGTATCTTATTTCATCAGTAAAGTATTATTGATTGTTTTTAGATCTGGCAATATCTATAATGCTGGAAAAAGGTTAGGAGGTATGCTATGGCGAATTCCTTATAGAAGCACATTCATCTTTATGATATAGATAGGAGCTGAATCATTTTATGTTCTTCTTCCTTTTTGTTTTTATCAGTGGTGCTCCCGTGGTGAGTGTCGAGAAAAAGATCCATATACAGAAGTGATTGATGGCCAATGGGGCAAGTGGGGCGAGTATAGTGAGTGCTCCAGGACATGTGGGGGTGGGGTCAAAGAGGCCTCAAGGAACTGCAATAACCCCGCTCCAGAGAATGGAGGAAAGTACTGTATCGGAAGGCGGCTTCGGTTCAGGTCATGTAACACACAGGTATATGGTTATTGTATCAGCACAGTGTCAGGAAGAGGAATTTCATTGAAATAATTTGGAATGTCAATTTTTTTTATCAGAGAAAGCACATATATCTGAATCTTATTGATTGATTCATTTTTTTTGATAGAATTTCTTTAAATAGATAAGTGCTCTTTTAGGACAGTATTAAAATTCACTCAGTTTTGATGGGAGTACATAACAAAAAAAAATCTTTGATTTTAATCTCTTAAGATCCTTAGATAAAGAGATGAAATTAGGGCAAGGTACTTGACTGTTACTCACTTGTAATATTGATGCACTGTGTAATTTTGCACTTTAAATGCACATGCTGTGTAAACATTCATATACATTTTACCCTTACATTTCTTTTCTCATATCCTTTAGGATTGTCCAGAAGGCTCGGTTGATTTCCGAGAGAAGCAGTGTTCAGAATTCAATGGTAGCAATCCACCTATTAATGGAGTTCCTCCAAATGTAAGATGGGTACCAAAGTATGAAGGAGGTGAGAGTTTGTATCCAATAATCGATTTGTTAAGTTAATGAGATGGTTTTTATCAGTTCAGTAGACATCTAAGTGAATCCAACCTATTATTGATCACAACTGCATATGTTATGAATTTTTAGATCTTCTCTTTCTTTTTTAGAAATGTACTTGACATTTTTCTCTGGTTTACTTTTCGTCATAAAGATTGCTCCAACAGGTCCGTAGAATAAAAAACCTGATCCTACGATGGCATGGGTTCAAATCCCACCGCTGTCACCATGTGTTGTCATGTTGCACAACATAAATGATGACAAGATATATTAGATGTATAATTCAGAACTAGTGACATGTCCATCACATAGTTATTAGATGAGATGTTTGGGGCCCCACACATGAGTGGGCACTTTACAACATAGGAACAGTACATTCATAAATTCATATCATTTTACATTATGCATCAATTCAGGAATTCAAACCTGTCCCATAGTTGATTATACATGATGGATAACCATCACCCTAATTTTATGTATGGCAAGGAGATGGCCAAAATTTGTGGTATCATCACAATGTAAATTGAATAAGAGGGAGGTGGTAAGATTTCTCAATGAAATTTGAAATTTTGTCTATTGTTATTTATGAAAATATATAACCTGAATTGCTCAATTTTGAAAATTTGCAAATCATTGTAGGACACAAATCATTTAATACTCTTCCACACCACCAGAAAGGAAATATTGTCTGAATGAATTTTGGACATCATCATGCTACATGTTTCAGCAAAAACTTTTAAGAGAGGGAGGCCCCTTTCTTGAATGGCTGAGCAATGTTTTTTCTCTTTTGTTTGGAGATGATCCCCAGCAACAGTCACAAGGACAATGACGCATTTTGTTGGGTGTGATCAGCTTTCTTCTCAGGAAGCGTTATGGTTTTTTGAGATAACGAGTAATTGGGAGTGTATGATTGACGGGTTATGTGCTGTGTATGTTGCTTTAAAGATGCATTAGCTTAGCTCTTTCAATGCTGTAGGTAGCAAAATATGCCCTAGAATTAAAGTGTACTACGTATTTGGACTAAGGATTGCTATTTTTTTCTTTCTGAAGTTCGAATTTGAGAGGGATATATGCATTAAAGTTGTTTTTTGCCTGGAAGATTTGTTATGCCAAATTGTAAGAAAAATTACAAGGTGAAATGATAAGATTCTTGGAATATTTTATGTCATCAGGGAATTTTTTCCAAGTGCATCTTGCAGAACAAGTTGAATTGATTGACAATGCTGTCGATCAATACATATCCAGCCCTCTTTTTCACACATCTATGGAAGTTATCTAAATAATTGGTGTAGATGGGGCAATTTACATTTTCTACCAAGTAGTGCAGAGATACAAGAGTTATGGATTGTTTTACAATTCAATGAATACAGAATGAGATTTGATGAGATGATGTAACAATTACCAGGGTATTCAGTGGTTTAGGTTATGTCATGATGATGTCATGGTGAGAGGTGTTATAACATCAGCCTTCACTTTGAACCTATTCAGACAGCCATGTCATTCTAACACACCAAACCTGTACGATCATGATTATATTCTAGTAAGAACTTCATAAAAAATAAAAGTGATTGGTTTTGAAACAATGGTTTAGGAGATCAGTCTTGCCTGTCATATCACCCTTGGCACTTAAGTGCTTACTGTCTTTAAAGGATTAGTATATGTGACAGTACAGAGTATGGTGAGCAAAACAAGATAATCTGTTTTCACTGAATATAGGATTATTGCAGATTCTAGAGCCCTTGAAATAATTAAGGCTGCATGATGATCTGGCTTGGCCTGGGCTGCAGAAATACATATATTTTTTGGTGGGGGTGGGGGGGGGGGGTTGGGGGCAATGCTGTGAATATGGACATAAGGATAACATTTGCTAGCCTTTTCGCTGGACAAATAATTTTTTTTTTTTTTTTGCTCATTATTATAGTGTCAACAGAAAGAAAAATAGTAATCATCACTCACAGCAAGTGATAGTTGCATTTTGGATTAAATAAATGGAAAGTAGGCCCTTGTCATACAGGACACATTTCATTGAATAGATCTTTGAGAGTGTATGTTTCCATTTGAAACAAGGTATGTCATGATGGACAATTCTTTTCTTCTTAATTTTCTCCTATACAGTCATGGGGCTACACAATGAACAAAACAAAACAAATCATAAAATGTTTACAACTAGAAACCTTAAAATGGTTTTGGAAAGTCAAAAGGTGTCATGGGAATTTATAATCATCAAACACATACACCATGAAGTTATAAACACGATGAGGGAGTAGTGGAAAACGTGTGACATGTCATTAAACCTTGATTTCAACATCTTCACCTCTTCAAGAAGGTATTCCATCAAGTAGACTTGTTTTCTCTGTCCTATGGGGGCTGTTGAACTGTAGAAAATAGACCATGTCTTGTGTGGCATGTCTGACAAGGCTTTTCACACAACTGAAAGTGGATAAATAAGAAAGGAGTTGCCTTTAAAGATTAACAAGAAGTGGGTCGATCTGCAATATTGCCTGCGTGCTGTTGAGTTATTGGTTATGTTTTGGATGAGTTCTACCTTAATTACCGGTAGTACTAAAGTTTTCTAGCTCTCTTTAAATTTAGATCTATGTTTTCAGTCGTGGTTATGTAAATTGATTTTAGAGAACCCAATTTATCTCTGTTAGTTTAACATATGTGACAAAGAGGTCCTGTAAAGTAATACAAAACTAATAAAATGTAATTAAGTGCTTCTTAGGAATCTTTCCACAAGTTCAGATAGATATCAATTTATTATTTAAAAAGATAACCATGGTTTTATATAGAAATTGCTGACTCACCTAAAGTGAAGGAAGAATAGATTCTGAATAAATGAAAGATAGAATGAAAGTTGGGCAGAGTCAGGCTAAAATTTGACTCTAGAAGAGAACTATAACCAATGATTTAGTAGGAGGTCATTGTGATAGTCTGAATGAACCCTTAGTGCAATCTGATCTCAAAACTGAACAGGTGTCTTCTGTACTAGGTTATTTGTGCCAAGGGTCCTCAGTAAAAGTCAGAGACTTTCGTAGTTTGCTGAATTTGTTTACTATTTGATATGTGTGGGCATACCAAATATAGGAAAAGGAAATTTGCTGTCATTTTGAAAGAATTGTTTTCCTGTTGACAGAAACATCCAATGCATGCTGGTGCTCTGGAGAATAATTTAAACGTGTTTGTGACCTTTTGCTCTAGGTTAAGAAGGTCATCATAAAAGTGATGTAGACATGGATTCAACAGGGTGTGAAAGACAAGTTTCATTTGTTGCAAAGTTTGCTTGGATATTTATTTGTGTTGCAAATAGCACATGTGGTTTTTCCATCAATTACCAATTTTTTCCGGTTGTAGGATATTGAATTTGGAAAAATAATTCACACTGGATATGAGGATTACAATGTGAAAAATCGTTGTGATTCGGTCATTTAAGTTTGTCTATCAATAAGACTTACATTTTTTATCATTTGGAGATACTGCTGATTTGATGGTTACTAATTCAAAAGCTGAAGCATGCATATCTCACAGATGATTTTTATCAATTCATTGTAATGATTACGAGTAGTTAGGCACATCTCACAGATGATATTCATAAAATCATTGCAATTATTATGAGCAAAGGAGGTTTTTTGTTGGTGATTGGATATTTAGATCAAGCCAATATTTCCTTTGATTCTTCTAATGTTTGATACTGGTCTGTATTTCATTCTCCCATAGATATAGAAAGTACATTAGGTCACAGGTAATGAGGATCATTGTAATGAGAGTTATAAACTCATCATATTCATCCATTTTGCAGAGGGAACTGAGTAATGATTGAATCTTTTTGAGTTGGTGATTACTACAATACACAATGTAGTGGCAGCAGTGGGATGACTGGTGCCTCAAAACAGTACACGCATCTGCTTAACATCATGGTGGACAATTTGGCGGTCATCTAATAAAGTTGTAAACTCATGATCATATTAATCCTCTGTTCTGGAGTGAGCTGAGTTATATTTGAGTGTGCTTGAGTTGGAGATTACCACAATACACAACAGTCTGCTAAATGAACAACCCTCTGTCTTATTCTTCTTTGTAGTTCAACTCCATGACAGATGTAAACTTTACTGCCGAGTTAGCCATTCCAGCGCATACTATGAATTGAAGAAAAAGGTTATTGATGGGACTAAATGTGATCCTGATACTGATGATATATGTGTACAAGGACAATGCAGGGTAAGTTTTCCCAAAGAACTCCCTTTCTGTGAATTTATAAGTTTTCATAAAGGAGTTAGCCTACAATTTGATGTCAAAACAGATGTTCTCTTTATACTCAGGAAATGATTTTGATTTGAATCATTTTTCATTGGTCAGAAAAGTGTTCTGATGAAAGTTTAAGAAGCCCTGCTTGCCATGATGAGAAATTCTGTTTTACATTGATAAATTGAAATGAGCTATTCCAAGATTTGTTGCAATGCCATTAACAGTTTTTGAAATATTTGTAGAGGGATGATGACAAGGCATTAGGAGATGATGACACAGGGTCCACTTTGAGTGGTTATGTGGCTTGGCCTATTAACATTGATGCAGGGCCCTAAAAATCACACCAAATAATAAGCAGACAGAGCAAAAAAATTCTTCATATACTGCTCCTATTTTGGTTGTGTCATTATTTGTCATTATAAGCACTAAAAATCCTTATATTGGCAACATGATGTAAAGTTCATATTCGCTATTTTTGCATGCAAATTGGCAACTTTTTGACTTCTTTATATTTATTTCAGATACATGTCTTTGTTTAAAGAAAACATGCAGCAATGAAAGAAAAATACTGGTATTGCCAATTTGAAGAAGACAGAATGATCAAATAGGGCTTCAAATAATTCCTGTCATAAATGAGATATAATAAGTAATATGAAGAAATTAGCTTCTAATGGAAAACATTTCATTGTCTTCATGATAATTTCAGCAAGCCGGATGTGACCATGTACTGAGTTCTAATGCCAAGCGAGATGAATGTGGAGTTTGTGGAGGAGATAATTCATCTTGTAGGAGGGAAAGAAGAACTTACAATGATGTCAGACATGGTTAGTCGATAATATGACACATGCTCCTGTAACAATTGCTGTGTGACTGATAATCTGTTCAAAATGAATTCCCACCTAGCTACAACCCTTGACCAAACACTGTATCTAACGCTAACCTTATCCACAACCCTACATTTATCCTAAAACCAAATATCAACTCTCACCCTATCCCAATATAGAGCCCAGAGCAATTGTTGCATGTCACATTCGTTTTTAGCTGAGATCAGTGAAATATAGTGGATTTGAAAGCTTTGTTGGGGGAAGATTGCTTTATTTTCTTGAAAGTTAAACCTGACTAAACAACAAAGCTTTTTTGTTGTCCTTTCCCCTTTAATGAGTGTTAGATGTTGTGTTAGCTATCACAAATAAACACCTCATTGAGAAAATGCAGTTCTGAATATTCTGTTTTGTGTTTCATCATTTAGACCTTTGCCTCTTTTTTTTTAATTCTTTTTCTTTTTTTCTTTTTTTATCATACTCATGGTTTTTTTTTTCTTTTATCATATTCTTCTTTTTCAGGTTATACAAAAATCATCACTATTCCATCTGGAGCAACACAAATAGAGATAAAGCAATATTCCTTTAATGGCAGAGCAGAAGATGATAATTATCTTGGTAAGTTATTAGTTATGCAGATTCTTTCCTACTTGGCATTCAGGTTTAGTCTCTGTGGCTTGTTGCAGAATCATTGAAGTTGTGATCAATTGCAGCTGATATGTGAAAAACCTTTGTCACTAGTTGTAATAGTAACTTTATTTCCAATTTCCATATTAAGAGGATGCCAAAATTTATTTGTAACTTCTGTTTGCTTTCTTGTTTTATTGCTGTACCCTCACTGCCTAAAGATTTTCAATTGGTTGAATCTTCCCAGATTGGCAATTTGAGGTCAAGTTTTCAAGAAAGTCTTAACTGATATCATCATTTTCATTGGCTTATTATGATTGTAAAGCCAAGTTAAGACATAACACAGCAAGCCACTGTAGAAAAATGCTACAGCAGAGTAAAAAAGATATAGCCTATTGTAAATGGATATACTACCTACCTAATTTTCTCTATCATCTATAGATGTGCTCATGTGTCTGACAGCTCGTTATGAGAGCTCTCTCTTTTCCACCAAATTGTGTGTTATATACTGTCATTATTATTATTATTATTATTATTATGATTATTATTATTATAATTATTATTATTATTATGATTATGATTATGATTATGATTATTATTATGATTATTATTATTATTATTATTATTATTATTATTATTATTATTATTATTATTATTATTATGATTATTATTATTATTATTATCATTATTATTATTCTTATTATTATTGTTATTATTATTATTATTATTATTATCATTATGATTATTATTATTATTATGATTATTATTATTATGATTATTATTATTATTATTATTATTATACTATTACACTCGACCCAGGTGAGGTAAATGGGTACCTGGCAATTCCTTGAAATGCTTGTGCGCTGTAATGGCTGCCGGGCTAAAGCCGGGGTAATAATATCTGAAGTCCTTTGGAAGCGCATAGAGACGTTAGATAATAATGTGATATGCGCTATACAAGAACGGAATATTATTGTTATTATTATTATTTTTATTATATATTTAATTTCTAATGTACTTATATAATATTGACTGGCATTGAATGAGATTCCAACCTATGTTGCCCAATCTGAATCCAATATTGCCCAAGCCGAAGGCACAGGCAATATTGGATTCACAGAGGAAGAGGAAAATATGTTATACTGTTGACTGCTGTAAAATCAGAGAATGCAAAATATGGAAAATCATTGCCACAGAAAACCATCTTGAATGGATAATAATAATTATTTGATATAGTATATATATATATATATATATATATATATATATACTAAAATCAATATTTGTGAATATTTTATTCTTCTTTCCTCTACAGCCTTATCTAATGACCAAGACCAATTCATTCTTAATGGTCACTTTATAGTGAGCATGTATGCCAGAGAGATCCATATAAATAAGACTGTATTGCAGTACAGTGGTTCAAGCAGAGTGGTAGAGACCATCATTAGCAATGATAAACTACAGAGGGCTATTAACTTATATGTAAGTATATTTGGTTACCAGTCTGATGGGGTGGGCAAATGAATAAGTATGTAGATCCTACACCAGTGAAAAAAAAAACATGAGCTGAGTTTGATGTTCTTGTAACTGCTGTGCATTAATTTGTGGCTGCAATTTTTTTTCTCTTGCTATGCTTTTGTCAAGTGATTTGATGAACTGCTTCATTTGAACAATAGACCCTGTTGCATAAAACATTCTATCAGTTACAAGTTGAGATGATTAAATGGTTAAATGGTTAGTTATTTTACCTGACTGCTGAGAAGTCACGTGTATGCTTGTTAGTAAGCAACCAGGGGACCTAAGGCTTTAAGTCCCCTCCAGAGGACTTGGTTATTGAGGATTAATACCTTACCCAAGGGCATTATCACATCAACCTGGTTTCGAACCCGGTTATGAGACCACTGCTCTACCACTGGGCCACAGCGCCTCCTCTAGCATTTGATTGACTTCATAGAAATTTGTTACTGGTAAAGATTTTAGAAGTGATATTAGAAGAACATTTTATGAAATGGGCCTTGGGCCTATAGATCTGAATGAGAGCAATAAATTTGTGCTTGAATTTTCTCATGCATTAACATCGTGTTCTACGTAACATCTCAGCTTCCTTTGTCTTCTCTACCTAGATTTTATCTGTAGGTGATCTAAATCCACCCAATGTGTCGTATTCCTTCAATGTACCACATGCTAACTTCCCCATCTATTTATGGGACCGATCAGGACCATGGTCAGAATGTGATAGAGATTGTTATGGTAAGCAGAATCTCTATGTACATTGTCCTAATCTTCACCATGCTAAGGATATGTTTAGGTGAAGCATTAGCCTACTGTTAGTTGCTCTTATTCTCTTGTGATAGTATTTGTCTATATCCAAAAGATAAGCACTGGGATTCTGATTTTTTTGTCACCATGATGAGACTCTGCCTTTGAAAAATAATGCTTTTTGAAAGAGAGAAAATATTTAAAGAAACAAGTAACACAATATTTTTCATAATTTATGGGTTTCTGAATAGGTGAGGCAGTTTTGACTTCCATTTTGATGGAATATGCCAACTATAACAGTAAGAATATATATTACAAAAGATATGAGAAGAAAAGTTGAAGATCCATTCAAGAATTCCATGAAAATTTGATGTATTTTAGGTGTGGCTTGGCATACAGGCAGCATCCTTGATTGATCTGTTCCCTGTCTTTATCTTTGATGTTTATAGGTATGAAACGAAGGGCTATTCGTTGTATGGATGCTAATGATAATAGAATTGTTGATGACTCCATGTGTCAAGGACCAAGACCAGCTAATATTGAAGAAGAATGCAATACAAGATGTATAGTTCGGTAAGAAATATCTCTTATCATTAATGTTTTTCATACTCCATCCTCTCTTTCTCTTCTCCATTTTTCATCATTTCGAAAAGCTCACATATAATATTCAGCACATTTATGCAGAGAGATTAAAAAATATAAAACATGATTTATGATACATTTGAAGTTCTGTGCTTTCTTCTTGTGTCAAAAAATATTTGAACTAGTATACTCTGATTCAGCAATTTTTTTCCAAATAAACATCATTTTCACTCTCAAGGTATCATATTCTGGAAATTGTATCTGTTTTTAGATTATAGTTCTACGAGTTGAGTTCAGTCATTTACTACTCTTGGACCTTTTGCAATCTCCTCCCATTATGATGATTATAATTTGTGATAACTCAATTTTTTTTTACAGATAAATCTAGTTGGTATTTTTTATATCTCTGTGATTTTTTCCCCCATAATAGGTGGCACATCATGAGTGAATCTGAATGCAACTCAGAATGTAAGAAAACCAGATTGATCAAGTGCATCAAGAAAAAGAGGAAAGGAGAGGAATACATGCAGGTTTCTGACATATTCTGTGATGCTGCAGAGCGCCCTGCTGACACCGTGGATTGCCAGGATTGCAGAACTAATCAATATAGATGGGAATACTCATTATGGTCACAGGTTAGTTCATTTATTACGATGAAAATTATGATACCAGAATTGGACATATTTTCGTTCACAAATGTTTACAGCAAGGGATTGCAGCATTAAGTTTTTAAAATTATTTGCTGTACTGTAGTCATAAAATTTGAATATTCAAGGCTACATTTATTTTAGGCCTTGCTTTATATATCAGATTTATTTTTGTAGTATATTGATCAATTGAATCTTTGTCAGTGGGCTCTTTGTGTATATTTGCAGAGACTCCAACTCTCCCGTTTTTGGCGGGAGATTTCCCACTTTGAGTCCATTTTGACAAAATCTCCCATTCTCCCGCTTGAGTTTGAATTTCTCCCTCCCTAGCTGTGTTTCTCCTTTTTTCTCCCGCCTAACCACCTTTTTGAAAAAAATGAATCTCAATCATTGGATTTTACCTCATTTAGTGTTGTCATATGTTAAAAAATAAGCCTGAGATAGCACCAGAGAGCTTCTATAACCCTAAAAGTGGCCTCCGGCTGCAAGAAATTTCATGCTTTGCGCTAGTGATGTGGGCTACGCTCACATTGAGTCAGAGTCTCCCGTTTGCTAGGAGGTCTCGGCGGGAGAATCTCCTGCTTAAGAGGTGCTTGGGGTTGGAGTCTCTGTATTTGTAAAATCTATTTCCACTGCTACTCCCTGACTTAAGCAATTAACTTTGATATAAACCTATTTCTAACATGATGCACTTATTCATCTAAAGCAGTCAAGTAAAGAGAATGCCACTATAAAAAAGTGTTAAATTTGCTTCATTTGTAGGTCCCTCAGTTATTGATGTTTCACTTTGAATTTTATTTTGTGTATCTTTGTGTCATTTTGTTTTTTGGGGAGGGGGAACCTAATTTTAAGCAGACTCAGAGACACAAAGAGTATTCTACAAATCTATTTTATGGTTGTCGGTTTCTCAAAACAGGATTCCGGTATCAAACATGTTATGTTTACCTGCAGGTCTTCACATTTCTGTGATTTGGTATATCTTGTTTTCTTCCATCTGACAGTGTTCAAGATCATGTAATACAGGTACAAGATCCAGGGGTGCGTCATGTCGTTATGGTGAGGGCTACATTGTACATAACAGATACTGTGATCCATTTCTTCTGCATACTGTAGAAGATTGTAACACGCACGCATGTCCCGAATGGTCTGCTCTGCGATGGAGCGCAGTAAGTCAAGTTCTTCATTTTAATCTGATTTTAAAGTTATTTTGTGCACTGCTAATAGGAAGGAATATCATTCAAACTCAGTTTTGAGACACAAGACACAATAAAATTAACATCTTCAAAAAGAAAATCTTTATTAATTCATCAATTTTATTGTGGGTTTTGTTGTTGTTTTTTTTTGCATGTGGCACTGAACCGTCCTTGTTGCTTTTCCTTCCATTTTCCATGTGACCCTTTCCAAATCTTAACAATGTACTTGTAATGGGGTAGAAACTCACAAAAATACATTTCATTGTAGAGATCCACTCATTGCTTTGCAAAAGCTACACCTATAGTATATAGAGAGAACTACTTTTGATAGATTGCATCATTGAATGTTATGTTGGGCAACTAAGGGAGTTATGAGTCAAGAAAAAAATTTGCTTATTAGCCCACTGACTACTGAGTTCTTATATTCTCATAGACTTAATACAGGGGTCAACCGGTTCCAGTAGCCAACGGGTTAAATTTTCCTAAAATGTGAATACTTTCACAAATAACCTGTTCTCAAGGCATTTGCACAATTAATATTGTATGATATTGTTCAAGTGTGCATTCCAGCAATTCTTGAGAAAAACTTCTTATCAGGATTTAGTATAAAGCATAAGTTACTCACCATTCCTTGAAATGCTTGTGCGCTGTAATGGCTGCCGGGCTAAAACCACGGTAATAATATCCAAAGTCCTTTGGAAGCGCATAGAGACATTAGATGATAATGTGATATGCGCTATACAAGAACGGATTATTATCATTCTTATTAATATTGTGTTTGATCTTGTTGTCAGTGTTCAGTGACATGTGGTGTAGGTGAAGAACACAGAGAGGTGGCCTGCTATCAGGAAGGAGTCAAGGTGGATTCAAGACTCTGTGACAGTCTTTCAAAACCTGATGTTAGACGGAGATGTGAACAACAACGCTGCCCTCACTGGGCCCCGGGACAATGGAACTCTGTAAGGAATTTGAAAAAGTTATAGGAATGTTTTAAATAATTTTTAGTGGGGCATAATGAATGTCTTTAATCTGCTCAGGAATGTCAATGTTTTACATTTTTAAAAAAATAAGCTATACTTTTCTTCCACAAAAAGAGGGCGAGGGGGGGGGGAGGAAGTGAATGTTTCCTTTTAAAAATCACTCTGAAAATTCTTGAAAAATTTGGTTATATTTCGTTTTTATTTCCGGACCAAGATTAATCACACTTTTATTGTAGGTTGGACACATGTAAATAGAAGTTTGATTGCCAGAAATCCTCTTTTGATAATGCTTTACATATTATATTAAAATGAGGAGGTAGTTTAGAGAGCATTGCAATTTAAGAAGAGGTAGGATTGTTGTTTGGTTACATGCCTAACTGTACAACCTGCATTTATTTTGATACAGTGCTCTGTAACTTGTGGCAGTGGCTACCAGCAAAGAACTGTCCGTTGCCGAACGTTCAACGGCCAGTGGCTGGATGAATCGGAGTGCAGCGCTGGGGCTAAACCCATCACAGAACAGGAATGTAATCTTCCTGACTGTCCCATTCCTACCACCACCACTGTAGCTCCTACTACCACTGAGGCTCCAGCTCCACCTAGCAGAGAGATTGTTACCATACCGGTGTTTGATGAGATTGTAGACAGGGGGAATCCAGGGATTTCTCCTGCAGCTAAGAGGAGAATATTCAGGAGCCAATGGAGAACAGGGGCATGGACACCCGTAAGTGTAGTCAAGGGCAAAGGTAGACAGGCATTCACTATGTGCAGCACCACAGCAAATGTTGTTTAAGGGTTTTATAAGTGTAATCATTGTAATAGCTCTAATGACTTTAGTAATGGAGAGAGCTGGATACATTTACAACCTGTAATGAATAAATGAATATATGAATAATCAGTAACCTCAAACATACCTGAAAAGAAGTACATGTACTGCATTATGAGTTCATATTGACAAATATCCATGAATATTGCTATTAATGAGGACAATACTTTGTTCCTGGAAGATGAGTTAGAAAGAATAGAATCAAACAATTGAAATTAACCCATGATGAAAGAAGTAAAATGATTTATAATTATTAAAATCATCTATTTTTTAGGTATTCCTGAAGAAAAGATAAATGCAGGTTACCAAACTTCACTAATATAGCGTCATTTCAATGTATCTGGTTTGAGAGAGAATGCTTTCACATAAAATTCAAGATACTTTGATTGACAGGTTGTACATTACTCAGGGCATTCTTGAATGAAATTTACACAAGAATATGTGAACTCACATTATACAGATGTGCAGCACTTGCATGGTAAATTACAGGAGGTAGGAAATCTAATGAGAAATAACAGAGGAGTTGATTTCACTCTCCACATTTGTAAACGAGAAGGAATGTAATGAACAATAGCTTTAGATCAGTGACCGTGAGGAAGTTCAGCCTATCACAGTTTTCAGTGCTAAGTTAAAGATGTTCATGTCTAAAAAGGTCAGTTTAGTTATCGATCGGACAGTTTTTGCTGTTGTAGACTTTGTTTTATTCATGAAGCATATTGCATAGATACAAGGAAAAGGCTGGTCTTAAATAGAACATCAAGCAAATATCTTAAAATGGAAAAAGTTTCCTTTGCACTTAATATTTACTTATCTTATAATCCAGTGTTCAAAGACTTGTGGACCAGGCATCAGGGAAAGGTATGTGAGTTGTCGTGATAGTTATGGCAACATTGACAGTTCAGATTGTGACCCTGACCTTCGACCTCCGTCAGTGGAAATGTGTGAGATTAAGTCATGCCCCCATTGGAGGACAGGGGACTGGAGAGAGGTGAGTTCTGACTTATTGAAATACTTTCTAGGAATACCATTTGATGAAGTTAAAGAAAACAACATATAAATTGTTTTGAGGTGATGAAGTTTATAGGCCTGTTCTTGCCTTCCTATTGGACCCTTCCCGAGTGAGGTAGTACTGATGCTCTCTCTTTTTCTCTCTCTCTCTCTGTCTTTCGTCTTCCCGTTTCTCTGTATATTTTGCTTGTCTTATGTTGTTGTTGTTGTTTTTTTTTTTTTTTACACATTTGCAGATTTATATGAAATTATCATGTAGCATAGGTAATTTAAAGATCACATCTACTGAAATATCATAAATGGTAATGGGACTAGAATCTCTGAAATCTCTTCTTCTTGAGAATCTTCTAGTAGTGAATTATGATTATTGAACCTTCCAAATACCAGATACACTAAAAGGAGATTTTAAAAGAAATACTAACTGAGCATTAAGATATACTTTTGAATTCTGTGCTTGTCATATACCCCTAGAAAAATGTTTGACAAGAAGAAACATTATATTATGTTTGTAAATACATTTAGTCTTTCATATGCTTAATCATTCATCTATCATTCAAGAGGATGTGTTAATGATTTTAACATCATTTGTTTTCATCATGTTAATAGTGTCCAGTCTCATGTGGGGAAGGGGTGACCACGAGATATGTCGCATGTGTTTACAGCGATGATACAATCACATCAAATTCAGAGTGTGATCCTGACACCAAACCAAGCAGAGAACACACTTGCCACAGCCAAGATTGTCCTACCAGTAGACCTAGAGGGCGCACTTCACATGACAATTATGATAACAGGATTGGTACGAGGTACAGCTGGAGGACAAGCACATGGAGTTCAGTGAGTACTTGATGTCAGATGAGCTTGAACTTAAAGTTTACATTTCATTTCCACTTTCAAAGGAGTGTTCAGGCTCATATTATAAACTCACTTTCTTCGTTTGTTATGATCATGTCTTCAACATGATAGAAAACCTTATTATGTCATATTTTTTCTTATGAATTGCCATATGATATTCAAACAGCTTTTTGTATGCCAAGTTCGATGCAGCACAGAAAGTGGCAATAATTTGAATTTTACTTGCTTTAATTCTTTGTTTCAGTACATACTTGGCAATTTCTAGCTGACATTATTTTAAAGAGCCATTGTTTCGTCTAAACTATATAGCAAAAATTTGAAAAAAAAAGAAAGATCTTATACTGAACAAAATTTTTTAGAAAGACACATTTTGTTTTTGATGTGGCATAGAAAGAGTTCTAACCATGAATCTATACCCAAGGCATATTAATTCTTTGCTAGTAAATTTCACTCTAATAAATTTATTTTGACCTTCAATTGAAAACATCCACATCACCAACCATTTATGTTTTCGTACTGCTCCTTCACACCCACAGTGCAGTGTTTCATGTGGTGAGGGGTTGAGACAGCGGAGAGTGGAATGCTTAGATGACGGCAACAGGATATCATCATACTGTGACCAGAACTCTAGGCCACCTGATACAGAGCCATGTGAAGTGGAACCTTGCCCCACATGGGACTTTGGGGAATGGGGTCAGGTGAGTTTGCTTTGGAGGAAATGAAAGCAGGGAGGGGAAGGGCATAGGGATTTCCACGTGGTCTTCAAGGAAATCTCATGGTTGCAAGTGATTTCAAAAGTAGCTGTGATCAAGACCCATGAATTTCCCAAAGACATTTGTAAAAGTATCTACACCCTATATCTAAGGTAATAGTATGAATGAAAGGAATAATTTTCCAGCTGATAAAACACTGCTTAAAAACAGTGTAATCTTGCAATTTCTTTCTGAGAGATTGTTATGGGTTAGATTTCAATCTCTTTTTTATTTAAATAAAGATGAAGGAAGAAACTATTCATTAATTTAACGGTGATGCAAATGATAGAATATAACTAGTACATGCCCATGCTTAAAAGTGATTTTGTGTTTGATATCATGTTGTACATAATCAAAGCTTATCAAATATGCTTATATGCTTTTACCTTCTCTGTCTGTCTGCAGTGCTCAAGATCTTGTGGTGGAGGGGTCAAGTCCAGGGTGGTCAAGTGTAGGAGACGTGATGGGCAAACTGTATCAGACAGCTGGTGTGACCAAAGGAAACCAGAGGATTCCACCGCTTGCAATACACAAAGATGCCAGGCACGTTGGCATACTGGACCTTACTCAACGGTAAAGTGATATGCCTCTCATTTTCTCACAAATCCATCTCTGTTCTTATTGCCTTATCCTATTGAGCTAAAAAGATTGTCAAAAAGATTATGTATTTGCATAGATGTGTTCATGTTCAAGTGATGATCTAGAGGTAGGTCACTGGGAGACAAATTGGCTTTTTACAGTGTTAATGTATTGAAAATTTGATGGTAGCAAGTTATACTCTTGTATGGATCACCAGCAATTTCCTCTTGTATAGTGATCATAAACCCTGTGGTCTTTTTTAATTAAATGGGGAAAGATGCAGACTTGCTCAAACAGTTTTAACATTGAGAAAATATGAATTTGCTTTTTAATTAGTCTTTTGAAAGTGAACATAAGCTGTCAGACAATGAAGTGTTGTCATTTGCAAGATACCTGTGAAAGCTGAATACTTCAAAAGCCGGAAAGACTCAAAAGTATATCGGTGCACTTTCAGGAAGTGTGAGACCAAGGTTTGATAAAGTGCAGCCTGGAAAATATAAAATGGACACTATAGGGTTTAGAGGGTTAAATCATTATAAAACAGAAGGCAATCTTCTTTTTTGGTACATAAAAGTTCTCTGTAAGAACAAAAAAGGTCTTGGCAGATATATTATGAAATCATCATTAATGCTTCTTTACAAAGCATTCTATTATACACCCTATCAAGATTTCAAACTGATCTGAAGATGTTCTTTGTACTCAAGAAACATGTCAGTTTGTACCTCACTACCTTGTATTCATCATGGCAACATTGTCTACACTCACTAAATATTCTCATGGTTTACCTGCCTGCTGCAGTTTTTGCTTCTGAAATGGTCTTGATATTATTTTCTTGTTCTTCACCTCCTGAAATGTGTGCGTTGCTAACAAGGATCAGAGGATATCACAAGACTACCTCTTTTTCCTACCTCCTGCTCTTGATAGAAAATCTTTAAAATTCTTCAGCAAGGCTATGCTAAGAGAATTTCCAATTTTTGTTTATTTTATTATCAAGCGAGGTTAGTCTGTTGGAATATGTTTGGTGTTTTTTTTTATAGAAAATTGTGTGGAAGACTGGCAGTCTAGTCATTTATATTGAAGCTCTGTGAGATTGAATGATTTTGAAAACCTTCCATGTATCTATTGGGATCTGACATGTACTTTTGCAATTAGTGCCAGAGGCTTGATTTCATCAAAGATGTAGGATTAGGGTTTGTGTTGTGATTTGGTTGTAGTGTAGATTTATGGTTAGGGTTATGGTTGGTGTTGGGATCAGCTGCCACATCAATAATTATAGCCATATGGATCTCACCACTACCCCTGCACTAATGATTACAGTCACATCTGTCCCACCACTGCCACCACACTAATGATGATGGTCACATCGATCCCCCTCTGCAACCACATACTAATGATTACAGTCACATCTGTCCCACCACTGCCACCACACTTACGATTACAGTCACATCTGTCCCACCACTGCCACCACACTTACGATTACAGTCACATCTGTCCCACCACTGCCACCACACTTACGATTACAGTCACATCTGTCCCACCACTGCCACCACACTAATGATTACATTAACATCGATCCCACCACTGCCACCAGTCTAATGATTACAGTCACATCGATCCCACCACTGCCACCAAACTAATGATTAAAGTCGCATCGATCCCACCACTGCCACCACACTAATGATTACATTCACATCGATCCCACCACTGCCACCACTCTAATGATTACAGTCACATCGATCCCACCACTGCCACCAAACTAATGATTAAAGTTGCATCGATACCATCACAATAATGATTACATTCACATCGATCCCACCACTGCCACCACTCTAATGATTACAGTCACATCGATCCCACCACTGCCACCAAACTAATGATTAAAGTTGCATCGATCCCACCACTGCGACCACCTACTAATGATTACAGTCACATCGATCCCACCACTGCCACCACTCTAATGATTACAGTCACATGGACCATACCTCTTCCACCACAATAATAATTACAGTCTACTTTGGGGCACACCAGTAATTACAGTTGCATATATCCCACATCAATCCCACCACTGCCACCACTCTAATGATTACAGTCACATCGATCCCACCACTGCCACCAAACTAATGATTAAAGTTGCATCGATCCCACCACTGCCACCACCACACTAATGATTACATTCACATTGATCCCACCACTGCCACTACACTAATGATTATGGTTACATCAATTCTACCCCTGCCACCACACTAGCGATTACAGTCACATTGATCCCACCACAGCTACCACACTAATCATTACAGTCACATTGATCCCACCACTGCCACTACACTAACAGATTAAGTAACAATCTAGATCACTTTATTGCTGCCAGACAAGTAGCATGTGGATTCAATTGCTGCTACATGTAATTGCACTCACCAAGGCCATCCCATTCATATGGAAACAAATCAACAGTACCAAAACACACGTGCAGAAAGTCGCATTTGCTTAAGCAATTCACATACTGGACACAGATGAAGAATATATAGCCGAATCCTCTAGAGGATGCCATAACAGTATCTTCTACTCAGAGAGTAGATTCATACACAAGAATAAATCAATAGAATGAGACGATTTTTCGATAGCATGTGAAAGACAACAAAGTTATTTTGCTGAAGATGATAGACTCTTACACTTGTGTTAATGTTTTTATCATTTGTGAATTTCTTGCTATTACCTGTCAGTAAGGGCATTATTGGGCAATCTTTTGCCTGTATTTTATTGTTATAATGTTCACATTTTTCTGAATATTACTCTTAACTGAGGAAGAATGAAAAATTTTGGTTTAGTCTGCAGTGTTCTGGTAGTCATCTTAGTTCAGATATTTGGAAGGCAGCGTACCTAGCTTTGCATATGTTCTTAGGTAACTACTGATTTTTAAAAATCTGGTTTAAAAAAATAATGTGTGAGAATATATTCTAGGTTGATAAAATGCCATTTTTTCAAGAATTTGCTGGGCATTATATTTTGGTATTTTTATATGGCAAGAATTAGAAAAAAAAACCTATTGACAGTAATTTATACAGTAGAAAAACTGTATGTCTCTCAATTGAATAGAGCTGATGAATTTTCTGTACAGTCATAACTTCTAGTGAGTGAAGCACATTTGAATTGCTGATGGCTAGATGTTGAATGATGATCATCAGTCTATTTTAAACTGGAAAGATTAGTGTGTGAGGGCGTGAGTTTTGTTTGTCTACCTGTGTCTGTGTGTGTTAATTTATGGAAATTGCATTTGATCGCTATTTTCTACTCGTTTGTCTTTTACTTGTTTTTGTTATTTTCTTTTTGATATGATGGACTGATTTGTGAGATATGCTGCATGGAATGTTTAGAAAAGATAATAAAAATTTTGTGTTTGTTTACTCTACCTCTAAGATAATACCTTGTAAAAAACGTTAGTAGCAGAAACATTGTAATTTTAGCTCTGCAGAATGGTTTGGTAAAAGTTGAAGCAAAGGGTTTGCATTCAGCATTGCTCATTAAGATACATGTCTAAATTTTGTGCTTATGTTCTTTTTAAACAGGAATTCTCAATCAGTTTTCACTTCAACATCAACCGAATGTTGTTGTCAAATCAGGCATATTCTTTATAAATACTATAATTTAGTTTTTATTGTGTCAATGTAAGCTCCCCTACAACTGAAAGTTGTCTTAAATCTTATTTTAATAGTGTATTTGTCATTTAAATTTGCATGCTGATTTATATCAACTTCCTATATCATTTTCTGTATTTGAATAGACCTCGTGCCTTTTAGCAGTGAATTTGATGTAAGTTTATGAAATGTTTAGTTGAATTGTGCAATGCTCTCTTCCCTTGCCCTTACATTTTGTGAAAATAATTACTGTTCTATATATTAATAGTATTATTGTGGAACAGATTTCATCCCTCATCTTGCCAACAGTAAATTACATAAAAAATACCAGTTTTCATTTTCGTGATGTTGCATATGAATTTTCTATATTTATGATATGATGTAAGCACATCATATTTCTTCAGTATTAATTTTGAGTATATTCTTTTGTTTGTTCAAATTTCAGTATTTGTCTTTGCTAGCTGTATTTAACACCCACTTTTCATCCTTCTTACAGCTGTATCTTGCTTTCTCATTTGTCCTGGGACTTTTACATAAAACTTTCTATCAATTAATGTGTCTTTGTTTTCAAAAGAGTATATTCTGGGCAGTGACTGACTGAATGGAATTCCTAGGAACCTTTTTCTTATGTATTTAGCAATAGGTGCTCTCCCTGTAGGAAAGTTTGTGTTTTACATTGGAAATGATTTATTCAAACAATATGTCAGCAAAAGGAGTACACCCACCCTAGTTTCAGTATATGTTGAAGCATTGCTGTCCATAAGTGGGTCATATATCTCACTGGTCAATGGCGGTTATTTTAGGGGTCAGAATAGCTCTTTCAGGGTCATACTTCCATGAGAATTTGACCAAACTAAATGAGAATTGTTGTGTAAAACAAGTAGAGCTTTGTTGGCTTACTCTGAGTCATTTGACCAGTTATTTCTATTATTGGTAATATGATTATGAACAATCTAACTCTATAAAATACCCTTGATTGAAACCAGATATTTATTTCTTTGATCCTTTCTTGTACATAAGAAAAGAAAAGATATATTTCAACTCATGTGTTATCCACTATTACATATACTCAATAAGAATGTGAAAGAATGATAAATGGGTATGTATTAGAAATTATATTTGATATGAAGTATTTTAACAACAAACATTATGACCGTCCTTCAGCATTGAAATGTCACTCCTGAGTGGATAGTAATTCAAGAATACTCCAGCCTATTTATAGGTTAGAAGTCAACATTTGAAAGAAGACCCTTTTCCCTACTGGCAAAGTGAAATGAATAGAAGCGTCTGTGATAGAAAGTAGACACTCCTCCCTCATGATTTAATGACATTAAACTGGTAGGTGTCAGTGACTTCATTTCTTAGATAATGTGAAGGTGTACTTGGGTTCAGTGAACCGGCGCTGCACCGTAGCACTTCACGTGCCTGGTTGATGTTGAAGGCAACAATGATTAGATCTATCTTTGGTTGATAGTTTTGGAGGGAAACATTTGTAGCCTAGAGATGAAGGCTGATATTTATAGCTGGCTCTCCCTGACAGGTCAGAATCTTAATTCAAAAGAGGACAGCAAGGGCATTCCTGGTTTTATCTTCTTGGAGATTTTTTTTGGTATTGGTAGTGGGTTTTCACTGACTGATAGGAGTTATGTTTAGAGAATAATAGTCTTTGAAGTGGTAGTAATGGCTTTAGATTGTAATGATGTGTAGTTAGATCCGATTCTGCTAACATAGAGATAATTTGAGTTTAATTTGTTTTTCTCTATATCCAATATAAATTGAAAAATGCACACTAATATTTGCTATTGTATTGTATTTATTTATTTGAAATGCTTACATCATGTCTATACTTATGTTTCTTTTGGTGTCATCAGATGGAATCAGTTTTCAGTATGTATAGATGTAATCATGTATCATGTGTTGATACATTTAATCTATGATGACCTACAAAAATGGTCCAATCTTAAGCTGCATAGTAATTATATATTTTTACCATGATTTGTTCTTCATTTTTGGTAATTTTGATTTATGTAGTTTTGTAAATATGTATAGAATTGATTGGATAATTATTTATTTCTTCAACTGATGAGACATATTGAGTGCTAGGGTTTTTTTTGCCTCTCTTTTCCGATAGTATATATTGTGTTAGGTATTATCTAGATGCAATCTTTGCAGGCTGTGTATATGCTTCATAATGCAATGATGATGGTATTCATGAAAAATCAATGTTATTCAAAATATGCATTTTTGTACATCTTACACATCATAGTCATGGTGAAATGTGTATTCTGTGTATGCTTGTCAAAGCTAATTATAAAAATTACTTGAAATAATTGATGTGAATAGTGAACAAATAGTAATATTATAGGGAAAAATGCAACAGTGAGTAATCAACAAGTATGTTTTTAAGAAACTTTGAGCCATTTGGTGCAAGGCATATGATTTTTAAACTATTTACTTGAAGGTTGTATTGTAGAAGACTGTTCTATAAAGTTTTTTAGCAGGGAAAGAGAGATTGAGAAAAAGAAGGGGGTCTGCATTCAGTTATACCAGTAGGTCTCAAGCTGGGTATGCTAACTAGTACAGTAGACTTGGCCTGGCCCAGAGCCAGAGGCAGCAAGTTCAGGGCTGGGTTTACCCGCTGGCGGCTAGCCGGCTTGCCCTGTAAATTGATCGTTGTGTTGGGTCACACGAGCTCCTGTAGTGTGCTGTAATGGGAGCTCCATTCCCAGGGGGTCTTATACTAGGCCTCTTTCTTTCTTGCTCTACCTCTCTTTACTCCCTCTCTCTCTCTCTCTCCTCTGATTGATAGCTTGCCAATATTAGGCTGTAGTATAGTAATAAGGAAGAAAAAAAGATAGATTATATGCCCGCACAGCTGAGTGGCTGGCAGACGGCATGACGTAAACATAGGCGATGCCGAATCACAGTAGACTCTGTGTGTAGCTCCACCTGCCTCAGCTAGCAGACAGGGGGGGCTGCGCACATGCCTCCATTTTTTTAAAACTTGAAATGGATGACCTTTGAACTATGCAAATGAGAATATTATCAGTTTGCACGGTAATTAATCATTGGTCCACAGCCTTCGTTGTCTCCACCCCCTTTGAAGAGAAATTCATGATGTCCACCAATGCATGCCAGTGATTGGATAGGAGTGAGGCAAGTTCACATGGGATTTTTCACTATTCATGATATACACCATATATTTGCATCCAGTCATGCTCAAAATGAGAGATAGGATGCCTACAATTGCTTCCATCAATGGAGGATGAAAAACAATGGTAGTATCGCAACATCACGTATGTCGATGTTTACATCAACCAGTTGGAAAAAACTTGCATTTTGACTTTGTATAAAATATCTATTCCATGTTTTGGTGAATGTGATATTGCAGAGGTGGGGTAGTCCTGGTAGTGTGCTACAGTGTATAAATATGGAATAACCAATATTTGAGGTGCTAGTAGGTAAGTCTGTGGAAATGCATTACCCTATGTTACTACTTGTAAATTTCGAGTTTTGTACTTCAATGAGTTTCTTTGATATCATATCAAAGAAAAGGGTTTTTGATATATTCATACAAGCAGGGCGTAAGTGCATGGATTTAGATTCTCCAATTAATCCTGTTATGAATAAATGCTTTAACAGTTAGGCTTAGAGATATTTGATGTTTCATATTTCAAAAGTCCTGAGGAATGAGGATTGAGGTCTGGGAATGGGGCTAGAGTGGATGCATACAGTTGGAAGGGTTGTGTAAAATTTATTATAAAACGGGTTCAAGGATGTAGCCAATAGCGAGTGCGTATGCATGTCACGCGTTGATGCTTTAATTCTACGCGACCTTCCAGCCGTGCATTTTTTGTGCAGCACTGTGCATTTTGGATGCATCACTTTACCTCTAGCGTGTAAAAACTGAGACTCGTGCCATAAGACACGCGTTCTTTCTAGAAGTCTATCACAAGGATTTTGATGGGCTTACTCAGCTGGGCCCGTGGCGCATCACACTGGCTATGCTTGTGGTGTCATATTGGAGAAAGCAGATGTTGCCTCCTTGTCTGTGCAATCTGAGGAAATTTGGAGCGGTTTTAACAAATTTTCCACTACAAATTCATACTGCCGACCCGTTTTATAAAACAAATAATGCACAGATTTAAATTCGTGATGTTAGTGGCGATGCAGGCATCTCGGGTATTTGCAATACCTCGTGCTAGTCGCATATTGTAAATACCCTTGAGTGCGCAGCATCGCCACTAACACACTCACATCTATGCATTATTTGTATACTAATAGGTTTCTGATTTGATAGTTTTCAAACGTTAAAGAGGAATGCAAAGAGCAATTAAACCTAGCTTTGTATGATTGAAATCGTATTATTACAACCTCCTACTGCCTCTCGTCAATTTCAGATGGGTTCTGGCCTCACTCATGAAGGAAAGAATGCCCCTTTCTAATCTAGTTAGGAAGCACTTATAGGAAACTAAAGGAACTATGTGATCATCATAATTACCCCAGACCTTAGGATTGATTGCATCGATGAGATGTGCAATTAAGCAGGGATTTTGTGAAATTTTCCTGCAGTAACTGCATTACTTAAGCCATTTTATTGTCTTTGTAAATGTTCATTGGGAGAGACACTAGGGTTATTGCATCCCGAGGCATGACCCTATTCACATTTAAAAAATAAAGAGTACTATAAAAGTGGGATTAACCTGTATTAGAGCAAACTTGCTGCACATATGTTTCTCAGAGAGCATTCTTCCACAGAAGTTTTCTGCTTTTCTCCCTCATGGAATTGTCCATGGGCATGGATACACTTCATAGTACATTCTCTTAATTTCTAAGGTTAAATAGGATTAAAATCCTACAATGAATGAAGCCAAACAGTATAAAGGTATTCATGTTGGCTCTTATTTAGAAGTTCTTCCACTTGGGAATGTGAATTGGGTCTATGAATAGATTGAGAATGATACCAATAGCTCTTCAATGTGAAGTGATGCTGACCTGTCATCCAGAATCCCATGGGGCCTCCAGTCAATCAAAACAGAGGATGGTTTTGAACCCATCCGACAGAGATTGCAGTCATCACTGTGTATTTACAGGTTTATTAATCCAGCAGACATCACAAAGCTTGTCTGATTGTATCTGTGTGGTATCTACCGATGACAAGGTATCCATAATAAGTAGGTGGTGATATGTCTCGTTTGGTAGGTAGAACCTCACTAGAAGGGGCTGATAGAGCCTGATACTACTTGGTAACACACACAGTGGCAGTGACATGTTGACATTTCATAATAATGTTGCAGGGGCCTCAGGAAGATCATTATTAATTCTGATGAGGCTACCCTGGGTAAATCAGACCAATCACTATTGTTGTTGATTGTTTTTATATGTCATCAGCATTATCTATGTTATTATAGTCTAGTTGTACTTCATTATATCATTCTTTCTTCTATTCACTGCTTTTCAGGGGTTTTTTTTCTTGAAACCATAGGTACCATTTATCCCCTGAACATAATCTGCCCAAAACGGTCTGCACTTGGACCCTGACTAACAGCCAACCTTGGCTTGATAGCAGTGTTGCAAGGTTAAACATTCATGTAGTACATGAACTCACATGAGGTTGTCAGCACTAGGAATGTTGATCATAGATGTCATCTATTGAAACTCTCATATATCAAGACAGTGAGCAGGTTGGCCTGTCTAGATTGGTTCCTCTGACTACTTCTCTTCTTCTTTCTACAATCTTTTTAGATGGAAACTGGGTTTCTAGGACAATTGACTTGTAGTGCCTGGGCTAGTTCCAACCAGATAAATGTGACAGTAGAAGGGACTGTAAGAAATTTGAACCAGGCTCATGATTATGAAGTGAGTTTATGGAAATTGCTGTGTATGAAGATGGAAAAAAAGGCTGTACAAATCTCCTTAAAAATGATTGTATGCATAACCCCATTGGAATGTCCATGTGTTGGATTTTTTTACAGTTATCTTGAACTTTGGACCAAAAATGCTGCAAATTTTTGAAAATTTTAGGATTTGATGTAATTTGATATGTTCAAATGCATTTTTAAGATAAGTATTAAACATGGACTTATGCCAGGAGAATTTTCACAAATATGTTTTTCCATACCATAGACTGGAGTGCTTATTAAGTTACATGTAGATTTGTTTAGGTGAAGTTCCACACAGGACAGGCTGAAATAGATTAATTTTAACTTTGAACTCCCCCCCCCCTTCCCTTTCTTTCCCCTTCCCCCCCCCCCCTCGCTCTGTCTCTTGGTTTAATTTTGCAGTAATATTATAAATCAACATCTGTCTTGTTTAGAAAGCTTTGAAACTTGTATAAGTGAATTGCAAGGGAGTGTTAAGTACCATAGTCATACACAGGAGCATTTGTGACCTGTAATAAGTCTTAGGTTTCTCTACCAACTGCTCTCTTGTCAACATTGATTTATGCTCTGTGTCAAGAATTCTGATAGATTTCAGACATACAGTCTCACAGCATTTCCTTCTTGTTGGAAAACTTGATTGTATTTAGTTTGACTTCCACTGTGCAGTCCATGATACAACCTTTCACTTGAACAAGTTTCTCTGGCTGTAACCATTCGTAACAGTGTGAAATAAGAAAAGTATGTGTTGCTCATTAGAGTTCTTCTTGTAATTGCCAGGTTACAAGTGAAATCTCCTTGCAGAAATTCTGATTTTTCTTCCAGGTATATTTTGAAGCTTTCAATTGGCACATTGATTTCTTCTCTCATTGCTTGCTTTGTATGTACCGATACAGAACAATTGCTGTGATGTTTCTAGGGAAGATAGTTATGTTTATCACCATCATATCATATGTTGTCTCACATTCCTTTTGTCTGTACAGAGTTTGATGCTATGGCCAAACCTAGTTCACCATTCACTAATATTACATCTGAGCGATCTGTCTTTTCTTATCAAGTGACAGTCAAGTCCATATAAATTGTCACAGCATGCATTTCTTGGAGTATCCATGCTTTTAAGGTTTTGAATTCCTCACTTGTCCATAAATCATAGTTAATAGTTTCCACAGAACATTTTAACCATAAATAAGTAAAAACAAAATGCAGAGTTGAGAAGGAAATAAAAATACTGTTGCATGTAGAATGAAGTGAGCATTTTTGTCTTGCTCTGTATTAGAATCACATTATTTTTCCCAGAAGACTTTTATTTCATTCCTGTGTGGAAGATTGAATATGTCCTGGAAGTTTCTTTGATGCCCTATTTTTTCTTCATAATTTTGTATCATTGTTGTTGTTATTGTAGCGGATGGTATCTGACAGCAATGAGACTCTTAAAAAGTGCTTTGCATGACAGATTTAAAGATGCCCTGCTTTCTGCAACAGCTCATTTCACTTGTCAAGGTGGGCTAGTGGAAGGAGAGAAAAGGTGATGAGAGTTTGGGTTTAAGGTGCAAGTTTATAACCTGACCTCTTGACTCCCATATCAGAGTTCAAGTAGACCTGCCAAAATGGGCTTGCCAAGGAAGATAAACAGCTGTCTGCCGTGTATCCCAGCATGCATCTCAGCTGGCTCAACTGCTTGCGTGACAGTGAAAGGCCATGGGTCATTTAGATTGGTTATATTTCAATCCAATGAATGCACCTTTGGACATAAGTGAATGGAATTTGATTCATTTTCTTTTGGAAGGAGAAGAGATTCCATTGACAATTGCATCTTTCTAGAAAGAACACCTTTTCTGTTGTATGGCGTTCGAAACTGAAAACAATATATTTAACCAAAAAATCACTTTGTGAATAAATTTCCTTTCTATTTGTTCCCTTTTATATTTATTGAAACTGCACATACTCACATACCGGATGGAATTAGGTTCATCATATGCAACTCTCCTCCCTTTAGTTTTCTGTATATTTTATAGTTGCAGCCACTCTGAATACTTTACAGTGTAAAATGGATTTATTACAATGAAAATGTCTCTACCACCTATTGTACCAGTCTGGACTGCTCATATGGTTTATCACAGTACCTCTGTGTGTGCCTTACCTACCCAACATATTAAAATATATGCTAGGACTTGCCGTATCCACCCATCTTGATGGTTCCACAACCAGATGGGGATTCAGGGATCTTGTTAGCTGTGTTTCCATGACAATGGGTGATCTTACCTTCAGCAGTCTGTGAAGTGTACTGGGGCGGGGTCTTGATCAAAAGGTCTTGCATATCACCTGCTGTTGTCTGACATCATGGATGAATTTTTAGTTATCTCTTGATCACAAGTTGCCATGACGATGTCCTTTTTTATCTACTGGATGGCTAATTTACATGTCGTGGTAGGTCTGGAAGGAAAAGTAGGGTATCTGATGGACCTACTGCAGATGAAAACGTGCATGTATTCTCCTTGTAAAACGTAGATGGAAGGGTGGACTTTCTCTTCAGTTTTGCATAGATGAGTTGTTGAATTGAATTGAATTGAATATTTATTTCCATATAGGAAATTCTTTTGACATCAGATATTTCAAAATACAAATACAAATATAACTTGTTATCAGTTTGTGACCAAAGTTTTTGGTGTATTCTTTTTCACGTGAAGTTCATTTGAAAAATATATTTGTTACTAGCCTGTAGACCAATTGTGCTTGTGTATTTTCCTGGATGGAATCAGACCATGTTTGCTTTATTGTAATAACAGACATTATTGAGGTAATGCCTAGGAAAGCAAACATGTTTGGAAGGAAGAGTTCTGCTGTGCATGTATATCTGTAAGAATTCCTGACTAAATCCCTGCAAGATGATGATGAGATCAGCGTTGAGACTGCCGGTCTGGTATTCGATCAGAGCCAGCAATTGCCATCAGGAGTTTAAGGTACAATGCAACATTTTCATATGCACATTGAAAGGAATATTTCACAAGGTAGTGAGAAACAAGATCATGTGGAAGGATAAAGTTTTTAAAAAATTGTTGTTGTTGTAAATATATTTACTTACAACTTTACATCTACTGTAGATTTAAAGCTATTGAGCATTTTTAAGGCATTAAAGATCATTCTTTGTATTTTATTACAAGCCTAGATAATGAAACAGTTTTTTCTTCCAAACGTTTACAGGAGACAGAAAATGAGGTAATATACAAGTATTGTATACTGTTATTCTTGGTGTAGAATGGTACTTGAAAGTGCTTCACCTCTTTCAACTTGGAGATCAGTTAGCTATGGTCTTACTTGAAGCAAGCTTTTAAATTGAAGGCTTTATTAGCTGTCTCATTATGTAGACCCTGTTTTACACAAGAATGACATTGCACATGTGGACAATTTCAGAATGCAGAAGTCTTTCCTTTAAAGAATGAAGGCAATCAGTACTTTTTGGGTCATTAATCCAAAGGTCTGGGCATGTACATTCTTGCGGATCACTTCCTGACTTCCGTTCCTCCCAGCATGCCTTTCACTATCAATAAATGTACCGCTACATCTGTTAAGCAGATGGGTAGAAAGAGAGTCTTGTAGGGTTTAGCTTATCATAGGGTACCCATGTCCCCTTTGATTTAGACTCTTGGAATATTCCTTATCATTCATTATTTGTTTCTGAATTGAAATTTGTTAGAAACATTCAGGAACTTTGCAAATATTGGAAACTTGCAAAAACTTTCATTGCTATTTATCACATGAAATACTTGCTGCAGGTTTGCAAAAGATTCTTACTGTCAAAATGGTTATCATTGATGATTTATAATGTTTTTATCCAGAGGGTTTGTGGTTTTGAAGTATCTCTGAGAAATTGAAATTATTTTTCAGAGCAAAGTATTTATGCTGAGGGAATTTTGTTAATTTCAGTAAAAAAAAAAATGGATTTATGTTGTATTTTCAGATTCATATTATGGTGGGACTTGTTAGTCTCGGCATAATATGATCATGCTACATGGGACCAAGTTTTGACCATTCATTGGATCATATGAACTTTGAGTCATATAACTTTGTATGTAATAAAATAACCCTTTATATTTATTTCGCTTGTGTGAAATGAAGCACTTCTTTTCTAATAGTTCATTTTGCACCAAATATTGATTCTACACCATGTTCAATCTGTAAATTACCTTCTAAAATATGAGCTTCCATGTTGTCTCTCTCTCTGCATACCAATGTACCACATCCATTTGAGTTTAAAGTGTTTGGCCTTCTGACTTTGTAGACTGCCTGTTTGTTTTCACAACCAAGAGATGGTTTATGAAGCCACAATAAACAATGCATGTAGCAACAGTTTGGAATTCCTTATCCCTCCTGCAAGCCTGTCTAATATCAATTTGTGGTAGCATCAAGGAGATCATCTCTACACCATGAGGCATGACTCCTGGACATGAAGTCGATTTGTTATCCAAAGCCACTGTCTGTCATTACTATGTTGGAAAACTGTGGCTGAACTTTAATTGAACTTGAGCAGTTTTTCTTTTTGTCTGTACTTAAAACATTTTTATTCTTATGTTATGACATTGTTAATTCCCATTTTCCAGAAGTAATATGGCATACTTTGCTCTGAGCATACTTTTTGATGAGAAAACATAACATGACAACATGATAAATTTCTTCTTCTATATACCACTGTATACCATAAGCTTTCATCATATCAGAGAAATCTTACCCAAGACATTTGATTATTGGTGTAAAGAATTATATTATGGAATTTCATTGAGGTACATGCAAAATTTCTTTGAACATTGCATCATCTTCCGGCTTCCAAATAAATGTGACTCAGTGTTGTAACTTTTATCAAATAAACCTTTGCCATATTCCTATATAATGTCATGTTATTTCATACAATTTATATCTGCTTTTTTTTAATATCCAGTGCTCGGTAACTTGTGGAAAAGGTCAGAAGACTCGTATAGTTGTCTGTCATTATGAAGATGGAAGTCTGGCAATGGATTCAGAGTGTGAGGAAGATGCCAAACCTCTCACTAAACGTGAATGCAAGAAACCATCATGTGCAAAGTGGAAATCAGGCAATTGGGGAGAGGTAGGTGATTTTTTTTTTTCCAATGAAGCATACTTATGCACTTTGCAGAATTTCATGATAGGGTTTGTTAAAATTGTAGTAAGACTATGTAAATTGCAATTCAACTTTATATTTTTACATTGCTTAAACCTTTGCTTTGGCATGTTTTCATTATATTAGATTCATTTTATCTGCCAATGTCCATTCTTTAATATCGGATCCAAAAGCATGTTTCATAATGTATTGTATGAAATTTGTAACAAGATCAGATTTGGGGGGAATATTTTTGGCAACCCTCTGCTTGTTTTGCGCCTTTTCATTCCATATTTTTCTCTCTTTTTAAAATTTTTTATAAGGATGGAATTTTCGTATAAATGAATTGTCTTTTCTGTTGTGGTACCAGCATGAGGTTGGAAACTGAAGAATGGTTAAAAGAACTTAATGTGTTTCCATGGCAACTTCATTATCCACCCTGCATGAGATGGTGAACCTGGAATAGATCCATGTTGAGATCTCAATTCTATCATATTCCTTGCTTGCCTCACCTTAATAAAGCAATCAGAAGACCTCACAGTAAAATCGAATGTGAAAATATGTTTCCTGAGATTTTTTGATAGGTGAAAAGCAGGGTTGGCGGATTTAAATCACGTTGATTTAAATCATCATTTAAATAGCGATTTAAATCACCATGATTTTTTTTAAAAAATCATTGATTTAAATCACTTCCATTGAAACATGTACAAATCATTGACAAATTGTTTGTTCAAGGCAGTTTTAATTCTTCAAATCAACTGAAAAACTTTGAATTAACTTTATATCAATTGAAAAACTTTGAATTAACTTTATATCAACAAAAAATCAACAAATCCTTCCTATCTACTTAGAACAAATTAGAATCAAGTCAATAAAATCAGCTGATTTCTTACAAATTAGAGATTTGTGTTGTCAACAGTTACTCCTTTTTTTGTAAATGTCAAGTTTTTCTTCTGAAATTTTACATTCTTTGTCAGCTATTAATAGTGAAACATGTTTCTTATTTATTTCTTATCATTTATCACACAATCCAAAACTTTTCAGAGAGCAGTAGTGTAAAAAATATAATATGTAAAAGTCAATGACAAACGGTTTGTTGGCAGTTTTCCAGTTTTGACCCTTCACAGTTATACTTCTATCATGTGAAATTAAAATAAAATCATCTAATCATCAGATTCCACATGCTTATTTCTTCTTGTTACATTTATCACACAAATAACATAATGTAGTACAGTCACAATTTGACTGTTGAAAAAAACTTTCTCATATACCTTTTAAGTCACTAGCTCATTTTATGTTCAGTGCTATGGAAGTTTTGTATTTGCATGTAGCAATGGAAAGAGGATCTATAAAAACAATTTGCAAAACTCAAAATAAACTTTTAAAACTACATTTAAATCTTAAGATGTAGGTACTTACATGTAAGTTACAATCAATTACAGTTGTAAGTTGTGTCTGATTTAAAATATAATATTTCTTTTTGTAATACATATGTTGTAATATCAGCAGTTTTGCTGGTTTTATCCTTTAAGTCAAACTTACAGTTGTATAGGGTCAAAAGTTGTTTTTTTTTCCTACTTCATGTATCAAACAGATTTTTAGAGAACATGTGAATAAGAATTGTAGATTACTGTAAAAGTCACAGTAACATAATGTAGTGTAGTCATCCTTTGACTAAGCTGTCTCTTATATTGGTCTCCAACACTGACAGTTTTGCATCTCTATCTGTAGCAATAGATGAGCTTTAATACCAATTTGTAAAACTGTCACAAAGCTGTTGAGTGCACATTTAGATACAATTTTCACTGAGGAGTGTCTGGAGATATTCCTCTGGGATTTTTTTAAATACTGAGTGGAAATTCACAGAGGGGAATATTCTCTACTGACTGGGAATTCCCTATGAAAGTTTCCTTCATAGCCCTACATGTATGTATGATAGAATTAAGTTCATATACACGATTCCTCAAATTGATTTTTATATGCCCATTTTGACTAAATTTAATTACAAATCATTATGGTTAATAAAAATATTAGGAGTGAAATGTATGATAACATTAAAATTTATGTCATTATAGGGTGAGGTCTTTTGGTAATTAAACTTTTTTTTGAATAAACTTTAAAAAAATCAAAAAAATCAAAAAAATCTGATTTAAATAAAAAAAATCTGATTTAAATTTTAAAAATCTGATTTTTTTAAATTTTTTTTAAAAAATAAAAAAAATCGCCAACCCTGGTGAAAAGTTCTCAATTTTTTCTATAGGATTGGAACAGTCTTGGTTTCAGTACATTTTATGTTCCCATTTTACTCAAACAAAAAGGAAAGATGTTGCTTAGACTTCTCTGCTTTTCATCAAATGATATGATACATCATGACATCACAACAGTAATCAAATTTTTGTATCAGATTGATATTTTTTTACATAAATTAAAAATTTTGATTTTTCATCACTATCCATCATATTTTTCAAAAAAAAGTTTAGATTATTGAGAAGGCGTCTTTGCTTTCATCGTAGTTCATGTGAAGTTGAGCAATGCCTCATCCTCCTTTAAATACTGACTATCTCTGTGCCCATCAGCTAAACCCAGACACTCTTTATCCTCTTTCTCCATCTTGGTTGAACTCATCCCAAGTATGTGGGGATGACACTTTCTGCTGAATGCTGATATATGGGGCTTTAGGTCCAGGCCCCATGGGGTCTCAAACGATGACATGATGGCCCTGTACAACATTCCCTCTAGGTCAAAGTTCATCTCATTCTCTCCTTCCTATCACAAATCAGTCCTTCCTGTCCTCCTCTATCATCCCCTTGGGATGCTGTTCTAAATGTTCTTCTCTCCTCTGGGGAGATATTCTAGTATGTTCATCTTTCTAAATTCAGACTTAAGAACAGCAACATGTCACAAATACCAAAACAAACTAATTTTTTTCTTTTTCATTTTATACCTCCCAACAAGGGGAAAAAGGTTAAGTATCTAAGAAACTGAAGTCTCTTCTCTCTCAATTTATTTCATATAGAACATAGCTGAAATTTTGATGTTCTATCATGGTTCTTTGAATTGAAGTCATAGATTGATTTTTACAGGAAATATATGCATATATTTAAAGTTCCTGAATTTGTTTTTCCATGTTAATGCTGGTTGAATAATGTATTAGCATGCATCTACTTTTTGCCAGTTTGGAATCACCATTTTATATGAAGGCCTCATGGTTATAAATTTGAATTGAAAAATATATTACCCATGAAAAAAGTATTTTGGTCTATCACATGTGATTTAAATATCTTTTATTTTATGGGTTTTTCATTAATTTGACGATAAATATGAAGGGTACTACGTGTATTGATCTATTTCTATAATTTCAGTGTTCAGTGACTTGTGGGCGTGGCATCCAGGAGAGGGACGTGGTGTGTATCAGTCATAACAGGCAGGTTAATGAGACACTATGTCCAAGGGATGTACCTAGAACCAGTAAGGGATGCAGGAGACCCTCATGTCCTAGCTACAGGTGGAAGAAGGGACGGTGGAGTCAGGTGAGATGATGTGATTGGAGGAGTTCAGACTGTGGTATTGGGTTAATGTTGATTATTATGTCATTCAAGGTGATGTCGATTATAATGACGGTGATGGTAATGAGATGATGTAGATGTCGATAATTACAGTGAAATGACAATGACGTAGATGACGATGATAATGACGGTGATGATGATGATAGTGATGATGATGATATCATTGATGCTGATGATATTGATGTTAATGAAGACTATGGCTATGATAATGGTGATTTTGGTGATATAGATGATGATGATGATGATGATGATGATGATGATGATGATGATGTTGATAATGTTGATAAATCTGAGCAGTAATTCAAAATGTTTGACATTTTCAAAAAAATGCTTTATTTGCTTTCCCCTTCCAGTGCAATGAGACTTGCGGAGGAGGACTGAAATTCAGAGAAGTGTGGTGTCAAGACAACAAAGGGAGAAGGGTCAGCGATGAATACTGCCAGGCAACCAGAAAAAGACCAACTCACAAAAGGAAGTGCAACATTGACCCTTGCCCCCCAAGATACAGCCCTGGAGCATTCTGGGTGGAAGGACTATGGGGAGAGGTGAATACTGGGGGAGGGGATGTTTAGCACTACATGACAGCTCGCAATGTGGATATCTAAAAAAAGAATGATCCTGATAAATTTTTATGCTCCGCCCACCATAGGTGGTTGCCGGAGGCATTATGTTTTCGAGTCGTCCGTCCGTCCGTCCGTCTGTCCCGTTTTCGTTCTGGCAATAACTTAACCGTTCTTTTTGACGGATCAACTTCAAACTTGGCTCGATTATGCATATGGGAGGAACAATGATCTGAGTAGATTTGGGGGTCTCAAGGTCAAAGGTCAAAGGTCATAGAGGTCATTATGTACATAGAAATGGTCCGTTCTCACAATAACTCAACAACCATTTTACGGATCAACTTCAAACTTGGTTCATGTATGCATATGGGAGGAGCAATGATCTGATTAGATTTTGGGTCCCAAGGTCAAAGGTCAAAGGTCACAGAGGTCATTATGTACATAGAAATTGCTTGTTCTTGTGATAACTTAACTCTGTGACGGTTCAACTTCAAAACTTGGCTCATGTATGCATATGGAAAGTTTCATAATGGTCTCATTAGATTTGAGGGTCACAAGGTCAAAGGTCATGGTCAAAGATGTCATTGTATACATGAAAATAAAAAAATCAGCATGAATGTGCCATATATTTGAGATCTGGCAATTGCGGAGGCATAAATTTTGACCGCGCGGTTGAGGATTCATCTAGTTTTTCTTTATCATTAAATTTTCTTTATCATCTCTTTGTAGTGAGCTGAAAAAATGTTGTGAAGGTATATTCCAGGATTTTTCAAAATATCTGATGAGAATCAAAGAATTAATTATGTAATCTATGTGTGTGTGTCAATTCCAGTCAAATTTTCAAAAGCAAAGTTGTACATAGAGTTTAGCAAATGGACAGATTCAAAGCTGTTTGAATTGCTATGAAATAATGCATATCTATTACTTTCTTTTTATTCAGTGCACAAGAACCTGTGGTGCTGGAGAGCAGACTAGAGAGATTACTTGTCAAGCATTGAGTGGAGATGGTTGGCGTATTCCAGCAGACCTCAGTTCATGTAACCCTGCTACCAAACCTGAAGCTACCAGGAGATGTAACATGGGAACATGCTTTGGTGATGTCCACTGGAAAACTGGTCCTTGGAATACAGTAAGTCATGATACAATTTGATTATAAGGAATTATTTTTGGTAGATAACAAAGTTAAATAGAAATTCTCTTTTTATGGTCATATGTTACCAACTTATATCTTGATGGTAGGTAACAATCCAAAATTGTGTAATATTTACCTGGAATTTGAATATATATATACTCTGTAGGTAAGGAGGCTCTATTTCTGTCAATAAATTGTAAAGTTTTGGGAAGGGTTTTGGGAAATGCAATTCCTTTTCTTAATAATTCTGTTGACATATAAAATCAATTTTTTATTTACATTATCATGTACGAGTTCGTTCATTCCTCTTATAAATTAGTTGTTATTCAATCACATTTTGCTATTGATTGTAAAAGCCAATTAACCACCCATCAAAAGACACCCATAATCAGTCTCATTCATTCTGTGTATTATACCTTTTGTGTTTTCTGTAGTGTTCCAAGTCTTGTGGAGATGGTGTACAACGTCGCAAGGTTCAGTGTCAGGCTCGTCATGGTAAAATAATGCCTGATCGTTTCTGTCGTCACCCAGCTATCAAACCAGAAACTGAGCGAATTTGTAACAGCAGGCCATGTAAGTTCATTATGTTATCTCTTATCTACATGTATATGTACATTCATACACATATGAATGCATTGAGTAGTCTACTCACTATTCACATTTCCCTTCATTTAGTCAATATTTTGCACTTTTCCTTCACAGAAATAATATTTAAAGTTTTTATTTTTGATACAGCATATATAGTAGCCAGAGCATTCTGAGCAAATATTCTTTTGGGGACCGTGTCCTTTAACTTTAGTTTAACAGGCCGCATAGATTTGTGCTCTTTTAATCTTGATTTTCTTATTTCCTTGCTTATGGATATTGCCAGGTAGACCATTTATGTATGCTTCCAATATAAAAGATTATCCCAGTACATTCTGATGCATGGATATAAAAGGCTAAATTGAAGTTTTGAATAGATTTCAGACATGTTTTTTTCCTGATAATTTGTTTAGATGTTTATAAAGACAGATATGTGCAAGAAAGTAATTCACATTTTCCAGTGTATTTCTATTGTTTGTAGAGATACTTAATATAGAAATAGGTAATACAGGATGAAACTTCATCTCAATAAATTTGATGGTGAGAAATAACTTCAAAACAATTTGCTACGTATTTTGCTTTGCCTCACATTTATTTGACTGCAGTGTGGCAAGCGTTACGATAAATCATGTTCAGCCCAACATTTCATCATAGTAATTGGGCCCTATAATACCAACCTTGCCCAGGGCTGTTTGGTAATATAATCGTGCCGCAATTGAGGCACATTATGCCTCCTTGGGGTGCATTCTTCCAACACGATGGGGTTTTAGAGAAGCCCAATTCCCAGCGCTTGTGAAGTGCATGGTGGGGTCATGAGACGATGATTGGGTGCCATTGTTAGCCTAAGGAGAGTTGAGAGGGTTAACCTTTTCACCCTAAGGGGATTTGTCTCCCCCCTCTGCTGCCAGAAGGGGCTGGTATATTGTCTCAAAGATCTAACACCACTACCAATCCAATATACATAATCATTATGAGAGGGGAAGTATAAAATGATGGTAGAGAGATGTAGAAAGCAAAGATGACATAAGAAATCTTTTGTTTTATCTGTAAGAGAATGGTGCCTTAACTGGTTATATCATTCTCCCCGTGTATAACCATTCATAGGTTAAAGTTTGCTATTGTGGCTTAGCAAGAACAGCAAATAGGTTGCCAGTAGAGATTATTACTATAATCTTAATCAAATCATTAATAATATTTAGGGGCTGAATAAGAATCCATGTCAAAAGTTACAAGCTTCTTTAAACTTTGTGTGTTTTGTTTGTTCATTTTCTGCTTGGAGATATGAAGTAGTCTAGTATTCAGTGTAATAAAAAAGGGTTAGATGTTGAAAGGAGCAATAGGAGATATCTTGATGAGATATTACTTGTGATTTACTCACCATGCAATCATATTTCTGAGCTTGGTTTATATCTGTTGAACTGACTGTGTTCAAAAAGATCTCACTTTCTTGAAAGATGATTGATTGTGACAGGGGTGGTGAGAGGGGTTTTTAGTGTTACCGATGAAAAGCTTCATTGTTTATTGTCTGGTATTTTAGAGAGGTACCACTATAGCCCAATCTATAGGGACATTGTGCAAGAGCCGATGTATTACAATTCTATAATAGTAGTGTGAATGAACCTTACATTCTCCCTAGGTTACTGGATTCTCATCTCTGATTATGATGAAATTTTAACAGTAATTGTAGAATTCAATGTACTTATATTTTCAAGTATTTTACTCTAATATAATCCATTTATACTAAATAATAATGTACCCCATAAATGGTTCATAATAGAAAGGGTTCCACAAGATACTCTTTCTGACCATGTTTTTAATTTCCTGGAAAAAAATCACCACTTGCCATTTAAACGATCCATCATTAAGAATGAACACATATTTTTCTCTTTTTTTCATCATTCCTATTTTCATGAATCCCATGAATCCCAGAATTAATTAGATTTTCAATTTTGTTTTTGTTTCTCTTCCAGGTCCACCAACAAGTTGTAAAGATCTTCAAGAGATACAGAATATAGAGGAAGATGGGGACTATTCCATGTTGATACAGGGTAGATTGCTGCATATATTCTGTCATGGGATGGCAGGAAGCAATCCAGCTGAATATCTTACACTTCCAGCTTCTGAAGCTGAAAACTATTCTGAAATTTATTCTAAAAGGTAAGAGAGAATTTGGTACCTGTATTTCAGTTGGGGGTTTTAGCATGAAATATTATCTCATATAATGTTGCGCTTCTTTCTTTTATATTTACAGTACTGTTATTAATAATACTTTCCCTCCACATTAATATTTCTGATAACAACAAAGAGGCCACCCCCCCCCAAAAAAAAAAAGAAGACATAACTGTACTTAGTAGATATTTGATGAGATTAGGGAATATCAATACACAACATGTTCTGTGTTAATGTAGGTATGTAGACTAAAAGGGGTCCACATTTCCACCTTAAAGTTCAACGCAGTAATGTGATAGAAGGATAGAAAAATCTATGTATCAAATAAACATTGAAGAAAGAAACCATGATACAAATTTTTCATTTTCTTTAAATATTGCATTGTTAGATTTATGACATGGTGAAGTACCAATATATTCTTTCTATTTGCAGGTTATTAAATCCCAGTTATTGCCCCAATAATGGAGCAAGAAATGACAACTGTGAATGCACAAACTATGGTCATCGGTCTCCAGGGCTTACATCATTCAACAAGATTAGAATAAATATAACAACTAAAGAAGACATAACTGTACTTAGTAGATATTTGATGAGATTAGGAAATATCAATACACAACATGTTCTGTGTTAATGTAGGTATGTAGACTAAAAGGGGTCCACATTTCCACCTTAAAGTTCAACGCAGTAATGTGATAGAAGGATAGGAAAATCTATGTATCAAATAAACATTGAAGAAAGAAACCATGATACAAATTTTCATTTTCTTTAAATATTGCATTGTTAGATTTATGACATGGTGAAGTACCAATATATTCTTTCTATTTGCAGGTTATTAAATCCCAGTTATTGCCCCAATAATGGAGCAAGAAATGACAACTGTGAATGCACAAACTATGGTCATCGGTCTCCAGGGCTTACATCATTCAACAAGATTAGAATAAATATAACAACATTAGAAGTCATAAGTAAGTCCTTTCTTAACATATGTCAGTATTTTGTGTATTGCATTTTGTGATAGCAGCTGAATAAATATGTTTGTCAAGATAACGCAGTTGAGTATTTGATTTTCAGCTGTACTGGAACTTTTTTTAAAGATGAAATGTGTGTGCTGATGTTTATTACGAATGAATGGAGGTTGATTCAACACCAAATCTTATCATGGGTTTGGAATTGACCGAATCTAAATTACACACCTGTATAAGCGTTAATCAACCTATTTCCAAATTGTTCTTATATAATTGTCTTGTTCACTATAGTTTATATTTTTCATTATTTTCGTGTGTAGTATCATCAATGCAATTCCAAAGAAGTTATCATAAAATACATGTATACTGTAGTGATGCTTACAATGCACAGTAAAATGGCTCGGAATATTTGAATTTCAATAAAAGTGCACATCAGCACTCATGTTTGATTTGTATTTCTTCTCTTTCAAACTTCCAGCCGATGATCCAACATTTGCCACAGTGCATCATGGTCATTTTATACCTTACGCTACAGCAGGGGATTGCTTTAGTGCAGTCCCCTGTCCCCAGGGCCGCTTCCATGTGAGCCTAAATGGGACGGGTCTTGTGGTGGCGCCAGAGGTAGACTGGTCAACAGAAGGCCACTCAGTATCAAGACAAATATCAAGAGATGCTGTAAGTTTATTTAATTGAATTTAAAAGTGGATTATCCCTTGACTTTCTATTTTAAAAAAAACACGAATTTGTTACTTCATTTGTAAACCTAATTACTTTTAATGTATTCTTTTTGGAGAGCTCAGATTTAGGAGGTAGGGGCATATATTTAAAATAATTGTCTGAGTTGAGTGCAAAATGCCTTATTCAAAGCACTGTGAAGATGCATGTAAGTATGGTTTGGTTTATAGCATAACAAAATTTTCAGTTTATTATGTGAAAAGGTTAGGGGAGGTGACTTTAGAATTAGTTTGACCTACTTACATTTTTTACCTGTATTCTAAACAAAGGGGAAGTTAACGCTTGTAGGAAGTTTGTTTAAAATGAAGCCTAAAAGTCAGGAAGATAAATAAGTGAAAATTAGAGACAATTGTCCTACAAATGCTTATGTATATGAATTTCCTTCTGGTATAAATGTCGTTGTTGTTGTTCACTTACCTATTTTGTTTTACTTTCAGATTAATCAAAGAGTTAGTGGTATCTGTGGTGGTTATTGTGGAAAATGTTTTCCAGACAGGGGAGAAGGAAGATTATTACCTCTAACATTCCAATCATGACTCAGGTGAGATATAACCTTCATCACTTCTTTCTTCTCTTACTCAGGCTGTAAGGACCATTATTCTGTTGTCAGTTTTGTACACTGTCCAAAGTTCTATCGTCCATCTTGGACCAAGCTCTCTAACATTCACCCTAACAATTAACAAAACCCAATATCTGTCCCTAATCCTTACCTTACCCTGCATATTTGGTGAATTCAAGTTAGAACAAAAGCAGTTTGAGATGTTTCCATGAGAAATATTGTTGTTTTCAGTATTAATGTAGAATATCTCTTATTACAGCTTCTCTTCTATTGTGTTTATCATTATCCTTGCTGTTTCAATCAACTAGTAAGTTGTCACTTTTAAATATACTACAACATAAAGTGTGGACTACTTTAAACAGAACTATGTAAGCATATCTCTGATTTTGACCGAATTGAACTTAATATTAAACCTTTCATAAGATCTCATATGACATGTAAGATATGATCAAGTATTAACATATATATTCCTTTTTTCTTCTTTTTTTCCTTTCTCTCCATTTATCCCCCAACAGGGAGATGTAGATTATTCCAAATTCTGTACATGCTGTAAATACTATTTTTATTATTTATCATGAGATGTATTATAGTAAACCAGAGATAATTTATATTTTATATACAGCACTTTGATATAAAGAGACAGAAAGTAGATCATTTTTGTGGGATATACTGACAGACAATAACGTGATGAAGAGGGATTTATCAAATAGGTTAATGGGCAGGGATATGGTGTGGGAATTCATTTTGTATTGACCAACTACAGCAGCAGGATGACCTAGAAAAGTGGACCAATGCTTGACTGTTTCTTCAGGATCCTCTTGAACTCAACAACGAATGCTGCAATTTTGACTGTATTTTTGCTGTCATGTTGTGTGGAATGTATGAGAACAATTCAATTCTTGTTTTGCAAGGTATTTTCATGTCCGCTATTTATTGGATATACTCTCAAGAATAAGACTAGAAATGTGCATTAATGTGTACCTCTATTAGGTATTATCAAATGATCACATTGTAGTAACAAAAATGAAAAAAGAAACTGCTGAACATGTACCTGTACATGAATCATTAAAGGAAAAAAATTATCTTTTTATATTGTGGAGGTAATGATTATTGTTGTCTTTGTGACACATTTATGTTATTTTTGTGATTTTACTGCTGGTATAATTATAATTGCTGGTTTTGGTTTTTGTTAACACTCCAAGGGCATGTTCTACAGATGTAAATGTGACCATTAGTTTCATTAAAAATGTATTGTAGTCTAGCTACCTCCAGGAAAGTTATAACAGTCGCATAGCATAAAGACATTTTGAGTATTTACTTTTGATAATATAAATATTGTAGTATACCAGGGATAACTAATTTGTCATTCTTCCATGAATCGCATTACTTGTTGTGAACTTGGAGATCTAGAAGTGATCCCTGTATTTTTATTTTACCAGTTACAGATAAAGCAACAAAATTTACCTCCCATGTGTATGTCTTTTTTGTCTTCCCAAGCTAAAAAGTGAAGAAAATTGAATTATGTTCATTCACATTTAAGATAATGAACAATTTTGACTGCCTGATTTTCATTTTTTTTTTTTTTTTTGCAAATAAAATGAAATGCACAAAGTAATTAGCTTAGTTTACTATGCAAAAGGACTACCCATTAAAAAAAAAATGCCCTTATTTCATACCTCAAATCACAAATTTATGCAAATATGCTGCTTCAACCTCTCGCATGATGTACATGTAGTATATATGTATGTATGTCTCTGCCATTTATTCAACTCAGGGTTCTTTCATCTGCTGAAGAAAAAAATCATAGAAAAGGGTCAACATTTCCCATGAAACATGCAGTGCTTCAAAGTTTGAACCATGTTTAACTAGTGTAGGTTAGTGTGTATGTGTGTGCAGAAGATATTGATCTGACGAACATCTGTGATTACTTTCGAATGATTGGTAGTTCCCAAGCTAATAGATAAAATATTAGTGTAAAAGCAGGGTTTTTAGATGCTTTCTTGCCTGTGCAGTTATTTTATGTCTAATATTATCCTGATACAACTATTTAGTATTTCATACTGTATTCCATATTCCTGTTGGCCAGCAAAATGTCATGTAAGCTGTTAGACTCAAAGCTTTTCTTTTGGGCTTAACTCTAGTCAAAATTTTAAGAGTCAAATCTTATTTGTCATTGTCTATAATGTAGATTTCAATCTTAATCCAACATCAGTATAACCTTTAAAAGGATTTTTTTCCTTCATTTAAAATTTAAATAAATGTTTTATAGGGTTTTTGTTCATAGATTTACTGCAAATTTGATTAGAGGGGATTACCCCCCCCCCCCTTTAAGAATGTTATACTTGAGTTTATTGTATTGATAAGTGTTCTGTTCAATACACTGTATTGCTTCAAGTGTGGTTTTTCTGTAGTTTCAAGGAAGAATTTAGGTTGTTTCTAAATTGTATATTGAGGTTGAGAGATATGCGAGATTGGAGAGCTATTCACTGCCAATAATTATGCCTCGATTTTACAGACGTGATTTATGTAATTTTACTTAGAATAGAGAGCAAGGAATGTGAATGAGGTTGTGTTAAACCAGAATTATAGCTCTGTTTTCAATATATGTAAAACAGTTTGAATAAATATTTGTTACTTAATGTCAAGATCAGAAAATTGAATACAAATCTACAAATCCTCAAGCATTTTTCATTAATGAAACAGTGACAGCCCCAAACTTTCCAACAATTAACCAAAACTTTTGATGTATATCAATGCTTATAATTGTGTTCTGATTTTATTTTAAATGGTATACTTCATATTTGAAAAAAAGATTAGCATGGTAATTTTGCAGTCTTCGTATAGCTTTATATGTTTAATACATGTATTTGATTTTTTTCCAATCCCAAATGATTGCAATGAGGTGAATGTTGGGGAAACAAGAAAGCTATTTCAATACTTGTACATGTTATATCAAATGGTGCTGCTTTTTCTGTACAAGTACAAACTTGAAGTATGGTACTTGAATTATTTGTGTGATGTATATATGTATATTCAATAACTTAAAAACAGTATTCTCTAGAACTATGCAATGTTATACAGGAGCTACTTAGCTCCCTCTCTTTTAAAAAAAATGAAGCTTGTCATTTGTTATAGTCCTTTTCATCATTATTTATGTTCATTTCTCTAGCATTTCTAGTCACATGCACTGCAGGTTTTTAGTTAGATTTTTTTTATGGAAACATAGAGACAAACTCTGGGCACATTTCTTTGTTTGTTTTGTCCTTTTCTTTCACCATTTTTTTTTAAATAGTTGTTTGAGTTTCAAAAGAAAAATGATTTTCTTCCCTTTGATGACAATGTCTGTTACGTAACAGACAAAAAAATATAGGAAAGGAAAACTAAAATTGATGGACCAGTAGAAAGTGGAATTTCTATTTCACAATTGAGAAATAGTGATCTGTTTCATGAACTTTAAACTTTCCAAGGTAGTGGAAAATAGAGCAGCCATTCCATTTAGCATGTCATTGGAATTCATTTAAACAATGATTCCAGCTTATTTTTGTGTGTGTGTTGTTAGATGTTAATTATTGACATCTGTGAACTTGGAATCCTTTCTTTCCTACATTGCCATGTATTCTGATCATTACACTTTATCAGTGTCATTGTTATAACCAGCATTCTGTAGATTTCTTTAAACTTCTCTGTTTGACTTGACATTGTTTGTAGACCATAGAGAGCACATATGAACTTGTATTTTAAAAAAGAAACTTATGAATATGGTGCTGTTACTTTATTTTTATCCGTATGTATCAAATGTCTCCTTTTCTATTTGTTGAATTTGCTCGGAAAGTAATGTTTCTTTCATGAGTATTTCGTGAAAGTATCTAATGCTTATTTTGAAAGCAAACTTGCAATGCTTACTGTACTTCTTATATATATTTGTGTTTAGGGAAAGTACATTTGACATTAGTGTTCTACATCTTTCTCTGCTTGCATTTTCGTCAACTTCTCATTTATTGCTTTAAAAAAAAGAAAAAAAGAGAAGGGTCCTATACTAGAACAATGCATAAAGGAGGATCCCCCCTCCCCCCCAATCCAGCAATTTTGTGGGCAAATCAGTGAGCTCTGCATAGTTTGGGGTTCTGTGTTTGATTTATTTCATACAAGGAATGCATTGCTCTCTTTTTCTTAAATTAAGAAAAAAAAAATCAGTTTACTCAAGTATTCAAATGCATGGACATATCTACCCAGAATACAAGTATTGGGTACAATAAATTTGTTGATAATTTGTTGATAACTCTGTTCAAATGACCACCATTGATGATGCAAAAATTTACCTGGGCTTGTACATAGCAACAATTAACCCATTAGCTACAGGAACCATGTGCCCCCCTGTATTAAGTCTATGGGAACGTGAGAATTCAGTAGTTAATGGGTCAAGCACTCAAAATTTTTGAAATATAATTTGTATCTGGGAGGTGTTTCATAAAGCTGTTCGTAAGTTACGCACGACTTTACGCACGACTGGAACATGTTCTTGGTTGCTAATCAGATTCTCAATCATTTACATGTAGCACAAGAACATATCACCAGTCGTGCATAAAGTCGTGCGTAACTTACAAACAGCTTTATGAAACATCCCCCAGGTATTAAAATGCAATACAGTAGTTTGTAATTCAGTTCTTGTGGTAGAACTGTCTTTGAAGAAGGAAAACTTGTTAATTGGTCTATTGGACTCTGTTTATTTAGTCATTATTTTCAACCATTTGTGGAAGTGAATGAATTTGAAGACTTGAGTAAACTAGATCATGTGCTGTATCTTTGCTCTTTAGGTGAGCCAGGGGAAACTTTCAATCTCAGTAACAGGGTATTACACAGTATTAAACTAGACGGCAAGTAAAGCACTTCACTCACATGTAGTTTTTTGTGAAAGGCCTTGCCCACCTGAGGAGATAAAGCAAAGTCCAGAAAAATGCTTCCCCCTAAAGCAAACTAGAATGAACAGTATCACTTCACCAAGTTTACACTCACAAGTCCCTGGAAGTGGGGAAGAAAAAAATCTTCGTCCAGACCTCTGAATTTTAACACTTTAAGAAAAAATCCCTAAACATCACAATCAGTGGTGGGGGAAAAAAAAATGTGAGCCCTGCTTAGGGAATATTTCTCCTGAAACAGGTAGTAAAATGACAGGCATTTTAAAAATGTGACCAACTAATACCTCTTCCATATATGTAAGTACATATACACTGAGAAGGGAAATGGGGCTGTACTCGATGCATATATGTCTTTGGTGCTGTTTAATTTGCAAGGCTTAGAAGTTTTTCTATATTGTATTTGTGTTACTTCATTATAGGAGGGGATAGGATTAGTTATTATCATGGGGTGTATTACCACTCATGTTGTAAATTACAAGTGCGTCACTTTTGACACTGTCATCCTATGAAATGCATGTAGAATTGATATACATGTAAGACAACAGGCAAAACTGAACTATTCTTTCTGATTTGGTAAGGGGGGGAATGTTTTTTACACACTTGAATGCTGCTATCATTGAAAGTATTGATAAATAATCCCATCTAGATCATGAATATTCATGTTTAGTTTTTTGTTTCAGGGTACCATAAACCAATACAATTTTAAAAAATTGAGGAAGAAAGTTTTCCTTTTACCACAATAATTCTGGAGTATTTAGTTATACCTTTTCAAAATGCATTGAAAACACTTTGTCTTCGTTATATATAGAAGTACGGTAGAAACATTTCATATCTGATAAGTGATAACTACGATCTGGGGAGCGTTTCATCAACATTTGTTGTCTGACAAGTTGTCAGATCTGACATCTTTCCTTTAATTAGATTGGCTGAGAAGCATCGTTACTATGGCAACTGTCGGATAAAACAGACTTTGTCCGATAAAACATCCGACAAGTCCTTTCATGAAACGCTCCCCAGTTCTTGTAACATCATATTTCTAGCAATGTACCACAGGTCTATTACATGCTGCAAAGACTGAGGACTCAAACAAACTTTCTGTGTATTTTTTCATTCGTTTTATTCATTCTTTCTCCGACCAGAGAATGTGTGATTTGTACATAGTCCTTTAATACAAAAGTGAATTGAATATTTAAAAGGTCAAAAGAAAAAATACAATAAAAAATGATAAAAAGGAATATAATAATAATAATTTCATTGGATTTGAAAGGTGATTTATTTAGTGTATATGAAATTGGAATATAATAAGACATGTGGAGATAAGATACCAGAGAGAGAGAGAGAGAGAGAGAAAGGGGTAGGATTATTTTCCTGAATGAGAGAAGAGCAAAGGAACAGATAACAACACCTACATCTTGATTTAAACTATTGTGACTATATGTTGATAAATTTTCATGAATAAAGACATCCCTCCAAGAACTTGCCCCCTACACTGATTTTATTAGTAAAGTATTAAACTCAACAAATTCATTAAAATACATGTACCATCAAACATAATCTCCCTCCGATTTAATTCTGGTACTGGGCCTTTCAAAAATATATGAGCTAATAGTATAACCACTTACTGGTAATAGTCTGTGTACATTATCTGTCAATACGATTTCCAGCTCATCACTTGCAAATTACAGCACTGTAAAGAACATTTTTTTCCTGGAAGGAATCGCCTCACCAATGTAGTTACAAAAATACAAATACTTCATGGCATATTTTACATCAAATTTTACAAAATAATCAGTACCACTTAAGAGATAAAAACGAGTATCACTAAAGCTCTGTAGAATTTACAAACTGAATACTATAAACTGTACAATCTTTGAGATGGTCTGATTAATTCACTTTACTGGATAAAATATAGTCAAACCTGCTTTAACGACCACCTGTATAGAAAGACCACCTGTCTATAAAGACTACAATTTTTGTTTCCCTTAAATAGCTTTTCTCATTGAAACATGTAAAGAAACCTGTCCATAAAGACCACCTGCTCATAAAGACTGCTTTTCTTGCCTCCCTTGGGTGGTCTTTATATACAGGTTCACCGTATTGCATACAGTAGATCTTCTTTGGATCTAAGGTCTAATATTATTAGTGATCATATTTGAGGGCAAGTCTAGCTCCTAAATAATGTGGTTTCTTTAACAGCAAAAAATCACAAAAACATTTTTTAAAGTTTCACTGAAAATTTGAAGAAAAAAAATATCTCAATTGTTGCACTGCTTTATATGTACAGTTAATGGCTTGAGGTTCCTCATGTAATGTTCATAAAAGAACAAGAAGCATGACCAAAGCAGAGTCTGAATGAATGAAAATTAAATCTAAATTGCATGATTTTGCCTGATTAAACTAGTTTCTGGTTAAGGAATATGGGCAATGGTACTGATTATATATCTTTCACTGTTCCAGATGAAAGTTTCTGATATGAATTGCTCTTAAGCACACCACACACTACGCGATCTGTCTGCGATCCGATTTTGGAAAAACTTGTTATAGAATTTGAGATAAACATTCAAACATGGAAAATCATACAGTCAAAAGCTCTAAATTGTAGGTCCATGGTCGTATGAATACTAAAAGTTCAAACTCCGGGCTACTGTGAGCCTCCTTGTAGGTATAAAAGCGAAGTCTGTTCCAAATTGTAGTGACATCATAGCAATCTTGTGATCGGCTATGATTTGAGCCGATTTGGCCTTTTCTCCAAACTAACAGCTTGCAGCTGACCAAAATGTTGATTCCTATATTTATTCTGAATATCAAATAAGATAATTTTACTTGTTTATACTTTCATATTTAAAGCAACTTTGTATCAAAATCTGGTCGCAGTCAGGTAGAGTGCGGTGGTCTTAACAATTTTCTAATGCCTAAATATATATTAGATACAATGTAATTCATGACTAAAACAATATCACTGAATGTGGATTAAAAATTCAATCATAATTTTGAAGCTAATTGCACGAATGGTAGAACACATTAACCAATGGCAAAGCATCTAACTAAAGCTATGAATGGCAGTCCTTATATTCAATAATCATAGATACATCCATTTATGAAGGATGCTACTTCATCATAGACACTGCTGACAGTTTGAATTTTATTTAAAAGTACACAATTACATAAGGACAATTTTGACTGAACAATGTACGCAGATTTGAGAATATCGACCGAGGTAGTGGTTTTATCCAACATTTACTTATGTCTCCGTTTGTCTTACATTTTCGGGTCAATCTCTTATAAAAAGCAGCAAGGTTTCATGCAAACAATGGACACAAAATGTGCTAAAAGACAATTTTGCATTCTTTTTTTATATTTTCTATGGCCCTTGGGCAAATGCACACAAAAAATGTGGCTTGAAAATGAACAAATTTACTTGTTTTCTTCAAAAAACCTCTATAGATTTGGCCTTATCCTATTCTGAACATTAAATTGTACCTTCACATACATGTATTTCATTTTTTTTGTTTTGTTTGTTTGTTTGTCATTGTGGTCATGGTCTAATCTGTTTTCCGAAATACACCACTGACTAAAATCTTCATTTAAGGTTTAGATATATGACTTTATAACATGAACTTGCATGAAGAATTAATATGCATAGACGTGCAACAAGAAAGGCAAGTGTATATGTACATGTACTATGAACAGGTTAAAAAAAAAACTGAGTATATTCATGTTCTTGACTTGGAATGGACTTTTTGGAGCAACGAATTTCTGACAAACCATTATATACTTCTACATGTGCATTGTGCAGATATTCCACTAAAGATTTGATTTTTAAAAAATCATAATGATCAGACACAAATATTTGATATATCTGAGATGTGAATCTATCAGTATAAATAGATTTCCACTGGAATATTTATGTATCCTTTTCCATTTTAAGATCTGTCATCTACAAGTATCTATCAGTACCAGTACCTTGGTCATAAATTCAGTTTTATGAACAATAATCTGTACTATAAACATAAAAATGTATAAACATAAAGTTCCATAAATTTAGCTGTATAAACAATAAATCTGTATAAACATAACATGTAAAAAATTAAAAAAATAAAAAATAAAAAACCTGTATGAAAATTTTTTTCATGAACATAATTCTGCATGATCATAAATCTGTACAAACATAAATCTGTATAAACATAATATATTGACTATTGATACAACTTAAAAAGAAATATATAACTATCAGGTAGACCTGCCAACCCTACAAGTCAAGAAATAGGGACAAATGATAGAGAAACTGTCAAAAAATAGGGACATTCCTGAATTGCCTATAAACTGCTACAGACAGACTTTTACAAAAATAAGGGATACAGGGTCATCAAGGATGAAAATTGCTCTTTTCTTTTCTTAAAAACAGAGGGACTGTCCCTATTAAATAGGGACAGTTGGCAGGTACAATACAATCCACTAATGTCTTATTTTGAAGAAATAACCAACACTTCACAAACTGCATCATTTCAAATAGGAAATGCAAGTTAAATATGATACTCTACTATATGAAACAAAATATACTCCCTTTGTTTGATTTTTGAGGAACAGATATTAAATATTTGATAGTACATTCAGTATAGTGCATGTTCCAGTCCTGATGTTATAATACATGTGTATCATGCTGGTTGGCACTATAGACTTCATTAATCACATAATTCTGTTTTAACTATCTCTTTCATATAAAAATACATAAGTCTGAATTAATGCATTTGCTAACTCTGAAAATAAGGAGTTGCTAAAAATCACATACAGATACAGTATCTATGACCATAACATTACCAATGGATCAATCAGTTTATGCACTAACCTGAATAGACAGTTCCTTATTATGCTGGTCCCTCCACTGTCCACAGAGCATCTTCATCAATCTCTCTCTATCTTCAAGTGAGGGAAGTACTAAGGTCCAGACAATGTCTGGTGTGTTGTGCTTCACCCCTTCCTGTATGTCATCTGATGTGAAATACTCTCTGCTGATATCCACCTCTACAGTGATCACTTCAAAGATGAGGGTGATATCGCAGGAGGAGAAGTCGCTGACCACAAGTCGCTTCAGGTTAAATATGGGCTGGACATCACTGATGGAGTACTGAGGACTCTCTGGCAGCATCTTAGAGAAGTTGGGGATGGGGTAGGAGACATGATCTTCATGGCAAAGTGCAGCATGTGTGTTTGTGATGATAAGTGAGCGTGGGTAACGAGGTGCTGTCTCGATGGATGGTGGAACATAGTCGTTGTTGCTGACAACATCGCCGACCTGATGGAGAAGCATGTACATGAGAAGATGGACATCGTGGATGCTGCAAGAAGGACTCTTAACCTTTTCCACAACCAGGTAAGTCAGATCACTGATTGTTTCTTCATTGGCATAGACAAATTTGACTCCTGCAGGATGTTTGTACTCTGTGATGACTGCTTCCTGTCTGGCTTTCATGGCCTCCTGGTAGAGATCAATGGGTGACCCCGGTCTCTGATCTGATTTATGAGGACTCTCTGGATGAGGCAGGGCTTGCATCAACTGCTGCTGGAACTTGTGTGTCTCCTTGAAGCTTCTTGTGATCAGGGTCAGGGTATTGTTCGGTGCCTGTCCAGTCAAACGTATCTTCTGGTCAAAGAGACCCACAACCACCTCTTCTATATCCCTGAGGGGAATCACATGCTGGCAGCACACTCTGTTTTCTTCTAGCTCTGAAGAACTGTGGATCACTCCACTGGCATGAGATTGCTGATCAGGTCTCCCTGATTTAAATTTAGATTTGCGAACTGCCGAGTCACTGCACATGCGACGATGAGTCTTCCATGCTTCACGATGGCACCTCACTGTCTTGTCTGACAGCACATACAGTGCTCTAGAGCTGAGCATCACACAGGACATCACCTCCTCTGTAGGAACTGCATAGGTAATCACATTGGTCCAAATAACATGGTTAAGATATTCAGCTTCAACTCTCAATTTGGCAACATTCTCATGAAAATACTTGATCATTTCATTGGCAGACATGGTGGCAAGGCATTGCATTGGAGGGGAGAGCTTCACACCCTTCTTCAAACCACATGATGATAAATGATCAATCATTGTTTGGTCATAGTCAGGAACATGGACTAAAGAATGGGATTCTGGAGCAGTGGCAGGTGATGATATCATTTCTTCAAATCCAGTATCCGGATTATCAAAAGTCCTCAACATCTCTTGAGGCATCGACCTTTTATACGTTTCATCAGCTTTGGAGGAGAATGACGATTCTGTCGCATCACAAGCTTTCATCTTCCCATCAGCTTTAGAAACGATACTCACTCCTTCGACTATAGAAGCTATCTCACTTACAGGCAGATCTTTACTTTGTTCAACCTCACCTGTCCTTGATTCTTTCTCCTCATTTTCATCACTGTCAGGAGCATAATCAATTTGCAGTTGTGGCCTGACTTGGTCTATATCAGGATGTGTTTCAACACTCTCTACCTTTTTCTTCTGCCTGGGATCACTCCTGCCTAACAATGTCTGAACATGCTTCCAAACCTCCTCTGATTCTGCCTCAGAAGGAAATTTGTTAGAGAGCTGCAATTTCCCATCCAAAACACTTCTCAACACCTCTATCAACTCCTCCTGCTCTTGTACATTCATCAGCCTCAGGTATCCCTCCAGGGTAGGTCCATTGATGTCCGGAGGGGGCATGCCAGCTGCCTTGTGTCGTGGACCATACGTGAAGAGTTTAGGGCCCTGAAAGTACATGGTGAGCTGTGAGAAGACGGTAGATACAGTTGTGATTCCTGCCTGGTTGTGCCGACTGACCTCATCAAAGATATGATAAGCAAAGCCTTTAGGACTCAACTTGATTTCCTGCTCATGGCGTGTCCTTTCCAATGTTGAAGTAGGGCTTGGTCGAGGAGAACGAGATCTGGATCTTGCCCTGGAAACGGAATGAGTTTTAAAACCCTAAACTTTACCATGAATAAATGCACGTTGTATTTTCTGGATGTGAATTTAAAGTATAAGTGACTTCATCTAGGTTTTGTGGCATATCATTTGGTTTTATCATTTGGTGTGAGTTATTCTACAATCTCTAAACAGTCCTTATCACAATAATGGAGCATAGATTGCAAAACCTTATCAAAATCTGTTTAAAACAAAGTTTATAAGCTAAATGAAAAATGAAAGGAGTAAAACAGTGAATTTTACCTTTTTGTCTTATCTTTCTTTGCTCCTTTCTCTCCAGTCTTCTTCTGCCCATCTTCTTTGGTTGCTATAGCAGCTGAAGCCCCTCCCTCTGCAGGATCAGACATCTCATTAAATATGCTAAGCCATGCATTGCCACCTTGTCTGCGCAATGATTCTACTTTGGCTTTGAACTCTGCACTTTCTCCTGCAGAAAGAAATAGAATGAATTATTAAGAAAACCTAATGATTGATACTTCACTGCAAAAAGGAAGAAATTACACCCCAAAATAATTATACAAAAAAAGTTTTCAAAAAATAGCAGATGGTGAGATTTCAATATTCAAAATTCCATCATTCTTAGAGACACATTCTTTTTATCAACAGGTAGATTTAGTAAAAGGTTCAAAGTTAGTAAGCAATCTGTAAAAGTGCCATTAAAGAAGAGTAATATAGGCATTTGATACATCAGGAACAGGCTCTAATCATTATGCAAGGCTTTCAGACTTATTTTGGAAGCATATTTGCATTTCTATTAGTGCTTAATGCCTATGCAGACCAGAAAATGTTGTATGCTGGCAAATTTGCAGATAAGTGAATGTGGTACAATAACCCACTGAATACTGAGCTCAAGATGACTCAGGCTGAGGTTTATGAAAAAATGCATGTTATACCAAAATCAAATTGTGTTCCAAGGGTTAAGAGTTCATGAGAGCAAAGATCACTGAAACAACAGAAAAGATAAACAAACATATGCACAGGAAGAACAACTCAAGTGATACAAAGGACAACCACCCGGACACATGTCCGGAAGAAATAAGAAGTGGAGACATGGAACTAGAATATTCACCTGTAAGATTAGGAGCCAGTGATGAGGTAGATGCTTCCTTTGAAGCACCAGGGTCAGCTATTGCTGCCTCATGGACTACTTTCTGTGCACAACACCAGCATTTTCAAGAAAATGATAAAAAATAATAAGATTCCAATTGTTTAAAGGAAAAAAAAAATGTAAACAAAATGGTGCATAAATTGGTGCTAATGGAGTAAAGAGAGATAATAAATAAAAGCTTGGTATGCATCGCCCCCTAGGAGCTGATGGTTTTTAAGTCATTGCCAATTACAGAGTAGGGGAGCTAAACTATTAGTATTTTGGTTTTTTTAACACAAATCATGGGACCCATGGTCAAACTGATTCTCCAAATTAAATTTGTCCATGTATTATGCTGGTGCACGTGATTAACAGGTTTTAATCTCACTCTTCCTAAAGTACTTGAGACATAAAAGAAAAAAACATAATGGGGCATGTATGTGAAACTAAGTAATTATAAACACTACTGTGTATTGTTTGATGCAGGTGCTTGAGACATAAAACAAAACAAAAAAATAATTCTGTATTTAAAACAGTAGCTATGTAACTAAATTTAGTGCTATGTATAATCAAAAATATGTCCAAAACCAATTGAAACCAGACACTTATGGTTGAAAGAATGAATAATACTATGAAGTGTTTGATACCATGATATGTTAGTTGTGAAATGATTGCATTAGTCCCATTTAACAATACACTGTTTGCAAAACGCATCTAAATCATGAATTTGATACTATTCGAAAACAACATCTACAGTGCAAGATATCATGAAACAAGCTTACCTTTGGTGAGTTGTGTTTGGATCCAACAAAGGGTCTGTAATCTTTAGACTTCTTGATTGCTTTCAAAATGTTGACTGTGTCCTATTATTCAAACACAAAATCACACCAAAGGGAGGGGAAAATGATAACAAATTTGAAAATGTCCACTTCACTTTGTGAAATATTAAATCAGACATTTATTTGTGCACTTGTTGTCCCATGTGGGCATTTTTATGTATTTTCTAACATAACAAGGTGAAAGATATAACAAGAAAATTATCATTTGGTTCCGACGACTTCATTATGCCGACTTTCTCCTGTTCCACTCCTTAATTTTTCTTAACCCTTACAAAGCAACCAATTTGATAAACATGTTTAATATCACAATAAAGAACTTTGAAGGAAAGTTTGTAGTGTTTGGCTCGACACAATACATAATTTGTCATTTCAAACAACACTCAATACTACTAATGTTCAGCAGTCTACAATTTAGGCAATGTAAACCAAATAAAGCAGAAAAACAGTCAGAACATACCATCTCTTTCTCAGAGGCCTTGTGTCCATCAAGGCTAACTTCTGTAAAGCGGTCTTCAAAGAGTTCCAGGACCTTGGTTCTGTAATCTACTACAGTGGTAACAGGATTCTCACTTAGTAGTAGTTGCTCCAAGCATGGAAGATTGCACACATGTTGTACCTCTAATACCTGGTAGCATGGAAATCAAAGAACCAATGGAAAGAATAGATTAGATGAACACATGCTTTGGGACAATCATTCTGCTGCATTGTGTTTTACAATATTCTAATGCCTAGCATATAAGCACAAAACCTTGCAGCTAGCTCCTTTGGTAATACACTTACATGCCATCCACACAGACTTATTTAGATACTATTCAACTCTTTTTCTATGTACATATCTATAAATCCTTTTTATTTTCTTTCTCTTCCTCCAATTTTGTCCATTTCATTTAGGTTTTTCCTCTTATCTTTGTACTTTTCTCTATCCCCTTGTCTCTTTCTACAACTTGTACTGTTCTATGTTTTACATAGCATGTCTTTACCTCTCTTCCTTATATTTTCCTGTTTTACATATCTCATTCATTTCTTTCATCAGTTTGTTTGCCCTTTGGAACCCATTCTCTTTGGTACTTACATGTTCTATAAGATTAGACCTGACATCCAGCTTGACCAGTGAGTAGAGTTTAGCCAGACCATAGAGACTGGACAGGTCATTATTGGTGAGTAGCAAAGTATGGACATTGCCAAGTCTGGTATTCATGTTGTCCAGAGCAGTAAGTTGGTTGTAAGACAGATTGAGATGGGTCATGGAAGATAGGTATTGTAGGTGGTTGATAGCACGTAGCTGGTTGTGACTCAGGTCAAGTTGCTCCATGTTGGGTAATAGGCACTGTGCATAGGATAAAGTTCAACCATCTACATTAATCAATCCTTTTTCATAGCCTGTATCTGATCTGAAATGATCTGAAATGATCATTACTAACTAGATCCACATATGAACACTATAATTCATAACACCTTTATCTCATGTCAATGTACCCATAATAACTGAGAAAGAACTTTTTTTTCTTCAATTCATTATTTATTTCCATGTCAAAATTAACATCATAAAACACTGTACTTACTACTGACTTGTCGATATCACTGAGATCATTATAGCTGAAATCTACCAGCTTGACTCGACTCCATGGTGGAACAATGTCCATTACATCTTGACCACTAGAGCCAGCTAGAGCCTCCCATTGGGCCAGATTAGGCAGTAAAATATCCTACAAAAACAGCAACATTATTTTGTATCAAAAGGTAAGTACATACTGAAGAATGGAAAACAATGAATTACTTGATTTCTGTTACATAAGATCAATTGGGGAGAAAAAATCACAATATTAGAATTTTACACTTACCAATTATCATTTCTTTCACTGGTAGGCGTTCCAATGCCAGATGTGTATCAAATGTCAAATACACTAAATTAAGATATTCATAATACAATCATTCAAAGGACATTTTTTTAACCAGATACATGTATGTAACCTTAAAACAAGCTTACCTGAAAACTGTACAAGCTTACCTGTATTGCGGATAAAGACTTGTGTACAGCTAAAAAATGGACATGTGTCTTTGCTTCTTCAATCCCTGATATTCGCCTGGCATTACACACCTCAATCTGGTGGACAGACAGATAAATTTATCATAAATCATATGGGCAATTCCAGCATAACGGACATGACAATTAGACCGATTTTTGTACTTTCAGAGCATCACACTTTAGAATGTGCAGTATCCAAACAGTTCTTGCTGAGTTTATCAGACACATAAAACTATCAGTTACATGTATGATGAATTTCACAAAATTTTATTGCACAGATGTTGAGAAAATGCACTTCTTGTGAGCGTGACAGACATGACATGAAATCGACAAGGCTTTTTGACCTCTTTTTAATTTTGAAAATTCCTGTGAACTGTGGGATACACTGTACCTAGATTTGGTAACAATCAAACCATTAGGTCTTACTTCAATCATAAAGCAAAATTTTAGAATGATTTTGAATTCAATTCTTTCTGGAGAGGTCAATATGTAGCGTAAAGGACATGACACATTGAGCGTAATGGACATGACAGTTTTGTCCACTTTTTTTGAGTTGACATAATAATGCTATTACAAATTATGGCACATGTGTTGTTATTTACATAGTAAGATTAAATTGTAAGCTTACACATCATCACTGGTATTATGTAATATCTAGCATATTTTTGTAATTTTAAAGCGGTTAATTTTCTGCAATATTTACAAAACAAAATAAAATTTAAAAATCTTGTTTCTGCCCTAAATAGCCACAGTTCACTAGAAATTTCTTGTTACAACTATCCATCCTACCAAAACAGAACACATGATAAGTTGATTCTATGGTAATTTATATTTGTTTCGTTGAATCTTTACAAAGAGTATGGCGTAACGGACATGACACCTTGTGAAGTAAACCACGTATTAAATTATTTGTTTTCAAAGTATAACAAAACAAAGCAAAGCAAATAAAAACTAGAACCATGTAGTGCTATACTGTACTACATAATGTTCTTGAACATTGTTGAACAAGATGTCTATTAAAAGTTTTATCTTGTATGTTCTACCGGTAATCAACACTACATGCTTTAAGTACCACTTCAAACTCATAAAAAGTACGTGGGAAACTGTTTACTTGTTCTGATGTCACAGTAAAATGATGTTGAAGGTATAGAGTTGTGGGTTTATGAGTTATTCTATAGTATGGAGAAATAATCTATTGTTCTCAACTAGTTGCAAGCAATCATCAATCTATTATACTGAGTTGCACTGTCAGTTCTCCCACTTGTCATATATAGGGTGTCATGTCCATTACGCAAAATGTCATGTCCGTTACGCGATTTGTATGAAAATTAGAAGTGGTAAGGGAAAAATGGTTTAACACAGGCAAGGGGATTGAATTCTAACATAGAAAATGGATTTCCATCAAAAACGTAATGGACATGACACTAGAAATGTTAAAGAAATCATGTAACTAATAGCACAAAAACTCAGTTGTGATTTGAAAATTTATTGTGAATTTATGTTGATGTATACTCTGAACTCCTATTTAAGAGTCTAAAGGAGACCACAAAATATCTTTGGCCTTTGTTAGCGACAGGGATGATAAATTCTTGAAAAGGGGCCACATTTTTGTGATAGTGAGATACATTAAACAACAATTTGACTGGTAGAAAAAAAGTACCAAATGTTGTCATAATCATGATGCGTCTTTTGGAAAGTGAAAATTTATACATTACTCTTTAGGAATATTTGAGAGCTGAAGTGCTTTTTGAAACTTAATTTTTTTCTCTAAAATGAATATTTTCCATGGAATTACCCATATAATTCCATTACTTAGAATTATAAGGAGCATTCATACCACATTTTCCTTAAAGCATATTAATTGCTCATGATTCAGATAACATCTCCTCCAGCCAGCATGTATTAGTTTAGAAATTTTACTGAAAATTGTAGCATGTGCTCTCTTCTGCTGGACATATAAAGATATGCATTTAAACATGTGATTTTAAAGTTTGAAAAATATGAAAAAAGAGGAAACATAATAAGTTGATGCAAACAAAGAAAAATGGTGCATGTATCTTCAGAATATCATAACAATGCTATTTGTCTCCAGGTCTTGCCCATCAAAATTAAAGGAAAGGTAATATAAATCTAACTAAAGCTTGTCTCACTGATATGATGCATGTATATTCAGATTACTATAATGCTGCTTTTCTTTTGTTTCTAGGTCTAGTCATTTAAACCATTATCTACTGGAACCTGGTGCCCCTGTATTAAGCATCAAGTAATGAAAGAATTCAGTAAAAGATGAGTTAAGTAGCAGAAAAGGTAAATCAATCCTACCTGAAGATGTTTGATTGATTTGAAGTAGGAGAGGTCAAAATGCAGCTGATCAACCTTACGAGTGCTGGACCCAAGCCTGGAAGTCGATCCAACAATCTACACACAAAAACAGATCCAATGTTATGAAAAATCCATGAAAGATTTGAAACCATTTACCACAAAGTTAACTGTACGACACATGTATGAAGATGCCCCCAAGAAGGTTCTGTACACTACCCAAATACTGAATATTAACCCTAGATCAAACCATAACTCTCAGTTTAACCTAAAACACTAACAGGCCTCGAATTTCATAAAATTTGGGTCACGGCCACTTTTTTGGGAGGGCACATATCCTCTCAGAGGGGCACCAAGGCCAAAATGGGACCTGACCAACTTGTTCCATGGCACAATGCATAAACACGCATTTATGCTTTGTCCACAGTAGTTCATTCATGCTTCTCACTTATAATTACATACAGTGGCAGTATTTTAGGGGTTGAAGTGTAGCTAGAATTTAATTTTAGGGGGGTGGGCAGTAGTGAGCATGCAAGGTGTGCAAATTGAATATTGAGCATACAAAGTGTACTCCTAGGGGGAAGGGTGCAGGGAGGGGGAGTTTCCCCACTACAGCCCAAAGCAGCTGACTAAAAACATCGGCGGCGCACGCTTCTTTAAATAGTAATGATGTTCAGATAATACTCAAGATAAGTTTGACTGACATTTTGACAAATAAAATCCACACACTATATCAAAATTTTATTAAAATATCGGCACTCAAGACCAAAAATAACACTGATAATCAGAAGTCAGGGTAGGAACCGCCAAGTCATTCACTACTTGCTCTTACACTACGCACTACACTGCACTGGTACATCATCTAACACATGTGGGACTGAGCAGTTACTGATACTGGCCCTATACGATCATGACGTATCGCAAACTTCTATCAAGGGTGCCTCTTGTTGTTGAAAAAGGGTGCATTTTGTGTTAATTTCAATATTTTGTCACAAAATAAAAAGGAAAAGTCTGGGTTTTATCATTTTTTAAAATGTAGTATGAGTTTCTTAGATTGGAGGGCATCAAGGCCACTCAGAAAATTTTGTGGCCGTAAACCTTCTGATTTTGAGAAGGGCATCACGGCCAGTGGGTGGGGCATACCGGCAAATTGCCAATGGCCGGTGGGTATTTCGAGCCCTGCACTAAGACCTCAAGATATTTTTATAATCATCTGATGCAGCAGGAAGGGGAAATGATGCTGTTTCTACTGGGAAAATATTTTAAAGATGAATACAACTTGGAAAATATGTTTTGAATGGAATTTAGTAAAATTAAAAGAAAAAACAAATAAAGAGATTTTGATTTTAAAGTGATGTACTTATTGCCTGTGAAAAGAAAGTTATGTAAATGGAGAATGAGTGAGGATGCAAAATGCATTACTTGTCAGGTAGATGAAGATATTACACATGCCTTGGTCACATTTAAGTTAAATAAAAGCTTTTGGGCATATTTAACTTGGATGATCAAAAAAAGTTTTTCTCAAGCAGGTTGAAATAAACGATGATCTTTTATTAAAATAGTGAACATGAGGAGATAGACGATCTCATTACAATAGCTTTTTGGACAATTTATAAACTGATTTTGGAACGTAATTATGAGGATGTTGATAGTAGAGAATCTAGTTCAAGATATTTGTATTACAAAAAAGGCTAGAAGTAAACAGATTATGTACTGGCAAACCTTTGTTCAGACTCCCAAATGAATTATTTGGTTTTGTTTGATTTTATTTGATGTTATGATAAGTGTATGTAAAGTGAAATTTTTGATGTTCTTGTGGATTTTAAAGAGATTATGAATAAATGTGATTGGAAAGAAAAAAAAACCTTGGAACACTAATACAACCCTGACCCTAAACATACACCCTAGAAAAAATAAAGCCCGGAGGAATCGTTCCCAGATAGATGATATGTGGAGTTACCTGCTCAAGCTACTCATTTATACTTATTTCTGACCATGTACATTTCCTTGTTTGTATTTGTTTATCAGTGTTCTGAACCTTTCTGGATTCAGCCATGGTTGTAATTAAACATTTGATAAATGCTTAAACTCATGCAAAGCATTAAGCTAATTATGGACACATATACACAGGCCAGAACCATGATATATTTCACTATACAACTGCTTGTTGGGCACTACAGTATCTGGAAGCACTTCATAGAAGAGTTTGGGTAATGATAATCAAATACAAAAAAATCGTAATTCACTAATCAATATTTTTTTTTAGATAGAGAGGGAGAAAGAAAGAGAGAAAGAGAGTAAGAGAGCACATTAAAATATAAATGTTGTGTATGCTAGCACAAAAAAGCAATGATTACATGACAGGTTTTCTAATCAAGTCACTTCTTTTTAAAGCATACTAATCATCTATCTTGCAGATAGACGACAACAATTACTAACAAATTTTGTAAGTCATTCTTACAGTCTAGGCATGTTTCCATGCTTCCCCCACGTAGGGATTCTTTACCCAACTTCCGTCAGTTGAGGAATAGTGATCGCCTTTGCCAACCTCCTTGCCGTACTACCAGATACCGAAATTATTTTATACCACAGGCAGTGAGGATAATCAACACTCTAAAGCTTGTGTAATATGTCACTCTTTTCATTATTTGTATGATCCGGGTTTTTTGCAATATCTGCAGATGTAATTATTGCACTTTCTCAGGTAGTGTTATTCCCTCTCTCTCCTTCCTCTCTACTCCCTCTTTCTCACTCCAAACCTATCCTCTCTCCTAACTCTTCTCTTCTATGGGAATTACACACATTACATTATATCTTTTTAATGTTCCATTGCAATACCTGCAGATTTATTATTGTACATGTATACTCTCAGGCTGTGTTATTTCCTCTCTTTCTTTCTTTCTCTCCACTTCCTCTTTCTCATTCTTTCTTATCCTAAACCTATCCTCTCTCCTAACCCTCTCTCTTCTATGGGAATTAAACACATTGCATTATATCCTTGTAATATGATTTCCTCTCTTTAAATTGTGAGAACATTTCTGAATATTTGCATATGTACTTGCATATAACTACCCTGTCTTTCCTCTATCTTCTTCTATTCTCTCTTTCCCCTATCTTCATATTTCCTCCTCTTTTCCTTTTCTTTCTTTCTCATAATCCTATGACCTTTTAGGGGAGGCTAATGTAGAGTATGATGTAGAATGCAGTATTATAATTTGTGTATACATGTACTATTACACTATTTATAGACTACAGTAAATTTACTGATCATCCTCATACTGTTGAGTGTTTGGATTTTTTGCAGGTAGTTGGCAGCAATCAGCAAACACATGTATTTGTGTATAACCTATTATGTTCAGTCTGTATTGTTGTTTCCCTTTTCTTTCTCTCCTTCTCTCCCTATTCTTTCTTCCTTCTTGTTCTGCTTCTATCTTCTTTCCAAACCTTATACTCTTTGTGAAATAACTTGCACCTTTTGCAATACATTCATGTTTCCCACTAAGGGAACAGAATAATGATATTCATGCTGTGCTATCTCCTACATCTATAATAAGTGCTTAGTTCTTTGAGTGCTGTATGACTGTAATTGTATTTGTTGTTTTTTTTTTTTATATAAATGTACTTACTCCCTTCTCCCTACTCCTCTTCTATTCTTCTCTCTTTCCTTGACTCTCTCCATTCCTCCTTATTCTCTTTTCCTTGTTGATTTTCTTTTCCTCTTAACGTTTCATTCTCTTGGGAGTAATTTAATTTATTTATAATTTATAAGGGAAATGAGACCCTGGGGAAGATTGGTTTAGTGGGGGCGGGTGAATTTTTAAGGGAGGTATTCTTTGGGGTTATTGGGGATGGGATGGTGTTTTTTTGTTGTTGTTGTTGTTGTTGTTGTTTTTTTGTTAATTCTTCGAGCTGATAGGTTGTTCTGGGGTGTTCTCATGGGTGGTTCTTTTATAATGTATACCCCTTTTTGTTGGGGGGGGGGGGGGGGGGTTGGAGGTTTTCTCTGTTCCCTCCTCTTATGGAGGTTGATTTGTTTTCCCCTGGGTCTCATTCTCCTTTGTTGTATTGTCATATATTATGGGTAATTTATTAGTTGCAATTGATTGTTAATTATTCTGTAATTTGATTTTATTTGTGTATTTATGTATATTTCTTTGATTTGTACACAAGGCAAGTGTCGGTCTTTGGACCGTTTGTCCTTGTTCTTTGATTGTTTTTTTTTTTAACTGAATAAATCCAAATAATAAAATAATATGTGTACAGCTAGCAAGTGAGAAATTTTACCCTGCGTTCTAAGGGTTAACGACTAACGAGTTTTAGGAAAATACAAGATAATATAAGACCACACAATTAGGGCCATTGCAGAATAAAATGACTGTCAGATTCCGTAAATGCTCCAATACATGCCTGCTTGAGCGTAAGTCAACTAGTCTACTCACCAGCCACTTGTATGTTAAATAATTTGAACTTGCAATATCTCCGTACTGAAGTGATACCTCAATGGTGAATCTCTAACATACAGTATAAAATGTCTTTTGGTGATTAGTACACTTATCTAGTAAAAGAGAAAGGATAAAAATTGAGTTTTCAAGATAAATTGAATGGAATTACCCTGAGATACTTTAGCCTGGACATGAAATCCATTATATGACCTATGTCACTATGGGCATCCTCAGAATCTAGATGTGAGAGAGAGAGAGAGAGAGAGAGAGAGAGAGAGAGAGAGAGAGAGAGAGAGAGAGAAAGAGGGGGAGGGGCACAAGTAGAGAAAAGAGAGAAAACAGTGAGGGAAAAAAAAAGGGGGGAGGTTAACAGAAAGGGAGAAAGGAAGAAAGAGGAGGAGAATAATAATAATAATATTCTGGATTTATATAGCGCCTAATACATCTCCAAGGGAGTCTCTAAGCGCTTTACAGAAATATTATTACCCCTGTCATTGGATTCAGGCTTCAGGAGAAGAAAGAGAAGATAGGATGAACTGTTTCATTTGGTCTCAGCAGCCTTCCCACACAGTGATTAAATCATGTTAATGATCATTATAATAGAATTCATAATGATCATTGTAATTACAATATGATGATGGTACTGACTCTTTGTATGCACTTCTAAGGAGATTCCCCCACTCTCTTGCTCAAGGTTTTGAACAGTGAAACTACTTTGAGTTACCATATATCATTATACTGTAATATTCACATGACAGGAAAGAATTTATAGGGCCCATTAAGATCAGCAATGAAATGTAACATAAAGCATTTATAAGTAATTAAGTATATTGTAGAATTTTAATGATTTAACTGCTGTCTATTACTTGTGAAATTTGGCACACAGGAATCAATGAAAACATTTTAAAAGGTCAAAGTACTGACAGAAAAAAAGACGATTTTGCTAAACACCCAATGCCAATGAAATTGATACTGAATGAAACATACAATCATTAAAAATGAATATAACGATTACAGGAACTCACCACATGTAGGAAGAGGTAACTTGAGTCTTTCTGTAATAGCAAAGAGTTGCATAGGTGTCATTTCACATACATCTTGGCTGGCTAAGATAAGATCCCCCTTATCAAACAGCTCGGCTGCTAAAGCTTGCGAAACACCATTAATATCCTGAAAGTAATTGTGTAGTAATAGAAAAATTTGCAATAAGTTTCCCCTTTCAGTACCAAAAAGAATGTGTTAATTTCTAATAATAAACAGATATGAGCATTTCTTCATGAAAGCAGCTATATACATGTATATTGCATCTGTCTGATATTGCTCCAGTTTATGAGGATGCAAATCTTGACACGCTGAAATGCCTAGAAACTTCTTAAGGAAAATTCACACTACAGGAAACTAGGATTTAAAATTTCACTTTAGCATTCCAAAATATCATGAAACTTGGTCACTTTTGTGTACAATTTAAAAGGCAAAAATAGAGCTGTGAAGGAATAACACTCAAAGACGACTGATAATTTCATAAGGTAACTTCACCCATAGACCTATCATTATACACCTATACTAACCCTAATCTTAAACCTAATCTAAATAAGACCCCATCACAACCCTAACCCAATATCTTTTATACAATAATGGCCAGGCCAAACATCATTAGGCATTCACTGCATGGTGTATTCTGCATAAGAATATCCATATATAGTGATTATATACTTACATAGATATCAAACTCCAGGAAAAGAAGCAGTGGTCTTGGAAGCAGCCGACTAGCACCAACGACCTTCTGCAAGTAAGTTTCCAAGTCCTTCTGCCGTTTCTCAATGAAGCTCTTGGACATGTTTCCAAGGATTCGTTTGGGTGGCAAAAGAGACCTCTCCACCTTGCCCAGAGCGCCAAGTTTCTCATGTAATTCATGGAACTCACTGTAGCGATGCTGGACAGTCCACTGGCAATCATCTACGCTAACCTGAATAGTGTAGACCTGCAGGAAATGACATTAACTTCATGTTGGTAATCGATTCTGAATAAACCTATTATTATGGGCGTTTTATTTTCGTAAAAGTCTACACCAAAAACATGACAACATATATGGGTACATGTATATTTCTTGATTTCTTGTTTCTTGATACTGCTTTGAAATGCACTACAGGGCTGCGCTTCACGAAACCGTCATAAGTCTAAGTTCATGGACATCCCATTGAAACGCGTGTCAATTCTACAACACGCGTTTCAATGGGATGTCCAAGAAGTTAGATTTATGACGGTTTCGTGAAACGCAGCCCAGATGTCACAAGTAATTTCATTGAAAGTCATATTAAATCATCACTTTCCAGAAAATCACTTTTTATTTTGTGATCTTTAATAGGTAGATCAACTGCACTTGTTATAACATTAGAATCATAACTCCTGTATTTTGCACTGAAACCCCCCCCCCCCCCCTTATGCAGTGATTTTTATAAGCTTATCAGAAACTTTCATGTTGGCATAATTTTCTCTAAATATATTACACATTACAGGTTAATATGGCCATGGTGGCCCTTTTGCGGGGTTTTTTTTTCTGTAATATCACCAAATTTGAAAAGTGTGACCTCCAGTCATGAGAAAGATAATTTATGAGAATGTACATTTATTTTTTATTTTAACAGGAAATGTGTCTTTTGATATACATGTATGGCATCACCATTAGCATAATCTTTTAATCATTTCCCATGGATAGCAAGTAACTGTAAGAATTACATAAAGGTTTGCTGACAGACAATTTTATCTAGACATGCAGTTTCAATCTCTTGCTTTAATGCAGATCTGGTTTCCTGCCACTGTTATATGTACATGTCTATAAGGTCAACTAATCACTGAGGTGAATCTGTGACAAGCTTCCTGTGAAAAGGATATTTTTTAACTACAAAATCTGTTGGCCACACTCCAGCAAAACTTTCATGTAAACATGTACATGTACACATAGATGCAACGCAAATGAAACTCATTACTCTCTTCATGATTTTGCACTAAAGAGTCACACATCTAGTACTTGAAAAGAAAATATAGGACAAGGTTTGGACCTAGAATTATGTAGAATTAATAGAGTATTTTATGCTAATTCCTTGATTATAAAACTATCAATGTTTGGCAAATTGAACACGAATCATAAAGCTGACTTACCCAGTGAAATAAAGAATAATGTTACAAAAATGGGAAAAAAATTCTGTAGTATTGCTCATGATATAAGGTGAACCTTTAGTACGAAGATTTTATCCTTGAATCTTAACAGCTTCTTATACTAGATCAAGCAAAAAATCTATTCCAAAGGGCTGTATTCGATATGATGTGTGGAATAAGTCAGTATTTTAATTGTCATTTTACTTGGTTAAATAATATGGTTTAACTTGTAAACAGATCTGATTTAAGTTTCAAATTGAATACCAGTTTAGGTTCTCTTCCACACTGAAAATCAGAAGAGAGATTGAATCATAATTAACATGCTATTTGATTTTTGATACTTCTCCTACACAAGCAAATGCTACTGATTAGCACTACATGACAAAAACAGGTCCCTGAGAAAATAATGATCAACCCAAACCCAAGTCCAGACTCCAAAATTTCAAATTGTGTAACAGGGAGATCATGCATAAAGATGGGACAGATCCAAAGAACAAAAAGGTTGAGTGGAGCACTAGCTATCAGGTCACAAATTTTCATTATTCTGACATTAGATATATCCAAGCACTCATTCATATTTCAAAACTAGTTAAAATGAGAGTACTAGGTAATTTAATGATGATCTTTGCTTTCGTAGAAAGGGTTTACGGTTCATCATGTGTTAAGTCCTAAGAACTATAGATAAAGTGGATAGCGATAGAGGTGAAATAGAGAGCAGGAACGTTGGAGGGCTGAGTATCTTTCTTAAAACTGGGTGAAGTCCTAAAAAGGACTGTAAACCAGAAGAGATGAGGAGGCTTGAGTCGGCGAGAGGTAAGAAGACTCGAGGCGGGCGGAGAACGAGAGAAGAGTCTTCTCTCCTTCTCCGCCCGCCTCAAGTTTTGTTACCTCTCGCCGACTCAAGCCTCCTCATCTCTTCACCAACTCAATCCTCCCACCTCTTCTGGTTTACAGTCCTTTTTAGAACTTCACCCAGTTTTCAGAAAGATACTCTGCCCTCCAACTTTCCAGCTTTCTCGCCTCTCTATTTCCCCTCCATCGCTATCCACTTTATCTATAGTCCTTAGGACTTACCACATGGTGAACCGTAAACCCTTTCTACGAATATCCGTAGCAAATCCGTGCAAACCTTCAAACATCATAATGTGTGAAAGTGAAAGATGGTTCATAGTCATTTTTATTTAAAAAAAAAAAAAAGGGGATCAAGGAAAGTTAACAATACATCTGTAAAGTGACAAAATAAGGGAGACTGAGTTCCATGCAAATCATGCAAAAGGTAAAGGCTGTATGTCATATAGGCATTTGATAAGGTGCCATATCGCCGTGTGTTTGCAAAGGTTCGAAGCTTTGGTGTAAGTGGGTGATAGTTTAATTGGATTGAAGCTTTCCTTGTTGGAAGGAGACAGTAGTACATGTATATGTGACTGGTGAATTTTCAAGTTGGGGTCGTATTGTGGAATTCCTCATGGTAGTGTTCTTGGACCAGTGTTGTTTGTGTTTATGATCTCCCTGATGCAGTTTCTGAAAGTAGTATCTTTTCACTGATGACACAAAAATTTTCAAGCATATTAGGGATCAGAATGCCCTCCAGAAGGACCTTGATAATCTCAATTGCTGGTCTGTCGTGGCAACATCTCCAACAAAAAAATGGCTTGCGCTCTCACCAAGGCAGAACTTCTAGGAGACGCCTCGGAAAAATCTCCAAACAACGTACAAACAACCAATTTGCCCAGAAGTCACGGGGACGTTGCCGCAAGGACTCTGAGATGTCTTCTCAGTCACAGCGAAGTCTCTGAGACATTTTTTCAGTCAGGGTAACATCCCTGTGACCAGTGCGACGTCTTTTCAGTCACGGTGACTTCCCCGTGATGGGGAAAAAGTCTATAAAAAAATCGAACATGTTTAAATTTCCTGCGACTCCCAAGAGACCTGGCTAGTCTCAAGGAGAAGTCGCACAGACATCGTGGAGATGTCTCTGCAACCAGCAGAGACTCCATTCGGGAACTAGTCTCCAGGCCGGTGAGATACCCCCTTAAGGTTTAACCTGAAGAAATGCAGTGTACTAATTATCGGTAACCCCCAGGCCCAGCTGAGACCTTATGCGTACACCATGACTTTTGCTAACTCACAATATGCCCTCAAACAAGTCTCTTCAGAGAGAGAGAGCTTTGGATGTGATAACTGATAAGCTTAACTTGAAGAGCATATGCAGACAAAGATCAACAAGGCTAACAAACTAATGAGTCTAATCACAAGAACCTTTGTTTATTTAGACTAAGATAATTTTTCCACTTTTGTACAAATGGGTTTTTCACCCACAACTTGAGTATGCTCATGCTATGTGGAAAACTAAACTTAAAAAATATATGCATGCATCAGAAAATTTTCAAAGGAAGGCGACTAGGTTAGTCCCAGAGTTAAGAGAGCTACAATGTACCTTATGCATAAAGATTAAAACAATTGAAAATACCCATCTTGGCACTGGAGATATGATCGAAACATACAAGCTTTTCAACAAATATGATTCTGATGACAGACACAATACCAAATCTAGAAGTGCAATCCTGAGATCAGACTAGAGGACATACATGGAGTAGAAAATTGTTTATTCCCAGGACCAAAACAGAGATATGCAAAAGCTCTTTTTACATGTATGTAAGAGTACGAAAAAACATGGAACAGTCTTTACAATGAAGTTGTCACTGCCCCTAGTGTACAGTTTTGAAGTTGCTTTAGATGCTTGAAAAATGAGCTATAAAATATAACAAATTCTATGAATGCCCTGTACCTGGAAGTGAGCCATCCATCTGGAAGAGGAAGAAAGAACTGAATACAGAGGCATAATATGCCAGCGTTCAGAATCTTCCCTAAATGAAGCAGGTATCCCTAGGCAGATAAAATAATTTATCTGCCTGCCTGCAATCATCTAAAGCAAATGTGAGAAATTATTTTTGTTAAAAACTTCGGTTAGATCTGAATCGTCAACAATCGTCAATAATAAAAATTTTGTGGCGCCACAATGTCGCCTCATATCTGAACACCCCTTTAGCCCTAATTTTCATATTTCTGAATAATTTTTATTGATTTATATACATGTACACTGTAAAATAATAGTATTAGATACCGGTAACTGAAATTTTTTTTGTCCCATTGTTGGTGTATGAAAATAGATTGAAATACTCCAAAAACGGAAATCCCCGGTTTACGGGAATTTTAGGTGGTTTATCCCCCTCACAGTGTGAGACCCATAGCAATAGGCTTCCATCTGTGTATGGAGAAGGATAGCAAATGTCAATATTACATTAGAAAATTCACCATACCAGATAGGTTTTTCCGTCTATCCCGCTTGCTAACCAAGTACATGTACATAGGATGAGTCCCCCCTGATACATTGTCATATTTTTGCATACAATGATCAAATCATTTTGAGGCCTCAGCAGCTCAGCCTCAGCCTCAGGGTTGATTTCCCCCTACAAGTACTCAATACTCATCCTGTGTACTTGGTTAATAATGCTCAACCTCTTCCTGAGTTACCAGTACGGGTACATGGTGAAATTAAAGGAGAATGCAACCCAGGCATCAGTGTGCTCTTAGACTTAGTGACTAAAGATGACCAAGAAGAGTAAACAGAAGTTTGAGCAAAATCGCACAATCAGTTCAAGAGTTATGAATTTTGAAGTTTCAGTAAATCCCTATTATGGGGATCCTTGAGTTGGCAACTTTGCAAGCATCTGTGATGTCATCATACACAGTAAGGGTTAGGATTAGGGTTGGAGAGGGTGTGAACTTCTTATTACCAAATGATCTTGTCGACCTGCGTTACATAAATTTAGGGTAGACATCAATTTTATGCTCCAAATTCAATATTTCGAGCATGTTGTCGGCAGAAGGACACAGCATATCGAAAGAGCAATAGTCTACCAAGATAACTTTATCAAGGCTTAAGGCTCAACTGTTAAGCCTAAGGCTTTAAACGTTTAAACTGTTAACCAGGGCTCAACATTAGCAGGCGCCCGGGACACACAGGCCCCCAAAATTTATGTCCGGGCGCCCAAAACTGAACAATTTTAACACGGAGCTCAATACATGAGGAGCCCGGGAATTAGATCTGGACCCCTAATCAAAAAAGTTAGTGTGGAGCCCTGTGTTAACAATAACGTGCTAACTAACTTTAGTTTTTCTTCTTTAATTAGCCTAACGTTAGACCCTAATTTAATATCATATCATACATTTGATTTGTAGTTACTTTTATACTATGCGGACTGAGTCTGGCTGAATGGTTTCTACATACGGGTGCGGCAATATCGTGTTTCAGGCCCCACCTCTAATATAGTTTGGATGTGGGGCTGATTCCCACACGAAGTACATTTCAATAGAGTATGTGCTCCTGTGGGCGGCCGTCCCCTGTGAGCGGCCGGTGGTGAATAAAAACTAAAAATTAAAAAAATATTTTTGATATCCCTTCAAAAATTACCTTGGACAGTCTCAGGTAGGTTCTAGTGCACCAAAAAACATACTCAGTGAAAGCAATAAGCATAATGAGTCTCACTGAATATCATTAGAAGTCGACACCACCAGTCACTGACTGAAAAATGTCAGTTTCTTAACTTTTAAGTTAAGAAACTTTGACATACTTAAGCCAATACTTAAGCTTTATTTGTTCAATTTGATAACTGATTTGATTTTTATTTAAGAGAATGAAGTTCATGGCCCATATTTTGCTGTAGAAATTCTTATTTATACCACCAGAGAAAAAGTTGCATGGGGGTGGCCACTCACCAGAGCCATTTTTCAAGATGGGTCCTGTGAGCGGCCACCCTATGTAAAACGTGTACAAAATGCAGGTTTTTGTAGGAGATTGTACTCTGCCTTCATTTTTTTGTCACGGCATTTGGTAGATCATCACTTTTGACAGATTTTATGGATTTCTACACAGTATTATTACTTTTCATGAAGTATTGGTGTGTAAAGCATGAAATTCAATATCAATTTTGTTTACTTCGTCACAAATATGGCGGTAAATGCTCGCCAAATGATAGGCGGCCGCCCACAGGGGTAGGGGCGGCCGCACACAGGACTCCTAACATCGTTTTGAAAAATGGACACTACTGACCACGTAATTGGTCAATAATTTTAAGTTTGCCCTCTATTCAATTAGCAGGTATTTTGACTATGCATTGATGGTACTGAACTATGTGTGAGTCTTTGATTAATAAATATAATCAACAAATTCCCTTTAAGCGGCCGCACACCAGAGCAGGTACTCTAGTTGATCGATCATGAAACTCACTTTCACATTTTTAAATTTTTACCATTTTTCTCGATTGACCACTCATGTCACTAATATATATACTCGTGTTTACGGCCCCACCAAACGGGATTATGATATCATTATCACGGTAGTGGGGCTGATGGGCATCAGCCCCGCTGCTGTGTTAATCATATTGGAATCCCGTTTGGTGGGGCCGTAAACACGAGTATATATACTGTGCTCATCAGCCCCGCAGCTGTATTAATCATATTTGAATCGCGTTTGGTGGGGCCGTAAACACGAGTATATATAAGAGAGTTTTAATAGAAGATTATAATGATAAGACGTGATGATCGATCAACACATTTTTATTTCAAAATTGTAATGGAAAGTCGGAAAGTTCGTCGTCTTCTATTTCTGTGGTCTAAGTTAGGTCAGGCATGTCAGGAGACATATTATCGATCATGATGCATGTGGGCATCAGCCCCACTCACTATGCATTAATTGAGTGGGGCCTGAAACACGATTATGCCTACGGGTGCCTACATTCTACAAGTCTCACAGTTACATACCGTGTGTTTCTCTACTTCAGCTGTTGAAATGATGCGGACATTCCGCGTGAAGTTGGGGGTGGTGTCCTCTAACTCCTCTTGCGCTGCTGCTGGGCTCCCAGAAGAGGTCATGTTGACGTCTACTGTGTACTCTGCAGATCACTTCTGCTTCCGAAACAGAGTCCCTTCCTTGTTTCTCGTGAATGGAGTAATTACCACAACTATCGTGTAACTAAGTAGGGTGCACTCCTGCCTCAAAATCAGATCAGTTCATCACTAAAATCAGGCTAAGGTGTACCGGTATACGTTAACCAAAAACTATCATTCTTACAATGGCCATTCAGCTCATCTGCTATAATTATTTTCGTTATAACTCCTCAGTCTAAAGATGGCGCCATGCCAGTTTGAGCTCTGGGTTTGAGTTTGAAAATGGAAGGGATTCACTGGCAACTACTAGTTAGAAGAGCCAAGGAGTTATCACAGACCAGCAATATGTAAGGCTGTGGAGAACTCAAGAAAAATTGATTAAGAACAAGTAAATATAGAAGACAAATTGGTAGTACAATATAAAAAATGGGAAAGTTTTACCCCCTTAAGGCAGTGGAGCCGACTATATGATATCAGATAGTTTTTGTTGCTTTTAATATATATTTACTTATATGTTTGATATAATTATATAATCCATTTATTCAGTTATTTATTTATTCATTCATCTTTTTATTTCGTGCTCATACACTCCCTCATCTTCTCAATGATTCTGACACTTATTTATTATTATTATCATTTTTATTACAGCAGTAGAACTCCACTGATAAAAGACTCTAAAAACAAAAAAAAATAAAATTTAAGAGTTGAGAAATGCAATGTTATTTACATGTAAACCAGGCCCCGTAATCTCCGCCATTTTGTCGGGGACATTTGAACACGATTTGAACGCTTCCCGAAGCCCCATGAATAATTCATTTTGGAAGATGCTCCCCGAAGCCGCATATGATTTCCACGCAAAAGAAACGCAAACACAGTACAGCGCTGAGCATGCGCATTAGGTAGAGGTCAACTCGCATTATCTATTCATATATGTTAATGTATTCATGCATAAATTAATTCCGATGCAGCAGCATCGGCGAATCAGAGTCCTTCAATTATCTAATTATTATGCAACTAATAAAAAAAAGAAAACAAATGTGTACAAGGTATAATTGGCAAATGTTTTCCCCGGTGGCTGCTTCTTCACTCTCTCTCTCTCTCTCTCTCTCTCTCCTATTCTCTCTCCCTCTCTTTCCCTCCCTCCCTCCCTCCTTCTCTCCTTTCCTCTTTCCCCAAAGTCACATCTTTATCTCGTTCATTTCTTTTTATATCAAAATTTTTATTACCATCTCCATGATCTCACGTCATCTCTCGTTATCTCTTCTTTTGAGATGTATATTTCTCTGTCACTCTCTATTCTGTTTCACAACAATTTCTAAACTATTTAATCCTTATAGAACTTATAGAAAACAACAAAATAAGTGGATTACTGGACTTTAAAAAAGATTAAGTTAAGTTTATTAACATCATTATGTCATTGATGAATTTATCATGTTTACCGGTACATGTTAACTGATCAAGTCTGCAATCTATTACAGATCTATGCCCAGTGTAGGCCTAATTACATCAGCTTTTTGGTAATGTTATAACTAATTCTCACAAACTTATGATTGCTTTTACCTTCATGTTTATATGTCATTCTTGCATTAAAAAAAAATACATTTTATGACTAATTCATCAACATGAAATTATTACAGTTTCTAATCTTATACTTTTAGAAGTATCCAACATTTCCACCACACTGTCAGAATTGGAAGAGAACTAGCCAATTTCAATTTCAAATCGCAAATATTTGTGTAAAACTGTTATGTTACAAGGGAAAAAAATACACGGGGGCTCGGGGCGAATTCACCCCGAAATGCCAAAAAGAGGTAAAACTGAAAAAGAGCCCCTGACATTCTCATAAGGTCCAATGTAAACTGTAATACAATGTAGAAAATTCGGGCGGGTGGGCTAAAAAAGTAGCCCTGGAAAAAAAATAATCAATTTTTTCCCTGAATGTTACTAAATTTACAATACTCCAAAGAATAAGTGAAAATGAATGGTTGTACTCTTAAAGCGTCAGGAAGAAGCGTTTACAAAGCAAATAAAATAAAAGAAAATTTGTGTTGAATATGTCCCATTCGATCCTAAACGGAATGTACTGGGATCTAAAACTTTATTTAGGACTGTTTTTCTGTGGCTTACAGCAAGATTGAGTGCCACTTGCAAAAGTGGGCTATTATCTTTAATGCATGAAATTTTTTTGCAAATATATTTTTTTAAACTGATGCACAGATATCCTGTTGTACTCTAGGGAGTTTAAAAGATTATGACCTATGCTACATCATACATTTCTTGATAAAATCAGGGTTTTACTCAACACATTTATCCACTATTCTAAACCAATTGATGGATGGAACAATGATCATCTAAGAATTCACAGTTGCAAAGTATGTTTTGCATGTTGGGTGTAAGAAACAAGAACAAAGATTATCTTAATTTTCCTTATATACACATAAGGCCCATTTCATGCACCGAAATCAATAACTGCTTTACAAAGTCGTACCCTACAGGTGATTTGTTACAATTGAGCGAACTTACAGCTGTGTTGAAAAATAGAACCTTCCCGTTAAAGCTTCAAAAAAAGAGGGGGGGGGGGGGGGAGAATACAATCAACACAAACACACAAACAAAATACACAAACCAACAAAAGTTTTGGGGAGATTTAAAAGGGATCAAAGACCTATCAGCTTGGCGAGCACTTCAGCGATTACATTAGGGGCACTACAATGTCCTAATTTATCTGAGAGAAAAAACTCTATTCTCAATTACGAACTAAACCTTATGATAGATCTGTGGGTAGTAACTAGGGATGTGGCAGGCTAATTAAAGTAAAGAGCTTTTGATACTGTCCCTCTTTTTTGCTAAATGTACCTATTAAAATAACTTCGGGATATGTGCAGAGTTTGATCTTGTCCATCTGCCATCCACAATGAAGATGAAGAGGTGTGAACTCCTGAATATCTGTTGCATGAAAAAAATGAAAAACAACGAAATTTAACAAATATGTAAGACATGTGAGGTATGTAAGAGACAGATTCATAAACATGTATTTATTATAGCAAAATCAAGATATGTACACGACTGGACTCAATGAATATATCTGTCCACAAACTTGTCTTCTGGAAGGGCCTTCTCAACTACAGTAGCTCCTCCACAGCATAATCTTTCAATGATGTTGAGAATTACATCCTTGAAAACCTTCAAATCCAAGTTAAATTGTATCTGATAATACATTGAACTTGACACAGGGCATTCATGAGTATTGTGTTATCTCTTCTATATTTGTGCCTGGGAAATAAAAAAGCTTTTTTTCTTTTTCTTTTTTTTTTTGCTAGATTGCTTTATAGGCTGTTCATTATTATCATTATCATTACTATTTTTATTATTATTCCAAAAAACAGGATCCAGTCTGTATACTTGAAAGACTTTGCTTTGACAAAAGCACAAAGTTCAATCAAGGGCAACTATTATACTAATATTGGCCCTTTATTTTACTGTCCTATATCATCGTCATTGTTATTATTTATTAATATTGGCATAGATCTAGACCTATAAACAGCCAATTTAATTTTCATACAGCCTACCTCTCCAAACTTCAACAAGTTCTTTTTTCCTCTCTGGATTTGTACATGTCTCCACAGAATCTATTTTGTTGGAGAAGAAAAGCAACATCCTGAAAAGAAAGAAAGAAAAAAAAAACAAACATAAGTTCAAGTTACATTTCTAGCTAGAAATAAATCTATACAAGCTGTTGTCGCTCACTACAGACATTTGTACAGTCACTAGATCTATGTGCTGTATGTTACGTGCTCAACGTAACAGTTACAGTGGAAAAAAAAAGAAGAAAAAAGAAATCAAGCTAGCAATAAGAAAAAAGACAACATTATGACTCTATGAGTATGAGTCAAGCATGAAGAACACAAGGTAGCCGCTGTCACTGAACATCGAAGTCGTAATCGAGATTTTTCATTGTCTGATGTGATTGAAAATTAGTAAGAAATGAGATACAACTGTAGTGATTATTTTGTGAAAATTTGATGCAGATTTGCTCAACTAACGCTACATCGAGATACAGTCTGTGTAACGTTAGTACTCACTAACATATACAGTTAGTAGGAAATCTAGATCTAGCCTAAATAATTTAGGTCTGGACTATGTCTACATCTGAATTAGATAGTGGACCAGGTCTAACAACAATAACAGATTTGCCAAAATAAAAAGGGGATCAGATTTAACTGCTAGTCTTCAGATGTCAACTAATGTTATACTTGAATTTGAAATGCAACAAGTTAACTCCCAGTAACACTAACAAGTAACAGTTAGCCAGGCCCAGGCCAGCTAACGTTAGACTAGACCATACTAAAGTGTTCTGTCTCTAACACTTAGCCTCGTATTCTGGTAGGATCGGCGTGGAGGAGTGCTGACCCCACCAGAATAAGACGACGACTGTTAGAGACAGAACACTTCGGTCTAACGTTAGACATTTTCCTCACTTCACTTGACGTGGATTTGATTGCCAACATCTTCGGTTCTAAGTCGTTAGTCTAACTCTAACATTAGGCATAACTGTTACTCTTCAACCAGGTCTAAGTATTTTCAAGACAATAGCCAAATTTCTTCACCTAATAGCAGTGAATAGGAAATATCCTTATGCTGACCGAAGGGGGAGGGGGGGGGGATAATTCAACAAAAGAACTCGGAAGATCCATGAGGCATGAGTACTGCACGAATTTTCTGATGACGTCCCGCCCGACACTCCGGGCAAGCAGTCAAGACCAAGAGGGTTCTAGTGGCAATCAAGCCGAAATTAAAGCTCACGACGATGAAAAATGTATTGAAAGTTTGAGAGTAGATTGCCCAAAAATTTATTCATCAAAACACCTTTGCAACTTCTCAAAATATAAATAAATACCAGTAGATTACTCACAATGTTCGGATTTCTTTTCAATATAAGTCAATTTAAGAAATTCAAGCATAATTACAGTTGTACTCACCGACAAACTTCTCCCCCTAAAATGATCATTCTGTGCGGGTGACGTCATCACAGCCAACTAAGTAGCGGAAGTGACGAAAAAAGGTCATATTTCGTCTCGCTCTATTCATTTGAATATTTACCATATTCATAAGGCAGGGTCCAATCAAAATTTGAGAATATCGCAGTGTGCAAATACAAAAATGAATAATGCATGAAAAGAATCGATATTTCCCATTTTTATGGCTATCGGAATGGTATCGGGGGCTTCGGGAACGTTCAAATGTCCCCCCGGAAGTCAGATTTTAATACGCTTAAATACGCTTAGCCTGAATGGTGACGCAGTGTTATATATGCAAATGAGGAAAATCCGCGGGTGCTACATTTCTGTCTATACGGTGTTATTAGTCTATGATGTAAACTCAACAGAGTGATTTGTTGTGGATTATGCAGCAGCACCTTCACCTTTACTTTTTTCAATATTGAAAATTCTTCATTCAGATTGTTGAATCTGTATTGTACTATTGCATTTGTATACTGTATTGAATATGTATCATAATAATAATAATTAGATCATTTATATAGCACAGTCAATATATAAATATACTCTACTGCGCTGTAATGTAACACAGCTCCCAACAATGCTGGGGAAATTTTTTTTTTTTTTCCGGGGCTACTTTTTGAGCCCACCGGCCCAAATTTTCTACATTGTATTACAGTTAACATTGGACCCTATGAGAATTTCAGGGCTCTTTTTCAGTTTTCCAGGGCTCTTTTTGGCATTTTGGGGTGACTTCACCCTGAGCCCCTGTGTATTTTTTTCCCCTGCAACAATGCTACTGCTTAAACATGTTAAAAATATAATACAACTAACCAAAAACTTCTGAAAAAAGGTGTCTTCAATAAAACTTTGAAGACAGTTTTGGAGCAGTGCAACTGAAAGCACAATCCCCAAGTGTTACTTCTGTTTTAAAGTGAGGTAGCTTTAGAAGCAGCTTGTCCTTCATAAGTTATGTGCATATGAATGTCAGAGGCGTCGATCCATTTTTCGGATGGGGGGGGGGGGGGGGGGGCAAGACGACCAAGTGGAGATGAACCCACGGCTACTGATCATATATATATATATATATATATATATATATATATATATATACGTATTTGTACACACACACACACACCCTCACATATATGTATGTATATATATATATATATATATATACATTTCAATTTGGGGAAATTACGCAACTTGCTATGTGAACCATCCTGCTTTTTTTTTTTTTAAATAACAAATTTCTTGTTATGAGAGAAGGGTTTAGTTATCATATAGGCATAAATGATACCTAATATATCTATATATATATATATACACTTGGTGAATGCTATCCTTGTAATTAAGAGTGCTCGACGCCTGTGATGAGGCAGAGCATGAAATAAAATAAATAAAATAAATAAAGTTACACAGTTAACGTATGGTTCATCTGTACTTTATTGTTTTAAAGTACAGATGAACCATACGTTAACTGTGTAACTTTATTTATTTTATATATATATATATATATATATATATGGTTACCTCGCTGCCAAATATGAACTCTATTTTGTCACATCGCTGGTCCATTGTTGCTGCCCCCAAACCACTCTGTTTTTGTTTAATATTACAAGCGAGCGAAGCGAGCGAGGAAGCACACACTCTTTTATGGTAGATGTAGTAAACCCTTCGGCAAATTACGCTGTGAGCCAATGAAACATCTACATTATCTTTTCCGTCTCATCTCACCGAATTCGTTTGCTTTTCAAAACCATTAATATGAAAGAGCGAGCGCAGCGAGCGAGAAAAAATATACCCTTTTCCATATGATAGAAGTGTTATTTCGTCATCATAATAATGTGATAAAAATGTGATATGCGCTATGCAAGAACGGAATATTATTTTTATCATTATCATCAGAATAAACCTGTCATGCCTGTATGATATCTCAATAATACATCCAAACACCTGTGTGCCGAATATGAAACTGTTTTAGCTATCTCGCTTGCAGTCCGAATCCATTCTCTTTCTACCATAGCGAGCAAAGCCAACAACCGATCCCGGCAAAATTATATGGATTCGTCCCAAAATCTTTGTCAATCACCTTGCTGCCCAAATATAATAATATTTTGGAATCTCGCTGCTATGATAAGCTACTTGCTGCCCGAAATCATCTTGTATCTAGCTTTTACCAGTGAGAATAGCGAGCGAGTTAACGAAAAATATGTTTTTGTTTTGCGTTTTTTTTTTTTTTAATCCAGGCCGTTATCTCCTGAAAGTTTATCTATTTTTAGGTCAACTGGCAGCTCGATTTCTAGGAGTGATATCTTGTTTGGTTATATTACTTACTAGTATGAGTAGAAGAATAGTATAACATTAGATAGAAACACAAAATGCAAACCGATTTCCTTTCATAAGAATAGTAATTATCATCGGCATTGGTTAAGATACTTAAATGCGAGCGAGCGAAGAGAGCGAACGCTTCCCAGTGTCCCATTTTCTTTCTTTTTTCTTTGTTTATGCTTTCATTTCACTTCCTTCCTCCCTTTTCCTTTCTTTTCTCTTTCTTTTTTCTTTTTTCTTTTTTCTTTTTTTTTTTTTTGGTTGGGAAATTATTGGGGGGGGGGGGGGCAAAATGATATCTTTGCCCCTCCGAAATTTTCTTTGGGGGGGCAACTGCCTCCCCCCCCCCCCCTGCCCCCCAGGATCGACGCCTCTGATGAATGTGATCTAACTGATATCAATTCAGACAAGTAATTAGGAGCTTGACCATTCTGTGCTTTGTAAACAAGCAAAAGTATCTTAAATGCATTTCTCTGCCTTATTAAACCAATGTAACTGAATCAAAACAGGTGTAATATGGGAAAACTTAGAGGAACCGTATACCTGGTATAAGTATTGCACATGCATTCTGAACATGATGCAGCTTGTTAATCTCCGAGTCTGGTAAGCCGAACAATAATCCATTACAATAATCAAGCCTACTGCTAATAAATGCATGGACAAGGGTTTCTGTGCTTTTCTGGTCCAAGTATCTACGAATATGGCGTAAGTTTTATAACATATAAAAAGATGATCTACTAATGTGTGTTTCTCCATGTTTAAACAAGAATCAAGCCATACACTGGGATTTTTTCACAAAGTCTCATGGTTTTACTTCCAAGTCTCTGTTTTATTGTTGATATCCAACTTTGCTACTTGCCTGCCTGTCCCAACTATGAGAAACTCTGTTTTTCCATCATTGAGCATTAGCTTATGTTTGGACATCCAAGAACGAATATAACTTATACATGACTCTAAGTTTGAAATATTGTCATCATGATTTCCTTATGGCTGAAAGAAATGTATAACTGTGTGGTCAGCAGCATAACAATGACAGGAGACATTTGGGAAGCGCCTTTGAATGATATTGATCAAGTTACTTGTATAAAGAGTAAAAAAAAAAAGGGGGGGGCCGAGGCATGACCCTTGAGCCACTCTGTATGGAACATCAAAATTCTCCGATATGACATCTTTTTTTGTTGTTGTTGTCTGTTAGAAAGGTAAGATTCAATCCATGTGAGAACAGGGTCGCTCAAACCAAAAGTTGAATGTAATATGTTCAATAATATTCCATGATCGGTAGTGTTGAAAGTGGCACTCAGATCCAGCAATACTAAAAGTGTCACTTTTTGATTGTCCATTGCCAATAGTCATGTTTTATTTTGACCAAGGCTGTTTCAGTGCTATGAAACTGCCTGTATGCTGACTGCATACATGGAAACAATGCATTATGAGAAATATGTTCTAAAATTTGCATATATATGTTCTAGAATTTGCATGTTTATACTGTATGGGAAATTATGTTTTTCTTTATACATTTGTACCTGAAAATCTGAATAATGGCAAAAAAGCTTTAGAAAATTTATATATTTTTCAAAAATATATATATCCACTCTGACTTTGAAATCAGATCATGCACGACACTGGAACCAGGTGCAATTTATTGAGAAAGTGTGAAATTGGCAACAAGATGAAACCTGTTGGAACCTGTTCATTTTTTTTTTTTTTACTTCACTTTTAATAAAAGTTCCTTGATTACTTTCTTATCAATTCGCATGTACTCATTACTTTTGTGTAACCTTATTTGTAAACTTTGTATGTATCGGTCTTCCGACTGTTTTTATAAGGTCTTTTTTTTATCCAACAAACCAAAATAAAATGAAATGAAAAAAAAAAAACCTCCATTCAAAATTCCCACCACTCTCCTCTTGTAAATATCTGAAGCAGCATCAGATATGAAAGCAGAGAGGAAAACATCGTCTAGAAAACTAAAGGCCAGAAGTATGAAAGTGCGGTGATCAAAGCCTGTTTATCAAAATTTCCCGTTTTTGGTGGTGGGGGTGGTGCATGTGGGGGGGGGGGGGGGAAGGGAGGGATTGTTTTGTTTTGTTTGTTATTGAATGGGTGCAAGTCAAGGGAGGGGGATGAACAGGAAACCTTCACTGATAACGGACACATGCAGTATTATAATCCCCACCCCATACTTTGCAGGATCAATTCTCCTAGTTCTTCTAGTATGCTTTAGTGGTACCTTCAGACACTGATAACTACAAATATACAGAATGTTGATTTAGAGAGATAAAGTTAGTGCTACAGTGTAAAAGTTTTTATAATGAAAATGTGAATTTACCATTTTATTCTATGTAGATGTGCCTCATAATGATTCTTTGCTCATTGTATTAAGCGTTTGTACAATATACAAGAACAGAATTATTACAGACTTTTCATTAACAGATGTACTGCTGTATATATTTGCTCACCAATACCCCTTCTCAACATTTATGTGACAATATCTCAGCACTGCAACAAACTACCAAGCTACTTAAGAAATTTCATGTCTGAAACAAATGAGAAACACACTCTGGTTTAGATATAAAAAATTGTTTATTACAAATCACAAAATAAGCAAGATTCAAAACATTTAGTATAGATTAATGGGCAGGAAAAATACTTTCCTTGAATATATATTTTTTGCATCATTAGAGAAAAATTATTTTTAAAAAACGGTGTTCTCTAGCATTGCTTTAGAATTGCATCTGTAAGGAAAATAAGCTAATTTTTGGCTTTCGTATTTCTATGAACTGCATCAATTATTTGAACATCACATAAATGCATAAGTATTGTTTTGTGTACCATCAATTCAATTTCTAGTACTGAAAGTGGTACCAGTCAATCTTGATACCAAGTTGATTTCACATACAAGAAGAAAAATGAGCATGGTAATCAGTCTGAAATAAAACAAAAAAGTCATGAATAAGTAAATTGAAGATCAAGAAATCACAAAATGGCAACTATTTTTCACCTGAGAGCACCACTTCTCCATTGTTCTGTGTTAAGTGTCATGAAAATCTCTTCTTTTTTGCTGAAGGGAAAGAGAAAGATCATACCTCATAGCAGAGCCATATGAAATAAATATCCAGTAAAGGGTTCATGACAATAAAACTTGTACGAAAACATTTTCATACAGAAAAGTGGAAATTTGTGAAATATGTCCAACAAAACAAATGGAGGGCTGTTTGCAAGATGATTCACGGAACATTCATTGTGAGTTAGACCAATCAGTGAAAACAATGTAAGAAATGAAGATTTTTTTCTAATCTGTTAACTCAGATAATCCTAAAACTTTCACCCCACTGTTCTCTCATATTCTGTTTACATTAAACCTGACCAGAGTTCATTAAACCTGACCTGATGTCAGGGTAGACTTAGATCCACTGGCTTAGATTCACTTAAAATAAATGTAATGTATTTATGCTGAAATATCAGTACACATGAAATTTTAGTCTCTCATCCTATCACTTGATATACTAACAATAATAAGATTTTAAAAGAAGTATGATGAAAATATACAAATGTTCATATCTGTATTTCATCTACAAGATAGAATTAAATTCCTTTTGTGTACCGGTGGTATTCGAGAGCAATTACTGTTAATCTATGTATTCTTTTTTCTTTTTTTCTTTAATAATTCTTGACCTGTTGATAACTACATATATGAGTTGCAATTAGTTTTATTAATTCTGATATCATTGCGACCAATACATCTTTCTTTTAGCACATAGATGGCTTATTTGGAATATTAGCTCAAGTGAATTTTTACTAAAACATGTCCGAGTTGTAAATGTCATTGAACTGATATCATCACACTAAAACACATCTTCATATTTAGAGAATCAGCTCAAACTGAAAAAAAAGAGATGTATTTGTTTAATCTATCAATATTGCAATCTAAATTCAAAGAAAAAAAGCAAAGGTTAGTAAACTGAGATGACTAGTCTTAAAAGGTTGGTATTTATGACATTTTTGGAGTCATGATAATTTGCATTTTACGACTGATTGATTCCAATGTGAATGTACTATGATTTTTAACTTATTTAGTGTTTGTAAGAATAGAATTACTCCTGATTGATAATTCAAATCATAGGCTTAATTCTCACTCATTCAATGAATGCATCTACACTGCTAATAAGTCCAATAGTCAAGGCAATACATTTCTAAATCTTACAACCAACCAGTGAAAAACACTCCTCTTCAATCTGCACTGTGTATACATGTATTTCATTAACTTATATTTATAACTATTGCACTACTTTGAAGCAGTAATTTATAAGTACATGTCTATATATTTTACTGCCGATATCCAGTGAAACCTATGCTTTAAGGAACAAGAAATGTAGCCTTTATGTACAGATTCCTATTGTACAGGTCTTAATGAGACACACTGTTCAACGGAAACAGAAAATGTAGTTTTCACAACCAAGTGGTCTTCCTAAACAGGTTGGAATATAAAATAAATAAAGTTGTAGCCTCAGAACCAGCTCACAAAATTCAACCAAAATATTACCGAATGCCACTGCTCATGTAATGACCCTCTCCAACAAACATATCACATCACACTAGTTGTCATAACACTTCATTGCTTACTCTTAAAAAAAATATTGTTTAAAAAATAATTCTGCTCTTATTTCACAAGTACATGGCTGTACTCCTCACTACATTACTAGCTTAATAAATCATTACCTCCATCTAGATTGCTACATTCTCAAAACTCTGGCTTCATAGTTTCCCCAAGTTTAATACAAAGTTGGGGGGGGGGGGTAACTTTGCTCATGCTGGGCCTTCAAAAGTTCAGAAATAGCAGTTCAATTGAAGTGTTACACAATAATCTTTACAAGTACATCATCTGTTTAATTTGATATATAATCAAGTGCCTTTCCCTTTCATGTCATATATTCTCCTATTGCACTCTTGTCTATTTGCTATGTAATTTCATCTTTTGCACAAGTTGCGCCTTGACCACATGATTATCAAGTGGATTTGGCCCCTTATACATTTTAATTATAATTATTATTGTATTATTGGTACCATTGTTATTACAAGCTCTGAGACCCTATCCCGTGACATCTTGATGTTGGTGGGGCACCAGTGAAGACTACTTTCCTCTATCTGTCTCTGTCCTCCACCTCTCTCTGGGAATTTGCCAGGCTCATCCCTGTCCTCTCACAGATGAAGTCCTCCCATCTCTTTCGTTGTTTTCCTTGCTTGCGGCTTCTTCAGACTGTTCCTTGCAGGATTGTCTTAGCAAGGCCTATTGAACAGGAATCCATATCACCTTAATTTCCATTTTTGACAACTGCGAGGAAATCATCAGGAGGACCTATTTCCAGTTTGATTTTCCTGCGATTTTTAGGCACCCACATCACAGACCATGTGAAAAGCTCTACTAACCTCAAATATTTTGATCATTTGGTGACATGGTTTATGGTATGTGAAAAGTGCATCATTTGACGAGATTATTTGCATTCCGTCATTATCAAAATTCAAACTGGCAATGCAAGTGGTATAATTCATCAGTACAATCAGTATAATTCATGTGAAGTCTAATTTTCCGTAAGATTCATTTGAATTCATCCTATCTCCAATAAAAAATGGTGTGGAAGAAAAACCTTTGTGTCTTTAAATTAGAAATTAATTAAAATATTTATAATCTAGTTACTACCTCAGTATTAAAACTATGATATTTCGGTTATTACATTTGAGGTAATGATCAACATATAATTAGTCAGATAGTAGTAAATACACAACCAGTTTTCTGCAGTACTCTACCTTTCTCATGATATAAAAAACAGTGTGCACATCTGTGTTCTGATCCCTGCAAGAAGGACAAATGGTGTGATGAATTGCATTTACACACTCACACAAATATTTTGTTACTACTTCTGTTCAGCTCATAAACATTTCAGTGGCACGTAACAGGAATACATGTCTAGCCAACCATGGCTACGACAGAAACTCCGGAACGTCCCTCTTGTACCACTTGATAATACCAGCCTTGTCCAATTCCTTCATGATCTCAATTTCTCTTGCAAAGTCATGACTCCCTTTCACATTCTTATAAATGCTGAAGGTTTTATCATAGTAGTGTTCTGTGTATCTCTTGTTGAATCCCATTCCGTAAACACTGAGACTGTCACATCCAGAGTGGAGGGCAGTCATCAACATCATGGCCCCTGTGCTTGGACGGAAAGACTTGGTCCGCATCCACCTGAAATCAACAAGTAAGAGGGAGCACTGTAAGGATGAGCAATGGAGTTGGACCAGCCAATGAGGAGATGAAGAGTGGGGAGGGGTGGGCATTGGTCTGAACTACATGATGCAGAGTGAAAGAGTCAAGCTGAGTGGGGGGGGGGGGGAAGTATGGGAGGGGTTGTGCTACAGACTTCTTTACAAACATGTTGCCTCCCCCCTCCTCATCTTTGTATTCTTTCTCTTTGTTTTCAATCCCCCTTTCACCAATTGAAGGGGAGGGGTACAAATGCCCCAAAAGCCCTCCTCATAAAACTTCATTTTTTGAATCCATTATTTTGGTGCTGATTATAGCAATAATAATACATGTATGATTTATACAACACAATCAAATCTATGGGTCTATATTACTTTACTGGTAGCTTTACTGAAGCTACTACTACTGTACAGTCCCCAATTTTCTGTTTTCTAAAATGCAAATTCTGTGTTCTTCGTTGTTCTAAACTTCAAATTCGGTGACATATACAAAACATTTTACAAAGCAATTGTAAAAAGTAAAAATCTAAAAAAAAAGACCATGTAACCCTCAATAAGTACGCACTGCAGCATACATGCAGACGCAACTGAAGCTTCATGAACGTACACTAAACACTGCGAACAGGTTTATTCCACATTTTTTTATGATGCACAGTTTTGTTTTATTGGATTTTGTTTTGTTTTTATTTTTGTTTTTAATGTTTTTCACTGTATTTTTTCGTAATTCAAATTTTTGGCCTAAAAAATTGTGTTTTTCATGAAATTCTGTGGATTCTGTGTTCTTCCCGAATTCCATGAAAATTTTCAGTTTTCCGTATCACAGAAAATGGAGCATTTACGCTACAGTGACCTAAGAATTCACAGGATTTGTTCTTTTCTGAGACTCTGAGTTGAGAAAAATGACAGCAAATAAAAATCCTAATATAGCGGCCTTGGTGCTATGGATGATTTAAATCAATAAATTTATAACTGACAGTTGAGAGAAAAAAAAAATCTGCCCCTATGACAATAAAAGTTGAAAGAGCACAATAAGTTATTGTATTCTTAATGTGCCTGATATTTCAATGAGAACAAATTGTCTGTTCAGAGCCAGAAGGGCATTGACTATGTGTTAAAGCATATGAATCAACACCCATCTGACTCCAAACAGATGAAATTTATACATCATGTTAGGTAGTCAATATAAGCAAATTCATCAGAGAATTTCATTTCATATCATATATTTTAAAAAAATAACGGCAAATAAATTTTGCAAAGACTTTCACATTTCACATTAGGAAAACAAAAAAATTAAGAACCAACTTTGTACAAAATTTTTGACATTAATTCAGGAAGTATATCAAGTACACGGTTAAGTGTATAAATAAACAAATGCTCACTATATTGTGGAGGAAACCTCAAAAGATTCTGAGGTACTTACACTTTGTGAATATATCTGACAAAATCTGGGTGCAGTAATCTGATATCTGCAGCTTGAGCTCTAAGTTTCTGTTTAGGATTATTCCCCCTGGCAACCTCTGAGATGTAGTGATAGTCATTTATTCTGCAAGGCAAGAAGATCCATTTGATACCCTGTCGAATAAAGCAATGACCACACAAAATCAAATCTACTCTGGCTGCAATCAAAAACAAAATACAAACAAACAAGTGAATCAGTAAATTACGCAATGTGTAATATATGTCCCCACCGGAAGTGTAGATCTTTTTGAATGGCGTTAATCTTTGTAATTTCTGATACTGTAGATCCTTCTAGGTAAATAGGAGAAATGAATTATCAAATTAATATTTTGTGACTATAATGCAGTGATATAATTGCTGGTGCTGAGGTAGGATGTTTCTGATTGATTATTAAGAAATTTGCAAAAATTTGTATAATTAATGAATTTCAAAATTCTGTGTAGAAGTTTGAAGCCCCACCTATCAGATAACACAAACATAACAAAAATTTGCTGCAAAATAGAGAAGTAGCATTTTTCGTTCATTTTGAATAAATGTGCATAAATTTGCATAATCCATGCTTTACATATTTTCTGAATACAAGTGTTGAAGCCGCCACTGAGCCATATCTCATAAAATAAACAGTATTAAAATCTGCTGCGAAAAAGATAAGTAGCATTTTTCGTTCATTTTGAATAAATGTGCATAATCCATGCTTTACATATTTTCTGAATACAAGTGTTGAAGTCACCATTGAGCCATATCTCATAAAATAAACAGTATTAAAATCTGCTGCGAAATAGATAAGTAGCATTTTTCGTTCATTTTGAAAAAATTTGTATACATTTGCATAATTAATGATTAACACATTTCTGAGTAGAAGTTTTGAAGCCCCCACCAAGACCTAAGACATAAAACAGAATCAAAATCTGCTCCTAAATAGAGAGGTAGCATTTTTTGTTCATTTTGAATAAATTTGCATGAATCTGCATAATCAAGGAATTTCAAAATTCTGCAGAGAAGTTTCGAAGCCCCACCAAGACCTATCACATAAAACAAACAGAATCAAAATCTGCTGCTAAAGAAAGTAGCCTATTTTGTTTGTTTTGAATAACTCTGCATAAATTTGCATAGTTAATGATTTCAAATTCTGTGTAGAAGTTTTGAAGCCTCCACCACGCCCTATCAGATAATACAAACAGAATCAAAATCTGCTGTGATATAGAGAAGTAACATTTTTTTTTCTTCATTTTGAATAAATTTACACATCAATATGAATAATTAGGCTTAGGAATTTCAGAATTCTGTGTAGAAGTTTTGAAGCCATCATCAAGCACTATAAGATAAAGCAAACAGAATAAAAATCTGCTCTGAAATAGAGGAGTAGTAGCAGTTTTTGTTCATTTTGAATGAATTTGCATAATTGATGATTTACACATTTCTGAGCAGAAGTTATGAAGTCCCCACAAGGCCCTAACACATCAATCAAACAGAATCAAAATCTGCTGCTGAATACATTTTTGTTCATTTTGAATAAATTTGCATAACTAAGGAATTTCAAAATTACGTACAGAAGTTTTGAAGCCTCCGACCAAGCCAATCGGATAATACAAACAGAATCAAATCCGCTGCCAAACAGAGACGAAGTAGCATTTTTTGTTCATTTTGAATAAATTTGCATAAATGTGAGTATTTGAGGAATTTCAAAATTATGTACAGAAGTTTTGAAGCCTCCGACCAAGCCAATCCGATAATACGAACAGAATCAAATCCGCTGCCAAACAGAGAAGAAGTAGCATTTTTCATTCATTTTGAATAAATTTGCATAAATGTGAGTATTTGAGGAATTTCAAAATTATGTAGAAGTTTTGAAACCCCCCACCAAGCCCTATCAGATAAACAAACAGAATCAAAATCTGTTGCCAAAGAAATAAACTTAAAGAAGGAGCAATTTTTTGTTAATTTTTGAATAAATTTAAATGAACTTGCATAAATTTGTATAAACAATGATTTACACATTTCTGAGTAGAAGTTAGGAAGACCTCACTTATCTTCATCAGAAGCAAAATCAGCCAAGAAATGATTAAGAAGCAAATCATTATGAGCATACACTGACAGTCGGACACACACAGCACAGACACACATATGGATGGAGCCCGTTTCAAAGTCCCCTCGTGAACTTTGTTCGCATGGACAACAAACAATATATGTAAAATTTTCAAAAAGCCAGACAACAAAAACAATATATACCAAAAGGTCTATAAATAGGGCTGTTACCGTACCACCGAACTGAACCGAACTCAAAGGCCAAGTTCGGAAGTTCAGAAGTTGGGCAGGTTATAACACAGAACACTGATTAGGCCCTCGGTGAAAACCTTGTCCTGAATTCATTATGCAACATTGAAAATACACCTTTGCTTTATTAAAAAAGTAATACATACATTTATTGGAGGGATTTCTTTAAATTCATCTTCAAAAGTTTTTCTTAAATAAAAGATAGAAAACCACTAAATACAAATTGTGTCTCATTTTTCCTTTGATTCTGATAAATTTCATAATATTTGGCACCATGAATTCTAGTTGTTTTCCCCCAAAATCATGTTAAAAGCTTCAAAATATGCCCAAAGATACTCACGATTGTTATCGATCGTAACAAGGTTGTAATCGATTAACAATTATAATCGATCATAATACTAAATAAATATTTTTTTAAAAATTAAGAAATAGAAAAACACTGCTTTATTAATAATTTCTTTTAATATTTTCGTTCCTTCCCTTTTTTTTTTTTCTCTTATTTTCTATCAGTTAGTACATGAAAATTATCTTTCCCTTTCATTCAGAAAATAAAATAAATAACAAAGAATCATGCAATAAATGCAGTAACTATTTTTTTTCATACAAAATACATTTATAAGAAACAGTGACTTCCAAGTGCAGTAAAGAATGACTGAGTTCTGGTATTCATTTGTTATCGATGCTCACCCTTTTAATTTTTTATACTGTATTGCCGAACCCCGAACCGAACTAAAGTTCGGAAATAAAAGTGCCGAACTCGGCCGAACCGAACCCAAACATGGTGCTAAATTTACAGAAGTTGATCCATCAAATGGTTGTTGAGCTATCACGAGAACAAACCATTCCTTTGTACATAATGACCTCTATGACCTTTGAACTTTGACCTGGAGACCCCAAAATCTAATCTGATCATTGTCCTTCCCATATGCATACATGCGCTAAGTTTGAGGTTGATCGGTCAAATGGTTGAGTTATGGTGAAAACAAACCATTTCTATGTACATAATGACCTCTATGACCTTTGACCTTTGACCTTGTGACCCCAAAATCTAATCAGATCATTGTCCCTTCCATGTGCATACATGAGCCAAGTGTGAAGCCAATCTGTCATATGGTTCTTAAGTTATCACAAGAATAAGCCATTTCTAAGTGTATTATTACCTTTATGACCTTGACCTTTGACCTTGAGACTCCAAAATCTAATCAGATCATTGTCCCTCCCATATACATATACAAGCCAAGTTTGAAGTTGATCCGTCAAACGGTTCTTAAGTTATCGCGAGAACGAAAACAGGACGGACGGACGGACGGACGAACTGACGGACAACATAATGCCTCCGGCAACCACCTACGGTGGGCGGAGGCATAAAAAATGAAGAAAAAATCAAATTACTATGTGATAGCAACAGGTAATCTTAGAGTAAAATCTGGATGGATATTTGCTTGATATGAATTCATGTAAACAGAAAATATCTGATATTTCATCATCAAACTACCAAAAACTACCAACTAAGCTAAACTATCAAAAACTACCAACTAAGCTTGTAAAAAGAGTTTTAATAATATAATGGAAGATTAGAAACATTTATGGCAATAACAGCAATAATACCTGAAATTGAATCAATTAAAAAAAATTATAATAAATGATCAAACATTCTCATTTTTCTTGATGGATGTACTGTATATTAATTAGGCCTTTGATTGTCTACCTTGTCTTTGGGGATATCAGCCTGCTGGGTATGTACAAGGGATCTATCCATGAATACATAGTGTGTTGTGCGAGTACCAACATCATGTTCATAGCCCCTTCTGATACAATGGTTGACTCTGAAAGAAAATTACACAGAAAATTAGTATTTAGTTTGTGACAAAATTTGATGGTAACATAGCATGTTGACTACAGACTTCCATCATTTTTTCAATACACCTACTTGGATAGAGCCATGAAGATTAAACATAACCCTTATGGTTCAAAATACCGTATTTATTTTCACGTAAAAATCAAACATTCAGAGATTAAATTGTGCTTTGCACCCCCACTCTATGTATTCAAATTTGGCCTCAATAACTGCAGAAACAATAGTTTGTTTAGACTGATATATAAACAACCAGTGTGACTGATTCATGAATGTCATTGATGAAAGCAAACAACAGGTGTGTTTTCAATGGCAATTCATACATGTGGGTTATTATTAATAATTGATTATCTGACCTTTCCCTTTGTAAGAAATATCTTCTCTCTCTTGAAAATGTGTAATTTAGTAATAACTTCTTTTCTTTTACCCCTGCTGTATTCTAGTAATTACAAATGAAATATCTCTCAAAGCGTAATGCAAATTCAAAACAAAATTGCAACAAAAAGGAAGCAATTTCTTTTTAACTTTTAATACCTGAACACCATGTCATGACTATCTATTTCTTTGCCCATGCTTGATCCATTTAGTATTCCTCCATTTCCTACGACAGCACAGCTTACACATCGTGGTCTCTGATTAGTCTCAAAAGGTAGGATAGATTCCTCTTCAGAGAACAATTTCAATATTCCTGAAAGCTCTGATTAAACAGGACAAAATAGAAAGCATTTTCAAAATACATCAGATAACTATTTGAAAACCAAGTTACAGGCATATTATCAATTAAATAGTTTAAATAATTTATGGGGATTTGAGTTTGATTAAAGGATTTCTCCAAACACTTAATACCATGCAAATTGGTAAATGCAATAATTGAAAAAAAAAGACAACAACAAAACAAAACATCTTAAGCTTGTTAAGTTATTTCAGAAAAGCTTAATATATATACATGTACAGTACATGTACACGTATGTTATACTACATGGAAATCCTGCTTCCTGAACAAACAAGATACAATGAAAAACTGAACATTTTCTCAATCTTAATCAAAGCTACATCATTCCATAAGTTCATAATCCATTTTGATACACAAGCACTCTCACCTTCGAACTTGAGTTCATTTTTGTAATGGAATCCAAATGGCATATGGTAGGTTTTCAATCGTTGGTATTCTTCCTGTTTAATATTAACATCTGTCATGACTATCTGCACTGTTGGTTGATAGAACTGAGAGGCCCAAAAAGACTCCTGGAGTTTGCCTTGCAATGAAGAAGGACATGACTGTCAAAAGAAAAAGAAAGAAAAAGAAAAAAAAAAAAAAAAAACATGTGAGAGTACAATTCAACACCGTTCATGCAATGATGATGATGACAAATGATGTTGAAGAAATGACATTTCAGGCATACAAATGACTATTTGAAATCACCTATAAAGAAAAATAATGGTAAAAAAGAAATTTGCTTATTCTGCTTGTATTATCTATACATCATGCAATCATAAACAATCTACTTTTAGAAAATGTCAACTCTCAAAAACACAATATCAAGTTACCACTATACAAATCCTTGGCTAATACCAATTCAAGAATTAAAGAAACATCACTGAAGCTATTAAAATCTAGATGATTAGCAGCATTTAGCACATTCAAAGAAGTGAAGTGTGCCATACCTGCTACTGCATATGGAGATTGATCCTTAAAATACATCAAGAGTTCATATAAACATTCCTAATGTGTTTCTTAGACTTAGAGAACAGAAAAAAACTTTTTGCTTAATATGTCATCATTTCCAACAAGTAGCAAAGGAGACCAACATTGACCAATTACATATAGTTTATAAAAACATGTACTTACAGAAAATTTAAATTTTTGACTCATCCTGAAAGTCAGTTCTGAATTATTTGGAGCAGTAGTGATAAAGGAATCAGGAATCTTTATTCTTATTTTCTGCTCCTGAATCTCTATAGGTTGATCAAATTGATGTTCTTTTCCCAAGAATGAGAGATCATGATCTAAGTCAACTGGATTTGATTCAGGTAGGTCATTAACAGCAAACCTGCAAAATTGGATCAGTTAAATTATGCATTATGATATTTATAACACATTTCAGAATTATATGACACTGCTGAGAATTCTACTGTTGCATAGAATAGAAAACAAGAAAAAAAAAAACCCAAGATCACATCATTATAATTTCAACAAATTCTTTTTATAACAAAAAGCAAATAATAATCACGGATTTAGATAATAAACATAAACATGAATTTGGAATTTAACAGCCTGCATTTGTGGATGTGATTTCAAATATATACATGTACATGTATAAATAAATGATTCAGCATGCTGTAACACGGGGCACGACATTGTGTAGCGCCATCTCGCATCCATCAGAATACAGTCATGCAATGGTGTCTTGTGAATTTCAAGTTCAAGTTCATTTTCCACATTCCATTAAAAGCATTCCATTCAATACAAAACAATTGTGACAAACATATAAATGTACATATAAAAAACAATGCATGACAAATGAAAAATGTGGAAGGGAACCACATAGGCCATTGGCCTTTCAAGGCAGAACCCTATCAAGTAAGTGAACATAGAATAACTTAATGATGTCATGATCGGCGATAACGATCCCAAAGCTGATTTTTTAAGACAACGTATGATGACAAATTTCTTAAATTCATTAAAATTTTCTTGAATATAACACAAAAAAAATTACTTTCCCATGCTTTTGGTACCCAGGGTACAGCACTAAAAAAATCAAATAATTCAGCAAAACGGTGAATTTTTAGTTGTTGCCCTAGGGTACCAAACACAATTTACCTGTCATCAATCCATGTAGTGGCTGATTTATTATTTCACAAATTTATGAATATTTCTAAATGTAATTCATACACAGACACAGAACTAAATATGGAAACACTGAAACAGTTAACCTACCTGTCTCTTTTGTATGTTTCAGTATTTGTATTCTGGACTGTGTAGACAATGGTACCCACTGTAGCCCCAACAAGGATGGAGACCAGTTTTACTATAGCTTTGTTGTGGCAACGCATGGTACATGTATCAGATGTCCAAACTAAATAAGTGATTGTGGAGAAAATAAAAGAAAGAAAGAAAGAATGTATCTTCTAACTTTGCACCTGTATGCAAAAGGACCAACTATGAAAACAAAAGTACAACTTACAACAATCTTTTTAAAAAATTTGAATGAGAATTAAAATCTCATGAGTAACTGATTAAAGGTTACCGTTATGTACAGTTTGTAGGCCCTCAAAAACTTTCCATCAGATTTCTTTGATTTTAGATGGTCAACAGAAAGATACAGTGGAAACTCAGTATAACAAGGTCCTTGGAACCATCAAAATTACCTTGTTAAAGTCGGAATCTCATTATATCAGGGTTAAAAAACAATAGAATATAAAGAGCTGGGACCGGAATATTACCTTATTACATGTATATCAGGAATATTGTTCTCTATATATTGAGTTTCCACTGTACTAGCAAACTAAGATTCTGTGAAGTTTTCCTCCTTAAGTTGAATATTAAACAAATGAATGGTAAAAACATTTTTCATCACAGGTCAGCGATATTAAAATTCCAAGGTTGATGTACATCACATAGTGCCTGCACTTGTGTAAAACCAATGAGAGTTATATTTTTGTGACAAGCATAACAAAGCGCTATGATTATTTTGTGGGAAGGGGTCAAGGTGCAGTGGTCCTAGTGTAGGACAGAATGCACACATGGGAACATTAGTATGGTGAGCTGTGCAAATTCATGTGGCTGCTGCCCTCTATAGTTTAGCATAGAAAACACTATAATAATCAACAAATTCTTGGAAAATATTTGCTTTTTACACCCTAGGATGATAAAATAACCTATTTCCATCCCATTCCTTCAACTGGATCTAAATTATCTTGATCATGTGAATTTGGAAAAAAAAAATTCTTTGATCACTGTTGTTGCTTCTCTGTCCAACTTATGTGACAGAGAACACTACATGTATTTCCCTACTGTCAGCAATTTCCACTGTATAAGGCCTAGACATAGGCGTAATGTTATCTGTTATATTCCACATACTAAGAATCTTGCTAGAGTATTGGTCACAAGTTAATCATGTGTTAAAGTGTAGTTTCTCCATTAATCATCACCTGACAAGAAAAGTTCATAGATCTACATATCAATTGACTGGCATAAAATTGACAGGTTGTTGCACAATGACAGGGTTTCGAACACCGAGAGCCATCGATGCAAACAGCTATCTTGCTGCTACAGCATCTCAAACAGGTGATTTTATATTTGAGCAGTTCCATGTCAACACTGGTCATCATCCTTTTGAGCCTTATCTGACCAAGCAACAACAGAATTTTTTGTTACGTCCAATATTGCATAGCATAAGAAACCCATTGAAAAAGCTGCACCAAACAGCTTGTCACCATGCTAGTTAGGAGAGAACATTCATTCAAATACATTACAACTATTAGGAAACCATTGTTGTGCATCTCAGATGAATGGATGTTCTCTCAAAGCTTGCATGGTGACAACCTATTTTGTTCTGCTGTAGAGTTTCCGGCGCTAATGCACTTTCGTATCCATGTCCGATGACTGACGGAATAAAGCACTGCTGGTGCCTGCAAAGCACAGTGGTGTGTGCGACTGTGTGCTTTATTCCGTCAGGCTTGGATACAAAAGTGCATTAAAGCCGAGTTTCCTTTGTTATGCAATAGTGGGCATAACAAAAGAAAGTCTGTTGCTGCTTGGTCAGACAAAGCTCGAAAGGACGGTGACCAGGTTGACATGGGACTGCTCATATATAAAATCACCTAACAAGATAGCTGCTGTTTGCATCAGTGGCTCACGGTGTTCAAAAACCCAGTCATGATGCAACAACCTGTCCATTTTATGCCAGTCAATGGTGTATGTCTCTTGACCAGCAAGAGAATGGTAGCAAAAAAGTGCACCTGTAGAGAGATCTTTTTCCTTTCTAAGTAATCAAATAGGGGTAATAATAATATAAAGATAGTTTTATCTGGCTCACAATTTGCAACAAGACTATCAGTTAAAGTGTTTTTGGATTTCATCACTCATAGGGCCAAACTTGTATCAGACTGTAGCGAACATTCACTGTTGCAGCAGTAAAAATCAGACAACAAAATTGCCCTAAGCAAGATTTTTTTTTTTTTTTAATTTTGATAGAATGATTATCTGATTCAGGGACTCAACTCTAAATAATAATATGCCACAAATGTGGGGATTCAGAGCTGAAAATGGAATTTTAAATAATTATTTTCCTCTCATGTGGGATTTTCTACCAAGCCCAAATGCCTGGGAAGACACACAAAAGCTATTGAAGCTTTTCCCCCGCAATGACTACTATGCTATGGAGTACAAGCTTACATGCACTCATAGGGCCAAACGTACCTCGGACTGTGGCAAACAATCACCGTTGCAGCAGTAAATAACAGACAACAAAATTGCCCTAAGCAAGATTTAAATCTTTAAAATTTTGATAGAATCTGATTCAGGGACTCTTCAACTCTTAATGATACTATGCCACATATTTGGGGATTCAGAGTTGAAAATGGAATTTTAAATAATTATTTTTCTCTCATGTGTGATTTTCAACCAAGCCCAAATGCCTGGGAAGACACACAAAAGCTATTGAAGCTTTTCCCCCGCAATGACTACTATGCTATGGAGTACAAGCTTACATGCACTCATAGGGCCAAACGTACCTCGGACTGTGGCAAACAATCACCGTTGCAGCAGTCAAAAACAGACAACAAAATTGCCTTAAGCAAGATTTAATTTTTTCAAATTTGCTAGATATCTGATTCAGGGACTCTTCAACTCTTGATATTCCACAAATTAGGGGACTCAGAGTTGAAAAAAGAATTATTTAAACAATTATTTTCCTCTCATGTGTGATTTTCTACCAAGCCCAACGCCTGCACCTGGGAATACACACAAAAGCTATAGAGGCTTTTCTACCGTGATGACTACCATGGAGTACAAGCTTATCTCAGATAAAGTTGTAGATCTACATGTAATCACTCATCTTGTGTACTCGGTGAATGAATTGACCTTGTCCCCCAAATGTGACAAGTCTGTACCGAAACTACATAGCAATAGCATGCTTTTCGGCAAACCCGCAGAATAGGGGACCGGAACGCGCGCGCATGCCATTTGTACTGTGCAGAGATCGGCAGCAACAGCCGAAAGCCAGGGTATGTGACAAGTCCATGATCAAGTTCAAAATGATTTTCAAAATATGTTTTAATCAAGTAATTATGTTCTAATATATTACATTGTCCTCTCGGCTTTAAAATGTGTGATTATGTGGTGAAAATCCTTTTGATTTTTGCCGGAAATGTTCTCGAACTCACAAATGTTTCATCCATGAATCTTGCGCAGATTGTCCCCCTCACTGCTGACTCTGCCGCTGCCACCGGCTGCATTTGTTTGCACACAAATGAATATGTGTGTGCGTTCCGGTCCCCTATTCTCTGGGTTTGCCTGCTTTTCTATTGGTTACTCGACGAAATGCTGTCGACCTACGGCTACGCCTACGAGTCTGATAAGTGTCAGTTTTCTTCTTAAAATTCACCATTTTCAGTTCATTCATCAGATATAAAGCAGGAAGAGGAAGGGGAAAATTGAGAGCCTCAGCCTCAGGCATGTCAGGAACATTGCTGGTAGATCTAGAAAGTAAAATCAAAACTTTTCTTCTCTTTATAGAATATCTAGAATCTAAGTCAATGTATTTCGCGTTCGCGTCGGCAATTTGTTTCGCTATTCAAAACGCCGTTTTGACCTACGGTAGTACGGGTGCATGTAATGGCTTACATAGAAGTGTCCTTTTAGTATTTAACGCGAGTGAACGGCAACTTACGTTACTGGACACAAAGTGAGGTATTTGGGACTGTTCACTGAAGTCTGCACTGCACCAAATTGAAGACCAAAAGATGCTTAGACATTGAATTCACTGCACTTCTGCAAATCATTCGGTCCTAAGGTTGAACCATGGGTTGATCGGGCATGTTCCACGACTCTAAGGTGAATATCTAAGATCGACGCATTCAAAATTCCAAGGCAATCATGGTTTCCTTCTTCCATTAGATCTAGGCGATTTAGACCGGGATTTAGACTAACAAACACCGTGACCGTGAATCCAAACCTACAGTCAAGTTTGGTGTTGACCTTTTGGTGTTAGTGCAGTGTTAGGCTGATTTTTGCATCAACGCAGCTCCAAATCAAAAATAAAACTGGTCTTGGGACAACTGTCACTTGGAGTTGAGCGGTCAGTAATGTCATCTGAACCACTCTTGTAAACTCAGATTAGGTGTTGGAGCTATGGAAAGCAATCAAAATTGTGCTTCTAACACCAACACCAGCACCAACACCGAACTTGAAATCACCCATGTACTCAATACCAAACACATTGGGTGATTTCAAGTTCGGTGTGCGGTGTTGGTGTTGGTGTTGAGAGCGTGGAAAGGCTGCTGAACCGAGCTCCAACACCGTCGGTCAGTTTAGAGCTATGGTTTAGAGGGACGATACCGCTCTAATCCGATCACCTTATCGATAGCTCAACACCGAGTGACGTCATACGCTATAGCGAAAAATCTCGACGATAAAATCATTTCCCCTCAGAATTTCTAATAAATCTACATCTTATTGAATTCGAATTGCATAATCATTTGAAGAATCCAAGAGGAAAATTATCACTCTTCCAAGGAAAATATATGGTTGTGATTATTCCAGGTTGTTTTGACTGCGAAATGGGTTTAACCACCAACATGTCACGAGTGGCCGTAGCAAAAAGTGCCGCCTGCTCCGCGAGGGACAAGCAGCAATAACATGTATGATTACAACACCAACACCAACACCGTGCTTGAAATCATGAATTTCCTAATCCCTAGGGGCTGGTGTTGGTGAATGGGGAAATTACATGTAAATCGTCAACACGAACCGTGATACTCGGTTCAGCAGACGACATTCAACACCAGAAAGCAACACTGACTACCGGAAATACGTCAAATCTTGCGAGGTCAATCCCAACACCAGCCTGATTTCAAGTTCGGTGTTAAGGCTGGTGTTGGTGTTCTCACAACACCAACACCAGCCTCCAACACCGTACTTGAAATCACCCATTATATTAATTGGTATAACCAAAGACGTTTTAAATCTATTTCACTCTCTTATGAAATTCACCCCTAACAGAGTGAACGCGTTCACTCTTTTTTTTTTTAGAGAGAGAGTATTTTGTACTAATAACCAAAGGCGTTATTATGTACATGGTGTAATTTATGGGCTCATATCAAATGTGCAAGGGTACCAGAGCTCCAGTAAAGTGACCCCAGCGAACATTTCGCTGGATATGCTCCAAATGTATACTCTCCCTTTTACCTTTTTTTTGATGAAAGTGAAATAATAATAATTAACAACATTTATATAGCGCTTATCACAAAGAATGTCTCTAAGCGCTTAAGGAAAATAAATAGGAAGACAAGAAATTTCAGCTAAAATTAAATTATACATGTTGACAGTTGAAAGTAGACAGTTGAAGTTATACCGAACTCAGAGGATTATATTAGATTTCAATTTCCCAGAGAAAAAGGCATGAAGGTTTCACATCTCAATCTTCGAAGTTTGCGAAATAAGATACATGATTTAGAAATTTTGCTAAAAGATTATCCTTACGATTTTATATCGCTCACAGAAACCTGGTTGGACAAATGCATTTTTAATAATATGACTGCAGTTAATGGTTACAATCTTGAAAGAAAAGATCGAACTGAATATGGAGGAGGTGTTTGTTGTTAAATCACTCAAAGTTCTGCGACATGTAACCGAAATAAGTTATTTCTTGTATGATAACATTGACAAAGGGCGACTGGTTGGCGCAGCTTTCTTGGATTTGCGGAAAGCTTCAACATCATCCCCCACGACCTCCCATTAAAGAAGTTAGAATTTTTTGGTATCACAGGACTTGAGCTAGAATGATTCAAGTCGTATTTAGTTGGTAGAATACAGCTGTTGTTTGAGGGCATAGTAAGTGACTTTCTCCCGGTTTACTCAGGTGTGCCCCAGGGCTCAATTTTAGGTCCCCTAATTTTTTGTATGTATATATCGACGATATATATCTAACTTACCCTTCCACCCTATAACACACACTTATCCCTCTTTGCAGACAATACAGCTATCTTTTTCCCAGATTACGGTGGTATAACTCTGTATAAAACAACTTTAAAAAAGACTTTTATGTCCTTAGCAAGTGGTTTTGGGAAAATGGTATGACAGTCAATACAGACAAAACTAAAATCATGCTCTTTACGAGTCGAAGGAACAAAAGATCTCTATAGATTTAGAGATAACCATGAATGGTGAGAAGCTTCAAAACGTTACTAAGTTTAAATATTTAGATGTTGTGGTTGACCATAATCTAGATTGGTCCTCTCATGTGAATGAAATTGTAAAAAAGATCACACATTCCGTTCAGTCTATCCGAAGAATCAGGCATTGTTTCAATGAAGTAACTTTAAGACAATTATACTACACCTTAATCTTACCTCACATTGACTACTGCAGCACGGTTTGGGTATCTGCAACAAAAAAGAACTTACTAAGACTTCAAAGATGTCAAAATAAATATGCCCGCCTCACATTAAATGTTGATTATATTATACCCCAACAGTAAATGGCAGTCTGTAGAGACAAGATTGAACGTCCAATACTGTGTTTTGATTTACAAGTCATTACATGGTTTGTCCCCTCCATACTTTATTAGACTCGTATCTTACCGTAACACCATTTAACCTACTCGCCATGTTTTAACTATAATTAACTATATCTTCCCAAACCCAAAACTGAAAACAAAAAACGCTCTTTCTCATACGTTGCAACTAAACTCTATAATTCCCTGCCGTTGTACATTCAAACATCCCCTTCTCTCCCAACTTCCAAAAAACGCCTTAGACAATACCAGACCATCTGTTGAATTACTCTTATGAATGTGTAACCCTTCCACTTTACTTAAAGTTTTTTTAAAATCTGTTCTTCATGTTATTCTTTAATTTGTTTTAATGTTTGTTCGTTTATTTATCATTTCTTATTTTCCCTTAACGTTAATATGTTATCATTGTTACTTTACAACTCTATGCATTTCATTTCCTTTTGTCAAATATGTTTTCATTTACCATTCTATATTTAGGTTGTATAGCAGGGCTCCCTTGTAAAGCAGGCCATCTGCGGCTCTGAGTGGGACCACCCTGCTTTTTTATAAATAAATAAATAAATGAATAATCCCCAGGATCAAAATTGCCTGCTTTGAGTCACCTGCCATAGTGTCAACACGTGAAAACGGATTTTAAGATTAATTATAGTTCCCTTACTACTTTGAATTTATTTCAAAGGTGATTTACTTATTTACATGTGATTTGAGACTTTGGTGAAGAGTAGTAAAGGCTCATAAAAATTCAAAGACCACCCATAAATTTCGGGGACCGATGCATGCTTTTGACCTTCGAGCTGCCATATAGGCTAACAGGCAAAGAAATGATTTTAATTCCCCTAACGTTTGTTTGAATTTATGGAAGTGATTTATATGAAATTTAAAACTCTGAAAATGTATAATTAAGGCTCCATGAGTCAAACAGACCCCCCTCCACGGGAATATGCATATTTTTTACAAAAAAAAAAATCTAATCTAATCTGCATTAGGTTTACACGCGAAAACAAGGAATTTTCAAATGATTATAGTTCCCATATTTATTCTATACTTTGAATTTATTTCAAATGTGATTACATGTAATTTGAGACTTTGGAAAGATTAGTCAAGACATTTTCAAATACTTGACAGGAGTGTATGACACTCAACATGATCTTTTTCACTTGGCCTAAAGGAAGTCTAGAGGTCACAAAATGAAACTGGACAAGCAATATTCCCTGCTTGATTTGAGGAAATATTTCTTTAGCAACAGAGTTGTCGATTTATGGAATAGGCTCCCTGAATGTGTCATCTCAGCGACTTCTGTAAACTTCTTTAAGAATAGACTAGATAAATACTGATCTAAAACCATGATCTTCTATGAGCCTGTATAGGCTGTATGATTCCTACACACGTTTTGTCCTTTCCCACATATTCAACTTGACATAACCCGAGGAAAATGTATAATCTTTTGAGACCGCAAGCTATGATCGATATGAACAGGCAGTGTCCTATATCATCGTGGAATTAAAGTAAAGTAAGTAAGTAAGTAAAGGCTCTAAAAAATTCAAAGACCACCCATAAATTTCGGGGACTGTGCGTGCTTTTGACCTTCGAGCTGCCATATATAGGCTAACAACGCAAAAGCAGATTTTGAAATGATTTAATTCTCTGGCATTTATTCGACTGTGTACTGAGATATGTAATAAATTAAGAAGAATGGCCTCGCGATTGGTGTAGAGCCATGTTTGTCCCCATAACAAAGAAGGGTAACTTAAAAGACTGTTCTAACTATCGTACCATCAGTCTATTCCATGTCAGCAAGATAATGCTCCGAATCATCATCAATATAGTTAAGGTAAAGCTATCAGAAGAAATTTCTATCACACAGGCAGGGTTCTGTGTAGGAAGAGGAACGAGAGATCAGATATGCGCAACAGTCGTAATATTATCGAAAAAATGCAAGGAACACAAACTTCCTCTATATCTTTCTTTTATCGACTATTCAAAAGCCTTTGACTGTGCAGCCACAATGAGATGTGGGAATTCATGGGGAGGATGAGCTTCCCAAAGCACATAGTTGATCTGGTCAGTAAGTTATACCAGGACCAGGAGTCAGCAGTAAGAACAAGTGGTGGAGATACAGATTGGTTTGATATAGGAAGGGGGCCCCGTCAAGGATGTTTATTATCACCGAGTCTTTTCAACATCTACTGTGAGGAAATTACGAGGGAGGCATTAGATGGCTTTGATGGAGGTATCTGAGTTGGAGGTCAGAGGATTGCAGATATTCGATGTGCAGATGACACCACACTCCTGTGCAGAAGTAGGGAGGAGTTGATGGAATTATTGACAAGAGTTAAAACAGCAAGTGAGAGGAAGGGTCTGCTTCTCAACACCAAGAAGACTAAGATAATGGTTTTGGACAGAGAGAACAACATAGCTGATGATTTCTTGTTGGATGGGCAGAAAATTGAGCTTGTGGAGGAATTTGACTAATTGGGGTCCCTTATTTACATCAAGAGTGACAGCACCAATGAGATTAAAAGGAGATTAGCGATGGCAAAGAGTTCCACCCAGAATATGGTCAACATTTGGAAGAGTAGAGGCTTGCCAATCGATCTTAAACTTCGTCTATTTTGAGGACAATGGTCTTTGCCAGTTGTTTCCTTTGGTCTATTGTCTTCTCCATTGTTTCAGACATGACCGGGTCAGAATATCTACTGCTCTCAAGACAGAAAAGGACAAGTTCACCCTTTTAAGATATACGCAAATGGTCGACAACATTCAATAATTATAAACGAAAAATCACAAAAATACAGAAAGGCTTATAACTCACGAATGCATACGCACTTTAGCTATGTTGCAATACTTATATGGCAAGGGAGGGTATATACCTTACTGTACAGGACTAGTTATAATGTGGAATTATATAATCATCCGTGTTATAAATGGTGTACTGCTACTTTTAACTACTTAACTACATGTATTATGAGACAAAAATAAACAAAACATTGCAAGTTCTATTACAGAAAAAAAAAACTAGATAGCAAAATCATGTCAAGTTAAGGTCGAGGTAAACTTTTTAGAATTCGATTGTCCCTGTATAGCTCGATCATCATTATTAAGAAGAAATTCCTTCCTATTATGCATTATCATATTAATGAGATATGTTTATTGGATAAGCTATTGCTTGGGGATATTGGGTCCCCCTTTTTTTAAATAAAAAAACGCACTGTACAGTCCAGTTCGAATTAGAGGGGGAAAGTGCAGGAGTATCAAGGGTGAGTGGGGAGAGAGTGCTCCGAGGTACCCGGAGGGAGTGCAATAAATTAAGAGGAAACAGAGCTAAGGGAGAATCATCATGCCCAACAATCCAAGAAAGTACCTTTCAGATCGGAGAGGGGGGTATCAAAGGTGAGTGGGGATTTAACTAATGAGCTAACTTTTAACGGAAAAAAAAAAGAAATTGCCAAAGTGAAAAACTGTCAAAATTAAGATTTGGAAATGGGGAAAAGTGAAGAATCGAAGTCATAGGAAGAAGACCTCGTGGACTGCAACAATTTTGATAATTTTGAAAATTATTTACTCACATCGTGTGTGTATATATCAATATGGCATCCGATCATGGAGGACGAGTCAAACAAACACGAACAGTTTAAATTGTATATAGAAGTTTAATTTCGGATAACTCATGATAAGTTGTCGACTCCTTCGCCTAACGAAACTTATACATTACATTATTATTTCCGTGGGTTACCATATCAAGAATAGGGGCATACGGATGCATATACCCCCTCAAAAGCTTAAACTATACCGTCACCTCAAATGTGGGCTAAAAAGTGGTGTTTTCTCTAACTTTCATATATACTTGAATAATATAAGTACACATTTACATGCTATATATTGATGTACAATACCTCAACGTTAAATGCTGCCAAAAATTGTCAAAAGTTTTGCTGACAATAAAACGCAGCTGGAAAATTGATCTGGGCAAGTGTTCGACATTTAGGGAAATAACTGTATACCAAGATGTTTACGGGTGGGCGCGGTTCTTTTGGGGGGAGCTTTGGGGCTCAAGACCCCCCCCCCCCCCCAAAAAAAAAAAAAAAAAAAAATCGGACGATAAAGTGCAATTTTGAATTCTAAAATACATTACAATCCTCCAAGCGCCCAGTAGCCCCCCTCCCCCACGAACAAAAAATGTGCCTGTTTACGATCACTTCCATGGAATGTTTAAAGTTGTGGATAAACTTAATAAACTTGAGTAACACGTAAAGTTTCCGAAATTGCGCAGAAATCAAGGCTTCATCATGCAGAACCGCACATGTACACATGCAGGCATGCACCGAAAAGAAGAGATATTCCTTGATTTTATGTGCGTTATTTAAATGTTATGATCTAACAAATTTCTGTTTGTTCAACTCTACCTCAAAGACTGGTTAATCAAGTAAACCCGTGAGGATATTCAAAGGAATAAATTCATGATGCAGTACTAAACATGCTAAATTACTATGTATCGCCATAAGTTGTCATAATAAAAAGCATTCCTAAATTTCTTCAAACAAGAATTTTCAAAAATAAATTCATGATTTTTTTTGTCAGGGGGGGGGGGGGGGTCCCCAAGATAGCATATTCATAACTGAAACAAAACCAACATATCATTTTTACATATATATAATTATGTACACATACTTCCTTTATAAAATTCCTCATGCGATTATTTTCAATGGCGTTGAATATTGGTCAGAATTCAAGAGTATAGACTCCACATTTCAAAGCACATTTCACTTTCCTTATAAAATTTTACCCTAGGTTGGACCATTATGTACCAGGAAACTGTAAAATGTACAATGCAGGGGCGACGCCAGGATATTTTGATTGGGGGGGGGGCAAGATGATGGAAAGGTGAATTTATTGACGTTTCGAATGTTCAAATGGGGTATTATATGGTTGCAAGCCCCAGACCTCTCATTTTCCACTCTCTTCTTTCATCTTCCTCCTCTTTTTCCTCTTTTTTCTCCTCTTCTTTTTAATCACTCGAAAAATAGGGGCATTCGTCCCCCCCTGCCCCCCCCCCTGTTGCGCCGCCCCTGGTACAATGTCATATTCACAAGCTGTACTTACGGCTGAATATTAAGAGTCGTCATGGAGGTCATAATCATGGTAATTTTAGATGATCTCTTTAAAGAAACTGAACTGGGGGATGATTAACATAATGCAAGGCAAACAGTTACGTAGATGAAAAGTACATTAAGAAGAGGGGAATATGAAGAAAAACTCGAAGGAGACATCATATTAAAAGCTAAAATTACATTAATGAAATCCCAAAGTCCTTTGATGATACAACATACAATGGTATTTTCAAAGTAGTGACAATATCGTACCCCCCCCCCCCCCCACCTCAAGATAATTACATCTGATCCAGGTCCAGTTTTAAAATAAAGTTCGCTCTGTTAGTACCTACTTGAAATCAAATATAGTTAGGATACTTTTCGAATTATTTTGTTTCTGCCCAAACTTACCAGTAGAGCTCAGTGCGATTTGTACATCTTTTCAAAGTTTTCAGACGTTCAGTGAAAATGTGAGCTTTAGCTTGCTTTTCATCATAATTATTTTTTGGCAACAAGCTTTTCCTTTCAGGTAAAACATTGTCTCAAGATATGCAATTTCATTGATCATTATGTTGAATTCTTACTCTACGGTAGATATAGTTTATCGAATAATACACTGTTATGCAGATGAAAATGTACATATTGCATGATGTTGGAAGTCCGTTGAATCATAATGGACTGTCCGATGCATGTTCTGATGAAAGTCATTAAATTTGAAGAGAACAAAATATATAATAAAAATAAGAGTGTCATGCAAGCCTTCAAGATCAATACAGCTTTCCCTAAGAAATGGCTATGACGCTACACGAATCGTCATTCCTGCATCATCGTAACTATCTCTTCTTTAAGTACATGCTTCTTCTGATCGTTATCAGCGTTCACCCCTACTTAACCTTTTGTTCATACTTCCTATAAGTCTACTACATTTACGTTAATATTCCTCAGTCTATTTTTGCAATATCTGTATATATCATCTTGATAATTTTTGTCTATTTACAGGATTGTTTATTTAAACTATTTACAAGATTAATAATCATTTAAACTACATGTATTTACAAGATTTGATAATCGTTTTAAGCAACGACTACCCTACTGAATAGCACACCTGACAATAATTAAGTTAGACTCCACCCGATCTCAGAGTTATTGGAGTCATCGTGGTTAATTCTGTTTGAATTTACAAAAGATAAATAAAGTTATCAATTTAAAAGAATGAATTCATGCCTCAGACATTATTTCTAAGCGTCTTGAAATTGTAGGCCTATCTAATTAAATAGATATTCCATTCAATGAATTTCAGAAAGATTACACCATTAATTCGATATAGACTTTCTACATGCTCACTACCCAAAACAATGAATTTCTGCTAACCCCAAATTTTTCACACATTCATGACAACCAAAGCAGAAAATGACAATAAAACTCCATAAAAATTCAATTAATACTTCACAAAAGCAATAAATAATTCCACAATACTTGTAGACTTGATAATTAATCCAAGTCTGTTGCAGAAATAAGTGGGAGAATTCATAATGCCGCCAAATTATCTGAATAAATTGGGGTCAACCGTACGGAAACAAAGCATAATGTTTGGTGCCAAAATCCATCACCAACCAAACAACGGTGACGAAAATCCCAATTTGATTGCCAAAAAATTAACTCTCGGCAGCCCTGAATGGAATCAGAATAATAAGATGCTAATTGTACTCACGATAATGTGTACAAGTTCAATCAGACAGAAGGAATAACTGTACCGTATCTGTATCTCTATAAAGTCTGTAAGCTGGCTCTCTCTCTTCCTCCTCTTCTTCTTTATTCTCAGGAGGCTCAGAAAAGAATGACCCAAACTTAACTACGAAACTTACCCTATTTATAGATTTTTGGCACTCCCCAAATTTGCATATCCCGCCCGATTCTTTTCTGTACAAAAGAACTTACGCACAGAAACCCATAAATCCAACGTTAAACTGTAATGTACGCGCTGCGCATCCGCAATGGGCGATTACAAAAACAGGAACTTGTCCTGGAATAAAAGAAAATAATCAATTCCAAACATGCATAAATAAATCACTGGCATTGGTATCAGTAAAAACAACTTTCAAGGAAGTCACACAAAAAGGTAAGTTCTATCCCCTTGCCTTAGGCCAAACTCAATGCCCAAATTAATACCCAAATGACTTTACCCCGTCCAAATATAAAATCTACTACTCAAGGCTGACGGAATAAACAAATCCTTTGTTTGATAACCGAGGACTATTGTTAACCAACCGAGTTCTATTGTTCTCTGGAATTTTCTTTCTGAACACTGTCCTCGCTTGCTATACAAACCCACACAATACTCGAATAGCATTTCAAATGGAAAATTGATTGATTAAAATATAAATTCTTCTTTGAAAAGTGGGGGTATATTTGCACACGCCATCCCCTTCTCCCTCCCTGAGGTTTATTATACGCCCCATCCCCCGGGATTTACGCCAACTTATCTATCGGCCTGTGAGGAACCCCCGCCCCTCTCATGCCCCATGGCCAGTTCGTCCCAAAGTTCAATCTTAGGTCTTGCGAACATCGATTTCTTGCAGAGTGATCAGGACAAGTTCATCCTCACCGAGGACTGCAGCAATGTCACCGTTAGAAGCCACAGCAATGGACAAACGGGGTGGTAATCCCAGTTGGGATATTGGTGAACTGTGGCTCGCTGAAGATGACCCAAAGTTGAATCGTGTTTCTGCTTGGGGCACACAGGCTGAGCCGAAGAGAGATCCGGGAAAGGGTGTAGAGCCGAAGGAAAATCCACTGGGCTGTGGTGTTTGCTCTGGTAATGACTTGTTTTGTGATGTTTCATAATAGCTTCGGCCTGCTGAAGATGACCAAAAGCTTGATGATGCTTTTCCTTGGGGCACGTTGGGTGAGGCAAAGAAAGATGGGCCTTGAAAAGATGCAGAGCCGAAAGAAAATCCACTGGGTGGAGGTGTTTGCTCTGGTAATGATGGGTTTTTCGATGTTACAGGCCTTCCTCTGAATATCGTTTCACGAAGATTCCCTTCTTTGTCCAAGATCTGCAGTGTAACCTTCGAATCTCGACTCGAAAGGAGGTAAACTTGCCCATCATGGCCACATGTTATTGCCGCGTTCTCCCAGACAACGCTTTCGTCATCACTGAAGATACATTGGATATCCTGTTGGCTGTTAATGAGAGAGACTGAAGCTGGTTTGTGGGCGATCAGGATGGTTTCGTATGGGCTGGTGTTGCATATGGTAATCCCGAAAGGAACAATGTTACCAATGGGTTTACTGTTCAAGATAGTGTTGCTCGGTAATATTTCAAGAATGAAATCCAAGCCTGCACTCGCAACATAGATGCATCCCTCCCTGTTGACAGCCATAGAGGGTCCTTGCTCGATATTATCATCACGTCTGTTGTCTTTCTTTTGATGAAGAGGGTGAAGAGTTAATGGTATTGACCCCTTGTACAGTTCATCTCTCGTCATATAGCAGATTTGACCACTTGGGAGAATATCAAACGGGATTCTATAGGTTTTGCCCCCAAAAGTATAAGTTCCAGAAGTGATGTACTTCTTGCCTTGAGAACCACCACCCAGTTCCAAACCGGGACCAAATCTGCCAAATGATGCCATTCCAGAAGGAAAGTCGAAGGAACCACCGTTTTCCTGGATCCCAACACCTGAACCGAAACTTACAGTAGTTGGTCTATCCTCCAAATTAGGAAGACTAGAGTTCCTTTGGACATTACGATAGGACAATTTCCCATTCTGTGTTGCGTAGATAACACACAAAGTGTCCCTATCCTTCCTACTAACAGCATAATACCTTTTTGCATGTGGCACATTTTGTCGCTCCGGGACGCGATCTTGCTGCACAACACTTATTGAAGTATGCTGGGAAGAATCATTATCGGTGCGTTTCGTTGTTAAGGTCTTGAATTTGGTTTGTAAGTTGTCGAGTGTAGTGGTGTCTGAATCATTGCCCGTAACATTCTTAAAAGACTCGTGAAGACTATGATGCATTTCTGCCACTTCGACGTCATCTCTTGATGAAGCGACTTGATGGACAGCTGTTGCGGCATCCTGTACAGCCTTCTTGTCTGCTCTGATTCGCTGATCTATGTTTCTTATTTTTTCTCGTTTCTTTTTGATGTAGTTATGGCTGTGGTTGAGAAGAGTTGTCTTGATTTTAGCAACTTCATTTTCAATTTCTTGCTCAATATCACTACTTTTTTGATCAAGTTCTTGATTTGTAGCAACTATCTTAGCCGATAAAGAGTCAAGTTCCTTGGCCTTGACATCAATCTTAGTGACAAATTCAGCTACATCACGACGAAATTGTGGCACTATCTCTTTCAAATACACACATTCATGGCCATCAACCTTGGAATGATCAAGGACAGTGCAGTCAGCACAAATGCAAATCTTACACGACTTGCAATAAAACTTCAACCGTTCGTCATGACGTGGACACTTGCGAATGACTACGTTAGTTCCTACATCCACGCTTGCACTCGGAAGATTCATCAAAGGAATTGTATGAGGATTTTGGCACATTTTGGGATGACACTCAGTACAGTCTTGGCACATTTTAAGGTCACATTCCTTACAGATAAGGCTAGCTTTGGACGATGTGCACAATGAACAATTCTGTTGGAATGTTGCCTCGTGTTTACTTTTTCCATCTTGGTTGAGTGCTTCTAGAAGTTTGTTGGCGCGAAAGTCAGGCCTGAGTCCGGTAATCCCTGTATTAGGAATGGCAGTTTGCTCGCGACATGTAGGACAACGCAAGTACCCATCCAAGCTTTTGTCAGCACACTGTTGAAGGCAATGCTCGCAGAAACTATGGAGACATGTTAGCAAGCGGGGAGACTTGAATCTGTTGAGACATATGCTGCATTCAAGTTCTTCGGCGATAACGTCTCCAATGGGCTTTGAATGAGCCATGTCTTCATCAAAAGTGATCAACTAGATGTCGAATAAGAAGCTTTTAGAAAATGATAATTTACAATCTCAAGAGCTCATTGATCTTGATTCAGTCAGAGATCTCAGATGATTTGTTGATTATACACTATACCTGTCACTAGTTTATCAGTCTTTTGATCGAATGATATAATGCAAATTTATTTCACGACAGGACTCATCACCAGACTTTTAGTCAGGTGCACACCCCTTAAACATTTGTTTGTGTCTTCTGATAATGCAAGCCAACGACTTGTTTTAAAACTAAGTGTGTTGGCAAAGTTCAAAGTCTCCGGATCTTTGGGTTTCCCCGTTGCATCTACATGTTTTTAGCCATAGGGGCAAAGATCAGCGGAAATAGAATTATCCATGTCGAAATAGAATAAAACTCACGTTTACGAACTGAGTGCCGTCGGATATTGGGGGGAGGGGAGAATTAAAAAAAACAACACTTGTATAATGCTAAAGTGCATATCGTTACAAGGAAAATATTGGACTAGTCTGTATACTGCAATGTTAACCAATAACATAATGCAATCATTTCCCTTCCTGAAATCGGCACCACATAATTATTATATTTATTTTAATCTACTGATGGTACATTCTTTTCAACGAAATAATGAACCATTGTGAATGAAAAGTCTAAAACTTAGTCAATTTGTCCAATTTAATTCATATAAAAATGGCAGAATTTCACATGAAATTAATGGTGAAAATGAAAATGGTGACTACATGGTGACTACGTGTACATCCCTCTGAATGGCCAATTTGATAAGATACAAGCAAAGAGCTTTTATTAGACAAGGCATTAGCGATATTGTTGCTCGCCCACTTCTGAAAATAACCTTACCATGTTACCTCTAATGGCAGCATAACATGCAGGTCCCCCAAGTTCATCTACAACCCAAGTTTAGTTGAAAAGTGAGTGACGGTTGCACAGTCATCTGTCAAAGAGAATCTTGCAGATACTTTAACGTTTGACCTGAAATGACCTTTGAATTCACCATGTGACCTCTGAAGGCACCATAACATGAATATACCCCAAGTGCATCTATCACCCATGTTTGTTTGCCATTGCAGAAACATGTGCAGAGATAGGTGTCATCTTGCAGGTAAACTTTAACATATGACCTCAAATGATCTTTGACCTTATCATGTGACCTCTGAAAGCACCATAACATGAATGTACCCCAAGTGCATCTATTTCTCAAGTTTGGTTGCTATTGCAGCAATATGTGCAGAGTTATGTGTCATAAAGGAGTCTAGCAGGTAAACTTTAACATATGACCTCAGATGACTTTGACCTTATCACATGACCTCCGACGGAACCATAGCATGCAGATCCCCTTAGTACATCTACAACCCCACTTTGTTTGAAAAGTGAGAGACAGTTGCAAAGTTATCTGTCATAAGAGAGTCTTGCAGGTAAACTTTAACGTTTGACCGGAAATGACCTTTGACCTAACCATGTGACCTCCAAAGGCATCATAACATGAATGTACCCCAAGTGCATCTATCACCCAAGTTTGGTTGCCATTGCAGCAACAGTTGCCAAGTTATGCGTCATAAGAGAGTCTTGCCGGTAAACTTTAACATTTGTGACGGGCGGACGGACGAGGGACGGACGGACGCCATTTGGATCCCTTAGTCTCGCCTTCACCTCTGGTGGTCGAGACAAAAATTGCCACAAACATGATGCACTGCAACATGACCCAAAATTTTCAAGGAATTTATCTTTTTCTGCTCATGTTTAGTGTGTTATTGTATTCTGGATGAAACATGTCACTAAACTTTATACCCAGTGGAAAGATGGTGTATAATTTCACTTATCTATTAATATAATGATTAAAAAGAGACACTGTGAAAAAAATATTTCAAACGCCCTTGATTCACCTAGGTCATTCAATCAACCACTATCCTGTCATGCATTCAAGTTCTACTCGTGTTCTTAGAAATCCACATAAAAACATTCTATACACTCATAAATTCAAATTAATTTATTACAACTTTTGGATGAAAAATGGTACAATATTAAGGTATCAGTAATGGTAATTTGACCTTAATTACGCTGAATATTGCACAGACTGATTTGTTTGTAACATAAATTTCCCTATATCACACAATAATGATTACAGCATAACTCTTCTATACCACAACATAACAATATTCTCATATGAAACATTGATTTATTTTTAGACTGCATGCATGCTCCATACTTTAATGAAAGTAACTTCAAAAGGAATGTCATTATCACTCAACATTTTGCAAGATGGAATGGTTTGTTTTGTTACATTAATAAAAACACCAATAATCATTGATCAATACTCTGATACACATCAAATACACTTAGCTCAGCAAGGCATTTTGAGCTCTACTGTAATACAAAGTTCCAAGACAGGGTGTTTGGAATCACCTAATGGCCTTCATGCATGTACTTATTAACCCATTCGTGACAGAGGTCCACATTTTGTGGTTTGGATTAATATCTTTTGATGCAAAGCCCTAAAAATCATACCAAATACATGAGCAGAAAGAGCAAAAAATTCTATATAAACCGTGCCCATTTTGGTTGCGTCAATATTCGTTGTTTGATGCTGAAAATTTCTTAAAGGAAAATAAGCATTAAAATCCTTAAACTGGCAATGTGATAGAAGGTTTAAAATCACCGTTTTCCCCTGCAAATTGGCAACTTTTTGACTACTCATCATAATTTATGACAATTTATATTCATTTCAGACACATGATGTTTTATAAGAAAAACGTAGCAATAAAATAAGAATGTTGGTGTTGCCAATTTGAAGAATAAAAGCTGATCAAATTAGGCTTTAAATAATTCCTGTCACGAATGGGTTAAGAAAGATCAAACGTGGGATTTAAAGGCTGTGTACAGATAAGGACTTCAATCAGAGGGCGAAGGGGGCAGGGTGACACATCCTCCAATTTTTCCAAGGGTGGGGGACATTACTTTATATAATCACCTTTAAACTAATGGACAGAGATAAAATATCCCTAGTTTGCCATTTTGAGGCCTTGATAATGCAGCCAATAATGACATTATAATCTATTAAACTACATCACTGTCAAACAAAAAACTGATTTTGTAAACTGGTGATTTCTACACATCTTTTAAGTATCCTGGTATTTTCATTTGCTGAATTAGCTCACAAAAAGTGACTGTATGCACAGAGTTGCATCATATCTGAACACACCTTTATTGTCAAAATATGGAATAACGACTTTTTTTTAAATGTGTTTAAAACAAGACTTTGTCGTCATAATGACCAGAAAATAGATACTGAATGCCATTGTTAACAGAAAGAAAAAAAAAAGATTGTATGCAAAGTTCACCAGACAATGGTCCCAATCAATCTGAAGTCCTAATCAATCAACAACAAATTATAATCTCAATTATGCAAAACAACCAAAATTGTGTAAATTATTCTTTGAAGGAAACAGAATTAGAAATGTTTTCTTTTTCAATGAATTACAATTAGAAATACATTTCAGTAACTAATCTATTTTGTAATGAACACATGTTTTAAATGACCCAGATATCATTATAGAGTCCATTCTATAAAAGGAATGAAAACGAAAGATTACTTGACTAATACAGGCATATTTTCAGTATTGGTCTCAGTGGACAAATGACATCACTCATGAACAAGGTCAGTGATGAAAAAAATCCCCAAACAACAAACAAATCTGAACAAACATAAAATTCAATTAGCTAAAATCTAGACATTTTCTGTTGGACAGAAGTTCTAATCAGTAATCAAGACTAATTAGATAGTAATACGTACTACAAAATACCATGGCACTGATATGGCATCATTATCATGAACATCAGTGTGTTACTCTTATGACAAGATGATTGCATAAACATATACACATGTAATGTGCTTATTTTCATATAAAAATTCACATATAAACTACGGTTCATTGCAAAATAATGTACTCATTCAATCAATCGTTAGTTCACCTGTCATCACAATATCATTTGAAATAAAAACAATTACAGTCAACTCTGCCTAAGTCGAATTTCTTGGTACTGAAGAAAATGCTTTGACTTAGAGAAAATTTGACTTATGAGAGTCAAAAACAATAGAAATTAAAGGAATGGGACCCAATACAGACCTTCACTTAGGCGATTATTCGACTTATGCGACTTCGACTTGTGCAGAGTTGACTGTACATCTAATTTTGCTTAGTTGTAGCAAATGCATTATTTTTCTTAATTTCTTTAATTTACAAATTTAGTTCTTCAAATTTTGTCATGATTTCCACTGGCTTCCTTAATGCACATGTATCATGGTGAATCTTCTTTTTTTTTCATTGTGAATTTAACATTAGCAATAGACATTAGTACTGAATGATATAGAATGCACAAATATACTTTTTTCCTGAGAGATGCATACAGAACTGTAAAATTGATATCACTCATCAACACACAAGCAGTACCTGAATGCACTTTTCAATAAGTACTGAGACAATGCATACTTTGATACACTTCTTACCTCCATGATTTGTAAACATAACTTTTCCAAATTTCTAAATTTATAGCAAATTACATATTCTAAAAATATCATATCCGACTACATTTCTATACTGGTTTGATTAATAAAAGAAAGATATCTCATTGCTTCACTACCTTCAGATGGCAATTTAAAGTGATATTTGTTTGTTTACAAATGGTATCTGGGGAGTGTTTCAAAAAGCTGTTCATAAAGTTACGCATTACTGTACAAACAACTTGAATATGAAGTGCCAAATGGGGTGCACAAAGTTTTTCCTATTTTTTTAGTAAATTTGACTGCATTAAATTGTGGCAAAAAATATACTTTGCGATAACCAGTAAAAATGTTTGTTAACAATAGTAATTTTAATCTAAACTGCATATATTTCACCTTCAGCTGATGTGAATTATAATGATTGAGAATCACATTTGGCTCGCTATATTCAAGTCATACGTAAAGTCATTCTTAACTTTACAAACAGCTTATAAAACACCTCCCTGGTCTTACAGTGAGATCTCACACTTTAAGATCAGCACAAGATGAATCAAGACCAAGCCCCGGGGGGGGGGGGGGGGGGGGGGGGGGGGGGGGGCACTCAGTATATAACGCGTGGTTTATGTGCCGCGGAGAAGACCCCCATTTTTACACTCAAATTTCCGTTCCAAAGCATAGCATTTTTATCTTATTGAGAAAAAGAACAAAGAAAACTGCTCCAAAGCATAGCATTTTCTTCTTATCGAGAAAAAAGAAGAAAGAAATCCGTTCCAAAGCTCCGCATAATTTTCGTTTTGCCCTTACGGCCGTATTGATCTGCTACGATGAGCTGCATTTTTGGTGAAAAGCGGCCCGCAGAGCACTGTCCGACCATCGCATCTGCGCGAGCGCACCCGGCGCCCGTGCCGCAGGGCTAGCTGCATGCACATATGCCCGTCCCATAGGGATACATACGCACTCACACGCAGGCGAACCATTCCAAAGACCCCCCGTTTTCACAAACATTTGTAGTTCCGAAGCCCGTTCCAAAAACCCTCCTTTTCACAATAAGCCTGTTCCAAAGCCCCCATTTTTTTGTCTCGCCCGCAGCACATACCTACCACTTTTGGGGTCGAGCCCACCCCCCCCCCCCCCCCCCCCCCCCCCCCCCCGGGGACCAACCTTGAATGAGGAATAAACCAACTATTTTAACATTCCTTTTACTCTACCCTGCTTCAATCTCAATACATGTGAAAATAGATGAATCCTTACTCACCGATTAAAACACTGTGGCTGGAATTCACAAAACACCTCCTGCGTTTTACAAGCATATGTGCACAAAGAATCCACTCCAATTACCTGTATTGTCTAAACGTGTGCATGACCAATATGCCACAATTTATGCTTATTTTAGTATGTTTACAGAGGTTTCAACCAACCCATGGTTTAAACCTCTTCGGTGAATTCCGACCTATGTATTGGAAAAACAGCTGATAAATAAATTTCTACTACTCGCATCCAAATGTTTGCATATATTCAACAGTTCAAGAATATAACATTGTTTTCTAGCATAAATCTTATGTAACTTTTCAAGTACTATTTTCAAAATTATACAATGAATTACAAGTCGGATTTTATTTTTTGATATATCAAGACCAACAAATCTGTGTGTATCAGCACTTCACTTACAACATGGAAACACCCACTGAGTATCATATTTGAAATTTCACAACACTTTTCACTACCTATTTCATAATTTTAGAAAAACTTAGGAGTGAAGAAACTGTGGTTTTTTTATCCTATCCTTCAGAAGTGAAAACAAATTTAAGCATCTAACATAATACAGAACAAACTGCTGAGCATCATTTTACCCAGCATTTTATGAAGATAAACTGTGCATCTACACATGCTATCCATCACACACATGACTTTATATTTGGTACCCATCAAATACAGGAAAAGGTCAAATTAAAGGCCCATGGAAATATGACCAAGTTTAATCTAACACTTACACTCATTTACACATTAAAAATAATCTAGATAAACCATCCCACTTTCCAATGGTTTACGTGTGAACAAGCCTTAAAGATTATGTTTGCAGAAAATATGTATCCATAAAAAGGTTCATAAATTATGACAAAACATCTTGTGCCTATAAGGAATAATTGCAATGTCACAAACAAACAAACCAACAAACAACTGCCCCCCCCCCAAGAAATACATACACGTATACTCCTGTTTGTCTCATCATTTAGCTCCCTCTACAGTTCATCCTTCCTCCCCTGCTTGTAAGCAGCATTCATGAGATGTTGCCAGAAGTGGACCTTTTCTGGTTTCAAATTCTTTGCAACCTCAGGGATGAAGTCCAGCTTCATATAATCCTTGTCCTGCAGTGAGTACCTTGGCCAGTAGGGTACACGCGAGGTATTGGAATCACCATTAGGGTTGCTAAGAAAAATGAAATAAAGAGAAACAAACATGTCTGCATCACTGGTACTGCTATTACCCTGAGATTACTGAAAAGAATACAGTGAGAGAATAAAATTCTGTCTGTCTCATATTACGCCAGGATCCTGTCCAGAAATCATCATCCCATCTATATTGCATTTGACCCCTTAAATTTACTAGACCATCAAACTCATTCACAAAGTTCTTGACAGCCTGAATATAGCCACCAGGGGGGCCCCTAGGCCCCCCAATAGGGCTGCAAAGTCAGGTTGATTTCATCATATCTAACATAAACACCAAACTTGTCAGGAGGAAGTTGTATACATTACCAAAATACAAAAACTGACAATTTTTTTGTTGGAATGGGTTGTCAGCAAGTTCCCCCCCCCCAAAAAAAAAAAAAAAAAAAAATGGGGGAAATTTTACCCCATAAGGGCTGCGTACCATATCTTGTCAGAAGGAAGAGGTATGGCTATACAATACATGTCTTATAAAACTATAAAAACTGAAGAAAAAAAATTCTCCAGGAATAGGGTCTAACACATGCCAGAAAAAACAAAACAAAAACAATAAAGTGCACTTCAACTAAGTTTTGCTTTCCCAAAAAGCTTTGGATCTAGAGAAAATCCATTTTCTTACTTTTCAACCTAAAAACTCAAAAGTGGCACGGCAAAAACTTGAAATTATGGGATTGAATCCTGTGACTTTTGACCTATGTCCTACATGCCAAAAATGTAATCAGATCATCTTGCTATGGAGATGCATGCTAGCACAAAGTTTGAGGATAATAGTTCAAATAGTTCTTGAGATATCACATCAACATGGCTAACAATAGAAATTTTGGAATTGACCTCTGAGACCATCAACCTTTGACCTACATACCCACAAACCTACTCAGATCATCTTCCTATGGTAATGCACTTGCACCAAGTTGAAGTTCATACTTTAATTTGTTATTGAGGTATAGCATCGAGGCTGACACCTGAAATTGCAGAAATTGACTGGTGTCCTTTAACCTTCGACGTACATACCCCAAATCTAATCAGATCATTTTCCCACGGGTGGTAATACATAACAGCACTAAGTTTGAAGTTCATACTTGAATACATACCTCAAATGGTACTTAAGATATTGCATTAACGAAAAAGCAGGATGGATAGATGGACACGTGAAAACATAATGACTCTGGCACCACCTTTGGTGGGGAGAGGCGTAAACGAGTATCACTGGTTTTGGTGTTGCTTTCGTTACAACAGATGTAGTTGAGTCCTGCTGACAAGAAAACAAAAAGGAAAAAAAAAATACCCAGTCTGTCTCATTGGTTTTGCCACTACCACTGTGCTTACTCAAAACAAATTTGTTAATTTTTTTAAAATTCTATCCATCTCCTTTAGCACAGAGGCATTTGCTAAAGCAAGTAGGTAATAGCAAAGAATGAAAATACATACCCAGTCTTAGCAAAGTTTGCCCAGTAGGTCATTAGAATGTGACTGAGGTCCTTCTCCTCAGGGGTGAAGTGAAGACGTCCCAGTTCATGTTCCTCTAAGAAGGGAAAGCCAAAGACAATGGCCTCTTCATCACCATGATCAGCTCTAACCCACGAGGGTGCTCTTGAACAGGACATTCGGTGCTGGTATTCATAGAAGTACACTTTCTCTCCTAATGCTGCAGAGATAGGTGAAATTCATTCTTTGCTTTTAATAGAAATATTTTGATAATAAAACTTATGAAAGTACACCAGAAATTTGGATTTGATTATCAGGTTTGGTATATTTTTGAACAATAATCTCAAAGCATTTGATATTGAAAGAAAAATAATTATGAACTCAATCTCATACATTCATTAGAAAGTGCAACAAAGATTAGATATTAATAACATTTGTAATCCCTCCAAACTTTGACAACCTATGCTTACAGAAATACATTCGTTCAAAATACATGTGACATCCAAAAAAATCTAAATCTAATACAAGAAGAGTGCACCACCTACATTTATTTTTCTTCTTTTACACAAAACACATTTCTTATTTTTTGAAAGTATATTCTATTAAAGATGTGGCATAAATTCACAGAGGAAACCTAGATGATTTGGAGACAGATCCAGATCTATTTAAAAATACAATTTTTTTAAACAACCATTACCTCACTAAGATGTACAAATGTGAGATCATATAAATATCCACCTAAAACCTAGATCTAGTTCAGGTAACAGTGGAAGAAGTATGCTTGATGGTAACTGTCAAATATTTCAAACGATCCCAGCCCACACTAATCAACAGGGCCTACTCAGCCTATGTTTAAAGCCCAGATTACAAGAAATAAGTCTTATTACCTGTCCTGCTGTCTGCCAGGGCCAATGCAGGAACTGCGTATATCAGATCGCCAATTATCTCTGTAAGCTGAAAGAAGGCATTCTCATCAGTAAGGCCATCCTTGCCTCCATACATAAGCTGAATACTGTCAATCAGTTCACTCAGATCACCAGGGATGAACTTTGAGAGCTGCAGTACAAAAACAAATATAGAAGGATATTACAAAATATTTGGGGCACACAGCTCCCTGCTCCTTTCCTTTCCCACTTTTTTTGAATGCTTATACATGTAACACAGTGGAAACTCACAATATGAATAAAGATATCTGCTATACCAGCAAAATTATTCTTGGTACATTTATAACAAGGTAATATTCCTCATCTCAGCTCTGTACAAATGCTTCCTTTTTCCAAACCTGATATGAGATTCCTGCTATAACTAGGTAATTTCGATGGTCCCAAGGTCCTCGTTATACTGAGTTTCCAGTGTCGTTACAAATACAAATCATGCTTTCCTTTTCAAATAAAATAAAGAGGCAGGGCTTGCATCTGCAAATTTGAAAACAAAATTGTATTTAAAAAAAACAAGAATAATTCAGCAAAATTTAAGCTGAAATATCAAAGAAAGATTTCCTTTTTTTACTGGAAACATGTGAAAATCTGTACCAGCAATTGAATTAATTAGAAATAACAGTTCTTGCCCCCTCCCAATATATGAAATTCTAAAGAATATATTTTTTTCTTTTTCAAAGTTGATGTGATACTAATACTAACCTCATGTTGCAGTAGCTTCTTGAAGGCGCCAATATCAAAACCAGCTAGCAACTTTGCGTTCATCCTGTTTGCCAAATTAGAGAATCCACCCTCATGATTATTGATACCTATCAACAGCTCAGGCCCTGGTGTCAGCTTCCCAGTCATGAGAGCTACCAGTGATTCTTCCTCAATAAAGAAACCATCCACAACAGGTGAAAATGGAATGGTTGGTATATCAGGGTCAGCCATGTCAACCTGGACGATATCATCAGCTAACTTGGTTTGCAGGCATTCCACTAGTTCTCTACTGCTGGAGGTGGAGCAGGAAAGTTTCTTGGCAAGTCTTTGGGCAACATAATGAGGATTCTTGGACATCATGATAGGACTGTGCGCCACCCCGCTCTGTGAGATAGCTCGGTGGAAGAAGCCCCGTGATAAGGGTGACTGGAGGTGGAGAATGACATTCACAGCTCCAGAAGATTCTCCAAAGATGGTAATTCTGTTTGGGTCACCACCAAAGAACATGATGTAGTTATGCACCCACTGAAGAACCATGTGCTGGTCATGGAGAGCAAAGTTACCATAGGCAGCTTCATCGCCTGTACTAAGGAAACCTAGAGCTCCTAAACGATAGTTAGCAGCTACTAGCACCACATTCTGAAATAATGCAAATGGAGACCCATCGTAAAAGCCTCCTCCACCATTGGCATAGGCTCCTCCATGGAAGTACACCATGACTGCCAAGTTCTCACCTTGGTTCAGGCTGGGTGTGTAGACATCAAGATGAAGGCAATCCTCACTCATCTCCTGTGAGGGTAGTGGTCGTGGGAACACAACTGATGTTGTCTCAAGATTCTGAGGGCACAGTGGGCCAGACTTGGTAGCATCATAGACTCCTGCAGGTAGCTTCTTGGTAACTGGAGGTGCAAACCTTCTTTTTCCCACTGGAGGCTCAGCATAGTAGATTCCTCTGAAGGAATACACAGGTGTTGTGGATCCAGCTACATAATGATTGGTGCCTGTTAGTATAGTGTCTTTGATCTGTACTTTAGGAGAATCATCTGCATGGTGTGACAATAACAGAATTCATATGAGAGAGAGAGAGAGAGAGAGTGGGAGGGAGAGGGAGAGAAAAAGAGATTAATGGTATTAGGTACAAATTTGCATATCCAAGTTAGACACTTTCCTAAATAAAATTTTTACTCCTGCCCCTCTTCCCCCCCCCCCTTTTTTTTTTGCTGCTGTTGATAGAGTATTTACTATTTGTTTTATCATCACCCATATGCTATTATACTTTTTTTTTTCTTATTTTCTTTTCCTAAAACCCATTTATTTTGCACATAGTACTTGTCATTACTATTTAGGTCCCTTCTTCATGTCCATCTTCATATATGATATTCATAGCCATTTCATCATGGTCACTGAAGACAGGGGTGTAAATCTTTATATTATAGTGCATAACATTGCACGCAATTGGCAATAGTCTCAAAGTGACCCTAAGAAATTCAAAATTCCCTCTTTATTGATACCAAACATGGCACATGACCTCAAATAACTTTTCAAATAAATATCCATTAAAGGGTGGACAGAAGGATTTGGAAGTTTTCGCCCTGTGGTTGCATGTGATGTCTACGATGTAAATTGTTAATAACATGCATTTGATCCCTTTAGCGATAAATAATTGTCCTCAAAATTTGCAAGCACATTCTGGCCAAGAAATAAAACGCAGACCTTCTCGAAGCTGGATTTTGTAAAATAAAGCCTTGAGCGCACGACATTCATGAACTCACTCTCAAAAAGGGCGGTGCTGTTACATTTTGTGCTTTCAAACTGAAGTTTTTCTTGATTTTTTTATCAGAATTATTGAGGCTACCAAAATAAGTTTGGTACTGTCTTAAAGCATACTATTAGTCCTGCAAAGATTCACAGCTGTAGGTAATATATAACTTGAATTACAGCTTTTTGTATTTGGAAGGCCAGGGGTGGTGCTGGAAGTGGTGCAGCATATACAAAATGAATGGGAAAATTCAGGTTTCAGTGCAATTTTTGGAAAAATGTTGATATTGTTGTCAAAACTTGTCATATGACTTCAAATGTTGTACCAAGTTAAAGTTAATATACTCCTCTTTACTGTTTTTTGATTGAAAAGTAAATTTAGCTAATCAATGGTAGTGTTAAAAACTGAAATACTTGGAATTTTAGTTCAAAATTCACATTGCCTGTACAAAGTCAATACAGAACTTACATTTTTCAATAGTTTTGGGAAGATGTCAATATTTTGCTCAAAACTTGCAATATGGTTTCACAACTGGTTCCAAGTTAAAGCTATTATATTCAGCTTTACTATTTTATGATCGAAAAATAAGCATGGCTGTCATGAATACATAATAGAACACTTAATATACAGTGGCTCATAAAAATGTTTGATATTTTTGGCAAAAATTTTAATGATTTTTTTTTTTAGTTATTACATGATCATAAACCCAAGACAATGCCTTGTTGAAAAGGTTTGAATGTCTCCTGTAAGAATATACATGTAACATTAGAACTGCCCTAGGAGTGCCACAGAAAAAGATATGTTGAAAATAATGAGATAATAAGAATTATTACAATTTCCATATTTATGTTTACATAATTCTTTTGTCTTACACCTTGTGCCATTTTTTAGGGCACATCTAGATTCTTCTTGTAATTTCCTTTCAGAAAATATATACTTTTGCTACCACAGCGTTGATACTTAAGGAGATATCAGGTTTCAAAATGAAAAGTACACTACTGGAGGTAGAATCACGATGTAACGCAAAAGTAGGCGACCTCATGACGCTTGACCACATGCATACGTGTACATGCAACTACAGTAGGGGCCTCTATTTCCAGAATGTATGGAAAGTCAAAAGTGGCACAAATAAGGTTTGCTCTCAAAGCCCATTTGTTTTCTGCATATTGCCTGCAAACTCTTTCTCATCCCTTTCATTTGTCCAATACATACATTGCACATGTTGTATTCTTTGCCTGCTTACATGAATGCAAGGTTATATTAGATAACCTTGCATCCATGCAGGTTTATACAGGGGAAATTGCTGACAATAGACAAGTACATGTAGTGTTCCCAGACAAGTACATGTAGTGTTCCCTAACAAGTAACATGTGTGAGCTTCAGAGGAGCAAGAGCAGCGATAAAAAATAACAAATAAATAAAAATGAGAATTTCAATTGAACAAGATGATTGAGATCCAATTGAAGAACTTTTTTAAAAAGAAATTCACACATGCACACATTGGTATCAATATTCCTATAGCACGACAATTTATTTAATGTACGATAGAGAGCAATGGAGATAAAATGCCTTGCTCAAGGGCAGAAGTGCCATGCCGGGGATTGAACCCCAATTCCCACGTCTACAGTCAAGCTCCTTGAATTAAACCACTCGACTACGACACCTCCCCCTTCTAATGGATGGAAATAAGTTCGTATCATCCTAGGCTAGGGTGTAAAAACTAAAAAGGGACTATTTCCCCAAAATTTGTTGATTACTGCAGTTAGAGGTCGGCAGCCACAGATTTGCAAAGCTCACCATAACCAGTGTTGCTTCCCTGTGTAATTCTTTGCCATGCCTTGGTAATTACCGACAATGCGCCATCTTGCCCCAATTTCTGTCCGTGTCATCCCTGTCTTTCTGCTGGTATATCTCCACTATATATGCATATAGGCTACACACTTTTAACAAATCGCTTTCAGTAGCATATTGTTTGTGCCAATGCAATGCCGGCCCATCATTCTAATTACAATTGCAATTCTTTTAGTTTGTGTTTGTTTGGTTTTGTTTTGTTTTGTTTTGTTTTTTGTTTTGCGCAATAAGTAATCAAGCAAAAATCAGATGGCACAAATTATTGATCAAATTTCGATATTGAAAAGTATAATTCTGGTGGTTTTATTTCAAATACAATTTACAAAATCGTATTCATTCATGAAACATTCATTCAGTGTAATTTGTAACAGTACTAATAAACAGAACACCTTGCTCGAACATGATATGCAAGTGTGCCAAGCTTTTCAACTCCTTGGTTTTCTCTGCTTTCTTTTGCGATAAACATATGCGAAGACGGTAACAGTGGAGAGACTCGGTAATTCACCCCTGCAGTGGACCAGTTACCAGATACCAGAGTTGCCTAGACCTAGTATATTCTGGCTGAGAAGACTGTGCAACATCATTGCGCTGGTCTGGCAAGAAGGTGTTTGTTGATTTACTAAAGGACCAGTGAATTAGAGATCATACTCCTTTACTACCAAAAGATATCAAACAAACTTTTCTGAAAAGAACAAATATGTATACCCCTCTACATTAAAATGTATATATATATATATCCTAAAAATATATAAAGAGCAATAACAAAAAACAGTCAAAGGCGTAAATATTCTCACTCATGAATGAACGCCGACAATATCAAATAACAACAACAACTTGCCAAATATTTTTAGATCTCCTGCATAACTGAAAATTCACACCTTCTATCCATTCGAGGTACCGGCATGACCGGTATCTATAGACAGTCACACTGCACTGAGAGTTATACGGTACACGTGCGAGAAGGGCACGAAGCATGATGTTCAGCAGGACTTTAAATATACTTTAAACGTACAGTTAGTGCATTTCCAGGCTGGCAATTACATCTAGGTCTTATTTGCAGTTTATTGGCTGTAAAACTGATAATATGACTCACCACAAATACCTGCACCAAATGTGACCAAAAGCAACGAGAAACGTAGAACTAAAAGACGTGACATTTTGCTTATTCTTAGTTTCGGAGCTCGGAGTCCGGAGCCTCCAGCTGATCTGCAAATAGTACAACGAATGTTTTCCAGTACAGTGGGCATGGTGGGTGTGTCACGTCGGAGGTGTGGCCATTGTTGTTGATGTATATCACGTGGTATTTGAAGCATAAAACTTACCGTACCATCAATTGTAACTATCTGATAACTGGGTGCATCCCAACAGGTCCAGGCCCGTCGGAAACGGCTTATATATTTATTCATTTTATTTTCAGGCAATGATAAAATGTCAAACAGACAAAGAAAACAAGAAGGAAATTCTACCGACTATATTTTCTGAGGATGTCCAGAAGAAAACAAGCTCCAATCGGTGAATCACAAGCATATAAACAAGCAACCCGAGAGAGCATCAATAGATTTTTTAAAAAGGAAAGACACTTTAAAGGTAGAATGACAAATTTATGGCGATTAGCTTAAATGCTGGTTGGATAGAAATTTTAAAAAAAGAAACGAAAGAGGCGAGTTCAATATGAATATGACATTAAATATACGTTACTACATTCACAATGTGCGTTATTCTTAACACTTACAGAACCAAGGGTTATACTATAGTCATGTAATAACTTTTGTCATGTTTGTTGTTGCCGCTTGTTATTGCTGTTGTTGCTGCTGCTTTCTTGTTAGAAAATTCTGGAGTGAAGAAGTCAAATCAAGAAAGGTGATGACATCATTTCCCTCTTTTTTTTTTTCCTTTTTAGATGATGTGTCCCACTCATGGGTGGAAAAAAAAAGTACTCACCTTTCTCGAGCACCTTTTTCCCCTCCTTAATTATGTTATTACGTCAAGAGTTACAAAATTGTGAAGGAAGAGGGTGGTCCGATTCCGATTCTTTTGGATGTTCCCCCCCCCCCCCCCACCCCCCCCCGGTCATCTAACATCCCATCTCCATCTTGTTTTTTTTTTTTAATCTTTTTTTTTTCTTTTCTTCTTCTTTCTTGGCTTTCTTTCTTTCTTCTTCTTCTTCTTATTCTTTTTTGCTGTTTTTTGTTTGTTTGTTTGTTTGCTTTTAATAGGTATGATATGGTATTATTTTATACACAAAATTTTTTTTTCGATAATTTTTTTCTGGTCAGTTTTCTGTACAATAAAATGTAGTGCAATAAGACAAAATTTCTGAATTTCAAATCTTGCTATAAATGTTTTTACTGTTATGATGCTCAATAGCTTTTAATATCAAATTAAGATCCGAAGATCATAACGTGTGACAATGTCAATGACTTACCACTGAACTCCACACAAGGTTAGAGTTTAGTGACCTGCATGTGTGTAGAGAATATCTTGAACTTGAACTTTTATTGAAGACAAAAAACACCTTTTGGCTCCAGAGGGCAAATAAAGGCTTAACATGAATAATATAACGTATACATATTTAAAACAAAAAACGAAAAACAAAAAACAAAAACAAAAAACATATTACAATAATAATCAACAACAAAGCAATGAGTAAAATTACAATACATAATAAATAATATCGATGATCTGCTTCTTGGCAAGAATACGCAAATACATATGTATATATGCTACCAAATACTGAAATACAAGTAACTTTAAATATCTTTGGTCTTCAAAATCCGTACGTGCAGCTGGTACGTACGGAGCGTAAGAAAATTGTTTCAAATTGGCAACGCTCATTTTCGCCAGTAATTCGGCTTTTAGTAAATCGGGTCGCGTCGCGCTGGAAAACACTCGGGTCGCGGGTCGCTGGATATGGTGCGCCAAGTGTTAACTAGTTATTCGGTCCAAAACTGCAGTCAATGTACAGTAAAACCAAAACCCTCATAGCCACAAGCATATTCTGGTAAACTGATCCTCCCGCCCTCGAGCCTCTGCTATGCACAATGGCTGGAATTCACAAAAGAGGTTTAATTTAGTACCAGGTTTAAACCAGGTTTAAACCATGGACTAAAATAAACCACTGTTGTGAATTCCGGCTAAAGTGTTTGTAACGATTCAAAGTCAATGCCCGGGCGAAGTGAATATAGCAGGCTTATAATGAGAGATCATAATTATAAATCCCGTCTGTTTATTTATATTGGTGGGGGGTTTTGTTGCAAAATCGTCTGTTGCATTTCATTTTGTAACGAAATGGTTCATGTTCATGAATTCTATGAATAAATAAAGTTTTGAGTGAGCTTTTAACACTAAATTGTGAAGTTTTGGACCAAATAACTTAGTTAACACTTGGCGCCCCATACCCTGCGAGCCGAGCTAGCTGAGTGCTAGTGTTTTCGAGCGCGACGCGAAAAGTATCGTACCGCGCCGATCGTGTTTAGTAAAAGCCGGTTAATTCAGCAGAGCATTTCCACATGTCGCCGATTCTTCCAAATTTTCGAGGCTTTTTTAGCCTTCTTTTCGTCGTTATCTGACATTGATTTCACAGTTATGTTCTATTAATCTTACGTACCACTTTTGATTCATTATCTCTCGTCCAAAAGCATTTCTAGCATCTTAACGGTTTGATATTAGCTCTTCGGATTTCTGTATGGAAATGCCCTGCTGAGTTAGCTTGCACTTGCAGGAGTTCCTCACCGTTGAGTCTCGGCTGTGCGGAAATTCCTGATTCCTTTTTTTTTTTTTTTTTGGTTTTTAATTACTACATTTTCACATGATCTTATTTGATCGAATGTTCAACGTTCGAAATGATAATAACTCGAGATGCTGTGAGCAGGCTTTCTTGCTATGAACAGTATCGTACCGAGGAATACCACAACGGGATATGATGACTATTGAACGGATATACGAGTGCTCGCTAGCCCGCTGCTCTCGGGGTAACATAGCTCTTGATTGCGGCGGGTGACATGACGCGAGCGTGGGTATAAGACGTCATGTATCTGATCCCTAGCCCGCGCAGAGCAAAATCCTGAGGCTGAAGGAGGGGTGTTTCGTTTGTTTCGTTTTGGGTTTATTTTTTCTCTTTCAAATCAACGTTTGGTGCTTGAAAGAAAATGTATTCTCGATATCAAATTGGGCCTTCACATGAGCTAGAATTGGAATCTATAGCTGGCTGAACTTTTTGAACGGCAATCCCTAATTAATGGAATGGTATTGCGGTACCCATGGTATTTTGATGGCAAACTATAAGTACAGTCATTTGATTGTGTACCATCAAATTACCATAAGATTTTATTTTCCATTTTCATTTCGGTTTATGATGTATTTTGAAAAAGGCTGTAAGACCGTGACGAATAATTGGTTTTTTTTTTTCATTTTCATTTACAATAAGCATGACCTGGAATAAAATGCACAAAGTATGATACATGTATTTAATGAATGTGCATTTTATTCCAGGTCATGCTTATTGTAAATGAAAATGAAAAAAAAAAACCAATTATTCGTCACGGTCTTACAGCCTTTGTCAAAATACATCATAAACCGAAATGAAAATGCACAAAGTATGATACATGTATTTAATGAATTAAGTACTAGTGATTTGCAACTGATAACCTATTTAATATGAATTTAGAAATTCATTGCAGCAATAAAAAGTAGCAAGTTCACAATTCAAGAAGACGAATAATTGGATTAGGCCTACACAATCATGTAGGCCTACAATGCACAAAAAAATAAGTGCAAAAAAGACTTGAGCTTGGGTAGATTTGATAATAATTGGGAAAATGCATCATATTTTCCTGCAAAATAAAGACTAATAACATAACAAAACGACATATACAGAACTCAAAATAAGAAATAAGATTTAGAGAATAGACTGATTACTGATGAGTAGTTAACATCAATTTGAATTTTAAAAATTCATTGCAGAGAAAATTGAAATTCAAAATACAATACAATATTTTTTTCTTTTTAATTCGTGAAAAAAACTCTGAAACTCTACTATGAAAATATTTGCGAGAAAACAAGTAACACTGACATGATCAGAAGAAAAAAACATAAATAGCAATCTGGCAATACTGAATGCCCAACTATAATGTAAGCACTGGTTGGAATGAGAGGCATTTATAAAGAAATTGCAGTAATATGTCAACAAAGATAATGTGGCTAATCAATCGTTTAGTATGTCATTCCTGGAGAATGACACTCCTTGTAAAACAAAAATTAAAAACAAAAACAAAAACAAAAACAAGAACTAGAAACAATTATTATAAATAGAGGATATTAGTGCTCTTATAGTAGTTGGAAAAAGTGTATTGGTACGTGATTGTATGTATCTTCCCTTGGGTACTGTGATACATTTTTACTATGTATTCTCAAAATATATCATCCAAATTTGAACTTTCTTTAATAGGCCAGTATTAGATATCTAAATCATATCTTCGGTCACCTCGCTTGCCGAATTCATTCGCTTTAAAAAACTATTCTAATAATAATAATAATCCGTTTTTGTATAGCGCATATCACGTTATATCTAACGTCTCTATGCGCTTCCAAAGGACTTTGGATATTATTACCCTGGCTTTAGCCCGGCAGCCTTTTACAGCGCACAAGCATTTCAAGGAATTGATGTTAATTCGTCAAAATATACTTAGACCAGTAAGATATCTAAATCATAATTATATTCGGTAACCTCGCGTGCCGAATTCTTTTGCTTTTCGGAAGCGATTCCGTATGTGAATATTATACGAGGGAGCGCAGCTAGAGAGAAAATATGAACACGCGTCGCCCCCCCCCCCCCCCCCCCCCCCCCCCCCCCTGGATCCGCCTATGCTTTATAGTTTTTAACAGAGGAGTTGATATTTAAGATCATATTACTTCTGTAACTCGTGATATCATGGATCACTAAAGATTTGGAATGTCAGGCTGCAATGCATTACAAAATCAGATCTGATGCATACAAATGTTGTTTCCTTCATTATTTTGTGTAAGAGCTAAATTTTGAATTATATTCAAAGCTTATACATTTTTAGGCATAGGAAGATGACTAACGAATTGAAAAAAAAGACTGCAATTAAATCATTAAACCTTCTCCTAGCTTAACTGCTTCCATTTTTTTTTGTTTTTTTTTTAACTTCTCCGTCTCCCTCATCCATTTATGGTAGTCCTTTCTATGAAATTTGTTTTAGTGTCTTTCATAATATAGCTGATGGTTTTATCTCAATACTTAATGAATGAAATAACATCTTTTTGTAGAAACCTAGATATAGTTACAACGAATATGGCCAGCATATATTTCATGTTTGACTATGGGAGATTCTTGGTGTACTGAATATTATGTTAAATCATGTTGATAAAGATGAAGGTTTGTAAACTGATGGCGTTTGCATTAATGTATGTTTTCCACACCGACTCCCCCCCCCCCCCCCCCCCCCCCCCCCCCCCCCCCCCCCCATTCATGTCCTTCGTCTTTTGCATGAGTGAATGGAGATGGTCGAATGCTTACTTCCTGCTTTAAAAGTGCATTAGCGCCATCTGATGGCAAGGTGATGCAAATAGAATGACTGCTCAATCTAATATGGTCACACGCCAACTTCCCCATAAAACAATGTATTGTTCACTTATAAAATAGGGTTGAAGAGTCCTCCTAGGCTTACATCATTTGTCATTACTTCCTGCAAGTACAAGGTCATAATTTTTTGCTCAATTTTTCCTTTATATGGCAAGAATTGAGAATGGCAAGAATCTTAACTAATGCAGCTTTTGTACTCATGAATATAGGTCTCCATATTCGATAAGAAACAGTCCGTCTGTCCATAGGGGCTCATAATTATGAAGTGCTATAGCATATCTCTCTCTATGAGAACCATTGATCTGATATGACATAATGATTTTTACATGATTATTTTTTTCAACCACTGTACATCATCTCTGATACTAAGATTTAGGAATTCACCTAAACATCCGAACATACACGTTTGCGTCCAAATCGTCTTGGACATGCAACTAAAGTGTTATCTCTGTCGGCTAATACACATACAGTGTTCTATTTATCATAGTTTTTGTTGTTGTTGTTGTTGTTGTTGTTGTTCTGGGGGGTGCCCTTGAACAAGATGTGTCATAGAACCCACATTTAACAGCCACCTGTCTGCAGTGACCACTTTCTCTGTTTCCCTTGGGGGGCTTTTAGCCTATAGACAGGTTTTACCCTGACTCTGCATGACTTGTTTTGTGTCCTAAAATCAGTGATTAAGTACAAAACGAGCAAGTTAACTCATTACGCCTGAGTAAAAGGGGGGGGGGGGTAAACAATGCACTAATAGCGGATGCCACCACTACAAATTGTTAAGAGGTTAACCATGGCGAACTGACTGTGCTCATAAAACAAGTACAGATGTCGTACAAACATGACTTTGTGAAAACAGGTTCAACGCTGAATCCCGACAATCTGCTTAAGGTTTTGATGAGCAGCTCACCCCCCCCCCCCCCCCGCACACACACACGAGCCATTATGGAAAAGCGGTTATCACTACATCCAAAGGGTGTCTCTTTCTGCTGAAATCATGGAAGAATAAACATTAAAGTTGAGATGTGAGCACACCAGAGTTACACACGCAGAACAGCACTTGATCATTGATTTTCTGCTAGCTAATTTTTATTAGAAGTAACGGAATGGACAGAGGGTGTAACAATAGGAAATAAGTATGGCTATTAGAATCATTATCATAGATAGCCCCACAAATTAGAACAAGTACGATTGTTTTCTGGCTTCATTCAATATCTCCAGGCCTAAATGTCGCCGGCGAAGAGGACGAAAAAGGAAACGGACGAGACACAAGCATTCTTGATTCTATTTTGTGAGGGAAACATTATAAGAAAATGAACGAAGGAGATGTATATGGAAGCAGCAAGTGCCTCTGAGCACGTTTCTGGACAAAATATTGATGCAGAAAGCGCCCTTTAAAAATGCCGCACCGCTCTAGGAGATTCTTAGTCGATGGACTAAAGTGTCTAAATGAAGAAAAAAAAATGTATTCGTCTGAATGTGTCTGGAGAGGAGACTTCTTGATGTCTATACACATTCTACATGTACTTATATGCCATGACATTTTCATGCGTATTGAAATTGAAAATTCGCAAATGAATATTCTGAATTGGGGCTTTCCGCAGTCCCCTTTGACAAACCACCTTCATCTATCGCGGTGCACCCGATTTTATTGCAATTTATTTTCTTTTCTTTTTTAAAATTTCATTACTGTAGTGTCATCGAAGCTTTTTGATCTTATGATAAATCAACGATTTTCCGACTTCATTTGATTCTTTTGCCTTTTAATTTTGGATTTTGAGTGGTTTTTTTTTTTCCATTTTAAAACCTATATTTAGTTTTAGTTATATTTCATCTCTTTTCAACCAGAGACCGCGGTACGATAATGCCTGCTTCTCTGCTGGTCTCTGTTTTAATTTTCTTAAGTAATTTCTACTAAGTGTTTTCTTCTTTCGAATTTGATTTTGCATATTTGATTCTATCTTATAGGCCTATCTCCTCAATTTTTCTTTTCTTTTGTTATATTGTATTTGAATTTTGATTGTATGATTAACTGATTAATATTTTGAAATATGAAAAAGGAATAAAATCTATAAAATAATCTGAAATATGAACTCTACTTATTTAACTATGCCCCCTCATGCTCGTGAGAGAGTTCTCGATACAACGTAATCAATACAAGCGCCTTGCCAGAAGCGAAAAGTCTCGATCAAGAAGAAACAATGGCTACTACGTATGTCAAGTGGGTTAATGTGCTTTGAGGGTTCAAAAAATAAAGGCCAAATCGATGTAGATTAAATAAATATTCTAGTACCAACCCACTCGATTATACAGAAAGTGTTTTTCTTACACATGTACACGTGAACGGAAGATTATATTTCAGAGCACATAATCCCTTAGATCAAGGTCTCTTGTAAGTTTTATTATTGTAACTATATTGTAACTTAATCAGTGCTTTGAAAAAGTTTGATTTGAATGCTCTGCATTAAATACAGTGCGTCCCAGAAAAAAACAGAACCCTAAAACAAAGGCTTATTATGCGGAAGCAATGAGGCGTATGATTTAAAAAACATGTTCAAAATAAACTTTGACTTCTGCTCTTTTGAATGATGTATTAAGCAAACTTATTTATTCTTGCGTCTCTGAGTATCATGATTTTGAAAATTCCATTTGCTACACTTGTTGGCTTTGGCACTGAGCACATCAGGAAAAGAAAGAGATGGAGAATTAGTGTCAGAATAAACAGAAACCTAAAACAAAACCTTATTGTACCGAATCACAGGGATGAATGATTAAAAACAAATGTTCAAAATAATTTTTGACAAATATTCTTTCAAATTAATGATACACAAACAAGACCCATTCACTGATGCATCACTGATTACTGTGGTTTGGTAAATTTAAGGTCAAAATCCATTTGCTACAATTTGGGGGAAAAACATCTTTCAAACCAACCTAAAAAAAAATTGGGTTGGTCAGTTGGTCTCAAGGAATTTGGTAACGATAAACACTCTCTGTTCATGGGTTAGCTGAGCCATATTCTGTAAGTTTGGTAAAGTAAGGTTGTTTCATTCACCAATTCATTTGCTTGATTGATTCATTACCCAAGCAACCCCCCCCCCCCTCTTAACGACAGATTAGGACAATGGACATTCATTTCAATAGACCTGTTCACCATAACATTATTCACTTAGTTGTCGCTATGTCAGACAAGCCCCGGACAAGTTTACTTGTTGTTACTAAATTCCTTGAAACTTTCTGAACCACCTAATAAACTTTAGGTTGGTCAGTTGGTCTTTGTGAAAGATGTTTTTTTTTTCCCAAACGTGTAGCAAATGGATTTTGACATAATTTTCCAAACCACAGTACTCAGTGAGGCATCAATAAATGGGTGTTATTTGTCAATCATTCAAGAGAATATTTGAAAAAAAATATTTTGAACATTTGTTCATAATCATACACCCAAGTGATACGGTACAATAAGGTTTTGTTTCAGTTTCTGTTTATTCTTAGACTAAGATGTGTCCATCTCTGTCTTTTCCTAATGTGCTCAGCGTCAAAGCCAACAAGTGTAGCAAATGGTTTTTGACAATAAATTTTCAAAGTCATGGTACTCAGAGATGCATGATTAAGTTTGCTTAATGTATCATTTAAAAAAGCATAGGTCGAAGTTTATTTTGAACATGTTTTTTTCAATCATACGCCCTATTGCTTCCGCACAATAAGCCTTTGTTTTAGGGTTCTGTTTTTTCTGGGACGCACTGTATATTAGGCGTATGACTACTTCGCAAATAGCGCAATTTGCCATCGTAAAAATTGATTTCCTACTATTGATAAGGCTGAAATTACTCTTAAGACGATACTTTCATTGTAAACACAAACATAGGGGAGAAAAATATTAAAATTGACAACTGGTATGAGTTATAGGTCGTAACAGAATTACTGAGATAACAGTGAAACTTTGTAATTTAACTTGTTATGAAACATTGTAACATTGGGCATTAAAGCAATTGAAATAATGTTCTTGTAATGAAGAGTTTTCATAAGTCTTTTCTTCAAAATAAGGATTTATATTGAATGTGTAAACTGAGGAAAAACTGCAAATTCTTTCCATTTAAAAATGCTTGTTATATACTTCAACCATGGATTTCTTCACTCCATGCTTCAACCACTCATCCCACTAAACCCCGACTCATTTTGATCTACCTCCCTCCACTTTTCGACATTTCATGAGATCCTTTCCATGGAGCATAAATCAAACAAGGAAGATAGGTACAAGCGAAAGATCAACCGCGCACCTGTATAAACGAATATATTTACGGTGAACTTTATGGGTGAGATACATCAAAAGTTGCCATGATTTATAGGGTCGTTTTCGAGGTGCGAAAAATAACAAATCGTTACTCTCTGATAAAAGAGAGGGGGAGATAGGATTTATCACCGTGTTTGGAGGGAAGTAGAATGCTGAAATTTGTGGTATAATTGACCTATACCCAATGACGTCATTCCCACCATCTCTCTCCCCGTATTCGTCCTCCTTTTCTATGTTCGAGGCACCTGCCTTTTCTTTCTTTTCCTCATTCTTTCAATTTTCAATCATTTCCTTGTCCATCTCCATTATCTCCATTTCCAGATTTTGCTTTTGTGTTTGTTTATGTTTTTGTTTTGTTTCTTTGTTGTCTGCTGTTTGTCTTTTGCTTATATTTTTGTTTTTGTTTCTGTTTTACGTTTATGTTTTTGTGTGTGTGTGTGTGTGTGTGTGTGTGTGTGTTTTTTTTTTTTTTTTTTTTTTTTGGGGGGGGGGGGGGTTTGAGGTGTTACTTTTGCCCATACAAAGGTTGCACTATAGTTTCGAAACAACCATCTCGGTCTCGGTTCATTAATTTGATCAAGTCACATCATTAGAATTTAGATTTATTCGACATTTAGTTACTGGCAAAAATGACGATCTTTGCTTGAATTTCGTACCTCGTCTTTCTTCAGTTTCAGACTTGATTCAATAGGCCTATCTGAAAAAATAACGAAGATACTGTAAGTATAGCGCATGTCTCATCGACATATTCATCAGCAAGTATCCTTGTAAAGATTTTTTTTTGTTGTTGTTCATTTATTTCCTCAAATGGGGAGGATTGACTTTTTAACAGTATTTCATTTTCAGAGGCGTAAACAAGGTTAGACCTTGTTCATAATTATTTTCAGGATGATACATGGGAGCTCTCTTCAAAAGAGTCTCATTAACATTCATAACTTATAATGCATATTTTCCATGCAGTATGATTAAAGCTTAACAATGATGAAGAGAACACATTCTCCCCTTCACTTATATTAGATAAAAAGGACGTGTGTGATATCAGAAAAAAAAAACTAATTACTAATTATCTATTATTTTGTAACTATTTCCTCCTTTTTTATTATTCTTTCAGTTTCTCCTCATTTCATATGACTGTCTATACTGCTCGTCTGTTTGTTTTGTCTATCTTTGTCTTTTGGGGGGCAGGGGGCGGGGGGGGGAGGCTGTTATTGATGTACCTGTCTCGTGATATCTCCCTGTAATTAGCGTAGGCAGACGCAAATCACAGATTACGGTGTGTATATTTGGAGTGCTTATGACAAATCAGACCTGATCTGGTGGATCCGCAATTAGTGCAAGGTGTTTAGACTAACATTGTTACTGATTGGCTTGTATATCATCGAGGATCAAAGGATGGAGATTACAAACGTGTGAGGGGATTCGAATTCTGGTACTCAGGATGTATGTATTCAGATGGCTGAAGACATATGAATTATAGTGGCGGATCCAGGATTCGATTTCTTGTTGGGGAGGGGGATGATCCGATTCATATTTGATAAGCGATAAGCGAGTTAGAAGCGGCAAAGATTTTCACATTTTGGGTGCCTCTCTGGATAGAGATTCTTGCCTATGGCTCATGAACACATATTTTTGCAGTATTTTTTCCCCTTGTTTTCTTTGGCAAATCTCAAAGTACTGCATACAGTATTTTCTATGCCACCCATTTGGCCTTCCACTGTAATCAGATGTGAATTAATTATGAGATTCCTAGTGAAAATGCACAAAGTGTACATTTTCTGTTCTGAAAGCTTCCTGCTCGCGCACTAAAATAGTTGTGAAGAAGCCATGTTTTAGAATGGCAAAGGGGTAATAGTGCCTCGCTACAAAGTGCACATCAGACTGGCTTTTTAATTAGCAAAATTTAATTTTGAAGTGTTATCCCGCAATCAATCAATATAATAACTTCTTTTTTGTATACATCAATGCACCAGAAATTGTCAATCAAGCAAAATGCTCCCTCCCGCCAAAATGAGATAATCCATAATTTTCTTTTGTAAAATACATCGTGGTAAATATTCATGATGAGTCATTGATGACAACATACAATTACGTGCGTAAATGATTATAATATAATCAATCAAATCATCTAATTTGCTCTGATTATATGACGATAAATAGGCTAATGGTAACTGATCGTGTCATTTTAGTTCCTCTGAACACGCTCGACACCAGTTGTCGATTGACATGCCTGCACGCTAAAATTTCAAATCGTTCACATTACTGGCAAATATTGAGCACGTCACCTTTTGTTATAAGTCGTTCCTTCCATTTTCGCCATTCAATTCGGAAGATTACAATGGAAATATCCTATAGATCAGCGATAATGGCATTTTTTGAATAGTTCATACATGATTTGGCCTATACAAAAACAATAATACATTACTGGGTTTTTCTCTCAATAATAAGTTGTTCAGAACATATTCACACATTTTTTTTTTCATAAAGCCTAATATAAATCTTGCAAGATTTTACAGGAAGGACCACTGAAAATGAATTGATTGCGGATGAAAGAGAATAGAGGGGGGGGGGGGGGGTCGCTTTTGAAAAAAAAAAACACAAGTCATGTACTGAATAATGGTATTTATTTGAATACAGGAACTGGTCAAGATGTCCGGAAAGGGGGGGGGGGAGAGTGTAATTTCTTCGGCTCTCCAGGTTCTCCATGCTTTTTCTGAGAAAGGGCTAGGACCCCCCCCCCCCCTTGCATCCATCCATACACTGACTAGGGATTTGCCAATCCAGACACACAAATTCCTATGGGAATTATTTTCCCCTTGGAGGGCCTGCCCTTCAAAGGCCCGAAAGTAGGATTTTCCTCCCTACATGCTCTAAGTATAATGATTCGCACCAGCAAAAATGATTTGGGTTTCCAACTGGGGCCGTGGCCGTGCCACCCCACCGTCATGTAATTACGCATTGGTGTGAATATCCAGGGCATAGCCAGGGACGATTGACCCAGTCTGTTTATGTCCCTATGAAATTTACTACACCGAGCTGCAGCTTTTACGACAAATGCCAATCTGGATTGGTTTATCTGTTAGTCTTGACTATAAAGTCGACTTATAGGTGTCGAGTCCGCCATCTTCACGTTCTAATCAACCATATTTCTGATCGAGGACGGGCCCCTGGGAGCAGCTAACACTTTTTGGATGTGCTTTTTTGCTTGATTTTTTTTTTTACAAATAGGGTTATCTCATTTTGAAGGGTGCCCTCTTCACTCCGAATTCTATGACCAGCATATATACATGTAGTAAAAAAAAAAAAAAAAAGAAAAAGAAGAAAAAAAGAAAAAGAAAAAAAAAAGAGATGAGTATCACATTTTTGTGGTGCCCTGCTATTTCTTCGAAATTCTCTGACAACAAAAACAATGTAATAATGCTTTGAAGATGAAGTATGGAGAAAGGGTGGGGGTTATGCTTCCCGTTCCTGCGCACTGCACAAAGCTAAGATGTGTCATGCAGGCTCAGGTATTTCCATGGAATTATTGACATTTTGAGACAGAAGATGGAAGAGATCGAATGGAATCAAAGAGTGAACACCATCTCAATGTCCACCATCTCCTCATGATGACTGAAGAAAGGCCGTAAGCGAGGGGGGGGGGGGAGAATTATGTTCATAGGGAACGCGCATTCGAGGGAGCAAAGCGACCGTGCAGGGGAAGGTGTAGGAAAGGCTATTCCCCCCCCCCCCCCCCCTCCAAATTGAAATTGAACGCTTTGCATGGTGCACACTTTGGGTGCAATTTGAAAAATTTTCATCCGAGTCTCAAAAAATGAATAAAAAGAGGATAACCCCCGCGTAAGACCACAGATTGAAGGCAACCCCCCCCCCCCCCCAAAAAAAAAAGTATTTGCAACGGCTGGGAAAGGGAAAGGTAATACGACGATTGTTATTGCTTGGATAGCTGGCAAGGATTCTGAACACGCACGGTGCTGTCAATTTCAGATTAACAAAAAAAAATGCATTTTCTGGTATCTCAGCAGCCAATATTAGTAATATAGGTTGTATAATTTCTGTTGGGGGAGGAAGCAAATGGGAAAAGGTGCCACAGATTATTTTCCTCCAATAATTTCTAAATCAAGTCTATATCATATAGACTGTTTTACCCAACCGGGCATGTTGGCTCAATTGATAGAGCGTCCGCCTCATGAATGGGAGGTCGTTGGTTCGATCTCCGGCCGAGTCATAGTTACCAAAGACTTACAAATATATATATATATATATATATATATATATATCTGCCTTCTAGCCAGGCGCCCGGCATATAAGAATGGAGAAGGGTAATAATGACATATTATGTTATGCAGGGCCCGCTGGAAGAGCAACTGATAAAGGCTGAAGTGGCTACCCTGGGTAAATAAGACGTTATTATCACTTAGATTTTTTAAAATCAATGTATGCACTGTGGGATATTTTTTATAAGTCTATATAGAGGCTTAAGTACCCTCCCGTGCCATAAGTACTGCAAGATACTAGTAGCTAAATATTGTATGCGTTTGTGAGTTATAAGCCTTTCTGAATTTTGTAACTTTTCGTTTATAACTATTGAGTGTTGTCGACCATTATATTTCAAAAGGGAAAATTTTTCTGTCCTGAGAGCAGTAGATATCCAGACCCAGGGCCCGTAACACAAAGGTTTGCGATCAATCGCAAATTTAATACGATCAATACGATCAATCCTTTTTGAACGAGATGCGCATGAAACAATGGTCTTGACTGGCTGTTACAGCTTTGCGATTGATTGCAAATCTTTGTGTTACGGGGCCCCGGTCATGTCTGAAAAAAGGGAGAAGACAAAAGACTAAAGGAAACAAATCGCCATATGGGGGGGGGGGGGGAGGGGGGGGGGAATATCAATGAACGAAATAATGATACTCTTTCATATATTTCTCCCCAACCTGTTTACAGTGTTTGTATACACTTTTCGCAAAGAAATAATGCCCATAACGTATCCAGAAAATGGCGGAGGAAAATAACCACACCCAGAGAAGATAGATTTCGTTGGGCCGTTTCCAAGACGTTGCCAAGGAAGATGTGCGCCACAATCGAAGGTCTGGAATATCCAGCAAAATATAATAATGTGTGAATAATTGGCTTATGGAAGTAAATTTCACTATATTCACCACACTACCATAACGGAATTTTTAACACATTTATTATATTTTGATGGATAATCACGACCGCTCCTTGTGGGGCGCCATCCTCCTAGGCAACGTCTTGGCAACGCTCAAAGAAATCTATCGTCTCTTGGTGTGGTTATTATCCTCCGCCCTTTTCAGGCTATGTTATATATACCCCCCCCCCCCCCCCCCCCAATATGGCCATTTGTTTCCTCTGGATCTGGATATCTACTGCTTTCAGGACAGAAAGGGACAAGTTCTCCACTTTAAAATATACACAAATGGTCAACAACACTCAATAGTTATAAACGAAAAATCAGAAAATACAGAAAGGCTTTTAACTCACAAAGGCATACAATACCGGTATTAAGCTATCTTGCAATACTTATGGCATGGGAGGGGGTATTATGTACCGGCAGGTCATTTTTATCAATATCACTGTTCTTTTCTCAAGAATGCAATGGAAACAAACAAATCGAAATCTTGAAGATTTACGACGAAGTTTTTTTTACATGAAATCATTTTTACGCGACAAACATTGGCAAATAACTGCAGACTGCAAGAGTATTGTCGGGTCACGAATCGATCATTTTGTACTTCAAGTTTTAAAGATAATAATGACTCTTCCCATTCGCCTTCTCTATAATGCTCTCTATTTCTCTTTCTCTGTTCCTCTCCCTTCATCCATCCATCCATCTGTCTCTCTCTCTCTCTCTCTCTCTGTCTGTCTCTCGCTCTGTCTGTCTGTCTCTCTCTCTGTCTGTCTCTCTATCTCTCTCTCTCTCTATATATATATATATATCTATCTTCCTCCTTCCCTATTACCCCTCTTTCTTTCTCTCTCTCTTACCCATTGTATCCTTTCTGTGTCCCCTTTCCCCCCTCTCTCTGTCTCTCTCTGTGTCTCTTTCTCTCCCCTTTCCCTTTCTCTCTCCGTTCCTCTCTCTCTCCCTCCCTCTCTCTCTCTCTCTCTCTCTCTCTCTCTCTCTCTATCGCGAATGAGGCATTTAAAATCTTCACCTTCTCACATTCTCACATTGTTGGCAAATTGTTAAGTGATGAAAAATTTTCCATAACTCATCTTGTCTATATTTCCTTTTATCTATCCTTCAAAAACCAAACCTTAAATTATGACAATGTTATGACAACCTTCGCCTTTGAGATTTATTGAGCTCCATCGGAATTTTTCTACAGCAATGAATTTTCTGTCGATATCTTTATGTCAATCCTATATTCTTGTCACATTTTATCTCTCAATTTGTATTCTCACCTGTCTAACTTTATCACGATAACAAATTGTTTCTACCTGTCATTAATTTATGAACATCTATACTGATGTGTGATCATCAAACGTTACTAATAATTACCAACTCTGATAAATCATAATTGCAATTAACAATATTGGTGGCTAGTATCCGTAGAACGGGTGGACAAGCCTGCGGAAGGTGAAGAGCAACAATTTAGGCTAAAATAATTGTCAGCGCAAGAGCAAAGTTTCACTCATAACAATTTCTTACTGGACATGGTGGAGAGCTACGCTCACTCGCATATCACATGGACCAAAACTTTGAAATATTATTAATAATCGGTAAAGCCATAGTTGCGTGTTTAAGAGCTATAGAAAATGTAACTTTTTTTTGCGATAGGCCCATCACTATAGTGTAAGCTAACAGAGAACGGGGAATGCCTCTAGAGCGAATGAGAGAGAGAGAGAGAGAGAGGGGGGGGGGAGGGAGGGAGGGAGGGGGAGACAGCTAAGACATTATAGAGGGAAAAGACATTGAGATGGGAACGGAGAAAGGGGATTATGAGGGGTATTCAAAAGAATAAAATATAGTGGAAGAAAGAACGTCCTTTAAAAAAAAAAAGTACCCTAGGTACCAAGGTAATTTTAGGAAATTACCATCAAATCATGATAATTTGATGGTACTTTCGTGGTACTTTCATGGTACTTTCATTGTTTTGATGGTAATTTCGTCAAAGTACCATGGTACCCAAGGTACGTTTTAAACAGGGCGAGAAGAAGATGATGAACGTGAAGAAGGAGAAGGAATGGAGAAAGAGAGAGAGGGAGGCAGAGAGAGAGAGAGAGAGAGAGAGAGAGAGAGAGAGAGAGAGAGAGAGAGAGAGAGAGAGAGAGTAAGAGGAAGCGAGACCTTTAACATAATAAGCCCTGAGGTGGTAATGCACCATTTTGATATGATTAGCTGCCCCAGTGCGCCTATCAACACCTTCACAATACACTGTCTAAATGCATAATGTCAAAATGGCCTGCAAAACACTCATAAAGCTTGAAATGCATCACCACAGTAATCAGTTGATGATCTGAGTTGGTAAACAATATTCTAAGTAATATTTTTAAGTCATTTTTTTTTCTAATTGCAGGGTTTTAGCGGAGAGGAAGCATAAAATTGTGTCTTCACCCTCTGAATGTGAATAATTTAGAACGGGTTGAGAGAAAGGTTGAAATGCGTGAATGTAAAGGTGATAATGGCGCACACACGTTCGAACTGAACATACCTTCCTAGAAAAAAAAAACCACCCCGAGTATTGCGAGCTAGCAGTACAAATACACACACATGGATCGGAATATATAAAGCTATCACACAAGCGACGGACACCTCCTGTGGTTTACTAATAAACTTATAGCCCAAATCGTCATATTTCATGTTAGGATTTTTTCTCTGATATGATTCTACAAGAGTGTAATTTTGATTTCGAATTTTTTGGACTGATCATCAATTAGCAAGATCGTTGACGGTGGAGGGTGGTCATTTTGTAGAGGACATTATTTCGGAAAGATATCAATCGGGGGAAAAAGAGCAACGATTTGAGATCGGGGTTACCGGTGTTTCGGTCTTCGTGTAATATGATTGCGAGGTCGCCGAAAAAGAAGATAAAGTAGAAAGACAGTCGCAATACATCTTCATGACGGGACAATGACCACCATCATTACTGTTCGCTAACTCTTGGCGCCATTATAACCTTATTCAGCTTGTTGTGTGAACTTGTGTCTGCCGTTCCCCTGGGGTGCCGTTGAAATACTCAGTCATTCTGCAAGTGACGACTGGGCGAAGTTGCTTTTATTCCAGACGATATCAATATCCTCGAGATACTGATAGCAAAAGGTAAGTTTGATAAATAGTCGTAAATAGTACCAAAATGGTTTGGTATATAGTCTGTAGGTCTAAATGTGTTTCCATGCATGTTACATTAATTTCTTGACTACAGTCATAGATTGGAATGATAAATCTTGTTTATTTAAAAAAAAATCAATTAATCGAATCCTATCAGTCGTATTTTGCGAAATAAAGTTAGGTTCCTTATTTCGTCAATTAACAATCATATTCTTACTTCATTTTGCGTATAAAGGAAGTGAAAGAGAGTAAGATGGGTGCCACGTACAATTGCATGGTCATGATTGCTTGTTTCAGATGTTGATATGTCATATAGCTGATGACATCCAACTCAAAGAAATATTAATTTGATACGATGCGTGTTGTATATCAAGGGCTAAAATGAGTTGGAAAGGTTTTGATAATGTTGAAATGTATAAAAGGTAGGCGATGGTTCGTTGTTAGGTCATGTGGGCAGTCGTTAGGATATGGGGGGGGGGGGGGTACGGGACGTGTCACCCTGGGTTTCTATACAAAATGTAAGGGGAGGGGGGGCTCTTTGTGAGTGCAATTTTTGATTTGGCACATATTTGCTGATTAACATGATTAATTAACTTTGTTGGTTGTGCGATTGGTTAACAGCGATGAAAAAAAAATCCATGTCATGCAGTGTGAAAGTCAGTAATGGTCAAGGTGTTTAAAATAAAGGCCTCATGGTAAAATGACCTCCATGCATGTTCTGCTAGATTGTCCCTCGGTCTAAAGTTGATTTATAACAAAGGAAATTTGACTGAGGTCGTTGTTTTCCTTGTGTTAAACATAACTAAACCTGGACCGTAAATCGTACGATAATTTTTTGCGATTGATTGCACATAGTGGTCAATGCAATCAATCGCATAGATCAATCGTACGATCAATTATTGCTAAGCTTTGTGTTACGGGGCCCAAGCGTTGTTAACTGAATCCTACACTCTAATTTCTGCGGAGTCAAATTTGACTCGGAATGGCGTCAGCTGGGAGTCAACTCTATTCCGAGTTAAAAGTGACTCAGATTCCGAATCGATTTGACTCGGAATGGAGTTATTTGGCTCGAATTTAGTCGATTCTCAGTTGAGGACGCCACACCATTCCGAGTCAAATTGATTCGGAGTCTGATTCACTTTAACTCGGAATAGAGTCGACTCCCAGTTGACGCCATTCCGAGTCAGAATTGACTCCTCAGAAATTAGCGTTTACCATCCATTGTTTTCAAGTATATAAACGTGAGGTGAAAAAAGCAGAATTCATTCTGAGATTTTAGATATGATGATATGCAATATACACTTATATACTTCCCTTTTGTGAATAAGAAATGACCAGAGCGATTTTTCCACATTTACTTTAGTTTTTAAGTTGTAAACACTCGTGTCCGCGTTCCTTAAACTTTCTCATTTCCTTTATTTTTCCTTCCAAAGTTTTTGGTTTATTTTTGTGGCACTGTGCCCCATTTCCTTTGCGGAATAACACCACCCGTACGTCGTTTTCTACTTCTTCATGATCTTACAAATTTTTTTTTTCTCCTGTGAAATCTTTTGAAGCCCACAATCCGAACAGTTCAGAATGATCTATGAGGCCCATTCCAGGAGACATCTTGATAATAATAGCCGCGACAAGCACCTCTATTGTAATTTCACACATTGGTTCCCTCAAAATGCTTATTTGTGCTTCTCAGCTCATTAATCATATTCATCAGCTCAATGTCAGCAAACGTTTCCCTTTTGAATAGGTGTGTAATGCAGGGGGTGTGTTTCGCAACATGAAATGCTGTCGATCAGACAAGATTTCGCTATAGCCAATTTGTTAAAATAGACTTTTCCATGTAAACCCGCTTCAACATACAGCCAATGCCCGGGAATTCCAGTCATAAATTACATGGCACTTAATACTAGTGGTAATTGTATAAAGTGTCAACAGTTTTGCTCATTCTGCTTATACTTGCAATTTTTTCATTTGAACACGGGACGTTTGTCCCTGTGAAAGACGAATGATCCTAGCTGCATCCCCACTGTTATATATTTGATTGATTGGTTGATTAACTGATTGACTGACTGACTAGCTACACTGCGCAGCCGACGAGAATGACAACACTATATGGGTCCGATGCGGCCCAAGAGATCGACAACCCCCAAGACCCATATCGGCCTCGTGAGCCGTGGGGCAAACATTTTTCTAGGGTTCGCTTATTGAACAGTCGGTTTTCTTGAATGTCACGGATTGACTGACTACTCTATTCATTACTTCTCATCATTAACGGATAGGCGATTAGGTGAAAAGTTGAGTATCGATATGCCAAACCTAGACCCCCCTCCCCGAGATGCAGTGGCATACATATTTAAAGCTTTCGTCAGAAGAACATGTACTGTTTAAGATTCAGTTTAATTTAGTTCGATACCTAATTTTCCGCCAAATATATTATCACCTTCTCCTTCGTCTTTCTTCTCACGTCAACTGCATTATTTTAATCGTATTCTTTCTCTCTCTCTCTCTCTCTCTCTCTGCGCCCCATATTTGCCCATCATAATTATTTTCACATTTTCTTTGCTGGCGATTATCGCGTGTGGTCGTCAACATAATTGGTATCAATGCCATTACTGAAATCACATTACAATAGCAATAATTCATGCCTTTACATTCAAATACAAGCTTGTTAAGAATGGTGTAGGTGTGAATCATACAATGGGATCGATTTTTTTTTTTTTTTTTTTTTTTTTTTTTTTTAGTTGAATGGGTGAAACGGGAACAAAGGATCTCACTGCAGGTGGGAAGATTAAACGGTGACCTGACATTCTCCGTCGACAATTACTCTGGGCTTTATTTCGTCAAAGATACACGGTTAAGGGTCAGGGTGAAATGGGGTTTTAGGTCAGGTTTAGGATTAGAGTTAGGTTATGCATAGCAATTGATCCAGGGTTCATTATTCAGTTAGTTTACGAAACGGGCGCGGAGCAATTGTCGCCGGACCTGTGCCATGAGTTGGGTCGCCATCTGGGGCCTGTTTCTCTACACTGTCATAATTTCCTGGACAACCCCATAGAAACACATAAAATTAACATACGTTTCAATGGGATGGCAATGAACCTAGAACTTTGACGGTATCAAGAAACAGGCTGCAGGTTCCTTATATCTAAAGAGGGACATGAATGTAGAGAGATAATTGGTTTTCCCTTCCACCATACATGAGTGCAAATATGGGGTTGATGTACTTCCTCTGTCAATGCGGCAAACAAGTTCTTAATGTGCAGTCTCACTTTTATCACGATCATCCTTTTCGCCATGTACATGAAGTTAATTCATGTTTCATGTTCTTTGTTTCGTGTTCTTTACTCTCACGCTTTCTTCTGATTTATATAATTTTTACGGCGCCATTGTCTGTACAAAACAAGCCTTTACCCTTTGTCATAAGAGTGTTCGTGAGAGTCATTAGTACCAGTTTACCTGCATTCATTTTGTTATGCCTGTATTTGTGGAATCTTCCAGGAATTTAATTCTAGCTTTATTAGTGCACCCATAATAGAAATTGCTGATGTAATAACTAGCCCACAAAGAATCATAGTGTATTAGACATAATCAGAGAATGCATGTGGAAAACATTCTAGATAATTCTGTACCATATAATCTGTTGCAATAATTATTACTGTTGAAAGATGCTGAAGTAGTTAGATACAACTATGAGGAAGCTTCTTGAATACCTTTAACTCATTTTTGCTATAATGTCAGATGGAACATTTCAATATATTATTCACAGGTTTTGTTTTAGATATGAACATACTTGACCTTCTCTTGAACTCCGATGAGCAGAAAATGAGCACATTGGTTTCTCTTTACAGGAATAGAGTCTAGGTAGTTCATAAAATTATAATTTACATAACAAAGAATGTTAGCGATCTGTTTACTGCAAAGACTAGTATTGTCTATAGACATTGTTTTTCGTCCAGAAAGGAAAGGATGAATCAAGAATATTCCAATTTTTGTGAAAATTTGTATATTATTATTGTGAGCTTTCACAGGTCAGAATTCATCTAGAATCCGTAATAATAATGATAATAATCATAAAGATAATGATAGCAATAATAACAATATTGGTAATGATAATGATAATAATAATGAAATAATAATAATAATAATAATAATAATAATAATAATAATAATAATAATAATGATAATAATGATAATAATAATAATGATAATAATGATAATAATGATAATAATGATAATAATGATAATAATAATAATGATAATAATGATAATAATGATAATAATGATAATAATGATAATAATGATAATAATGATAATGATAATAATGATAATAATGATAATAATGATAATAATGATAATAATAATAATCATAGTGATAATATGATAATAATAATAATGATAATAATGATAATAATGATAATAATGATAATGATAATAATGATAATAATGATAATAATGATAATAATAATAATCATAGTGATAATAATGATAATAATAATAATGATAATAATGATAATAATGATAATAATGATAATAATGTTAATAATAATAATAATAAATGATATTAATGATAATAATGATAATAATAATAATGATAATAATGATAATAATGATAATAATGATAATAATGATAATAATGATAATAATGATAATAATGATAATAATGATAATGATAATAATGATAATAATGATAATAATGATAATAATAATAATAATAGTCCATTCATATAGCGCGGTTACAATACAAATATACTCTACCGCGATTCACAAATTATCATGATACCCCGGCTATGCAGCTACCATGATAAGGTGCTAAAGTAAGAATTTCTTCCTTCCCGGTACCTTCTTATATACACCCTAGTGGAAAGTGGTAAACGTGGATTCATGTCTTGCCAAAAGAGGGTAATGCGTGCAGGTCGGGATTCGAACCCTCATCCCTTTGAGAGTCAAGTGACAGAACTACTACACCATGACACCTCCACAAATCAGAGTCTACCCAGATTAACAGATTGGAGCTTGAAATGTATAAATTCTCGTTATCACCATCCGATTGTTATTAACCTTTGGAGAACACCTCCAAGGTCTTGGATTTCAACTAAATCTTCGACATCATTTCGGTATCTCCTTCGACATCCTTTTGCGGACTTTTATACCAGCCTGAATTACCTTGGAATTTTCTACTAGATATCATAGTTCACTCTTGTAAGAATGTACCACAGTATGCATGGTAGAACCGTGATGATTTGCTGATACACACCAGGGTAATTTGAACACAAATTACCGTGTTTTTACCATAAGCACCATGGTACCTTTTTTTTTACCATAAGCACCATGGTACTTTTTTTTTTTTTTAAACAAGGGCATCGTTCCGGAATCATCTCTTACCATCGGGACGGCGAACTCTTATCGTGCAGGATCATCAGTCAATATATGCCCTTCAAGAACATTCTGGATCCACAAGAATTTATTCATCTTCCCAATCTACTTTAATACTGTAATTCTTGACCAAAAATAAACTAATCGTTATATTTCACTGCTTTGGATTAACTTTAAATAAAACTAAACATCAACTATAATCTGTTTTGTTAGTTTCTAGTCTCTTTTAGATCTGGAATAATTACCCTATTTGATCACCTCTTTTATTTCAACTCTCCCATCAGCAATTATCATGACTATTGTTGATTACTTAATTTAAATTATTTTGTTTGAATTTTTTGAGGTTACCTCATGTGTCGTATTAAAATTAAGTCTTCTTATGAATATACATGGATAAATTTTTGATGCTGTCTATTCACTGAATGTCTAAATTTCACAAACTTTTTATCAGCTTACCTGATTTTGCCATATAGAGGGTATGAAAAGACTTTTAGTTAATGTTATGAAAGATATTAGAAAGCAGATTGAAATTGCATAATCGTCAGCACGCAAAAGAAAACCGGCACCCTTATTCTTACAAACGTTTTTCAACAAAAGAACCATTACCGTTACTGTTTCAATTAATATTATTTCCCGTATGGTGGTGTTAATATGATTATAGAGTAATTGCAACTGTCAAGCTTTGCTTGAAATCGATACTCCGATCGTTTAATTGGTGTCCAATCTGGATAGGTCTTAACAGATTACCTCGCATAATAACTATTATGCATGTACGTGAATTCTTCCCATTCAATTTCTGAAATGATTGTTCACCTACTGCTGTCAAAGAGGGGATTTTTTGTTTTGTTTTGTTTGTTTGTTTGTTTGCTTGTTTGTTTGTTTTATGCTTTCTTATTTTTTATGTAATTTTCTCTTTCATGTGCAATTTAGTTTGGAATTCTATTGGTCTCTTTTCAGTCACTTACAAGTCAAGCATATTTCATAAAATTAAATTGTGATAACACACACCCCATGTTATAAAAAGAAGGACTTATCCCAAGAGAAAATGTTGATCTTTCTTGAATTCTTGTGCAAACTAAGTAGTGTTTTTTTTTCAGTTGCCCTTATTTATGATGATGAAATAGATTCCCCTTTTCATATCTCCGTTTACTCTTAGTTCGAAACAACGAACCTGACGCCCCGGATGCATACATTTTATCTCCGCTTTAGCAGCAGTCTCCTCCGAATGGTTGGTTACAGTGTCAGAATACCCGATGGAGGATTGTCTGGGGTCTACATGTAGAAAGGGAAGAAGGAAGACCTTTGACGAAAGAGATTATCTGACTAGAATCAGACCCAGTTTTACATTCCTTGCTCCGTTTGGGCTATCTTGACAAGATGAGGCAGCGAGAAAGAAAATGGATGGCGGCCAGAGGTCGACCTAGAATATTCATAAGTTCTCTTATTTGTATCTAGATTCTTATTGGAGAAAGCACGTAACTATAGCAATGCCTTGTATCTGAAAGTTTAAGAAAAAAATCGAAGCAAGGGATTTGGGATAGACCATTTTGTAATTTAGTCAGCATTTTGGGTAGCTGTCTAAAGGATTATAATCTATCAGATTTACCTCTCAAAAAATATACCGGACAACTTTTCCCTAACACATATAACATATAAATGAGGATATATTTTAATCCTTATTTTTTATAGCTGGATAGCACGTAGTGATACTGGAAATTTATATCACTCTTTTGTCCCGTTTCTGACCCGTGATGAGTTCGTTGAGGGGCGAGGGTGCAGTGACCGACTTGCCTACAATGGGCAAACACTATGCCAATTTTAATGTTGCTTAAATTGATTTAAAGATATGCACGCAGCTGTTTAGTAGTCTATTCAGAGAAATATACAGAAATGAAACTGAGACATCGGCGGTAGACATTGTTTTGGTGGTTTCCGAAGTGAAGATGAACATAGCCAGTGGCGGCACCAGGATTGTTAAAGTGGGGGGGGGGGCAAATGGAGGGCAAAAGAAAATGTTGGGGGGGGGCAGGGGCAGTCAATTTTTTTGCGTGTATGGAAAAACTGAGCGTGAAGCGCGATTTTTAGTCGCCGGCGTAAATCCACTTTGAGGAGTGGGGGGATAATTGAATTTTTGGACTATTTTTTTTCCTCTTACACACATTTTAATATCAATATTGCAAGCGAGCGAAAAAAAATAACCGCATTTTTGGTTTTTAATCGCATTTTCGAATAAATATTCTGAAATATGGTGAGCGAGCGAAGCGAGTGAGCCAAAAATGGCTACTTTTCTTGTTTTTTAATCGCATTTTAGAAAAGAAATTTTAAAATATGATGAGCGAGCGAAGCGAGCAAGCCAAAAATAACCACTTTTTTTTTTTTCAATCGAAGTTTTGAAGAGCGGAAAATGGTATTTCAGAGCACTTCACAGCTTGAATATGATGCTTATGACAACATCTACTTATTTACAAATTACTGTATAATTTTTCTTTTCAGTCCTCAAAATTTCTGGGGGGGGGGCAACTGGGGGGCAAAGCTTCTGGGTGGGGGGCAAATGCCCCCCATGCCCCCCCCCCCCCCCTTGGTGCCGCCACTGAACATAGCACATGAAGTACGACCTTGTTGACTTGCTCTAGACTCCGCTCTAGACTAGGGATGGGGTAACTAAATATAAATCCTTCTCTAGTATGTTGGGAGGGGGCTTAATGGCCCCTCTCCCCCTTCGGAATGGTCTAGCTACGCCCAATGGTCGTGTTCTAGATGTTTGACATGGGGCACGCGTTGGAGACACGTTACCACCTAGCTAGGAGTCTTTTCCCACTGACAAATCTGTATTGGATTGACATGGTGGAGAACCTATGTAGTGCCTAACGCCAATGGATGGTGCATGCTACTAATAAATAAAACTTTCATTGTGATTATAATGAAACTGCAAGTAGGTTTGATTGTAGAACTAAAAGCCAGAATGATCAGAGTTGAGGAGTGTAATACACAAGGCTTCAAATATAATTGATAGAAGTTAGGGTGCAATGTATTCAAGGACGGATGCATCCCTCGTCCTCAACCGTGTGTGCCAACCTCACTGATGGATCTCCGACCTTCGACATGTTCGAGAGAGCGAGCTACATGACTTGCCAAGAAAATCCCTCATTGCTTCATACTGACAACATCATAACCTTACTGTGTACATTTTGATAATTTTGGACAGTTTTGTCCTGAAATTATCTAGGGGATGCCCCCTTCCCTGTTTAAACCCTTGTGCCCCCGTCCCTTTTGACACTCCCATGGGCAGTGTGGACGCTGTACCTTTCACGCTGAGCTCTCGATCAAAGTATCATCACTCGCCAAATAAGGTCAACAAAAACATGTCTACCCGTGTCTTTTCTCGACACCTTCGTTAACTTGACAAAATATTTCTTCATAGCATGGGACAGAACACAGCACCCTCGAAATTATAACGTTTTTCTTCTTTTTATCATCAAAACAAAGACATTGAATGGTGTCATATTTGCAATTACAAAATAACAATATTGTATTCTTCGCACTATACTTGCCTTTGCATCTAAAGAAAGTTGTATCCAGTGTCATAGCGTAGGTCCAGGCATTGAGAAGGCACTTGCAACTATGGGTGGAGGAGGGGGCATCGATCTTTACCGTTGTATTGAATGAATGAAGTGAACAAGGCCTCCAGATAGCGGCAGGAAGGGGGTCCTGTCGTCTTCATTTTCCACTCGCTCCCTTTCACTTCTATCTCATTTCTCCCCACCTTTTTTGTCCTCGTTTTTACCTTGCACCCGGAGAAGGGAGGGGGATGGGGCGAGGGCACAACACCATTGTCACCGATTTAATCTTTACGCACATTCTCATCAATAATATTTTTACACCTTATTCAGAGGTTCTTTCTGCTTTCTATTTCACCCTTTCATTTTTGTCTTGTCAAATATGTAAGCTGATATTTTGTTTTTCTCGATTTAGTGTTCCAAGAGTGCAAAGAGGAAAAAGGTTACTAAGTGGGGTCGGAAAAATTAGGAAACTAGAGCGCACACACACAAAAATCACAGCTTGGTTTGAGTTCTGACGTGATTTTCGATTCTGTTGAACTTACCTATCACTGCGCTCTGGCTTTGTTGATCTGACTTTACACCTTGTGTGATTTTCAAGTAACTGAGGTTATGAAAAGTATACTGCAACTGGGTTGAGAGTGACAAATACTTGTGAAATGCCTTGTCCTAACCGGCTTCAATGCTGATCTAATCCTTTCTTGTTTTCAACAGAATTTCCGATATTCAAAATATCTTGATGAAGCATAGCCAGTTGCATTTTTTATAGCAATAAAACAAAATGTTTGGTGATTAAAACTGTAAGACACATATTGACCCAATTTCCTACCTGAAATGTGCACAGAGAAATAAGAAATCAATATTTATGATAATCCTACTTAGAGTATTTGATTTCGTAAATTGTTTTGCATTTCCGTGATTGACAAGTCTCTCGTGTCACGATAGAACTTTGAGAATGAAACGACAATATTTCACGATAAGATCCTCGTCCGTGTCAGATAACTATTTTATGACTGTCTTCCAATCCGTGCTTGTGGAACGTTAACGTATATCATTTTCATATTTGAAATTGCCTTCAGTGCGGATAAGGTCAGATGTCAGCAACTGAGACCATTGTCGATAATGATGATTTTGAGCAATCTCTTATTTTAGTCGGCATGTTCAGCACTTCATGTCTTTAAAAAAAAAACACATTCGTCTTGACAGATTGAATGAACACTTTTATTGATGAATTTATCCTTTTTACTTTTTTGAATGCAGAATATAATTTTCTTGCAGACTAAAGAGTCGGATATGCCTGTATCTTCCTCTCTCTCTCTCTTCCTCTTTCTATTCTCATGATCCTTGTGTTTCTCACCGAGTCTGTTCTGTATTTTGTGCCCATTTTCTTCTGACGAACTCCCTCCTTCCTCCCCTCACGCTCTCTCTCTCTCTCCCTCTCTCTCTCTCTCTCTTTCTTTCGCATGCTCCACGTTCTCTTTTGCTCGTACATGATGTATATCAATATTTTATCTCCCTCTCTCTGCAACATCCTCTTTATTCTGCATCGATATACCCCTTTCTCTCTCCCATTCTCTTATTGATATCACTTGAATGATCATGAAGATTAAAGATAGTACGATTTTTACCTCTCTCTCTCTCTCTCTCCCAAATTGAATCGTGCATTTCAGTGGTGTCTACCACACGTTCCTCAGATCCAAAAACCGGTTTAAGATGCCACGGAGGAAACGGAGGGCACGCAAAGCAGGATGAAGTCAAAATAAGTTATTTTTTATAAAGCATCACGTCGAATTACGCAGCCCTACTTGAAATAGAACGATGGCGATTATTGAATGAAATCAAGCGAACAGTTTAAAAACAGTGACCGTGATGCAGAATGGATGGTACCTCCGAAAGGTCCCTGCATTATCGTCATAAAGCTAATCATCAACATTGCCCTTTTACTGGCTCAGTGACGGAGATAAATTGAAAAAATATTGTAGATGCTTTAAATAATCCAACACTTCGGAAAGGTTATGAAGGTTGTATAAGCTAAGCTAGTTCATTTGCCCAAGAACCCCCCCCCCCCCAAAAAAAAGTGCTTTACAGAAAATCATCCATGTTGTTTTACAATACAAGCCTCTGATATTCTGAATATTGTAAGAAATAACACATAGGCCTAATACTTCATCTTTGGTATGGATGATATAATTTATAATCATTTTACTGTGCAGAGTATTCTCTCATGTTAGATCTCCACATTAGGGCTTGTATAACATGAATCACTGTAGTGATATCAAATACAGTAAGAACATGCAGTTAGTCATTTGCAACTTTCGGTTTTCATTTCGTCTGCCTTTCATTATGTTCGCTTATTGCTTAACTTTGCATGTGCTCTATTCTTTCCTCCTCCATATGCGTTAATAATTCATTAACCTGTAGTCACACGCCAGCTGTTTGCAGCATTAGATACGCCTTTCTTTATATTGATCGGTATGTATTTCGTTTATGTTTCATACAATAGACTCGGGGTGTTAATATGCTCATTAATAATAGCTTGCGATATGGTCTCGATTAATATTAACAAAGTAGGAGCCTAGAATTGCCAAATCAATCACAAAGGGAGAGTCTGTGCTTTCATTTTTATGCGAAATATTGAATAAATGGGGGACATTATCCGAATTTATCACACGTTTAGAACCCTTGGCCTTTTCGATGAATTTACTTCTGTTTCTTTTGTTTTCTTCCTCTTTCTGTTTCCTTCGAGGACGAATCTATATGCGTCTGCTTGCAAAGAGTGGTCGTTAATCTTGGAGTAAGCACGAAATTATTACTTCGTGTTTTTCATCTTTTGTTGAAGTTTGGGGGTTGTGTAAAAAAAAAAAAAACAGTTGAAAAGAAAAATTAGAAAAAAAAAACCCAGCTGTGTTCTCATGGCGTTTTAGTTGAAGCACATATCATGTGAAATAGGCCTATGATATTGTCAGTGAAGTGTCAAGTAGCATGGAAAATATTCTAGGTGTGAGCCCCCCCCCCCCCCCCCCCCATTTCGTGCTGAAAATTTCTATATTCCAGTAAATGAAAATCTGGAAATCGTATATCTGAGTTTTGTTAAATTTTACACACTGTTTGGGAATTGATTCTATACTGAGAGGATGCAATGATATCTAATGATGCAAGTGGTATACATTCAATACATTTGATGGATGGTCGTACTCTACATCTGACCCGACGCATGAAGCAAAGACAAACTAAAATTGAAAAATGCTTAAGTACTATTTCCCACATGAAAAGAAATGTTGTTAGTACCGAAATGGCGGATAGTTACTGGGACACCATTCAAGTCTTGATTTTTTGTAGGCATTTATTCGTCCTTACAATGCCAACCGCACTAATGCCATCAAAAGGCATCAATTTCACGGCTAATTTACATGTGAAATACACGTCATAACTGTGGTGATCTGCACATAAATAGTTTCACTAACCATCAGCCAATATTACGTTTTATACATTTTTGCACGCAATAAACACGCAATGCACAGTCTTCTTCAGGTGCTCAGTTTGAACGTTTAATTACAGCACATTGTAGAAATTCATCATACCAACATTATGATTAATTTTTACTTGAGGAGGAGTGATTCCTTGTGCAATCGACATTCGAGGAAGCTTAGCGCTCACGCACGCGATGAAAGGTATATGTGAGGGTATACGATGCACTTATCAAGAATGAGAAAACAGTGCATTTTGCAGTTTTGAACTTGAAGCCTACCAACGCTTTTTATAAAATCTGTTTCTCATTCTGTGAGTATGCAACCAAGAATGCAATTTAGTATGTAGTAGTTTGAAATGTATTCTTTTAAAAGGAACTTTCTATTAAGACACGGGCATATCAAAACTTGATCTTAAAATCCACACCTTTTTGTTGTTTAGGGTTTCAAGGCAACAATAAGTCAAGTTAATGATTAAAGAGAAGAATTTAGGGCGATTTGTTCATTTCCATCTGCGAACCTCTGAAAAGTTTCCAAGGAGAGTTGTCCCCTCATCGGTAGAATATTCTGCCAAAAAAAAACAAACAAACAAACAAAAAACAATCGAACACATACAAGAAGAAAAAAAAACGTAAACTAGCAACATCCTACCAAAATGTTCACCTCAAAAGTTAGGAGGCACTTCATTGTGAACAAATTATAATTAACATGAATATCAAATTAATCATGAATATTCATGTTAGTCTTTTTCGGTACTGGAACTGGAATGCAAATGCCTAGCATAAAAGGGTCAAGGTGATGATGGATCTGTGTTGCGTATTGCGTTATGCAAGTCTCTTTGATCTCAAATAAATAAGTGTTGAACCCGACGGCCAAATATTATTCTCTGTCATTTTGTTATTACGATGTATTTTCTCCTGGAAATGCAGACCTCATTACTTCTATTGACTGAACGTAAACATCATTTTGATACATGCTTATAATGCGTTACATGATAGTCCCTTGACACGCGAGCTCTGGGAGCAAACAAACAAAAAAATCCCTTTGTCAATTTTTAGTCATCGCCGTTATGATATTCCCCCCCCCCTTCTCTCTCTCTCTCTCTCATTATTTTTCTTTCTGTATTTTACTCTCCTTTTTTTCTCTCTTTCCCCCTTATCATACAAACAGTCCCTCCATCCCTCTTATTTAGTTGCCAAAAAATAATTCATTATAAGACATTATTTTAAGGCAGAAGTTACAATACACGTCTAATTATTACAAAATGTTTTCCTTTTCTATAGAATAATATCATTGTCTGATGCAACATTTACTTCTATCAGGTTATTCAATGGCTCATTTCTACAGGAAAATTATTTTAATCATGGGTGCTCGTTTCCTTTAAAACTGGGTATATAGGCCTACATACATGTGTAAAATCTACGTCTGCAAAGTTCGTTTTAATCAGATTTATATTTTTCACAATAGAAAATAAGACCAACTATTAAAAAAAAAGATAAAAAGAAAACGATGAAACTTAATGAAGACTGCTCTTATAAGCATGTTGATGCTGAGGAAAAATATGGACTTGACGCAATAGATTTTGACATGTTAGGGAAGTGACTCGGTCGAAAGTTATACAGGAACTACACGATGCTAAAGACATTTTTCCATGGCTCGAAAGGTACACGCACTCTACATGCTATACAGCATCAGAAACACACCTTAAAATGGCATCAGAATCGATTCTGATACCGGTGGGTAATAGGGCCTATCCTTATAGATAGTACATCCAACCCTTTATTTGATGACCTTTGGCAACCAAAAAAAAAAAAAGTTCCTTGATCTCATGGCAAAGTGCTGTAGCTCATTCAGAGGCACTACCTGCTCGCTGTAAAGCAACTTGTCTCCCCCCTCACCCACTCCCCCCCCCCCCCCCCCCACTGAAAAAAAAAAATCGTGGAAATATTTTCCTCTATATGGTCAGGTAATATTCATACATTTCAAAGTTGACATGCTGCGTCGATCGGAGTTTGACACTACTAACCAACTTCCCCTGGAAATATCTAATTAACCCTAGGTTTCACCCTCGTCCTGCTAACTGATCACATTTTAGCAATTGAGTTTTGATGGGATCAGCGCCAACTTAGTCATGATTTTGAGTTTTGCTCTCCAGAGAGTTTTGAACAGACAACCTGTGTCCATAGCGACATCCAATATTCGTTTTTCGCTCAAATCTTGACCATGTTCACGTGCTGAAAATTATTGAGAGAACTATGGCAATGAGAATTTCGAAGACCCAGTAAGGATACGCAGGGGTCGTCAATAGAACACTACGAACGGGGGAAGGACAGCGACATTTCCCCCATGATCCCCGACGATACTATGCCCCTGGACTTCGTTTATTAATCTTTCAAACTCATTGTACATCTAAATATGGCCCATTTATTCCACCGCCGCTCCTGGATACTGGACGCAAATAATTAAATAATGAAAAAAGTCTTGTTTTTGCTGAATAACAAGTATTACATTTGCGAATATCTGTGTCACAATTTATATCAGATTTGTTCATTATTTTTCTACGCTATGATTGATTCTGACTTCCTCATATCCTCAGACGATAAAATCAACATGATTAGAGGATTCTTTTCGGAAGCGGTTTGCTATCGTTCACGGGTCAAAAAATTGCGACGACCTCAACGATACAACGTGCATAGTAAATTCTAAACCAATGAAATACTGGAGCCCTAATTGGAGACTGCCTTATCAGGTAAGAAAGGAAAAGCTTAAATAGTTTCAGTCGTGAATGGTTCGTAGTGATTCACTAATCTTATACCTCATAATTCATACATCGTAATACCAAACAGAAATCAAAATAACTCACTTACTTCTCTGATTAAAACAAAAATATGATTCTAAGATATTATTCAGCTAACTTCTTTCGAATGCTTTACCCAACATATTTATTCTCTAGACGATGCACTATTATAGCAGCTGACACTTCCCTCTTATCATGCCTATATACGCACGCCCCGGTCCCGACTGAACTCTACCTGTTATCTCTCTTTTTCTCTCTCTCTTTTTTCTTTCTTTCTCTCTCTCTATCTCTCTCTCTCTTTCCCTCTCTCTCTCCATCTCCCTCTTAACACATTCATTTATATAGATGATGTGTTATACATATTTGATGACAAACTTCAAACATTGACTACGACGTTACAGGCAGACAAAATTATGGAGAAACATTTGTTATGATTCTTGACATTAGGAAACTTTCACGAGGTCCTCCCTATCCTCGGAAACGATACTTCTTTTCTGATTTTATCAGTAAAACTGATGATTTTATGAGTAAAATTGATAATTTCACTACTTATCATCATGTATGTGTTTGACAAAAACCCCGGCGGGAAGCTAGGATAGTGCATTGTAAGGTTGTGTTGACCCTGGCATTACATGAATAGTCCATCTCCTGTGACGGTAATGTGTCGTTATTATCATCACCGATTAGTAAATTACTGTACAATGCACATGGACGTACAGAGACAGCCAGAGGACTATTTCTGACGATTACCACTATGAGCTTAAAAACTTTATTTTACATATCAGAATACAAATAATATAACACAATATCAACCGTAATACTTTCGAAGTTTCTTATTGATTAGCCCTATACCATTAACACACTGAAGAATAAAAAACTAAGTTTTGAAATTTCTCCAAATTTTCAATTTGCTGAGATACATCATGGCTGCTGAAGTGATTAGATTTACCAACAAATCAAGTTGAGCTCTTCTTGACAAACATTTGTGAAGAGATCATTTAACATTTCAAAGTAAGTGGGCCGTTCACTACCCACTATGCTCCCACTTGGGACATGGGGAGGTGGGCGTAGAAATATCTAGACATTAATGAATTAGTTATGAAGAATTAAAAAAAAAATAAAGAAAGTCTGTTCTGGAATTCTGCTCGTCAAGACCTCAAGCATTTAGCAATGTCTTTTTAGAGCTAATTTTCAGCATGGTCTCTCAGCGAGCCAGAAAAGAGTGATTTTGTGTTCAAAGACATAAATGCCTTTCTGCATGGCTCTCAGTTGACATCATGGTTCATGATAATGATGATGATGCATTTGACATAATCTTGATTTAAACTATGTTTCACGAATCTTCCTCTCAATTTGAATACCTAAGGAAGTGACCACAATATCGTCGTATATATTGACAGGTTTAGATGATCACATATTAACATGATCATTGCAAATGTTACATTGCTATAGTATGAACGCACATAAGCATAAAAGATATATTGATCTCTAATATTGACAATACCTCATTTCCTGGATCATAGTATGAGTGACAGCGATTTATACAACCACCAATCGTCGATCAATGGAAAATCACTGGGAGATGGCAAACAAGTACCAGGCTCTTTAATTTCTTTCCATGAATTGTGGAGAGATGTTTAATACAAATTTAGACAAAAATTCAAGAGGAACCAAACCGGTGACACCTCTTTTGTATTCCACTTGTTGACAAGCTGTAAAGCATCAAATAGACAGACAAAGGTATTGAAGATGAAGTGTGCAATAAAGAGGAAGATGTGTATGGTGAAAATATGGACGAACAAAGAGTGTATAAGGTGAAAATATTCCCTCAAATATGCATTGCTGGAAGCATTCATCTTTTGTACGTTTATTTGAGCTTTCCGGTTTGGCAATATTGACGTTTCCTTATGGTTTGTGAGCAATCTTTTTGGTTGATCATTCTTGCGATTGCCTCCTTTTACCTTCACGGCTTTCATCGATGAAGATTTCTTTGCTGGAGGGCGAAATGATATTCTGAATACCATTATTTTTTTTCATTTTGAATAGACAATTAGTCAGGAACCAGGTGTGCGCTTCAAAATGCCGACAGTTATAACAAAAGGGGAAGCTCTTTTGTGATAATTATGAAAAGATTGACTTATAGGCAATAATCATCCTTCTCTCCCTTTTACAGTTTTGCCATCTGCATGACTTGCAATTAGTTTCTCATCCTTTCGAAAAGGTCCAAAGGACTTGATGTGGAAAAATATAAAATTTAAATAGACATTAATCTAAATGTTTGCTCCAAATGTCAAATCAATTTTCACACTTTGATACCGAGCTCTGACCTTGATTTTCTTTTTTGGTCGATTGATTACCCATTCGCCAAATATAATCCTAATAATGCACGTTCAGAAAGAAAAGCATTAATTATTTCTGCTCTTAAAATTACAATTCTTCACAGCTCATTAGACACAGTAATACCATGTAATATCTGGATAGATGAAATGACTTTAATGTGGTGAACAATTTTGACACAACTGATTTTAATGCTTATCGTTCTCTTGTTAGGATTTTAAATATACGAATTTGTTTGAAATGATATTTTCATAATTTTTTCCCTTTGACCTCTATTTTTTTTTAATTTTAAAAACATTATAATACGACTTTCACAATTCGTACATTTAAATTGTATTTACATTTGCTTGATATATATGAGTACGCAACAATTATAGGACTGAAACAGTACTTATTCTTAAAAATTATAGAATTATGCTTAGAAAACGGCCTTCCCTCTTACACAAGGTCAAGTTTGATACAATAGTGGTATATAAGTCAACTCAAAAGTTGGAGGTGTGCGGGATCGAATCCCAGCTCCCTTGCATTGAGAGGTATTTCATCAGTAGTTATCGCATTTGATGAACATGAATCTATCGGAGAAAACTGTTATCATGATCATTCAGAAGCAAGAAGCAAGAATGCAGTTTGTGAATTGATATGCCCAAGAATGTTCCAAATTTATGGTGGCTATAAGATAATGATAGGTTCCATCTTATCTCGTCCCTTTCACCTTTTCTTACCCCGACCATCCCCGTTACCCCTAAGTGCTGTTTATACCGTGAAACAGACCAAGTTCACTCACCTTTCCAATAAGACTTCAATCGCGCTTATCTGGAATTTCGTATTTTCTCATCGCTGCCCAGAATGCTAATCCACATAGGCAGCTGCACTTGAAGCTTATGTTGTGTTCGTGGGAAAGACATGGAATTTCCGTTAAAAATCCACCTAATTCGTGAGTTTTATCCTCATAAGATTATAGCTGAGAATCGGTATGGATACCGTGGAGGCCGGTTCCGTCCTTCTCACAAGGAACATGAATACATTTCAAGACCAGTATATATAATTACTTGAAAGTAAACATGATGGATGGTAAAACAGGAAGAATTTACATCATTACACAGAAAGAAGGCCTGCTTGTATATAGACGTCTGCTCTTCCTTATATTGTGAATCTGAATCAAATTACTGAACGTGATGTTCAAACAACCAAGCTCATTGTCATTGGCGATTAAGCACATACTATTTAACAGTTTGACGTGGTCTTAAAAGTTTTCAAATTAGAAGGTTTTTTAATTCATTGTAGAGTGTGTGGAAGAATGTGTCTTAATGAATATTAACTACAATTTTCAAATTGTAGTCATGACAGTGCTTCGTTGACATTCGCACATAGGTTAAACATAACACAGTACTGTTTTTATACTCATGTTCCCAACTCACCAAAACTCGACCTTTTCTAATTTCCAGGTATCCGAGATCTAAAGACTAGTCAATGTTCAAAGTTCCAACCTCGATTTTAGACTGATAAGTCGATTTTTCTTTACAACTGAAAATTGACTTGCTCATTATTCAGCTATTATACATTTGCTGTTAAAGTTGCTGCGGAGATATCATTAATGCATGACTCTAAAAACAAACTAGTCAGATTTGACTTACCGGATCACATGGACACTTATATACTCTTTTCAAGTCAAATGTGACTAGATTCTAACCACAATTACTAGAATTCTGTTCAATTTAACTAAGAACGAGCACTTTTCTAGTCAAAAATTGACCCAATTCTAGTAAAAATTACCAGAATTCTAGTAACTTATTTGACTAGAACACGGGATCCCATTGGCACTTGCTCTTTTCTAGTCAAATATGACTAGATTCTGGTGAAAATAACCAGAATTCTAGTAAAAATTAACAAAACTTTTCTGGTCAATTTCACTAGAATCAAGTCCAGTTAGTGTCGTTGCCTGTATGCTCCGGTAGACTGTCAAATTATTTTACTAGAATCTAGTCACTTTTACTAGAAATGTGTCACTTTTTACAAGAGCAGCCGTCAAATATGACACTAGAGTGCATGATGAATATTTGGTGTAAGTTTGTTTGAATCTGTAAACTTTAATTTTCAGTCATCACAAGCATGACAAGAATTCAAGACGGTGCCCTCGATCCCTTTAATCGTACAATTTCGAGCAATGATATGGAGTGATATAGAGAGGTATGTACTGAACTTCTATGTCAAACCAATATTAGATATCGGGTATATGATAATTTTGTCTGATTGTTACAAATGCAAGAATTATCGTTTTCTATCAGCCATTTCATTTTCGTGAGATGCCATTATCATTTTTGAGTGCTACACTCTAAAAACTAAAATGTTAAAACACCATTTAAAGCGCCGAAGAGTGACTATACATTTTCAGAATGGTACATTAACACTTTGAACACGCTGGATTCATTACTATAAAGGTTGGAACCCAGCATGTTCAAAGCGTTAATCTATACCTTTTAAATGGTGATTTAACATAGAGTGTAGGTTTTTTAAAACATTATCTACACCTTTGTACATGCAACCAAAATATGTCAGGGACGATAAGAGATAGTAAGCGATATGTCAGGGTCATGAAAGGCAAGGTTGATGATAATGATACATCCTTCAAACAAGTGAGCTATGCCAGGAAATAAGTGAAAGTTAAACAGTCATTCAGATAAACGATCAGGCTCAATTACCACCCAGTCTCTCGACCCTCAATGGTGGCATATAATGCAGGAACTTCAGGTGAAACTGATGACAGCAGAGTCGCCCTTACAGGCTGTATAGCCTACTATAGGACCGCATTGACTTATGTGATTTTAAAGTTACTGTTGAATATATACATGTATGGTTATATTTGTTGCGTCCTGAATGAACTTGGAAAGCATTGTTGAAAACGAATCTCCTTGATAATAAACAAACCGAACAATAGGTTGTCAAAAGAGTGCATATGGGACTGGTGTACATGGAGCAGAAGCCTCATTCGGGTAGCGACGGGACCCCATGGAAGAACAGAGCCATTAGGTTAAGAATTTTGACAAATGCAAACAACTCTGACAACTCCCTTGTAAATAATAAACACTGAAAGAAATTTATTTATTTCTTTCAGTATATATTATATATATACGGAAGATGTCCCCTCGCAAAACGTGTGCAGTGCTTCATTTTAGCACACACAATGAAAGAAATATAGAGAATGAAGCAAGGTGGAGGAATACTCTGTCTCCATCCTCTTCTGGATAATGCACCGGGGTTCAGTGTAAAGTTAATGTAAACCAGCTCACTGGAGAGTAGGATTGAAGGATCGAAACTCATCAAATCCTCTGATATATCGACCATATAGATCTTCCCATGAACCTGCCATTTACTAACCATGTACAAAATCACGCTGTAGAGGAAAGGAGTTACAAAGGGAGGAGAGGAAGATGGCAAGTGAAAAGGAAGAAGGGAAAGCAGGAGATAGGAAGAGAAAGGAAGAAAACCTAGGGTAACCGTAGCAAATGGGTTATTAAAAGTACACAAAAATAAGAAAGCGGAATGATTATATAATGCGTTCTGAGAAGGATGAAACTTGTACGAAAGAATGAGAGAGGTTATAGACAAAGTCAATACAGAGAGAGGGGTTTAGAGTTAGAAAGAGAGAGAGAGAGTTCAGAAAGAAAGGAGAGAGAAAGAGAGAGAAAGTAGAGAGAGGGAGAGAAAGAGAGAGAGAGAGAGAGAGAGAGAGGGGAGAGAGAGAGAGAGGAGAGAGGGAGAGGAGAGAGGGAGAGGGGATGAGGGTTTCTTAATATCCCAGATCCTCTCTCCGAAGTCCTTCGGGAGAACTTTTTGTCGAGTCTTAGGCTGATATTCGTGATTTGTTTACGATTTCTAGGCACTGAACCTACCCGAATTACCAGGCACCCCAAGTACACTAAGCTTTCTCTTTACGTTTAAAAACAACAACCTTTTTTGCCTTTAAGATGGTGAAACTCTTGTTTCCATGCCCCTGCAGAATGGCAACTGCATTGATAAACGACTATAATAAAAACACGTCCTTTGACAGTCGCTTTCATGTTATGTTTTTCGAAATACTATTTTTAAGTCAACAAAACTTCAAAACAAGTCACTGCAATGTCACTTTCCCATGTCCCCATCCATGCTTACGACAATACAGAGAAATTTAGACCAAAGAATCAACATTCTAAGGCAGAAAGGGTATGAAATGCTCAAACAACAATAATACATCCACAGATTTTGTTCCAAGGTTATTTGC